>OX438927.1:27622603-28233853 GCA_949316025.1 Lapara coniferarum
TGTTTTCAGTGTAAATAACAAAAAATGTTAGTATCTATTTAAAGAATAGAAATATAGTAAGAAGCTTATTACGTGTGATCACAATTTTTAACAGTTTTCTTATCCATCAGATCTATGCAGAATGGAGAAGGTAGCAGAAAAAGGAAAAGATTAGCACCAACTGAGTTGTTTGAGGAGGATCCGTTAAAGAGAAAAAAAAATATTCGTCTTGAAGCTCCTTCAACATCTACATCATCGCTGGGTACCATTGTAAATGTAAGTACAGAACAGCATAATGATAAAATTGAATGTCCTGAGTGTCACGTACATGTGTCAAAAAAATATATGACCAGTCACTATAAGAGCAATAAACATAAAAATAATTTAATTAGAAGAGATAATAATCTACCTAATGTTCAATTGATTGATAGTGCTTTTGGTAATAGAATTATTACATATCGAGTGAAATCTAATTTAGTTTCTGATACGCAGTTTGAATCACCTGAATTATTTTTACAAAATATAAAAAATGTAATTTATACATTACTAGAACGATCTATTTTAGAATATTCTGTTGTAAAAGTTAATTTTATTCTCAATGCGGATTTCACACAAGAAACAAAAAATCTACTAAATATTTTTGATTTCCAAATTTCAAACTATCTTGTTTGTCAAGGTGATGATAAAGATATTATTTTCTCATCTATAATCACCGAAATTACAAACAAAATGACAAATTTTCAAAAAAAAGGTAGCGGATGGAGTTTAGTTAAAATAAATCACTTGGATATGAATGTCAACAAATTTAACCCATTGCGTGGATCTTCATACATAGACCTACCGTTAGATATAAAACACAAGAAAGCTGTAATCAATGTTCAAAATAACGATCACGAATGCTTTCGTTGGGCAGTTTTGTCAGGATTATTCCCAGTCACTCATAGTTCCAATAGGGTATCATCTTATATAATACATAAAAATAAGTTAAATTTTGATAACCTATCGTTTCCTATAAAAATTAACGACATCCATAAGTTTGAAAAATTGAACAGTATGAGTATTAATGTTTTTGGATTACAATATGATTCAATAAGCAAATCAAATAAAGTTGTAGGTCCATTACACTTTACGAAACGTCGAAAAACTACTCACTTAAACTTGTTGTATATATCTCAAGGTTCTAAAGGTCATTACTGTTTTATTAAAAACCTCTCGAGATTATTATCTAAACAGATATCGACTTCTGAACATGCAGTTCATATTTGTGATGGGTGTTTATTAAATTTTCCATCATTACATAATTTAAAACGACACCAAGAAAATGACTGTTTCAATGTGTGCACAAATTTACCATCGGAAAGCGATAGCAAAAGAAACTGGTTTAATGAATTAATACCATCAAACCAAATTTCATTTAACAACTATGAACGTAAATTAAGAGTTCCATTCGTTGTGTATGCTGACTTTGAAGCATTTTTAAACCCAATAGAGAGTTGTTCTAACAATCCAAATCAATCTTCAACTGTTAATATTCAAAAACATGAAACGTATAGTTTTGGGTATTATGTTAAATGTTCGTATGATGATAATCTTTCAGTATATAGATCTTATACAGGACAAGATTGCGCACTAAAATTTATGCAATTCATTAACACAGATTTAGAAAATATCTGTAAAAAAAATTCTTTTGTAAGATCACCTTTACCGTTAACTGAAGAAAATGAAATAAATATCAGTCAAAGTGATTCGTGTTACATTTGTGCTACTAAATTAAACAAGGATAGCACAGTATCTTACAATTGGCATACTGGAGTATATGAAGGTGTAGCTCATAGAGTATGCTCTCAGAAATACAAAGCTCCTAATTTTGTACCAGTGTTTTTACATAATTTAAGTAATTATGACGCTCATTTCATAGTGCATGGTCTTGATTTCGAGAAAGGTGACATTGAACTTATTCCTGAGAACAAAGAAAAATACATTTCTTTTTCTAAAGTTTTACAAATCAACAACAGAGTTGTAAAATTACGATTTCTTGATTCTTTTAAATTTATGTCAAGTAGCCTTAACAAATTAGCTCAGAACTTACTACCCGAACAATTTCGTGAACTCAAGTTAAAATATCCATGTGAAGAAGATTTTAAACGTTTAATAAGAAAAGGTGTATATCCATACGAATACATGACAACATTTGATTCTTTAAAAATAACTTCTCTTCCCACTCGCGATCAGTTTTATAGTTCTTTAAATGATAGTCACATTACAGAAAGTGAATACCATCATGCCCAAGACGTGTGGAAACATTTTAATTGTAAAAATATGGGTGAATATTCAGACCTGTATTTAAAAACAGATGTATTGTTGTTAGCAGATATATTTGAAAATTTTAGGGATGTCTGTCTTAAAACATACGGTTTAGATCCTGCCCACTATTATACAGCACCTGGTTTAAGTTGGGATGCTATGTTAAATTTTACCAAGATAAATTTGGAACTCTTAACAGATATCGACAAGGTTACGTTTATAGCAAATAATATTCGGGGTGGTATATCACAATGCAGCAATAGACATGCAGTGGCAAATAACATATTTATGTCGGAATACAATTCAAGTAAACCATCTTCATTTTTGATGTACTTAGACGCAAATAACCTTTATGGTTGGGCTATGTCCCAATGTCTCCCGACAGGAAAATTTGAATGGGTCGACATAAATACAGATTTTAATACAGCCGATGATGCCAAACATGGGTTTATATTGGAAGTAGACTTAGAATATTCAAAAACTTTACATGATTTTCATTCAGATTTTCCATTTTGTCCAGAAAACGTATGTTTAGGAAGCAGCAAAGACAAGAAACTGATTCCAAATTTAAAAGATAAAAAAAATTACGTCATTCATTATAGAAACCTCAAACAATGTTTAAAAAATGGTCTTAGATTAGTTAAAATTCATAGAATTTTAAAATTTGAACAGTCTGCATGGCTGAAAAGTTACATAGACTTAAACACTCATATGCGATCATTAGCTACTTCAGATTTTGAGAAAGATTTTTTTAAACTTATGAATAATTCTGTTTTTGGTAAAACAATGGAAAATGTAAGAAAGCGAGTTCATGTCAAATTAATAAATCATTGGTTAAATCGTGGCAAAACTCAAGGTGCTCAATCTTTGATAGCAAGACCAGAATTCCATAGTTTATCTATATTCTCAGAGAGCTTAGTTGCAATACAATTAAACAAAACTAACGTTTTATATAATAAACCAATTTACCTCGGTTTTTGTATTTTAGATATATCGAAAACATTACTATACGATTTCCATTACGATTATATGAAATCGAAATATCAAGATAATATTAAATTATTATATACTGATACCGATAGTTTAATATATCAAATATTTACGCAAAATTATTATGCTGATATAAAACTTGATTTAGCCAACTACTTTGATACGTCAGACTATCCACCAAGTAATCAATATGGTTTACCATTATTGAATAAAAAACGGTTAGGATTTTTTAAAGACGAAAATAACGGAAAAATTCTTAAAGAGTTTGTAGGTCTTCGCTCTAAAATGTATGCAATGGATGTGCAAAATAAATGTATATGTAAAGCAAAAGGGATTAATAAAAGTGTCACAAAAAAATTTTGTCTCAGCGATTATAAATCATGTTTATATGAAAAGAAAACGCAATACAGTGAAATGATAAGATTCAAATCTATTAAACATGCTATATATACACAAAAAATCAATAAGATATCTTTATCACACAATGACACAAAACGTTATTTAATAGAGAATTCGACAGATACTCTTGCATGGGGTCATTATAAAATAAAGGACATTTGATTTTATCAGTGAATTCTGTACAACGAAAATATGTATGTTAATGTGTGTGTGTATGTTTTATTTTCGGATTTAAATATTTTAATGTTCTGTTTTTATTATGTACTTTTTTTTTTATTGTGATACTATGACAACTATTTTGTGTATCATGAAAAATAAGATGCAAATTTGAATGTCTGTAGGAAGTTAATTCTTATATCTGATTTAACTATAATGTATATTAATTTTATTACTGTAATATTTTTGAAAACATCTTTGAATTGTATGTGATCATTTTTCAAACTATTTGAATATTATGTAATCTTTGTATGTGGAACAAAAAATCAAATATAATACATTCAATCGTATCTTCTTGTTTTATTCAATCCGAAGCGCTTTTCGAGTTCACACGTGCATTTAAAAATGTTTCACTTTTATCATCCTTTTACTGCCATAGTTGCAGGTCCAAGTGGGTGTGGAAAGTCTAATTTTGTAACAAACTTTATTAAATACATTAATGATATGTGTAACACCACTTTTCATCAAATTACTTGGTGTTTTGATGAGATGCAACCCTTATATGATGTACCAAATGTAAACTATTATCAGGGTATACCAGATATGAATATGTTTGATGGAAAGGAAGCTAACCTTATCATTATCGATGATCTTATGAGGGAATCTGATGGTCGCATTGTCGACATATTTACTAAAGGTAGTCATCATAGGAACTTGAGTGTATTTTACATTACTCAAAATTTATTTCATCAAGGTAAAGGACAAAGAGACATTTCTTTGAATTCAAACTACATCATTTATTTCAAAAACCCACGTGATAAAACTCAAATACGTTACTTAGCGCGACAAGTATCACCAGAAAATAGCAAATTCATAGAAGATTCTTACAGAGATGCTACAAAAGAAGCACATGGCTATTTGATGATAGATCTAAAACAAGATACTTTTGATATGTGTCGAATTAAATCAAAGATCTTTCCTTCTGATGGTCATCCTACAGTGTACATTCCCACAAAAGAGTTTAAATATGTCAAAAACCAACAAATACCCGTCATTTGCAAATGATGGATCGACGCTTAAAGACGCATGAACACTTATTAAATGCTCTTTATAAGCTTAAACCAAAACATCAACAAGCTCTTTTAAAAGTGTGTAACGAAAACGAAATTAATTTTATTTGTGAATGTATTCATAATGTTTTACAAGGAAATATAAATCTTGAAGAAAAATCGAAGAATAAACTAAAAAAATACAAAAATCTACTACGAAAATTAGTACGTAAAAGTACAAATAAAATAAGAAAGAATATAATAGTTCAAAAAGGTGGTGCATTTCTTCCGATCATATTGGGTTCTATTTTGAGTGGATTGATAAGTGGACTGGTTTAAAATGGAACACGCCAAAAAAATGCTGTTAGTTGACCCAAGTTTAATAGATAAGTTAAATAGAAAAAGAAATGAAAATCCTACCTCTCGTTTAGATAGCGAAATGGAAAAAATACTCAGCAGTAATATGGATGATCGAAAAAAGTGTAAATTATACTTACAAATTTTACAAAGATATCTCCACTTTATGGAAGAAGATCGTCGTCCCATTGAACTCCCTATAATAACTTCAAATGACGATAACAATAAACCCACATCTGAAAGCTGGAAAAATTTTAATATAAATAATGATATCAAGAATAAAGATGTAGTTGTCAGTCAGACACTGAGTGATGAACAGAAGCAACAAGAACATTTTACACTTGAAAAAAAACCTTTCTATTCAACAGAACAAATTTTAAATTTAATACCAAAAACATATGTAAAAAAAGGTGAGTTATTATTGAATTCGGTGTCGCTAAATAAAAACAAAATTTATTGGAATGATGCTGGCACAGTGATTGTGGATAATGAAGTAATTCCTAACAGTAACATTATCGATTTAATAAGCGATACACTGCGACCATTGAAAAACAACGACCCACCCGGTTGGGAAACATTTGCTAAAGCGTTAAAAGATTTGAAAATACCTTTAACATACATTGGCAATCCAAAAAGACGTGAGTACATAGCTCAACTTCAAAAAGACATCGAAGAACAACCGCCACAAAACACAGAGGTATATTTGACACCAACTAGTGAAATTAAACACGCAAATAAAATTAAGAAAAAGATTGATTGGGAAAAATGGACCCCTTATTAGAAATAAATCAAATTTATTATGATGTATCACACCCCGCTGGATATAGTAATATCGATAAATTATCAAAAGCTATGAAAGGTAAAATGAAAAAGGAGGAAGTTAAAAACTGGTTGCAATCTCAATCTACGTATACACTCCATAAACCAGTACATAGAAGATTCGCTCGAAACAAATACGTTCTCTCTAATCTGAATGAACTTTGGCAAGCCGATTTAAGTGACATGCGAACTTATTCTAAAGATAATAAAGGTTTCAATTACATTCTTTGTGTTATTGATGTTTTTAGCAAATATGCATATGCCAGACCCTTGCAAAAGAAAAATTCAGAAACCGTAAAAAAGTGTTTCGATAGTATATTTAATGAAGCTAGCACCACACCTACACACATTCAATCTGATAAAGGCACTGAATTTGTATCAAAAGATGTTCAAAGATACTTTAAAACAAAAAACATTAATTACTATACGACAAATAATCCAGACATCAAAGCAAGTATTGTAGAAAGATTTCAAAGAACGCTAAAAATGAAGATGTGGCGCTATTTTACACACAAGAATACACATAAATATATTGATATTTTGCAGAACTTGATACACTCTTACAATCACAGTTTTCATTCTAGTATTAAAATGTGTCCTTCAGATGTTAATTCTAATAATATAATGACAGTTTGGAGTAATTTATATGAAAAATCTGAAAAATCATCAAAAAATATACTACCTATGTTTCATCTCGGTGATCATGTTAGAATAACCAAATATAAACATGTATTCCAAAAAGGTTATGAATCTAATTGGAGCGATGAAATATTTGTGATTTCTTCTATAATAGAACGTAGTCCGTGGCCCGTTTATACTATTAAAGATTTAGATGGTGAAGAGATAGTAGGAACATTTTATGAACGAGAATTACAAAAGGTCATTTATGACCCCACCATTGAACACAAGATCGATAAAATAATTCGCTCTCGTTACTCTGGCAACAGACAACAAGTGTTAGTTAAGTGGAAAGGTTATCCGAACAAATTTAATAGTTGGATTTTAGCTTCCAGTTTGAAAAAAATATGAAGGATTTTTATTTAACTTTACTTAGCAATAGTTCAATGGAATACTTTCCTGAGAATAAAACATCAATTTTTTCAACAAAATTACCCAAACCCATAATATTGGAAGGAGAATAGTGTGTAGGAATCGTTGAATTCCAATATCCATGCACCATGTTTACTGTTCAAGATCATGAGAATGTTATTTACATAACAAAAATCATGAAAATGCCCCATGAAGACAAACTATCCACAGTATATTATAAAACTCACATACCTGCCACAAACTATGATAATATTAACCATATTTTATCAGCATTAAATAATATAAGGGAAAAAATCAAATTCCGCTACGATAATATATCCAAATTTGTGTCTGTTTCTGTATTAGACGAATCAATTAAATCTGTGACATTATCTCCTAAACTAGGCTTACAGTTGGGATTTGAACCAAACAGAAATCTCGTTGAAAAGAATTTAGCAAAATGTCCAGCTAATTTACATTTAGGGTTACCATCTCAACTATTCGTTTACTGCGATATAGTTGAACCTCAAATTGTAGGTGATGTAATGACACCTCTTCTAAGAGTTATACCATTAGATCCCTCAAAATACATCTATGGTGCGAATAAAATGCATGTATTTTCACCTCCACATTACTTATCAGTAATGCGAAGAGAATTCGATACCATCGAAATAGATATAAGGTCGAGCACCGGACAAAAGATACCATTTCAGTTTGGAACGGTGTGTGTTAAACTACATTTTAAAAAATTATAATGCATTTTGAACGCTCCGACATGTCGTGCCCTTATCAACGGTATTATTCTCATCAGGCTGGTTCAGGTATAGGGGTGGTATATAAAGGGGCACCTTATCAAAAAGGACATGGAATCGGTAGTTTTCTTGGGGGATTGTTTAGGTCAGTTTTACCATTACTGTCTAGCGGTGTTCGAGCTGTTGGTAAAGAGGCATTAAGTGCTGGTGTTGGGCTATTGACAGATATGGTTAGTGCGCGACCTATGGAAGATTCAATAAAAGCACGTCTTAAAGAAGTTGGTACCAACTTGAAACGCAAGGCCGATGAAAAAATAAATAAAATCAATATGTCTGGATCAGGATATATAACAAAACGAAAACGTCTACCTGGAGTCATTCCGTCGTTGACCGCGAAAGTGAAAGCTCTAAAAAAATCAAAAATTACTCCAAAACAAATTAAAGACATATTTTCTAACAATTAATTAAAATGTCTTTTTTACATAGTCATTCTTGTGAATGTATTAAGTCCGAATTGGATTTGTTTGCATTGCCATCGACTCAAACTAGCATTGAAAGTGGAAATTGGATCTATTATAAACCAATTTCATCTCTTGCCGATGATGGTCCTATAGAATTTCAAATTCCTGGGGCAGGAGATGACTACATAGATTTATCTCATACGTTAATTCACTTGAAAGCGAAAATAGTAAATCAAGATAACACCAAACTCACCGCATCTACGGTCGTTGCTCCGGTGAACAATTGGTTGCACTCACTCTTCAGTCAACTTGATGTGTACTTAAATCAAAAACTTGTATCACCACCCAATAACACATATGCTTATCGTGCGTATATAGAAAACTTATTGAACTATGCTCCTGCGGCAAAAACTTCTCACCTCACCTGTGGCTTATGGTATGAAGATACGGCTGGAAAAATGGATTCCACCGATGATACTAATAAAGGATTTACTAAGAGACAAGAACTAGCCAGTGAAAGCAAAGAATTGGAAATGATTGGTCACTTGCATGGCGATTTATTCAATCAAGAAAAATTTTTAATCAATGGTGTTGATATTTGTGTTAAGTTAGTTCGTTCTAGAGAAAATTTCAATCTCATGGCCTCTACAGGTGACCTTAAATTAAAGGTATCTATTACGGATGCATCTTTGATAATTCGTAGAGCACGAATCAATCCCAGCGTGTTACTTGCTCATCAAAAGGTCTTAGCTTCTACCACAGCCAAATACCCCATTACTCGAGCTGAAGTTAAAGTTTTAACAATACCATCAGGTGTTCAAGGAAAAACTCTAGATAACATTTTCTTAGGGCAATTACCTAAAAGGTGTATAGTAGGATTTGTAAATAACGCTGCTTTCAATGGAAACCTCACTAAGAACCCATTTAACTTTCAAAATTATGACATTAATACTTTTAGTTTATACATAGACGGTCAACAAATACCATCAAAGGCTTTACAACCCTCATTTGAGAACAATAACTTTACTTCAGTATATCATACATTGTTTTCGGGAACAGGTATACACTTTCTAAATGAAGGTAATGGGATATCCCGAGAACAATACGCTCAAGGGTATTGTATGTTGGCATTTGATTTGACACCTGATTTATCAGCAAACTCTTCAAGTCATTGGAATCTTGTAAAGCATGGTAGTGTGAGATTAGAAGTGCGTTTTGAAACAGCTTTATCACAAACTATTAATTGTATTGTTTATGCGGAGTTTGATAATGTTATTGAAATAGATAAAAACCGCAACATTTCAGTAGATTATAGTAGTTAAGAAAACAAAATTAACTGTTTAAGATTAGATTAAGTATGAATAATTTGATTCAGATTTGCTGTTAGATGTAAGTTACGAATAAAATGAATTAAAAAATATTAAGATTTTTGTTTTACCATAATCCTTGCAACCCCACAAAAATAGAAAACTTACCACATAAGTACCATAATAGTGTCTTCTTAACCTTATATATGACATTACCACTTTATCATTCGACTTGATAAGATTCTGCAGCGATTCGATAAATAAAAATGAATACAATAGAAATACAGAATTACTTAAAGAAAATTAATCCATCTATTGAATATAATGTATATGCAGCCAATCGCCTACCAATACATGTAGTAACTCCTACATATGTAGTTAGCAACTTAGACTCTGATAACAAACCAGGTTCTCACTGGGTTGCCATACACATAGATCAGAATGGTTTTGGACAGTACTTTGATTCATACGGTCGACCACCTCAAGGATACCACCGAATGTTTTTAGCGAGGAATTCTAGAATGTGGAATTACAATACAAGCCGAATTCAAAATGACTTTACTATAGTTTGTGGAGAGTACTGTTTAATGTATCTGTACTATAAATATTATGGTAAGAGTCTCAAAGATTTTCAAGTATTATTTAGTGATAATACAATATGCAATGATGTGTTTTTAACTAGTTTATTTAAATCATGTTTTGAGGAGAATAAATGAAATATGAAAATGAATGAATGATTTTTCTTTATTGAGAATTAATAACCCCATACAAACTTATACTTCTTCCAAACAATTAATGAATGTTCGTAATAACTTTACAATCGTAAGCATGAACATGAAAAACACTAAAAAGACTTATTACTATTTACATTAATACTTAGCAACAACACAAAGAGTTCTAGAATAAAAAACGAAGTAATCTGTTAAGCATGTAACTTAAAAGAGTACAAAGTTAAAATACAATACAATGTAAATTAAATTAAAATAGGTATAGTTATTACAATAATAGTTTCTTAGAATAAAGTATATGACTAAAGTTATGATTTTAAAACACTGATACGCACTGGCACTTTGTTCATTTGTCGTTGTCTATAAAATATTTCACACAATCGTCCTTACTCGCCAACTGTTTAGTTATATTGTATACCGCGTCCTTGATACATTGCAAGTTTTTGTCACTCTCGGTGTCTGCGTAATATTTAACTCGCACATCAGCATGTTTCCATTGTTCCGTCGGTGCGATGTTTTTTATTTTATTAACATCATACACCTCAATTTTTATGAGGTGTGATGCAGAACTGCTGTCATCGCTGTTTGTTTTGATGTATGAAACACCACCACTCGTCGCTCTACCAACACTAGATGATTTTTTTGTCGTTGTCTTCTTTTTCTTAGGTTTTTCGAAAAATTCGTCAATGTTGTTGCATTCCATGGATCTTTTGTTTGCTATTATCGCTTTTTTGACTTTAAAGGCGAGTGTACCTTCTTCATCACTAGGTTCATCTATATCTTCAGCATAATAGTAATTTTTGAAAGTATTTTCCGAAAACTGTAATAAAATGAAATAAAACTGTTAATAAAACAAATCGGTTAAGGAAGTATTATATGATAAATACTTATAGGTATGCGAAGTATAAATGTACAGTAAAGTAACATTGATAATTTAATAAGAGATCAAATGTAACGAAAATAAAACTGTAAATAAAACAAATCGGTTAAGGAAGTATTGTATGATAAACACTTATAGGTATGTGAAATAAAATGCACTACAGTAACTTTGATAAATTAAATAAGAGATCAAATACAACTAAAATGCATTAACCCAGTGAACAACACATAACATATACAATTAATAAAACATCTGGTTATAAAAATTTTAGATCAAAGTATAAGAAGGTACTTACATTCATTTTATATCAGCTTCAGTATTTACTATTACACTGTTTTACTATCACTTCACTATTACAAACAACTGGAGATCACACTTCGAAGAGAGCACAGAGTGGAATACGATACCATGTGATTTTGAGTTTGGCTTTTATATGGAGAGCGAGTATTGTTTCCTTGCAGACAGGATACAACATGTTCAACTTTCACTTTGAACGTTCCATTGAATACATAGCATCAGGAAATGGGAATAATAGGATCCGTAACTGTTGTTTAAAATAATGGACATGTAGTTAATCATTGACAATGAGAAGACCCGAAGGGTTTTACTTAGAATTTGAGTAATGTATGGTGTATTGTAACGATTGCTTTATGGATCATAAACAATGCCCGTAATGCATAAAGGGTGAGTAATGGGTAATTGTAAACGGCTCTTAAGTAGAAACACGAGCCCATAGGAATATGGAACAAAGACATTTGTATTCTTCAAATAAAAAGGGTCGCTGTTAGAAAGTAGAAATACAAAAGCACAACGAAACAAAGGGAAAAGGTACAAGCTTGAGGGGACCGTAAACCATACAACTCCAATTCGCGGTTTATACCTATCTCGCGGGCGATATGAAATGGAATCCGCGGATGAATTCGCGGTTGGTATTAATTAAATCCGCGGATTCATTCGCGGTAGGTATTAATTAAATCCGCGGAAATTTTCGCGGTAGGTATTACTTTAATCCGCGGAATGATTCGCGGTAGGTATTAATTTAATCCGCGGGTTAATTCGCGGATCGTACGCGCCGAAATTGGAGCAATCGAAATTATTGACGAACTAGGCCAGAGTGGCGCCAACCGACCCCCGAACGTGCTCTAGAACCGTCGAATCCCTTACTACTTTTGTGAGATGTTGATTCGCGAATCGATAGTTTTAATTGGCAGAACCCTTTATTTATGGCGTGTTGAATATTTGATTCGGTTGATTGCATTTATAATATTGTTTTCTGTATGATTGTTTTGTAGACGTCACAATATGTTTTATTATAAGTTTGAGCATAAAGGAATACATGGAGCATATATAATAGTCCTTAAAATAGATCGGTTATTTTAATATCAATGTGTAATTATCCATATTTTGAATGTTATTTGTCGAAATCATTGTTTCCATATATCATGGAAACTTATATATTACATTTTTATTTTATTAAATCAAGAGAATCGTTATATTTTATTAACAGCTGATTTATTTTTAATTTTCTTATCATTTATGTCTGGTGTGTTTGGTGATGGTTGAACGTCACCATAATTTTGATATATATTAAAGTATTTATTTGAAATATGGATGAGAACGCACGCGGCAGTGTCATGTACGAATCCTTAAAACTTAATATTTTAATAATAGGTTGTCAACAATAACATTGTACTCTAATATTTAAGCTATCCGTATGTATCGATAAACGGGTGCGAGTCACGTGGTTAATAAATATAAAAAATAAATACATATTTGAAAGTGATTATATCAGTTTTTTTTGTGAAATAAAACTGTTCTATTATTTTTTCCGTGTTAATGCCAGTAGAGATACAAAAGCCTGTGTGATTAATTTTTATATTAATGTCTATTTTCCAATAAACTCTACGGTTTTGAATATTCTGAAGATTTATGTATTACCATTCTTTTATTTAGCAGCCATCTGCTTCATAAGTGTTTCTGAAAATTATTTACTTTGATAATGTATCTTCTCAAACAACTTATTAAGGCAAATATTAAAGTTTATCCATTTATTACAAGTACATAATATATCGGTCCAAACAGCCATGTTAGTAAGTTCACCCTCTGGCTCGCGCCGCGTCGCTGTAACTTTAGTTGTAGTGTAATCGTTCTTATATTCCTGTATTGTGAAATGTATGTCATTTTACGTTGTGATCATGTGAGTGCAAAAACAAATTATTATATTTTAACCAGTTTCGGTTGACGGTTCGTCAATTGACGGGCAGCAGAATTAACACATGTTTTTGTTCTGCATAGTCCGAGAGCAGTATTTTTTAGATGTAATCTTTATTATTATGAACTTTTTTTATTTTAACATTTACGAAATTCGAAAGTTAGTTAATTTCTAACAATGAAATATTTAATAAAGAAATCACAAAAATTATTAGACTTTGATTTATATGCCTTAAAATTAATTCAGCTGTATGGAATGTAATTTACGAACAATAATACACTAAGAATTAGTTATACACAAATTGCCTCATGATGTCGCTGTGACTATGACATTGGAAATTACCATTAATTCAGTGTTTCAATATTTCCACCTCAATGATTTTTTTTTTGTATCTGCAATCGGCTCTTCAGCCTTAATCAGATGGTTTCATATATTGTAGGTATGATTTGGGTATTACTCCATTGAGTAATACCTTACTAGAGTGGTTTGCGTTTTATTTTCTTTGGTCTAACTCGAGAATACTCCAACGTTTCAGGCGTTTTATATTATCATTATGATTATTCAGCAGGTCTTTGGCTAGTACATTACTATGTTTGTTTAGCCTGTCTTTATATTTTTTGCAGTAGTTAATCACTTCCTCTTTTACAGTCGGTATTTCTAGAAAATTGTGGATTTCGTAGTTTTTCACAAACCAGTGTGCACATGAGATTGTTCTTAGTGAAATATTCTGGAACCTTTGAAGTATCTCCAGGTTTAAGTTACTGGAAGATCCCCAGAGTTCAATGCCATAGGTCCAAATTGGTTTTATCAGGGCTTTATACACAAGTAGCTTATTGGATAGTGACAGACGAGATTGACGTCCTAGGAGCCAGAATAAGCTTCTAAATTGCATATTTGCTTCAGTTCTTTTGGCTTTTATATGATTTGCCCAGGTTAGTCGTCTATCCAGGTGTAAGCCAAGATATTTCACCGTATTGTTGGTTGGTATTGTTTTTCCTTCCATAGTCACTGGTGCACAGTCCCCTTTCCGGAGAGTGAAGGTTACTTGTATGGATTTACTTAAGCTCGGTTTAATTCTCCATATCTTAAGCCACTCATCAATTTTATCTAGCTAGACCTGTAGTAGTGTGGATGCATTGTTAGGGGCTAACGTTGTAAATTTTATAAAATTTGTTTCAAGTCTGTACCAAATTACCAGGCTCACATAAAATAGACATCTGCTAGAATAGGCTAGTTGGCTACTTTTTGCAAAATACATACGGTAAAAAGTACACATTCACGCCCTATATCCCCGAAGGGGTAGGCAGAGGCGCAACTAGTGCACCCACTTTTCGCCATTGTTCCGTCCCATGATGTGATAGGGGGCGAGCCTATCGCCATATCGGGCACAAATTCCAGATACCGAGCTGATACTGAATAGAAAAACTCAATGAAATCCTCCTAGCCGGTTTCGGCCACGGCAGCCAATCTCAACGGAGATCAGCCAGGTACGCAGGAGATATTATAGTGCACAAGTGTGTGCGCAATACACAGGTGCGCTCGCTATTCCTTCACTCTCATAGTCCGGTGAGACGGCAATCCGACATGACCGGAGAGAGATCAGGCGCAGGACCAACGGCTTTTACGTGCTTAGAAAAACTCAATATCACTTTGCCCGACCCGGGGATCGAACCCGAGACCTCAGCATTGCAGTCGTACCATAATACAACTACGCCACCGAGGCAGTCTTCAAAATACAATTATGAAAAATGTATGCTATCCAAAATCTAACTGAAAAAGATTTTTCAAAATTAGCGCAATAGTAAGTTATAAAGCTTTAAAACTTGTTGGAAGTAGTAGCTGTCAAATAACGGTAATACTAGGCTGTGACGTCACCAAGCGCCGTCGGCCATAACACTGCCTACGTGCGAAAGAGATAGCGTGATATCCCCGCCACGCCCCTTTTGCTCGCAGGAATATTATAAAATTGAATAACTGCTTCATTTAACAATCGATTTTAATGTTGATTTAAAAGAATTTTTTTTCGTATTATTTTCTGTTACACCTTACAATGTGCAAAATCAAACATAGAAAACTACCCTATTCTATCAGAAATAAATATTGAAAAAAAATTTCAACGAGGACATATAGGTGATATAGGTAACAAGATTAAGGAGATACACAGAACAAACGTCCGTGAGACTGTATCAGGTTTAATAAAAAAAACTACACTATATACTTTAAGTATAATAAAGACATAGAAGACAGACAACAAATTCGTAAATCCATTACTGCCGTAACACATTGAATTTGTAACAAATGCGGGTATTAACTATTGCTGGTCTATTAACAGTTGTCACGAATATTTCATCGACAAATAATGACGAGTAACGCGCTATATGGTAAGTACTTATACACTGTTTTATATGCGGAGACAAAGCTCGTTACAGAAACAAATTATGCATAGAAATATGTTTAGTTGTTTGATATTGGCCGCATACTAGGAATGCAGATAACTTGTTAGGTATTTATGTTTTGGTGTTCATTACTGCGACGCCCAGACCAATGCAAGTACAAACTGTTTAAGCGTGATATTTAAAACGCTCCTCGTCTGCGCATATGATTCCTGTGTACAGTGGGCTAGGACTTGAAAAAAAAACACGATGCGTCTCCGCTTCGTTTTATTGTGATTGGTTGAGTGACTGACGTATCGGTATTTTGATGTTTGTGATTGATTGAAAGACCGATACGTCAGTCTCTCAACCAATCACAATAAAACGAAGCGGAGACGCATCGTGTTTTTTTTCACGTCCTAGCCCCACAGACCCCAAAGTACTAGATAGCTACACTCGTTAATATCAATTAGCAACAATTATCCTTCGTTGGTGCATACAATAAGCTTAATGTTCTCTGCAATACTATTCACAATGTTTTCATTATAACAATATGGAATAACCTGAACATCTATATACAAATATCTGAATGGAACAAAGATCGACTAGCAACAAACTGGATAGCGAACCGTACTTCGAAGAAAACGTTACTGATGGCGTAACCACATTAACTGTGTTAATTTCTCGACCATGTGGGTTGCACGATATGCTCTTTCTAATTTGGAGACTGCAGCACATAATTTCAACTAAACCGTGAATTCATTAATTTGATATGACCCTGCGCGGACACGGCATTACAATCAGACGCCTATCAGACAAAACTACCAGATGGAGATGTATCATAATCATTTATTTAATTACAAATATACGTTTATTTTTGGATAACCACACTTTAGTATCGTAACACAAGTACTAACATAACTATAAACTATTTATGAACTAAGCCTTAAACATATGCATTTAGGTTCCGGGTGGCGGCGGTGTCGCGTTGGCCCACTGTGGGTGGCCGGCGTTGCAGAAATTCGAGCCAAACACCGGCCCATTATGGCGTAAGGGAGGCACGACACCCATCACAGCCGGATTGTGAATTCTTGGACCGTTCCCGAACTGGAACATCTGGAACGGGGGCGGCGTGGAGGGGTTGAAGGGCGGGAACCTCGCGTTATTGGTCGGGAAGGGGGGTGCACTGTAGGGTCCGTAGGGGTCGTTGGGGTGAGGCTGCGAGCGCAGGTCCCAGGGCCGTGCGAACCGCGGGAACGAGTTGGGTCCGGAGCGACGCGACCCCGCACTGAACGGGTTCCTGGCGCGACTGGGCCCGCTGCCGAAGCGACTGCTGGACTCCGAGGGTCTCTGGCCTCGGCGCTCCGGCTTCCTGGTGCCGCGGGAGGGCGAGCCGTCGTTCTCGCTGTTCTCGCCGTTCTGGCACGCCTTCTCCTTCCTCAGTCTGTTCGCTTTGCGCTCCTCCTCGTCATCGGAGTAGTCCACGTGGTTCGTCGGCGGCTCGACGTCGTTCAGCCATGACGCGTCCGAGCCTTTTAGTCTGAAATAAAATGTCATTTGTTAAAGGACTTCACTAGGTATATTTTTAATCAAAATGTCCCCTATGTTAGTGTCATATTAAGGTTAATTTGTAGTCCATTAAAAATACATAAATAAATTGCAAACATATATCATCGAGCTTCACCGACACGTCACTTCGAGTAATTCGTTAATTGATATCATCAAATCTTGATGATGAACCCTTGGGACACTGTCGAAAATTATATAAATAATTAGTATAGACTTATGCTAAATGCAATAGTTATTAGTGTAAGTACTTCATGAGATCAGTGAGGAAGACGTAGCTGGTGTGTTGTGCGTGCGGCGCGATGTACACGTCGGCGCCGGTCTGCACGCCGCGCTCCTTCACGTGCTCCTGCGAGTTGAACCGCACGCAGTAGTACGGCTCCGTCACCTGCGATCACATACATACTCATTATGGGTAGGGCTGCCATCCGTCCGGATTTCCCCGGATTTGTCCTAGTTTGAAGGGTGTCCGGCAGGGGTTTTAAAAAGTGTCCGGGTGAAACACGGACACGTGTTGTCAGTGGAAATCAATTTCTTTGTAGATAAGCGATAAATTGAAATAAACCTTAGTTAAAAATTCATTAATTCAAGAATTAACCCGCATTCAAGAAGGCACGGCAAAATATTTTTTCAGAGGTGTCCGGGGAAAAACCCATATTTCGTCTAAATGTCCGGGATTTTTGCCGTGTATATCCGGCGTCGGCAATTTAAGTGATTGCAGCCCTAATTATGGGCCATACGGCGATAGCCTAGTTGGGAGTGGAACGGACTGCCGAGACGAATGTTCTAAATCCAAAGACAAACACCTCTGACTTTTCTAAAAATTTATGTGTGTCTTTGTGAATTATCACTCGCTTTAATGGCGAAGGAAACCTTCATACGTGAGAAGTTCTCTGAACTTCGAAGGTATGTAAAGTCTGCCAACCTACACTAGGCCAGCGTGGTGGACTAAGGCCTTAACCCTCTCAGTAGTAGAGGAGGCCCGTGCTCAGCAGTGGCCAGTATATAATACAGGACTGATATGGTATGGTATACACGTATCCATGTTGCATGTGATACTTCTTCTTTATATAAACACGACAAAGTGACCCAACTGCCCTTGATAAGCATGGTCCAGAATCCAGATAATATCGACTGATGAGATGATAACACATTGCCAGTCGAAATGATTATGCCGGGCTGTTTGACTCCTGACATATTTTAAAACGTTAAATTTATCAGGACAACATGTTCCTAATTATTTATTGCCAATCGTGGTTATTAGTGTAGTTAGTAGTAGTCTATGGACTTGCGTTTCTTGCGATTAAATTATTAAAAATGTTATATTTATGCAGTATAATAAACATAAAAAGTGTAGATTTATAATTATAACGCGAATATTATCTATGAACTTATGGAAGTAACTAATACATACAAATACATTCGACCCGTATAAATCATACACTTCCGGCAGCCATTTATGGCAAAATCTCATTTCATTTATGCTTTAACAACACTAAATTGTGCACCATATTTGTCGCAACAAGTAATTACACCATAATGAGAACATTTTAAAATGCTGGCAACATTTTACCCGCGTTTACGTTTGCTATCGCAGAGCCGTTTCTTAAAAACGCACGAAGAAAAGAAGAGCGGAGGTGTGTCAAGCCAAAATCTCTTTAGAACGTAGCGTCGCTAAATGCGGGGGGTCGGGGGATGAAATATAACGATAGCTCCTCCCCCCAATCAAAATCCATCTAGCGGTGAATGGCATTATTGCAGCGTAACAGAGCTAACTTGTCAATAATTTAGTTCGTCTTTTCACCCCTATGGCGTAACAAGCAAAAGTGTTTGTTCCAGACGATTCTATGTGCGTTAGTATGGCGGACCACATTATTTATTATTCTACTGGCGCTTAGCCGTTTTTTCAGCATATAGGTACATTACATAGGTGACACATATATGATAAAATAATTATATATGTCTATAATTATTTTATCATACGTACAGGAAAATTAGGGAATAAACAAAATAAAATAAGTTGTTAAAGTTGTTGATAAAAAATCTTTATTGATTAAAATTAATAATTACGATAATCTTACTAATATCTACTTCAGTATCCTGTGATGATATTATAAATGCGAAAGTTCATAAAAATATTTGGATATTTACATGTGTGTTAGAAGTAAACACAGAAACAACAAAACGGATTTAGATGAAATGGCACGCGAGTAGATCATGTCTTAGATTAACACATAGTCTACTTGTTATCCCGGTAATTTACCCCCATGGAAATAATGCATATTTTTAATCTCTTCGTAGGGACTTTTTTTTAGCGGAAAGGCTTTACACGCGGATGAAGCCGCAAGAAACACCTAGTATTATGATAAAAATGAATTTATTCCTTGTTGGCCACTGAACAAACCGCATCATGCACATAAAAATCAAATTCAACCGAAACAACGCAACCTTTACGCCCAGGTTCCCGCCAAAGTCCGTATTATAGTTGCGATCAGAAATTGTTAGTTGTCAACGTCAAATGTCAAAAACAAATAAAAAAACTAAAGTATTCTTCTAAATTTAATTTATTTCTAAACGATGGGACGAATATTAAACGTTTGACATTCAAAACCAAAACAAGAAGAATAAAACTCCACTTTTAGTAATATTTTAACTTGTAAATTTAATTGATTTCTAAACGACGGGACGAACATCAAATGTTTGACAGGTAGGAATATTTTCTAAAGAAAAGCGAAATTGTTGTTTTTACTATATTTCAAGCATTATTTTATATTTTCGAATATTTTGTTGGTGTCCAGTTGTTGCGTCTATTCATAACACGTATTCATGCATTTCTATTTTCTGTATTTACAGCATCGGTAGTAATAAGTTACTTTCTCCGCAAAAACAAAAAAAAATGGGGAATCTAAAATGATAACAAATAAATCAATAACACGAAAAAAACTTACAAATACAACGAAATTAATAAAAATAATATCGACGCTTGAAAGGCAATCATATCTAAGCGACATTTAGCTAATTTTTTCAGTAGAGCGTTTTAAAGTTTTGATTTTGACAAAAAAAATCATAACTAAACTATTTGCTGCACAAAAATAATTGTAACTGTTTTAGGAACTTCTTAATTTTTGACATTTTTTGACCTAAATCAACAGCCTTGACGATTATAAATTAAAAAGTTACTGTCGCTTAGTTAAAAATTACCTTAATTTACAAACAGGTAAAATCATCTAAATGGATAATTTTATGGATACCGTAACAAGTAAATTTAAAGAAATATCAAATATTTAAAAATGCGCAGTTGGTAAGAATCGTATAAGGATAACTAAACATATTAATAAAATCAATTAAAAATATCTATAGCTAAATTATTGGGTCGCACGAAAGTAGAAAAACATAAATACGTGCACAATATTGTAAATATTGTTATTCGCACCAACATTAAACTATTTAATAAACAGCAAACTTTAATGAAAATCAAATTTTATTGTTAGATAAACATACTTACATCCAAAATATAGCAAATTGATGTAGAATTTGTTAATAGTTAACTAATTTCGTTGGAGGGAGGTTCTCACCTCAAGCAGAACTAGAAAACAATAATATTATCATTTATTCATTGTGTTGGAAACTCGTAATTTTCACTCAAATTTTATTTTTGCTGAAAGCACACACATACAACCTAACGCCCTTATCCCATACGGGTAGTCAGAGACTATGGAGCACCACATTCTACGATTTTGACATACGTCTTCCACAAAGGATTTTATAGTACTTTGCAAACACGAGAAAGAATGTGGGACGATGTAAAAGAGGCCATGGAATATAAGAAAAGTACATGGCTAGATGAGAATAGCCAACGACACTTTCAAAACACTAGGTGATTCGCAAGCGGGTGTATTTTCTTTATTACGAACAGGTGAATATCTCCTAACAATAAGTATAACCACCTGAACATACCCGGTAAAATTAACTATGCGACATCATTGAAGTTAAAGGTTGACAAGTAAAAATATCTAAGCATAAAAAATAGAACTTATATTATTCAGGTAAAACTATCTAACCGATTAATCTCTTTTTATTTTGTTTTATGTAAAGTTGTATATATGTACTATTAACAAAATATTTTATTAAGCTGAAAATATCTAAGCACATCAATATGGTGAGTATGGGTGCAGGCAAATATATATCTACGCCAACGCTATAATTTTGTTGTGTAGGTAATAAACAACTCATTAAATAGTGAGCATTTTTTTTTATTTCAAGTAAACATATATTAATGCAAAACAGTAATATCACGATTTCAAGTGAGACACGATAAGTTCAAAATCAATTTCCTTAAGTGTACCAACTACTATAAATCCGAAAAGTCGTGAATTTCTTGTCGGTAAACGAGAAAAAAGTTGTGAAATTTACCGGAATCATCTAATATATAACCGCCAAAAAAGTTGTCCTAGAGCTACGAAACCCGGATCAATCGACGCAAAAAAATTTGGCGATTCCAAATATGTATATAACTCATTTTCGGTATATTTGTCGCTTAGATATTATTGCCTTTCAAGCGTCGAATTATATTCGATGTTGGGTGTCGCTCGCATGACGCACATGTTTTTCGCTATCCGTTATTTCTGAATACTTACCCACAGATGTCACTACATGTTTTAATATATTTTTTCACATTTTATGTAACTAAGTAATAAATCTTTGAAATAATTAATATATTAGCAGGCAGAATAAGCTAAATTTACTAATTTCTGCCGAAAATTCGTATGACATGCGTTTATAACGTTAAAATCATGATATCAGTGAGAAATCTAAAGAACCAAACTTTTTGACGACAGATGTCACTTTGTAATAAAACAATAAAATGTGTTTTAAAATGCAAATAATCATAAATTTAAACGACTTACAAATGAAATGTTATGCCATCTTGTTTGATTTGTGATCCTGAGCAATTTCTACACCCAGCAACAGCGCACTTCATGGTTAAAAAAAAATTATACCTATTTAAACGTCAGATGAATCCGATCCGAACGCACTGACGACTCACTCGGGACTACAGTTTTAGGCCCCGCCTACTGTGACGTCATGACCTTAGTTGATGGTGACATGACCTAATCGCCTTGCGGCACCTCCGCTCTTCATTTCTTCGTGTAAAAACGACATACATTACCCCATTTAAGTTTCATATAAAAGTAAACGATACTGTAATTGCCAATAAATTACTGAACGAAGAACGCCGCGATTGTGCGCGTGTAAAATAAATCCACAGGATAAATTTTAAGCGTGTCTGAATGAAAAACAATTCAGAAAGACAGTCTTTTTTCATTACCCTAACAAGACAAAAATACCATTGTCTGTGCTTTTTGCAACACTGTTTATACCTTATATATGCGTGAGTAAATAATACGCACAAAATCCGATCCATCAAAGCATTGTTATAAATGGAAATAAATCGACGAGAAAGCATCTCTTTGTCTTCGTAACATCAATAAAAACACAAATTTCGAGCCAAATGCAGTTTTATAGGCGTCTCCACTTCACACTGAGAAATTACGAGCCCAATAACTGTTGGGCGAGGGCCAAATGGACCTTCCGATTTACTTCATAACAGTACAGTCAGCAACAAAAGTTGCTGAAAAAATTAAAAATTTCAAATGGTCTTTTTACTTTGAATCTTAAAGCAATATACTGTTTTTTTTATATGAACTAGGAAAGCTATATAAATTTATTTTAGACAATAAAAAAAAGGTCTTAAGTATTTAATATGTTTAACATTTTAGTGGCTATTACATATTATACATGACGTAGTACTCTATGCTCCGTGTGACTATGGTAATTCTTTTTTTTATAGGTAAACAGTTTAGTCTTGAGAAAAGTTTTAATGTGTCTGAAGCTAAGACGAAAATTTTGAATGTCGCAACCTTTCGTTTTGTTATATTGGAACGCTAATTACCGCAATATTTTTTTTTACTTTTATGGTACCCCGGAGTTGAAAGTCTAAGTCTCAAACATCATCTAAATACCTCTTACAAATCTATACTAACACTATTATAAAGATGAAGAGTTTGTTTGTTTGTTTGAACGCGCTAATCTCAGGAACTATTGAACCGATTTTGAAAATTCTTTCACTAATAGGAAGCTACATTACTCCTGAGTGATATAGGCTACTTTTATCTCGGAATAACTTTTTCACGCGGGCGGAGCCGCGAGCAATACTATCTTACATAATCTTCTACAGTTACCCTCATTCTAATTTAACCTACAAGTTCCTACAGTCAAAACTGCCAATACTCACTGGTCCGAAGACATCGAACACCTTCCCCAGGGCCTTTGCGCCGTTGTCCACAAACAGCACTGTGTCTATATCCACCGCGGGCGTGGCCGGAAGTGCCCGCACCACCACTATCAAGAGAAACAGTTGGCTAGTTACAAACCTGACAAGACAATCTGCTGTTGATAGGATATTCGTATCTACCTGGACGTGTAAATCTCGCCATAGTGGCTCACAAAGTGTCGCGTTCAGGGATGAGCGTATGTATAACCGGTGTCAAACCAGCCGTCATAATAGGGTAGTTTCCCATAATTGATTTTGTGCAATCCATACTAATATTATAAATGCGAAAGTAACTCTGTCTGTCCGTCTGTCTGTCTGTCTGTTAAGCTTTCACGCCAAAACTACTGAACTGATTTAATTGAAATTTGGTACACTGATAGTCTAGAGCCTGAGAAAGGACATAGGCTACTTTTTATCCTGGGAAAATATAATGCGGGACTTTTATCCCGGATTTTATGTTCTCGCGAGTGGAGCCGCCACAGCCAAACCACTGAACCGATTTCGATGAAATTTGGTATGGAGATAGTTTGAGATCCAGAGAAGGACATAGGCTAATTTTATCCGGGAAAACATTACCCGGGAATTTTATCCTGGATTTTATGTTCTCGCGAGTGGAGCCGTTACAGCCAAACCACTGAACCGAATTCGATGATATTTGGTAGGAAGATATTTTAAGACCCTGGGAAGAACCTAGGGTACTTCTTATCCCGGGAAAATAGAAACCGGGACTTTAATCCTGGAAAATAATTTTCTGCGAGTGGGACCACAAGAAAATAAGTATGGAGATAGTTTGAGATCCAGAGAAGGACATAGGCTACTTTTATCCCGGAAAAACATTACCCGGGAATTTTATCTCGGATTTTATTTTCTCGCGAGTGGAGCCGTCACACCCAAACCAATGAACGTATTGCAATGCAATTTGGTAGGGAAATAGTTTAAGGTCTTGGAAAGGACCTAGGCAAAAGTCTTATCCCGGAAAAAAAATCGGGACTTTTAACCCGTAAAATATTTTCTTGCGGGAGGAACCGCAAATAAATAAGTATGGAAATAGTTTGAGACCCAGGGAAGGACATAGACAATTGCTTATTCCAGTTAAATATAAACCAGGAATTTTAGCCAGGTTTTTTTTATCGCGTTTTTTTGTATTTTTATTTTTAAGAATATGTCCTTACATCACTCTTATTATGAAACAAAGTCCCCTATGGCATCTGTTTCTCTCTTGAACGCGATAAACTCAAACACTACCGAACGGATTTTTATTCGTTTTCACCAATTG
Source organism: Lapara coniferarum (assembly GCA_949316025.1). Taxonomy (NCBI): domain Eukaryota; kingdom Metazoa; phylum Arthropoda; class Insecta; order Lepidoptera; family Sphingidae; genus Lapara; species Lapara coniferarum. The sequence continues at coordinate 27,647,574 of OX438927.1, forward strand.
TCGGTGTGATTCAAGAGAAAGGTTTATGTGTATCCTACTCATATTATAAATGCGAAAGTTTGTAAGAATGTAGGTTACTCTTTCGTGAAATTTGGCACACGAGTAGATCATGTCCTGGATTAACACACATAAAATATAAAGCTGGCCTTTTATCCCGAAAAAACTTTTTAACGCGGGCGGAGCTGCGGGCAAAAGCTAGTATTTTATATATAACAGAAAAAACTACATAAAAGTAATTCTTCTGTGAAATCAGTATCAAAATTGGTTGAAAAATGAAGCAGTTATTTAATTTGAAATAATGTTGTGAGCAAAAGTGGGGGCGTGTTGGGATTATCGTGTTATCCCTTTCTCACGCACGCAGTGTTATGGCCATTTACACCCGGTGACGTCACGGTTTGATAGTTCCGTTAGTTGGCAGCTACCCTTACCGCCAAATTTCAAAATTCAAAGCTTTACAACTTATTGATTATTGCGAGGATTTTGAAAATTCTTTTTCCGTTAGATTTTAGAAGATAAACATTTTAAATAAATGAATTAAAAAAAAGTAGTCAGCTATACAATCGTGTCCACTGGCGAGGCGTTATCATCTCTCATCACTCGACGCTGTCCGTACCCTACTTCACTTACTATGAAGTGTAGAAGGATCACTTTGCCGTAAAAAAAGTATCAGGGTATCAGTTACCATAGTATCGAGAGAATTAAGACATGCAAGCAGCTTGCCTAATTTAGCTTTACCCAAAGATTTTCTACCAGGAAGACGGTCTATGTATAAACCAACACAGACATACAAATAGTGTCTCTAAAAACGACTAATGAAGTAACAAAGGAAGTGGTGTCTCATCCGTTGAATTGATTGCAAAAAAATATGATAACGTAAGCAGGGAAAAAACATTGTTCATTGGACAGTGAAGGCGGCTTCTCTCCACAATCTACTTCCGGATCTCATAACGATGGTTACTTTCGTTTTGCCATACAACGCTACGTCGATGTGCATGCTTATTTTATGAATACTAATAAATAATATTATGCTGAATGGGGGAGAATGAATTTGCTGCCACGCAATTGCGACCTTGCTGTTAATTCTCATAAAGTAGATATTTATGACTGCTTCGGTGGCTTGGTTGTATTACGGTACGAATGCCATCCTGGGGCTCGGGTTCGATCCCCGGGTAGGACATAGTGATATTGGATTTTTATAGAATTCAGTATCCGCCCGGAAGCTATTAGTGGTAGGACTCTCATATGTAAGAGTCCGTCTGGGTGGGTACCACCGCAATATCTATTTCTACCGCCAAGCAGCAATGTGCATGCACTGTTGTGTTTCGGTTTGAAGGGCATTGTATCCAGTGTAACTACAGGACATAATGAGACTTAACATCTTATGTCTCAGGATGACGAGCGCAGTGGAATGCCACACAGTACTTTGTAACTAAAGGCGCTGGATGGTGTTTCTACTGTACATGAGCGGTCGTATCGCTTACCATCAGGTGAACGGCATGCTCGTCTCGTCATTCGATGCAATAAAAAAAAACCGTTCTACAAGCTAAGCACAAAGAAATGCGGTTATACGGCGCGTCGCCCGCTAATTTGTTCCGATATATCTCAAGATCTCTCACCTAATCGTTCAACGATGCTTGTAATTGTGCCTATTTTGGTGCACTCCTGCGCCGGCAGACTGATAGCTAGATCCTCGATGGGTGGTAAGTCGTCAAGACCGAGCTCCCCCGCCACTTTCAACTGTTTAATCTTGTTTTTCCCGCCCGGCTCCAACTCATCTCTGTAACATAATAATTTCTTATGTTTAAACGCGAATGTTAGACATTGAAATAAAAGTATTTTTACGGATTTTATCGTGGTTAAAAAACCGCATTTTTGTAGTTTTATTTCATCTCCGTAACGATAAATGAATATTTAATTTTTGATGTGTGCGACTATTATGGACTTTTGATAAACTTATAATTGAACTAGGCGATGTTCGCGACTCCGTCCGCGTGAAAACGTTTTTCCGGGATAAAAGTATAGCACTTAGGAATAATGTAGCTTCCAATTAGTGAAAGAATTTACAAAATCGGTGCAGTAGTTACTGAGATTAGCCCCTTTAACCAAACATACACTTCAGCTTTATAATATTAGTACCTATAGATAAATAAACTATTATAAAACCCTCAATTTGGGTCAGATGTAAAAAAAATATTGGAATGCTCCCAATTTCAGAAGTTTAGCGTTAGGCAGGCTCCCAGCCTTAAAACTAGGGTGAATAGTATCGGTATCATACATAAAAATGTGCCGATGCACATTGGAGGGATATCTAAGCAACACCAAAAAAACAAATGTTTGTGTTATATGTTTTTAATAATATTTGTCTCAGTGCAAAAGACAGGGTTATGTCATTCTGCAACACAATTCCATGGGTAAACATGGGTTACTAACATCCTATTCATACTTTGATTAAACAACAAAGATAATGATTTATTTTTACGCGAACGTTAAACTTTGAAATAAACTATGTAATGGATTTTATCGCGGTTTTTTTATTTACATATTCGTCGAAACGTCGGCAGATAATATAAATTCAAAAATCGCAACAAAATCCGTTAAATAGTTTTATTTTAATAAATAACAAAGAATTATACATTTAATCATTAACTCTGATACACAAAATACGAGTAGTAGTTATGACTTGATAATTTTTCTTTCTGCTGTAACTCAACCCGGCACTGCATGACTATGGACTATTATGTTATTTTCTTCCTGAATGTTAGTAAGAATGCATGGTTATTGATAACAGTGTTATGTGCATATTTCAACATTGACCCCGTTGTTACAATGAAATTATATATTGGCATGACTACCCACACATGACTCTTTTATTGCTACTGAAAGACGGGACGAGTATGCTGCTCTCTATTTGTTTTGTAATTGCACATTAGCCTACCGGCTGCAATCTTAATCTATCTACTATATAGTTTTAACAATATTTTTTTTTTATTTTCGATCAGCCACTGAGCTATAAGCAAATGTGTTGATAAAATTGATGGTTTTATATGCAGAGCTCCTGCGAGCATAGCACATTTAGTAATACTAATAATTATTTATAAGTTCCGATCTAATATAGTTTTAACGATATAATTTAAAAAATGTGCTTTTGACCAGGTATAAACAAGCCCAATACTACAACTTACCATCTAACTCCTAATTAACATAGTTACCAAATTCATCAATTTTCTAAACTCTAAGAATTGTTTAATATATTTATGTACATGTTCAATACTCAATTATTCACAAACACAAGAGAAATGATGCAATAACAAGTAAAAAATTTACATGTCACATCTGGGTCAACAAAATTTCCATGAATCATTAATATAGGGTTATATGAGTTTAACAAGAGTTTTTATTCAATATTTCATAGTTAATGTATTTTTGTTGTTGCAATGGTCATCCAATTGGAAATATATTTTATTACGTATAGGCAGGTGCCAAATTTATGCACATCAAAATTTTTAATTTCTATATATGTTCACTAGTGACCCGTCCCAGCTTCGCTTCGGTAGCAGAACATTATATGGTTTATTTTTTTTCTGTCATAGTATCTGATTTAGTGCGGTTCATTTTCTGAGATAAAAGGCCCGCTATATATTTTTCCAGGATAAAAAGTAGCCTATGCCCTTTCCTAGGTTTCAAACTATCTCCATACTTATTTCCTCGAGATTCCACTCGCGAAAAACTATTTCCCGGGACAAAACCTCGATTTGTTATTTCCATATAAAAAGTAGGCTATGTCCACCAAATTTCATTGAAATCAGTTCAATAGTTTTTGAGTTCATTACATTCAGACAGACAAATGCACCGGGGGACTTCATTTTATAATATGTAGGGATTTTAAAGTGACCCCACTTCGCCAGATTTTATATGAGTCACAATTTTTCCTCTTCTGTCAACACAACCTGTTTAAAGCCAGATATATGCAGGACAATCCCAGAACATAACACATTTATTTGGCTAACTATGGTCGGTTTTACATCTTATGTATGGTGATTGCTGCATGGGCTGAACCAATATCCTACCACCAATAATTAAAATTCCATTTAATTGTGTGTTATAATATCCAATTAGATGTGAATAGGATTTTGCATTGCTATTTTTTTGTTAGTGGTTTATGTGAGATCAAAAAGAAACTAAACAAATATTTGAGATATAACAAACAAGCAAGCAGTCTACCAGTTAGTAAGCAGCATCTGCAGCTCATGGACGATAGCAATAGGTAACAAAGAGGCACAGTTAGGCTATGGCCATAGATATTGAACAGCTTGCTATTCCACCCCCAAATGTGTCCATGTTTAGTTCCTCCTTCTTTTATGTTGCTTATACATATATAATATATACACTCACGCCTGTTATCCCCAAAGGGGTAGGCAAAGGCGTAACTAGTGGACCCACTTTTCGCCATTATCCGTCCCATGATGTGATAGGGGGCGAGCCTATCGACATATCGGGCACAAATTCCAGACTCCGAGCTGATACTGAATAGAAAAACTCAATATCACTTTGCCCGACCCGGGGATCGAACCCGAGATCTCAGCTTTGCAGTCATACTGTAATACAAATACGCCACCGAGGCAGTCTTGCTTATATTAATATAAAAACATATTAAACTGTCAGCCAGGACCATGTAACCATTTTAATACTACATAACTCAAATAATGTACATTCAGAGGGAACAAATATTATTTTCCATTTCAAAACAGTTGAGAAGATATTAGCATACCATTAACACCTTATTCAATTACCTTCATTAAGCCTGCTGTAAACACACATTGTAATTTGTGCAATTATTAGCGACTAGTAAAGTATGAGCTCATGGCTAGCGCACTAAATTTGTTCTAAGAATATTACATACTCTTACACTGAATTCTTTTAAAACAACAAAGTATTTTCAAAATGTTATGTAGAGTTTAATCAAATAACTGCTTTCAGAAAATACTTACACAAAAGGCCCTTTGATTTACTTCAATGCTTTAGTTGTAACTATTCTGTTTGTGCTTAGTCAGAGTATTTGGAAACTTAAATGTTACACAATCCTGGCAGTATGTATGGATGTCTTCGGCTTTTACTTTTAAGCGGGTAAAATATAATAAAAAAATCATTTATGCAATAAACAAAGGTGACGTACCCGCTACTAGAGGCCTCCTCGACATCTTTCACAGAGTCAACTTCACTGTCGCTGGAGTCACTGGACGAGCTCGACTCGGACTCGGTGTCGAGGTCGCGGTACTCCGTCACCTCGTACTCCACTACACCACTCTCCGAGCTGTCAATAATCATGTGCCGCGTCGTCTGTTCGTCCTCGCGAACCTTCGGCCTTGACAGCGGCCCGTGGGCGCACGCATTGATTATATTGTTTTTCAACACCATCTCACTGAGTTCCGGCGCGTCCGAGTCCTCATTCCCCGTGTACTCATTCGAACGAGTTTCTGTATCGTCCGAGTCAGAGTCTGAAGCGCCGTACTCCGCGATCAAACTTAGCGACACGTTTTTATTATTGCTGTGAGCAGGACTTTCCATTGTTATACGCTACGACTCTACAAATTACTTGATATATTGTCCTTGAGTATTCTAACAATGTAGGAACTCCTCGTACTAGCTGCTGGAGATATGCGATGTGGAATTAAATTATTTTGAACTAAAAGAATAAAACGTGACGAAACAAAATAATCGAAGTTGATCGAAGTGAAATGACAACTGACATTTTTTCATAGATATTTTTTTTTAATAATTTTCACTTATAGGTAAGGCAAAGGGTTCAAGCCCATACAGCCTCGTCATAAGTGATATTTTTGGTTGTCTTTTTTTTCCTATGTACTATGTCGTAGTAACGCAGTGGCTACCTTACCAAGACTTTATCAAGGAGTTTTGGCGGCAACGAAAAAACAATTGATTGGCATAGTTATTTCAATTCACTTCATTAGAGCACTTTAACAGAACTATATTGGATAATGTACCACCATAATTATGCAATATAACACTAAGTATCACCAAAATAATGAATTAAAACAAGAGCACCTCATGACACTTCCACGTTCCCGCCAAAACTCTTTTTCATAAAAATTGCTTATTGCAAGCTCAAGCTGTTGATATTAGGGAAGTGTCATAGTCGATTATAATGTAACAATCGAATACTAATTATATATTAACTTTTTTATGTACTGTTAGCCACTTATGGAGCTGAAAAATTCCAAAATGTATTATTATAGGGCTGACTGTATCATTTAAAAAAACTTGTAATGAAAAATGACACCGATATGTTACATCAACGTGTGCTACATGCAACTCCCAATCTGTAGCAGTTCAAAGTGAGTGCACTGATCACCGCCACTAGGCGCAAAAAGAAACACAAATAAAATACTAAGTATAATATCTTTTATGTATTTAGCTATTTTCATTATTGGCTTCTAAACTAAAATTTCTGGCTCGGCTTCGCTTCTTCCTGGGCGGATGCGGTAACTTGTAATGAACAGTGCGCACATGTAGGTTGACACTCGTTGAATATTTGAATTTCTTTCCACACATTGTGCACTCGTATGGCCTGGCCGATGTATGAACCTGCCATAACAATACATAATCATATTTTTTTTTATATTAGTTTACGGAATGAGAATAATTATATGTATGATGAATTTGGTATAATTAGTAAGTGGTCATCATCATCATCATCAGCCACATGACGTCCACTGCTGAACATAGGCCTCCCCTAAAGAATTAAATAAATAATGAAGTATGTAGTAAATAATAATTCCATGAGTAATCCTCAATCTAACACGATATCAAGTTATTTACCTCACCAACTGAAATGACTTTTCCAACTGTAAACAATAAGTTTAGAACGTGGTTGACATAGCCTATTTTAAATTCATATAAAAAATAAGATGTTAGCGTAGTCAGATGTGAGGCGGCGATAGCCAACTTGGGGGCAGTGTTGCCAGATGTTTGACGGTTGAAGTCGCCGAAAATTAATTGTGAAGTAGCCTAAAGTCGCCTCTTTGTATATGGAGAGGTGATGGAGAAAAAAAAAAAACTCCCCAATTTCAAATTTATAGTGGTCCATCGCGGAGAAAATTCGAAGTAGCCTAAAGTCGCCCACATGTGTGGAGACGCGGAGAGCAAAAAGAAAAAAAAGGTCCCCAGTTTTCAATAATTGTCTGTAAGTGGGATCTGAGTACATGTTTTGTACCCTCAAAGCTAAAAATATCCTCAAGTTACACAAAAACAATGCATAAAACACGAACTTTCCGAAGTAGCCTAAATTGGCGATTAATCACCATTCGCGTAGCCTAAACGGCGACTAGTCGCCATTCGCAATTTTGGTCGCCCCGACACTCTTCAAGATAGCCTAAATGGCGAAAAGTCGCCTAATCTGGCAGCACTGCTTGGGGGTAGAACGGTTTGCCGCGCCGAGACGAATGTCCGCGGGCTCAAAACCCAACGGCACGCACCGCAGATTTTTCTAAAAAGATATGTGTGTATTTTTTGTGAATTATCGCTAGCTTTAACGGTGAAGGAAAAACATCGTGAGGAAATTTGCATACCTGAGAAGTTATTTATAAGAATTTCGAAGGTATATTAATTCGGCCAACCCGCACTAGGCCAGTGTGGTGGAGGCCTTAACCCTCTCAGTAGTCAGGATGCCAGTGGGTAGTATATATAATATAGGTGTGGTAGTCGATAATGTGCCCGTAGTCCGTACCCGTGCGTGTCGGTGCAGACTGGCGCGCAGACGGAAGGCGCGGCCACACGCGCGACAGGCGTGCGGGCGGGCGGGGGCGGGGGCGGGGGCGGCGTGCAGGCTGGCGTGCCGCGCCAGTGCGTACTTGTCGTAGAACACGCGCGGACACCGCGCACACGACACGCGCGGACGAGCGTGACGCAGCTCGTGAAGGTGCAGCTTCGTCGAGTTCTGGCACACATATACCAAAGTCATCATCATCATCAGCCCGTTGCAATCCACTGCTGGACATGGGCCTCTCCCAAGATACGCCACAGAGCCCGGTCTGCTGTTTTATGCATCCAGTTGCTGCCGGCTTTCTTGTGCAAGTCGTCCCGCCTCCTGGCCAGAGCGCGTCCCATGCTATGTTTACCAAGACGCAGTCTCCACTCCAGAACACACTTACTCCAGCGGTTATCTGTTCTGTGACATATGTAGCCAACCTATTGCCACTTCAACCTACTAACTCTCAAAGCTATGTCGGTCACTTTGGTTCTCTGACGGATCACTTCGTTCCGAATTTTGTCCTTCAGAGAGACTCCGAGCATAGCTCTTTCCATAGCACGTTGAGCGACTTTAAGCTTATGGATTAGCCCCACAGTGAGTGTCCACGTCTCGGCTCCGTACGAAAGTATCACTTTATATTTCATTTTTACCACACATTACACGTAATAAATTTTCGATAATTATCTACTAGTTCCAACACATACACTTAGTACTTACATGAATGGAAGTACTAAGACTAAGCGCAGTGGAATGCCACACAGTACTTTGTAACTCGAGGTGCTGGATGGTGTTTCTACTGTGTATGGGTGGTCGTATCGCTTACCATCAGGCAAACGGCATGGTCGTCTCGTCATTCAAGGCCATAAAAAAAAGTATTGAAATATATAAAATTATGCAGTAAATAATTACTTTCATTACAAATAAATCTCTGTAGGTAGTCATTATGAATCAGCAGTAATTGGTACTTGCATACTCACTTGAAACCCTTTCCCGCAAGTCTCACAAATAGCAGTGATAACTGGCTGGTATGTATGCTTCTCTTTAGGATGAACCTTCCTGACGTGCCACCAATGTTCTTTGCGATTGTTTACAGTTTCACCACACTGTAACAACCATTAGATATTTCGCATTATGAATACCTAATATACTAATATTATAAAGGCGAAAGTTTGTAAGAATGTCTGGATGTATGGATGTTTGTTACTCTTTCACGCAAAAACTACTGAACGTATTTAGATGAAATTTGGCACACGGGTAGATCATGTCCTGGATTAACACATAGGCTACTTTTTATCCCGGGAAAATATAAAGCGGGCAAAAGCTAGTACCTAATACTTCTTCAGCCTTTAGAAATCAACAGCTGAACATAGACCTCCCCTTAATATCTCCAGACCAATCTAGACATCGTAAAGGTCTAAGGAACTCAGTGGATGCAACCCGCTTCTAATAGGTATATTTTTATCAAACTATATTTAACTGTTCACAAGCGCACTGGAGGATATGTTTAAGACGCTGGACTGGAACGGTATGGGCATAAACATAAATGGCGATTACATCTCGCACTTGCGATTCGCGGACGATATAGTGATAATGGCGGAAACGCTGGAGGAGCTGCAACAGATGCTGAACGGCTTGGCATTAGCCTCCCAACAAATAGGTCTTGCAATGAACCTGAGCAAAACGAAAATAATGATCAATGACCACCTAGATCCAAGACCTATTGTTGTCAATGGCCACCTTCTCGAAGTTGTCTCCGAATATACTTACCTTGGCCAGATTTTGCAATTAGGCAGGAACAACTTAAAGAAGGAGGTTAAGAGGAGGATACAGCTGGGGTGGGCAGCATTTGGTAAACTACATTGGGTCTTCTCGTCACGTCTACCACAATGTTTGAAAACTAAAGTTTTCAACCAGTGCGTCCTACCGGTCATGACCTACGGTGCTGAGACGTGGACACTCACAGTACGACTAATGCATCAGTTCAAGGTTGCTCAGCGAGCTATGGAACGTGCTATGCTCGGAGTTTCTCTGAAGGACAAACTTCGCAACGAGTTTATCCGACAGAGAACCAAAGTCACCGACATAGCACACAGGATTAGTAAGCTGAAGTGGCAGTGGGCTGGTCATATCTGTCGAAGAACCGATAACCGCTGGGGTAAACGAGTTCTTGAGTGGAGACCGCGAGTCGGTAAGCGTAGTGTGGGACGCCCTCCAGCTAGGTGGAGTGACGATTTGCGAAAGGTCGCTGGCAGGAGCTGGATGCGCCAGGCCGAAGACCGGGTGAAATGGCACGTATTGGAGGAGGCCTATGTCCAGCAGTGGACTAAAGTATAGGCTGATGATGATGATATTTAACCACATTTCCATACTCAATCACCAGCTAAAACCATTTAAGTTATCTTCAACGGCCCCCACGTATCGATGGTGACCCATATCATACAGTAATAAAGTGCATGGTCACTACAGTTCCCCTAGCTATCCCTATGCAAAGAGCCCTATTAAAAAAAACCGGGCGTGTACTTGTGGGCGCGTGAGAAGTTAAACTTCTTTGGCATCATTAACCTTTATAGTTTGAGAAAATTGCAGTCTTGGCTTCGGCCTTTGAATTTTCTAAAAGTCTTTGGATGTGGTAAAACAACAGACTAGGCTGCATGGCTAAGCGCCTTTGCCTTCTCCTTTTACTAAAAAATTAAATTACATATAATTATTAAATATAACATTTAGAGAATAATAAATATATATGACATTTATAACAAAATATATATATAATAAATATATTTGTTAAACATCGTAATTACAAAAGCATCACATTAAATGTTACTTCTAATATTATCAGACCATTATTTGATAGTCGAACATTGAGAGACCAATTATTTTTGTTTAAATTAATTAGCAACAACATTGACTCTCCATATCTATTAAGTTGTTTATGGTTCAGATGTCGGTTCAAATTTAAGCACACGTGATTCTGGTAAATTTTTGTTTAATTTGCCCCATCTAAAAACGAAATATGCTCAAAACACATTTATCTATAGAGTCAATGATTACAATAGAATGTTTTCTCATATAGATCTATTCACAGGCTCCTACTTAAGGCTAGGATATCTGAGCGCTGTTGGCATTTACAGCTGTCTAATGTACCGGCGCGTCAGGTGCCGCGATGTTGAATTTCAAATGAACTCGCTTGACACCGATGAGCCGCGACTACGTCACAATAAACAATTAAACGATAGTGAAGCAGTTTGTTTTACGACAAAAGATGTCCGCTTTTTATGGGTGCTAGGCCTCAAAATCTAACACGGCTCAAACTATACGAATATTAAAAGGACAAAAATATGGATCTTGAATCCATAAAAAAAAATTAGACCCCTCCATCGATAGCTAATATATTTTAAACTAGACTTCTGCTCGCGGCTTCGTCCGCGTGAATGATTTCTGGGATAAAAGTCCCGCTTTATAATCCCTGGGATAATGGACCTTTATATTGATGAAAGAGTTTTTCAAATCGGTCCAGCAGTTTCGGAGCTTATTCAATGCCAACAAACATACAATTGAATCTTTCCTCTTTATAATATTAGTATAGATAAGTGTAGATGTAGTTTTTAAGCAAAATAAAATTACATACATCTCAAAATTGGAGGACTTTAAAATTATACGATTTATTGCGAAGGTCTAACTTTTGGGAGTACTATCCAAACATATGTATGTCGCAGGTAGAAATAGGTATACGTAGGCATACATAATAAAAGTTACCTATGAATTATGTCTTGATGTCACGATTTATTGTTCGTTGATCAATGATTACGTAATCAAATGTTCGCAGAGTACAATACCACGTCTTGATGTGGTGAATGAATCATGATTCATTATTATCTTTAGTTATTGTGACACAATATTGGTGATTGAGACAATTACTTAACCAATATTAACTATAATAATCGACTAGTCTAGTAACCTGAATATGACCTCAAGTTTAAACCAGAAACCCTTTCAGTATTCCGAGTTTGACAGATGTCATTTCAGATTTTTTTATTAGATCCCTATGGGTAGCGCGTAAAGACGATTTCCATTGAATGAAAAGTGACGCCTTGTTCGCCGGGGAAGACGCGAATATGGAATGGTTAACATAGTAACCGCTCAACTAAGCAATGACCGATATGAAAACTGCAATAGTTACTACTTAGTAATTAGTATTGAACTGTACCGAAGTAGTTGCTTTATATGATTTGGCAGCCTTATTATATACCCAACTCTTGCGACTACTACTAGGCTGACAAATCAAATGGATTTTTCACGGTTATTATTTTATCTTACGCGACGTTATATATTCAGACACCCTCAATGAGATCAATAAAAAGGAATTAGCCGACATACAAAATATCTTGGTAAGACATTGAAATAACACCATTTTTTTATTTTACCGCGATTTTTTAAATGATATTTTCGTATTTGTTTATTACCTACTTTAAAGTTTGAACTGTATAGAAAATATTGACTTTGCTGTCCCATCTGAAAAATTTACTCCATATACCTATAAATATGTCGGACAGTATTTTTTCAAATCATAATAGTATGGTCTTCATTTAGATTGTAGTCAAGTCCAAATTGCCGTAAAATCCTGAAAATAACTTATTATTTTGTATTAGTATGTACTATTGTGACTCATACTATTTTATTGTTGTTTCCTGGCAGCGTCGCCCGCATAAAATAATTTTTATAGGTTAAAAAGTATACCTATGCTCTACCCAGGGACTCAAGCTATCTCCATACCATTTCATAGATATCCGTTTAGAAGTGTCGGAGATGTGCGCTAACAAACAAACAGAAAAACAGACACGCAGACAAACAGCGAGAAAAGAATGAAATAAAAAAACGGTGATTTGTGTTCTATTACTCTTATTTAGTCGTCCCCTTATTTTTTATTTTATTTTTCTTTCTATGTACAGACACACCGGGTTCTAGTACTGCTTTATAGATGTTACACAAAGAAGCCTATACCGATACCTCCAGGGTCTGCAGAGCTCGTATGCATATTTATAAGCAGATACTTAATTTAGGGGACCCAAACCGGGATTTTTTCAAGAAAATGTGGGCTACTGGACCAAATGAAGAACTTAAAAATACCGGTATTGATATCGCAATAATTGGGAAATACTTGTATCAATAATAAGGTTTTGTGTTATTCTGTACTATGATCTTCTATCCATAATATTAAATAGCAAATAAAAAAACAAAAAACAAGCCTTATAGAAAATCCAACTAAAAAATAGAAAATAAATTTCAATTAAGCTATGTAACGTACGTTTAAATTTATCTATGTAACAGAAACTTTGAACATGATTTTGACCGCCTTCAAAACGTCGGATGAAAATTTGGCATATTTATCAAGAACCGAAGACAATTCAATATTTTAAACAAAAAACACTATTTTATAGAAAATCCAACTAATAATGAATAAACATTCAAAATAAATACGTAAATGATAGCTCATTTTTTTTTTACATCTGTTGGACCATAGTAGAGTTATAACTAAACTGGCTACTCTTATGTAAAAAAATAATCTTACTTGTTTTTAGTGACATCTGTTGGACAATAGTAGAACAAGACTAAAAAATGAAAAATAAATAACAGTTAGAAAAAAAAAACTAAAAAACATGTTTTATAGGAAATCCAACTAAAAATAGAAAATAAATTTGAATTAAGAATAGTGCAAATAAGAAAAAGATGTACTTATTTTATTGTAAAAAAAGCGTGGGGTGCTTTTTAAGATATTATCAAAATGATAATCCTTCTACCCATATTATCTTTCAATAAAATATTTATATGTATTGACACCATGCATCCCACGCTTTTTTTACAATAAAGTACATTTTTCTTTATTTACATTATTTTCCTTTGTATGTATAATGCCAAAATATTATCCAAATATATTATTTTAATATTTTACACGCAATAAATTCAAATGTGATCCTTTACTATTCAGCAAAAACAAACAAGAGTTGAAACAAGTATGACAACGTGTTTAAAGAAGAAAGAAAAAGAATAGGAAAGATTCATAGAAAAATCCATCTATTACAAATAAGAATCCGTAATTGTTGTTCAAAAGTAATTGGTTCCTTTTCTACATAACGCGGTCCAACTATAAACAAAAGCTGTCAAATACTTCGATAAATTAGTGGCAGCAAGCGCGAAAAATTGACGTAGGTCCGACCTCCACGGCGCCTCGGGCGCATCTGAAACGAGACGCGTTGTGCAGAATTGTTAAAAAATTCGTGTTTTTTTGAATTTTAAAAAGTGCGAATTACTTTTGTGAAAATTTTTTTGCATAGCAATCTGCTAAATGTTATTACCCTTTTATTGACTTATATTTTTAAAGTAATTGTTTAATATACTATAATTAATTTTTAAAAATAAAATCCGAATTTTCTCTGTTTTCGTGATTTTTTATGATCGAGCGAAGTTGTAAGTATCGTGTTTTGGAATCCATACCAATGTAGAATGATTATTTAACTATAACATATATTTTTCTCGGACCGAAATGTTGATTATTTCTTGGTTTAAAATTGAATAGAAAAGAAGGTGTTTTGGGATATGGCAGCCTTAAGGTTTAGAAAAAGTATATTAGATTGTATTTAGTTTTAGTTTAGTTCTAGTTTTTCTATTAGTTTTGCTCTTAATTTGCTATAAAATATTACGGTATTTGTTATTTCTGTCAGTGAAAACTTTACTGGTCTATGTATTAGTCTTACTTCCATTAATTTTATATGAATAATTGTACTGTTTGTTTTCCAAATAAAATAAAGACATAATTTGTACTCAATATTATAAGATTCTTCATTTAAAATATTTATATTGATTACTTAATATTTTAAAAGTAAATAAATAAATTTAATAATTAATTTAAAAAAGACAACCAATAATATCACTTAAGACGAGGCTGTATGGGCTTGAACCCTTTGGCTTCCCTATAAGGGGAAAATTATAAAAAAACAACCGTGAGAATTTTGGTGTCACACATGCGCGCGCATCGTAAAATTTCACTCTCATCATTTTTTCATAACGCGCCTAAAAAAGTATACTTCAAAAAAATATGTCTCAATATACTTACATGTTCACACTGTGTAGGGTACGAATCTCCTGGTAAACTCCAACTGGTTTTCTTCTTAGCAGATCGTCGGTGCTCAGACCTCGTGTGTTCTACTAATTCTTTGAGTGAGCCAAATTCTAGGCCGCATTTACTGCAAGTCGTCTTTAGTGAAGTATCTACTGGTGTAGTGTCACTAAAATTAAAACAACATTTTATACAAGTATTACGGAGTAGATATTTCAATTTCTTGTTTGAATTGATTTTAAGTTTTGATTGAGAAAACTTAATGTGTAAATTAAGTTGCATTTATAACCCAGGACTATTCTTCTTAATACAGTTTATTTAAATGATACATGCTGAAGATAATTTTGTAGTCCATGTAAGAACATTGTATTTTTGATTTGAACATTTTTGAACTTATAGAAAAGATCTTACTATAAACTAGGTTTCTTTTTATGCTGACTGGAAGTCAATATATGTACGCGACGAGCTCCTTCTGACGCAAAGTTGATGTTACATTGTTCACAACGGAACGCCGGGTTTCCTTCAGTCTTCTGCAATAAGGATTATTAGTACCTGTTTGTGTATAGAGGAGCGTCAGTTGGCTTATTTTGTTGAATGCTAGCACAGTAAAGATTTTTATTGTCAACGTAAATTATTAATATACACTACACAATTATGTAAGTATTTTATTTTGTGAAGCAATAAAATTTAAACGCATGAAATGTCTAAACCATTACGAATCACAACAGCGATCAACTTACAGCAAAATATTTTTTATGTGACAGTTGACACTAGAAGAAAATCAGTGAAATACCTGTCTATCCCTGTGAGCAGTAGCGTGGTGAAGCAGCAGCCCCCGCGCGGACAGACACGCGCGGCCGCACGTCACGCACGAGCTGTGGTGCGCGTGCGCAGGTGCGTGCGTGTGTGTGTGCGCGCGCAGCGACGACTCGTGCGCAGTCGTGAACGGACACGCGGCGCACGCGTACACGTGGCCGACGTGCCAGCGGTGGTGCTTTTTGGCTACGGCGCTGAAGGAAAACACCGATATATCCGTTTTAAATTTACATCAACATTATTGTAAGAGACTTTTTGCAATAATGATTATTTCGTAAACATATATTTATGGTTCTGTGGGAGTGTTAAAAAAGACAAAATTGAAAAACCACTGCGTATTGTCTCCGATTTTCTCCGACGCGCGGCGCAAGTCTATTTTGTAATTTAAAATAGCCTAACACTTTATTTTAATAGATTAGTTAATTGTTCACTGGCAAATAAATCTATACTAATATCATGGACTAATAAGAGTATAGACTGACGATCTCCATACATTGAAGCGTTCACCTGAAAAAGTGCAAAATCCCGGCTTATTGCTAGATGGCGCTGATAATTAGCCTGGAAACTTCAACATCTGCCGGGTTTCAAGAATTTCCCGTTAGGGGGCATTGTACCGTAAAACAAAATAGTTTAGTATTAGAATGGACATACAACAGATGGCAGTAAGGCACTTCACCACGCGCGCGGGTGCGGGGCCACAAGCTATTTTATCAAGGTTCACTTGTTTAGCGACAACCGGGGATCAACGTGATTTTGTTAATTTTTTACCAAATATTTTGCATGTGCGGTGCATCAGCTTACAAAAGTCAGTTGGTTATGTTAAGTTTACATGATTATTATAGTACTAGCTTTTGCCCGCGGCTCCGCCCGCGTTAAAAAGTTTTTCCGGGATAAAAGTCCCGCTTCATGTTTTCCCGGGATAAAAAGTAGCCTATGTGTTAATCCAGGACATGATCTACCCGTGTGCCAAATTTCATCAAAATCTGTTCAGTAGTTTTTGGGTGAAAGAGAAACAAACATCCATACATCCAGAAATTTTTACAAACTTTCGCCTTTATAATATTAGTAGGATTTTTTAGGCTTTTAGGCATAAAGGGCAGATCCAATGTTAGAATTGAAAGAAGTGGCCGCCATTTTGAATTTCTTTGTTTTAAGGCCAATTGACCTCAAAATCAATATCTGCGCATATCTTTAGTTACAAAAGATGGATCCAATGTCAGACTTGTAAAAAGAGGCCGCCATTTTGAATTTCTTTGTTTAAAGGCCAATTGACCTCAAAATCGATAGCTGGGTATATCTTTGGTTACAAAAGACGGATCCAAGGCTAGAATTGATAAAAGTGGCCGCCATTTTGAATTTCTTTGTTTTAAGGCCAATTGACCTCAAAATCGATATCTAGTTATTTTTTAGCTTTTATCTATAAAAGGTAGATCCAATGTTAGAATTGAGAAGGCACCGCTATTTTGAACTTGTTTTAGGGCCCATTAGCTTTAAAATCGATATTTGGGCATGCCTTTAACCACAATATAAAGGATTCGTTTTACTTGTGATAAAAATGAGCACCATGTTGGATTAATCATTTGTTTTCAAAGTCTTCCATCATCATCATACAGCCAGTAAAGTGTAGAAGTTTCATAGAAGATTGACTTCCAGAAACACATTTGTTTGAAATAGCAAGGGTAGCTTACTATTCGATATTTTCAAGTTAGTTGAGACCACAACTGTGAGCTGTTAACACTTCTTCATGTGCATTTTAATAATTTGTTATAACCACCCGTTGCATAAACCAGTGTTATTGTAAAATCAAGCAAAGTTCTGGCTTTCAGAAGTGTGGGATATTTGAAAATAAAAAAAAAATCTTTCTTGTTTGGCTCACTTCTGTTCATCCCACATTATGTTAATAATTTCAAAGTTATCTCAATAGTTTGACTTTATTCAACTACATTTTACACTATTTTAATGGCTTAGTTTTAAAAAATTAAATGACAATGAATAATTAAAATAACAATAGATGGTGTAATAACAGATGCTACATAGCAGCGACACCAAACTGTATCCCCTGAATTTATAACATACATTTTTTGGATTGCCTTCCATTATGGAAAAAAATTGAAATATATTTTCACATCAAAATTAAATACTTTTAAAAATCAATAAGGTAATCAACCTAAGTAGCCTTTTAAGTCTGGTGAAAGGGGTAAGTTAAAAGGGATACAATAATTGAATGGTCACCTAACAAGGCAAAACGATATGGGGGACGAAAAATATGGTAAGATCATTTTTACTACGCGGTTACTTAATATGCTTATAGAAATATTTCAAATGAAGGTTAACGACTCCCTAATTTTGTTACCAATTTTGATGCTGCCACAGGCCATGAAGACTTCGAACTTCGACTTCTAAAATTCGAAGACAAATTATTTATTTTGCGATATAGCAAAGCTACGATATGGTTATTGAAGAGAATTGAACAAGCTTTGATGGTGGCCATATTACCTACTGTAGTTTATAGTCATGTCCAGCGGATTTTGATTTTATTTATTTACAGCATGGAAAACTTACAGCTTTTAATTATATTAGGAATAGCAACAATTTAAGTGTCAAAAAGCCAATAACAAGTTCTCACTTATAGAATTATAATAAATCACATTATTTGAGTGTGAGCATAACTTTTTTGACAAAAAAGTAAAAGAAATGAAGCAAAAAACAAACAAAAAATAACGGGCACAAAAAAAAAACATTTAACGAAAGAAATCGAGGGCTAAGCACCTTCTCGCTATAGACACACTTGTTGAAAAAGGATCTAGATTGTTATGTTTATATAATATATTATTGTAAAATCTGCTTGCGCGCACCAAGTAGCTATTCTGCCTATAATTTGATGATGCTTTGTGAACATGCAAAGGTGGACTAAAACGAAATGCTTTGGATGGAATGTTAAAATATATTTTGGCTAGGAGTTCGGGACAGTCAATATCATTTTTTAATAATTTTAGAAGATAAATATAATCACCAATTTCTCGACGTTTACTGAGTGGCAACAGATGGAATTTTTTACAAAGTTGGTAGTAGTCGTTAGTACTGTACGGAATTCTTTGGTGAAAACAGAGATATTTTATAAATCGTTTTTGTATGTTTTCAATCCGGACGATATATTTGTGATAACGAGGATTCCAGATCTGAGATGCATACTCAAGATGACTTCTGACATAAGTGCAGTATAATATTTTGAGTGTTTTAGCTTTTTAAAACCAATAGCC
Organism: Lapara coniferarum; assembly: GCA_949316025.1. Lineage (NCBI taxonomy): Eukaryota > Metazoa > Arthropoda > Insecta > Lepidoptera > Sphingidae > Lapara > Lapara coniferarum. The sequence goes on from OX438927.1 coordinate 27,666,529, forward strand.
CTTAAACAACAAAATTTAACATGAAATGCAATTTTTAAAATTCCAACCTCGATTAATTATTCTATTTGGCTAAAGACAAGCCCAAATATCTATCTAAATCCAATCAGTCTTAAAACAATGAAGTTCAAGTATCGAATTTGGCGTAAATTGGCCTAAAAATAAAGAAGCCTAAATATTGGCCACTTTTTTTCAATTATAATATAGGATATGCCCTTTGTGCCCAAAGCCATTTCCAGAGGTCGATTATGAGGTCGATTGGTCTTAAAATAAATAAATTCAAAATGGCGGCCTCATTTTTCAGTTCTGACATCGGATCCGTCTTTTTTTACTAAAGATATGCCCAGATACCGATTTTGAGGTCGGTTGGCCTTAAAACAAAGAAATTAAAAATGGCGGCCACTTTTTCAATTCTAACTTTGGATCTGTCCTTTGTACCTAAAGCCATGTCCAGGTATCGATTTTGAGGTCGGTTGGCCTTAAAACAAAGAAATTCAAAATAGCGGCCACTTTTTCAATACATATATATTTTTTAAATATCTAGTATCCTTTTTGGTGTAAAAAAATATCTAGACACGCGCCAGCGTGTTAAGCCAAGTTCAAGCAAAGTAACTGGCTAGCCAGCGCCGAGTGTAATATTACACGAACGGAACGTAATTGCGTGTAACCGTAGGAAAAATCTAAAAATAAAAAAAAGTTTAAAAATAGGGGGAGTCCCCATAAAAAAAAACATTTTTTTGTAGCGTTGGAACCGTTACAAGCAGATATTTGAAACTATCCCAATATATGTATTATTATATTAGCTATATAACAGAAATATAAAAATAAAGTTCAGTCCAAAAAGAAGTGGTGTCCCCATATAAAAAACTTGTAATACGCGCTAAACAACCGGCCAACGACGTGTCGTCGGCGGCGCGTGGCACCACATAACTTAATAACTGCCTAGTTTTCTTTACAAAAAGTAATGATATATTTAAGTGCCAATGCAGTCCATAAATACTCAAAATAATTGTAGTAGTCTGTGAGCTAATCAGTTTATAGCGCCATCTAGGCGTAATAATAACTATCGGATGAACCGATAGTTGTTTATTTTATCCATCCTCTCATAGGCGCCATTGAAATAACCATTTCAAATGATTTTATGGATCTTAGTGCCATCTAGTTGAATTCAATGTACTAAACAGCGAAGTACGCTTCAATGTATGGGGATCGTTAGTCTATACTCTTATTAGTCCATGCTAATATTATAAAGCTGAAGAGTTTGTTTGTTTGTTTGAACACGCTAATCTCAGGAACTACTGGTTCGAATTGAAAAATTCTTTTTGTGTTGAATAGACCATTTATCGAGGAAGGCTTTGGGCTATATAGCATCACGATGCAACAATTAGGAGCGAAGAAATAATGGAAAATGTGAAAAAAGCGGGGAAAATTATTCATCCTTGAGGGCTTCCATTGCGTGCGCTGCGAAAACGGTTCAAGATACCAAAAATATATGTATGAAAGAATTATTCCTCTTGAAATGATCTAAAACAATGTCCGCGACAGTATGTGTCTATCTTTTAAGATTAACTCACTAGAACCGTTTTTATGGTAATCAAATTTGGTCGAAATTAATGCATTATTTATTAAGAGTTGTATCAACGTAATAATATTAATCTTTATCCAATGAATATATATACGGTACATACACCAAAATATATATTTTTTTTAATTTTAGTCAGTCTGTTCCGGCTAATCTCTGAAATGGCTGGACCGATTTTGACGGGACTTTTATGGGGAGGTAGCTGATGTAATAAGGAGTAACTTAGGCTACGTTTCATTCCGGAAAAGTATAAAGCGGGACTTTTCTCCGGAAAAACTTTTTAACGCGGGCGGAGCCGCAGGCAACAGCTAGTTATATATATGTCACTTACACATTATTAAATACTTTAGGACATGTTTTGCAATGAAATTTCTTGCCATGCGTTCGGTTCCTGTGAGACTTCACCAACACTTCACTTTTGAAACGCAATTTGCAGACAGGACATTCCGCTTCGCCGCGTCTCTGGAAATATTTAACGATATTAATTTTAATCTATAAGTTGCCAAATTATTAAATATACCTACACTGACTAAGAGTGTGTGTGCGTTACGAACCTTATAGCAGGAAGGGTAAGACTTGGAAAGATATAATATAGTGATTACAAATAATGGGGAAATTTATTGGGTCTCCAAAAATCCCATCCTCCCTGATCAAACTATTTGCATCTCAGTTTGGCTCTAAAACTACGAAATTTCCGCTTTTCTCACGCCTTATAGTAATTTTAATAAAGAGCAATTAACTACAAAAACTTATAGTCATACTTCGACATTGGCAGAATCATCGCGTGTGCGGGGACGCCATAATTTTTTTTTTTAATAATAATACAATAGCCAGGTTGTTTCATGAGTCACCGGGTAAAATTACGGGTCTTATCACACTGGCAAATAGCAAGCAAATTCATAGCGGGCGAAGACTCTTCGCGCTCGTCCAGTGTAACAAGACCGTTAACTTGAGCTGACCATGGATGAAGCTATGGTGTAAGTCATACCGGATCATGGCTGCTGCCGTGCATTCTGTAAGCGTTGATGTGCGCGAACATTTTGGAACATGTCTCGCAGCGGTATGTGGTGTCACTGGTTAGGTGTCTTTTTGTCACTGATTTTTTCCACTCGTCTATTTGCTCTTGTAACTAAGGAAATTTTGTAAGTAAGACGATGATTCTACGAAGTTGATGTGAAAAATTCAATTCTTCGCGAAACTAATGAGGTTCTGGAGATTGTAATTATGAGTTTATAAAAAAAATCCCACAAAGTATTTTTTATCTAATAATCTATACCATATTTGCTACAACTGTATCTATTATATATATTCGGTCAAGCACCTCCAATTTTTCATAATCCAACATCAAATTTGCTTTACAGGGTGTCACATGGTACGACAATTTGAAATATTGAAATTACGTACCGACAGCTTCACAATATCAAAATACTCCTGCATCGCAATCTCATCTGGAGTTAATCCATTTCCACTTTTTGTTTTTGCTGTCTTTTCCTCCGGTTTTTCATTGGCGACAATTTTACTTTTCTAAAATATGTAACAAATATTCGATAATCATTTGTATTCAACTTGAATCTATGTACTCTCAAAAAAATTATCAAAAAGTACTTTTTATATATCATAAATCATTTGAAAATATTACAAAGTGTTCATACTCATTATCATGTACCGGATGCAGGATACCGCATAACAATTAAAAATGACCATTTCTAAATGCACTTACTTTGCGTTTATGTTTCACTTTCACCACAGGTTCTTCACTACAATCCTCCCAAAGAAAATCGTCATCAATGCAGTCCACTTTGAATTCTAATATTTTGTCATCATTACTAACTACTACTTCTTCTTTCTCATCATTTATCTCATAAATTTTAGTTCCTATTTCTTCTTTATCTTTCATAACAAGCTTAGGATTTAAACATTCTAAAAGACTGTTTTCCGTTTTTGCTTGATCAAAATTGTCACCGACAAAAACATTGTACTCCCTTAAATCTATGTTACTTTTGCTTTCATTACTTATCTTACATTCAGATTTCACAAGATATGATGTTCCATTTTCATAATTGTAGGTGTAATCATAAACATCAGTTTGTTTACAATAATTTAGAGATGATACCAGGTACAACTTTTTTCTGTCTTGGCATTTGATTAAGCTTTTTGTTATCTGTAAAGACATTCTTAGTACTAAACATAGACAAAATATAGTTTGAAGTATTAAGTAATATAGCAGACAATTGAAGACTTCAAATCTGGAACCATAACTGCAACTGATGAATCATTAATTACTTTAAGAGTATGTGGAATGAATTAAGCAGATTATGTTTTAAATATCTTAAAAATACTGCAAATAACTATGTTCTAAACAATAATCAATTAAATAATTAAAATCAAATAAGAGTAGCCACTAGGACTATAGAAATGACTGTAAAATATAAATGTATACATGTATGTATGTTATATCATTTTTACCTGACCATGTTGTGCAAATATGTCTAACAATGTTGCTTGGGCTACAATACTCTTCTCTATTAAACGATGGAACTTTATCAAATGTGCTGCACATTCATTGCACACAAACTGTGGTAATCCTTCAATGTTATGAGTTTCCTACAATCAAGAATAAAGGCATTATAAAAAATTAATTTAACACTAAAATTCTGTGTATTTTTTGTAAATAGGGCTCCATATAACCCTGTAGGGTTTTGAATAGCTATGGTGAATTACTGGAGATATATTAAGTTCCTGAAATATATTAAAATTGCTAGCACAAGTCATGTAAACTTACATTCAAACCACTAATGGACTCCATGCATGATTTCAGTAGTCCATGTTGCAAATTGTTCATATTGATATCAGTGGCCAGGCATATTCTGCACACCTCCAAAGCAGAAGCTTCAAAGTTGGAATTCAGCTTAAAATAAAATTAATTACAGTAATACCCCGGACTTACGCGATAGGTGAGACCGAGCGCTATCCGTGTAAGTCGGGTACGTTTTTGCATATAAAGATATACAAAGTATCGTATGGTAACTTGTACATATGTAACTACGCGTAGATTTCGCAATACATGTCTGTGCCTGTTGTAAGCTGAACGAATAATAGTGCGGGCGGGGGGAGACAAAACCGAGCGCCGCCACTTGACATTGACTGCGCGGCGTTCAAAACAATGAGAAAATTAAATCGTGTAACTCAGAGTTCGCGTAAGTCGGGGTATTACTGTATTTATAGGTAATTTATTAGTTGACTACTGGACTTCAAGAAAGAATATGCCAGCAGGTTTTGTTATAAAAAACCCAAACTCAGTGAAATTACACACCATTCAAAAAAGGCACCTGCAAGTAAGAATGGAAGATCTTTGGACTACACACCTTATAAAAAATTTTTGCCTGCTAGTGGATACCATGAGATTTAATATCAAAAGTCTCAGAAGGACAAGCATAGTGCAGTATACACTATACTTGAACTGTACTGTACTTTAAAATCCAGTTATAAGTAATGTTGCCACTACTTACAGCTGGTCTCAGTACCTTAGGAGTTGGATATCTAACTTGACAGTAAAGTTATGCTGTTACTGCTGTTTTAATATCAGTTTTTATCTATCTTAGTTCTTAAAAACACAGATAACAACCAAAAGTAAGCATTTTAACTGTTTGTCATCTGTTAGTATGTTATTGAGACCGTCCATTATTCGGAATCATGTTACCTACTAACTCTTATTTGCAATCATCGTCATCATCAGCCTGTTGCAGTCCACTGCTGGACATAAGCCTCTCCCAAAATACGCCACAGAGCCAGGTCTACTGCTTTATGTATCTAGTCGCTGCCAGCCCTCTTGTGCAAGTCGTTCCGCCCTCTGGCCAGACTTATATTATTAAATTTAAAAAGTAAAGTTATTTAACCTACAGGCAAAGCATTGACTGGACAAGCGTCATCCTTGATCCTAGTCCTGCAGCTCTCATGACTTATTTGGTCGTAGTTGAAATGAACGCTGCAAATACGCGTGTGGCTTGGTGGATCCCAGGTAGGTCTTCCTATAGCCCTTAGCCATTTTAGTCTTAATTCTGGATTGGTTGGGAATCTGTTTATAACATTTGCTAAGTTATCTATAGGTTTCCAAAAAGATAGTAAGCGAAAAGAAGGTAATAAATTATAAAAAATGAAATACTTATTTGAATTTTAAATTTGAATTAAAATACTTACGCGTGAAATGAAACCATGTAGTTAGGATCTTTCTTTTTGATATTGCTATTATTTTTGCAACCCTTCACACAACAATAGCAAACCATTTTCTTTTATTGTTTATTTACAATAAATAATTCTTCAAGAAATAGGTACCCACTACCCATCATGGATTTTCGTTTGACACAGAGACAAATAAAAAAAAAATCTTCTTCTTCTTTTAAATTATGGCTTCCACCGATTATCTATCGGTGATTTCGCCAATGTCAAGTAATAATACCAGATACAAAACAATAAATATGAATTCTTAGAAATAAAAAGTAGTCGCCAAGAATTAAAATCTAACCAGAGACAAATAAACAAGATTGACATTTCACTTGACAAATGACAAGCACTTGACAGTTCACGTTTCGGTTTGAAACAAGAACCAGTCCTTATTCTGAGCAAGAACCCATAGAATAAAGAATAGTCCTTATTCTGAGCAAGAACCTTATACCCACCCACCCCCTTAATCTCCTTGGTTTGAAAAATCCCTAATTATTGCGGCTCTAGTAATTAATCGAATAATTACAATATTTTACGATACGATCTAAAGCCAGTCGACAGTATGTAGAAATGGCACATCGTAGATAAAGAGCAATAATTCATTTATAAAAAGTACAGAACATATTGTCTGATCCGTGGTGTTTTAAACCATTCCTAGAGAGACATAATTAAACAAAATAATACCTACACACATACACTCACACATACACACACAACACACGCACACCAACTGAGATACATTTTAATATTATTGTTTTTTTTTTTTCAATAATAAGTACACACCTGTAAGTATATGTAAGGAAAAGCGGAGTGCCCTAACACAAGTTTATTAAATGCTTAAAAGGGGACTCCAAATACGGTTCTTCTATGTGTACTTATTAGGTAGATGAAGAAATACACATTTTTTTTATACCTAAGTAGAGAATCCTGATATACGCTCTTCAATATATTGTTGATTGTTCGAAAAATGTTCTTGGTGCGTAACTATTTAATCGTAATTTCAGTACTGTGCTCTGTATGTCTGAAGACAAACAATAAATATGCAAACACATGAATTGAGAATCTCTTCCTTTTTTGGTAGTCGGTTAAAAAGTTCAAATCTTATTGCCAAAGCAATGTTTTCAGTTGTATTGCAGTGTCAATGAACTATACAGTAAGCAGATTCCAACGACAACAATAATATGGTGTGGCCCGTATTTAGGGAACACTAGCCCCAAGCCCCCAGACAATATTTACATTTTTTTAGACGCACAATAAAAACTACCAAAAGAAATACGCAAATGATTAAGTTTTATTAATAAAAATAGAATATATGGGATATATAAGTATTACATCAACAGTCACAATTATTCTGCCAAAGGCACGGCAGGTAATAATTTGCCTTCACACTTCCCGAAGCCGATTTTAAGGCCGTCGCTCTCGCAGTATCCTCGCAACGTGACTGTATCTCCATCTTGGATGAATTTCCTTTCTTCGCCGTTTAGTAGGCGAACGGGCTTGGTACCTTTCCATGCCAGCTCGAGCATACTTCCAAAAGAGTCTGATGTCTGCAAAAATATAATATTTTAACTGAAGGTAATTCGAAATCGAAATAAGCGATGTATAAATCCGTATCAGAATCATTCCACGATGATTTTTAGATATTTATTATACCAGGGTCGCACTCAGATTTTTATGGGGGACATTAAAGAAGCACTGCTTTATGAAGTAAAAGTGCCTTCAAATTTTTCAACTACCTATTATTTCTAGGTGTTTTTATTGATTCAGACCCAGTTTACTTTGATTGTAATTAATTTTACAATGTACTGGATTTCTTTTATGCTATGCCATAGCAGAATATATGTAGTTATATTCTGGACTTACCTCGCCACTAATAGTTCCGGAACCTAATAAGTCTCCAGGTCTGAGATTACAACCGGTGACAGTCTGCTGCGCGAGTTGTTGTTTCACAGTCCAGTACATGTAGCGATAGTTTGAGCGGCAAACTGTCGTTGCGACAGGCGTTTTCTCAGCTGTAAAAAAATTAAAATTCAGCTATTTAAAACTACATTGTATCATGATACACTCAGCGTAAAAAATATTATGAGATAGAAATGAGAATGCATAAGGGAGAGGAAGACGGGGGTATATATCCTGGGTTGTTTATTATTAGAAAATATTGCAGGATTGAGGTAGATCCAGACCCCTTTCCTCTGTACTGAAAACTCATACTTCCCATTTTGATTTAGATAAAGATTTCTTAAGACATTTAAATATTACACTTACGCGTAATATCAACCTCTAGTTTTATATCGAAGTTGAATTTATCGTCATGCTTGAGGTACGGGAACGGCGCGGGCTCCTGCGGGAAGTTGTCCGTCAAAAACGGGCGCAGCGCTTCGATCGTCACGATCCAGGGGGATATAGTGGTACCCAGGTTTTTAGCCGTGAAAGGACCGAGCGGGATGTACTCCCATTTCTGAATGTCTCGTGCTATGAACAACAGTTTTGAAATAAATAAACTGGTGGATTGGGATGACTGTTTCGTTAAGTTTATGGTGGGTTTTGAATATTAGATTCCTTTCCACTTATAATGAAATAAATATTATTTGAAGTAAATTCATTCCTACTCACAATACCAAGAGTAAGCCTACATTTAAGAATTTTTCCTAGGCTAAAAATTTTAAGTTACACTGTCTAATATTTTTAAATATTACTGAACTGCCTCGGTGGCGTAGTTGTATTACAGTACGACTGCAATGCTGAGGTCTCGGGTTCGATCCCCGAATCGGGCTAAAATAATATTGGGTTTTTCTACTAAGTATCAGCTGAGTATCTGGCATTTGTGCCCGATATGGCGATAGGGTCGCCCTTTATCATATCATGGGACGGTATACGTACGGCGAAAAGTGGATATACTAATTGCGCCTCTGCCTACCCTTCGGGGATAATGGGCATTACCTATACTATTAACATAGTGACTACCACATACCACTCCAATCATTCATAAGCACAAAACCGAAGATTCTGTCCTCAGCCTCCTTAGCCGTAACCCTTTCACCGAGTTTGGTGGGGGGTCCACCCACAAACGCGGCCATCTCCAACTCGAAGTCCATCAATCGACAGGGACCGAAGTGTGGTGCCGCACCTGTATACAGCATATTATATACAGGGTTATTTATACATTATGTGACTAAATGAAACCATAATATATTTGTCTATACCTCTGCTAACATTGTGCCTAAAATAATCAATGTATAACGAATAGGTACTTTTGCTAAAAATCTCGGTTGTAGTATTCCAATTTTTTGATCATTTTGTAGTTAAGTGCGAATATGGTGTGTGCGTAAGTGTTTTTCTGACTGAAAGTGTAATGTTGTTGCTGCGACGAATATTTCTAGAGCAGTCATAGTGGCATTAGGGCGTGTAAACTTAAAGTTACATTTTATTGATATTTATTTTGTTAGAAACTTACACATTTTTATTTTACATCTATGGTTAAAATAATTTAATAGAAAACGTTATTTTCAAGTAGATAAGTATGTGGTTTTATTTATTAACGCAATGTCAAAATGACCCTGTATGATATTCTCTTTTATTTAAATGGAATACTAATTGACAATGGATACAATTCAGAATTTCTGTGTAAGCTCCTTGTATACATATTTTTAGGCGGGGACTTGAACATGTAAAAATTACCTTCTACCGGCAAAGTCTGTCCCAAAGGCCTTGTAATGGGTGTGCCAGAAATTACGACGGAACTTGAACGCCCGTGGTACCCGACTGGCAAATATTTCCTGAAACAAAATAGAACATCTTGAATAACAATATTAAAAATAAAAAATAGATCTGACTCTTTTTATTTGGCGTTGGGATGAGTAGGCAGTAAAAAAGAAACAAAAAATAATTCTTCAGATAACTCCCAAACTGCACATCTATTCGTGATCTCATAAAAGTAATTTTATATAGAACATTTCTAGATTTAATAAAAGTTTTATTGGAGACTATCTCGCCCTCTCATCCTCCACTGAAACTCCTATAAGCCAGAGTCGATATTGGACGCATTTTATGAGGTCGAACTGTAAAGCTCAGTGAGTATCTGGATCCTAGGATCACAAATATGCTCGCCACGAAATTAAACAGCAAGATGGGGAGGATTTGGTAATGAAATTGAGGGTATTATAATTGGTACATACCAGTTCTCAAGCAGTGCGTTGTCTTTACCTCTGAACATGATCCCGACATTCGTGGCGTGGTGTATGGACGAATAGAAGTCTGTGTAGTCTCCAATGTCCGCTGGAACATGCATTTGGGCTTCACTTTGCTTTACGAAAGCTCTGAAATTTAAAAAAGTAACATTAAAAATGAGACAACAAAACAACGAAAGAAATAAATTATTTAAATTATCGTGTTGTAAAAGTATTATTACCATACCATACCAGCCCTGTATTATATACTGCCCACTGCCGAGCACGAGCCCCCTCTACAACTGAGAGGGTTAAGACCTTAGTCCACCACGCTGGCCTAGTGCGGGTTGGGAGAATTCACATACCTTCGAAATTCAGAGAACTTCTCAGGTGTGCAGGTCTCCTCACGATGTTTTCCTTCACCGTTAAAGCGAGCGATAATTCGCAAAGAATTCACACATATTTTTTCAGGAAAGAGGTGTGTGCCCTTGGGTTTGAACCTGCGGATATTCGTCTCGACAGTCCGTTCTACTCCCAACTAGGCTATCGCCGCTTATTACAGATAGTATTAACTGTTTATAAATTTATAGGTACATTTTGTTATTTATGTTATGTATGAAGCGTCGATAGCCTAATTGGGAGTAGAACAGACTGCCGAGACGAATGTCCGCAGGTTCAAAACCCAAGGGCAAGTAACAAGTTATATTGTGTGTATTCTTTGCAAAGTATCACTTGCTTTAACGGCGGTGAAAAAACGTCGTGAGGAATCCTGCATACCTGATAAGTTCTGTAGGTATAAGAATTTCGAAGGTATGTGAAATCTGCCAACCCGCCCAAGCCCAGCGTGGTGGACTATGGACTAAACCTTCTCATTAGTAGAAGAGGCCCGTGCTCAGCAATGGGTAGTATATAATACAGGGCTTTTATGGTATGTATACCTTTCTCTCAAGTCTTTGTCATTTTGTAGTGTTGGGTTGGACACGTCTAATAGCTTCTGCAGTGTTTGCCTGGCTTCGATCCAATGAGGTTTTGTTAAACCCATAAAGGCATTCAGTTTTTCTTCCTAGAAATAATACAAAGATATAAAAATAATCTAGGCAACAGGTTACCATTAATAGACAGGCCCCATGTTGCATGTACAACGCATCCCAATCCAGTTAGGGATTGGCCAAACCCATTCCAAATACGATTTGGATTGGCTTTCGAAGCCTTGTGGACTGTAGAGTATCCAATCAAGGACAAATCATAGAAGAAAAACTTACACGCACACCTTGCTCTCCCAATCAAACCTAAGAGCTTTTAATATACAGCCCATATAGATACTGCCATCGTTAATAATATTACATACGTACCTACTTGAAAAACAGATTTGTTATTGTACAAACAATTACTTAATAATATTGTGCAATACGTAAACCTACATTTGCATAATTTATTACAAGATACAGAAGTAAACAAGTTTCCGAGTCAAACAGCTTACACCAGTAAGGAAGCAATAACCTTCAATAACTGTGCTTCATAGGCGCATCCAGGAGAGGGGCTCGATGGGCCGTACCCCCTTTAACTCAAGGATATTGAGGCAGTATACTACTACATTTTTTTGTAAGTCTCAAATCACGGGCGTAGCTATAGCTTTCACATAGGGAGGTCGGAGGATACCAAAATGTACCGACTGGTGAGATCACGTATACAGTCATTCAGTGATGTTTTTGCGTTGGGTTATGTTGGGTCTATTTAATCTTATTATAATTCAAAAGTTTGTGAAAATGTTTGGATGTTTGTTAGAAGTGTACATAGAGAATAATGTGTACGTACATGTTTTGTGGCCCGAATTATGATTTTAGTAAGCTAGGGGGGGGGGGGAGGCGTATGTACGCCCATGTCTCAAATGTTATCAGTTCTGGAATTATAGACACTTTTTTTATAGCCTCTAGGGCACCGAACCACCTGGAAAATAACGAGCTAAGCCAAAAAAATATTTTAGAGTTTTCTAGAAAACTACATGAACGAGTTATTAACTCGTAACTTATATGTATAATTTTAATCCACGTTAAATAGTTCATATCATTACATAAACTGCAAATTTATCATCAGCTAAAGCATGAAAACGTTCTTAGAAATTAAAAACCTAATGGATTCACTTACCTTAAAAACATTTTGTTTATCTTTCAGTAAAGGTCCGTCAAATAAGTGTGCGATGATGTTCAAATCTAATATCCATTCTCCGATAGCTACTCCGATATGCCTATCGACCTGAAAATGATTGACTAAATTCTGTAATTATGTATACCCATTCTATTTCTACTCCTTTACTACCTGATATAACTACATAGATAGGTATGCTTAAAAATGAACTTGTTCCCTGAAAATTGTGTTCCTTAACCTTTACCACACATTGTTTTTGTTTATTTTATAAAACATTAAATAAATTATATCACTCGAATACATAATAAGAAACGAGAACGTTTTACTGAATATAATTTTGGACATTTCACACACACACACACACACACACTCACGCCTGTTATCCCCGAAGGGGTAGGCAGAGGCGCAACTAGTGCACCCACTTTTCCCCGTTATTCCGTCCCATAATGTGATAGGGGGCGAGCCTATCGCCATGTCGGGTACAAATTCCAGACTCCGAGCTGATATTGAATAGAAAAACTCAATATCACTTTTCCCGACCCGGGAATCGAACGCGAGACCTCAGCATTGCAGTCGTACCATAATACAACTACGCCACCGAGGTAGTCAGTTATGGACATTTCTTAAAATAAATTCACTAGTACGACGACATTTTGATTACGGTCAAATTTCCATATTACTTTATACTATAGTCAACTTGTGGGCTATGGTCACGCTACATGAATTAATTACACGCATATAATTCTTATTGTTTAGTCCACTAAACAAAATTTCATTTAGAATATTATTAATAAATATTCTCCACTAATACTGAATGCGGCCCTGGTAATTTCTTTAAAAATAAAAATCGGGAAAAGACTATACCTGGAGGTAATTAAAAATGATATATTATTCACTTTACTTTTTTTCACATCAATCACATTTCATTTTTATTTTGCATAATCTAATCTAGAACCTCAACTCAGTATTTACACTTCTGTATTTTATCATTTTATAGCAATATCTACTATCGCTCTAAACAAACTTGTATAAACCACCTGCCCGATAACACACTGTACAGAGCTGCGGGGAATGCAATTCATACGACTATTCAATTTAGTTACATTATCAGCAATGTCAAAAGGTAAACATACTAAAGTCCAATACCAAAGTATTCACTTACCTACCTGTTTAAGATACAAAGTTTGTTACTAAAAATAATTTCCTACTTCTTGTTAATCAATTCTTATACGTATAAGAATAAGTAAAATATTTAATTAAAGAAATAATACTTACATTTTTCACCGACGTAAAAACTCCATACGGCACATTTTCTATGGGAAATTCTGTCTCCCTCGAGTATTCCACGAAAGACTTCATATTAAAACGTCTACAAGCAGTGGATATCGTTTGAGAAGTGTATGCGGGAACGGGCTACGATACTAGTTGTACAGGTTATTTTAATTTTATATGGATGTAACTCGTTTGCCGGCCTGCGTCGCCGAGGAGATACGACCGACTGGATACTTCATAAAGTCAAGGTCGTTGTACGCTTTGTAGGTGATGTGAAAACGAAACTGAATGAACTACTTAGTATAATTTCTTCCGACAGCTGAATATTAATCCTACTAATATTATAAACACGAAAGTTTGTAAGTATGTATGGATGTCTGGATGTTTGTTACTCTTTCACGCAAAAACTACTCAACGGATTTCGATGAAATTTGGCACACGGGTAGATCATGTCCTGGATTAACACATAGGTTGTATGTTATCTCGGGAAAATAAAAAGTGGGACTTTTATCCCGAATAAACTTTTAACGCGGGCGGAGCCGCGGGAAAAATCTAGTTTGTTATGAAGGTATTTTACAAATGTTATTCACACACACTCACGCCCGTTATCCCCGAAGGGGTAGGCAGAGGTGCAACTACTGCACCCACTTTTTGTCGTGGGTATACCGTGATCCGTCCTATGATGTGATAGAGGCGAGCGTGTACCATATCGGGCACAAATTCTAGACTCCGGGCTGATACGGAGTAGAAAAACCCAATATAACTTTGCCCGATCCGGGGATCGAGCCTGAGACCTCAGCATTGCTGTGGCACCGTAATACAACTACGCCACCGAGGCAGTCAACAAACATTTTTCTCTTCAAATAATTATTTCTGTATTTTATGTACAGGTATGTAAGGTACATACATACGTAACTGAAGCAAAAATACTTAGAACATTAAAATACTTGTTATTGTAAACAGTCCTATAGACTTTGTTTGTTACATAAAATCAATAAACAAGATTGTAGTAAGGAAGTAGGTTGGCCCTTGAATATGTTAATAATACAATCACAATATAGGTTTAGTGGTCGCGTGAATAAATTATTTGGTAGTCCTTGGTTCAGGCTTGTAAAAGGGCGACACGAATGACAACACGTACTGCAATCTTCGAGTATATTATTAGATGAAATATTAATCGTTATTGGGCCTATAAACCACTACTGTTATAAGGTAAATGAAAAACTAGTAATTTAAAAAGAAAATAAAAATATTCTCATCATAAACAATTATATATGTGAAAATTACGAACCCACAAATTCTGTAACTGGGTACGGGCCTGCTTTAATTCCACCAGCAACAAAATTTCGGTCTAGTATTCTTTTTAGTTTTCTGTTCGAATCTTATATGTAAATTTAAATTTTAAATGATGTACTTCTACAAAAGCCATGTTTCGCATTCATGTATCATCATATCCATGTTGTATAAAATTGGAGATTTATTTCAAAAACTAATATTTTTCATAAAATTTCAGAGTAGAATTAAAAAAATATATTTAATATGCGTAGTAGTATTTTATCTCACTCTTACTAATATTATAAATGCGAAAGTTTGTGAAAATGTTTGGACTTTGGATGTTTGTTAGAAGAAACGCGGAAACTGGGTACCTACTCAATGGATTTGTATGAAATTTGGCACACGGGTAGATCATGTCCTGGATTAACATATAGGCTACTTTTTATTCCAGTAATTTGCTGCCATGGGAAATAATGGATATTCTTTCATTCTTTAAGTAGATGTCGCTGTTATCGTACTGTGTTTTAGGGATTTTTATAGCAAGTAGCATACCTCCGGGGGTCGCGCGTGGGCGGGAGGGGCCGTCTCACGCTGCCTCTGACGCCAAGGGCGTCTTTCGGTGTACGGGGGCTTCTGGGCCTCCGCAACAACAGGAGACGGACCGCAACAGCGGTACGCGCAGGGGCGGTTGCGGACGACAACTTAGACGTGAGTCGGAGGAAGCCCGCAGCCGTCCCTAATGCGCCGAAGATGGCCACCGCGGAGTTTTAGTTGGTATGCCGTGCGGTGTACATAGGTTAGGGACTCGGCCCGGCGGTCGCCCGACGTTTTCCATCTCTCCGGGCGGCTCAACGTCGGGTCGTAAGGCACGGTGAACCCAACATAACCGCTCAGTCGTTCCCCTTGAACACTGGGCGGTAGTAATAAGTCACTTTCTCCGCGTCAACAAAAAAAAAAAAGTATTCAATACCTAGTATTCTATAAAGGCTACAGGTGCAGTAGTCGTAACTGGCAAGGCAAGACATATTCCAGTACGGAATACAGAATTCCTGAGTTTTCATAGTAAATAAAATGACGTAATGCGATCTTGTGTATACCAGCCATAAGTAATATTATTTCCGATGCACAGGCAACAACACTGCGTCCTACCTGTTTTGAATTATAGCATGGACTAATAAGAGTATAGACTAACGATCCCCATACATTGAAGCGTACTTCGCTGTTTAGTACATTGAATTCAACTAGATGGCACTAAGATCCATAAAATCATTTGAAATGGTTATTTCAATGGCGCAAATGAGAGGATGGATAAAATAAACAACTATCGGTTTATCCGATAGTTATTATTACGCCTAGATGGCGCTATAAACTGTTTAGCTCACAGACTACTACAATTATTTTGAGTATTTATGGACTGCATTGGCACTTAAATATATCATTACTTTTTGTAAAGAAAACTGGGCAGGTATTAAGTTATGTGGTGCCACGCGCCGCCGACGACACTTCGTTGGCCGGTTGTTTAGCGCGTATTACAAGTTTTTTGTATGGGGACACCACTTCTTTTTTGACTGAACTTTATTTTTATATTTTTGTTATATAGCTAATATAATAATACATAATATATTGGGATAGTTTCAAATATCTGCTTGTAACGGTTCCAACGCTACAAAAAAATGTTTTTTTTTTGTATGGGGACTCCCCCTATTTTTAAACTTTTTTTTATTTTTAGATTTTTTCCTACGGTTACACACAATTACGTTCCGTTCGTGTAATATTACACTCGGTGCTGGCTAGCCAGTTACTTTGCTTGAACTTGGCTTGACACGCTACCGCGTGTCTAGATATCTTTTTACACCAAAAAGGATACTAGATATTTAAAAAAATATATGTATTGAAAAAGTGGCCGCTATTTTGGATTTCTTTGTTTTCAAGCCAATCAACCTCAAAATCGAAACCTGGACAAGGTTTTAGGTACAAAGGACAGATCCAAAGTTAGAATTGAAAAAGTGGCCGCCATTTTGAATTTCTTTGTTTTAAGGCCAATTGACCTCAAAATCGGTATCTGGGCATATCTTTAGTTAAAAAAGACGGATCCGATGTCAGAACTGAAATATGAGGCCGCCATTTTGAATTTATTTGTTTTAAGACCAATCGACCTCATAATCGACCTCTGGGAATGGCTTTGGGCACAAAGGGCATATCCTATATTATAATTGAAAAAAGTGGCCAATATTTAGGCTTCTTTATTTTTAGGCCAATTAACGTGAAAATCGATACTTGAGCATAAGAAAAGTGGTCGCCATTTTGAACTTCATTGTTTTAAGACTGATTGGATTAAGATAGATATTTGGGCTTGTCTTTAGCCAAATAGAATAATTAATCGAGGTTGGAATTTTAAAAATTGCATTTCATGTTAAATTTTTTTGTTTAAGGGCTATTGGTTTTAAAATCAAAATACGCTGAACATGACTATAAACTATAGTAGGTAATATGGCCACCATCAAAGCTTGTTCAATTCTCTTCAATAACGATATCACAGCTTTGCTATATCGCAAAATAAATAAATTGTCTTCGAATTTTAGAAGACGAAGTTCGAAGTCTTCGTGGCCTGTGGCAGCAAACAGGAAATAAAGTAAATGATTCTGTGAAAGCATCAAAATTGGTAACAAAATTAGGGAGTCGTTAACCTTCATTTGAAATATTGCTATAAGCATAAGTAACCGCGTAGTAGAAATGATCTTACCATATTTTTCGTCCCCCATATCGTTTTGCCTTGTTAGGTGACCATTTAATTATTGTATCCCTTTTAACTTACCCCTTTTCACCAGACTTAAAAGGCTACTTAGGTTGATTACCTTATTGATTTTTAAAAGTATTTAATTTTGATGTGAAAATATATTTCAATTTTTTCTATAATGGAAGGCAATCCAAAAAATGTATTATAAATTCAGGGGATACAGTTTGGTGTCGCTGCTATGTAGCATCTGTTATTACACCATCTATTGCTATTCTAATTATTCATTCTCATTTAATTTTTAAAAACTAAGCCACTAAAATAGTGTAAAATGTAGTTGAATAAAGTCAAACTATTGACATAACTTTGAAATTATTAACATAATGTGGGATGAACAGAAGTGAGCCAAGCAAGAAAGATTTTTTTTTTAATTTTCAATATCCCACACTTCTGAAAGTCAGAAGTTTGCTTGATTTTACAATAACACTGGTTTCTGCAACGGGTGGTTATAATAAATTATTAAAATGCACATGAAGAAGTGTTAACAGCTCACAGTTGTGGTCTCAACTAACTTGAAAATATTGAATAGTAAGCTACCGTTGCTATTTCAAACAAATCTGTTTCTGGAAGTCAATCTTCTATGAAACTTCTACACTTTACAGGCTGTATGGTTGATGGAAGACTTTGAAAACAAATAGTTAATCCAACATGGTACTCATTTTTATCACAATTAAAACGAATCATTATATTGTGGTTAAAGGCATGCCCAAATATCGATTTTAAAGCTAATGGGCCCTAAAACAAGTTCAAAATAGCGGTGCCTTCTCAATTCTAACATTGGATCTGCCTTTTATAGATAAAAGCTAAAAAAATACTAGATATCGATTTTGAGGTCAATTGGCCTTAAAACGAAGAAATTCGAAATGCCGGCCCCTTTTTCGATTCCGACATTGGATCTGTCTTTTATAATCAAAGATATACCCAGCTATCAATTTTGTGGTCAATTAGCCTTAAAACAAAGAAATTCAAAATGGTGGCCACTGTTTTCAATTCTAACATTGGATCTGCTCTTTGTGTCTAAAGCCATGCCCAGATATCGATTTTGAGGTCGATTGGCCTTAAATCAAAGAAATTAAAAATGGCGGGTACTTTTTTCAATTCTGACATTAGATCTGCCTTCTTTACCTAAAGCCATGCCCAGATATCGACTTTGAGATCAATTGGCCTTAAAACAAAGAAATTTAAAATGGCGGCCACTTTTTCAAATCTAGCCTTGGATCCGTCTTTTGTAACCAAAGATATACCCAGCTATCGATTTTGAGGTCAATTGTCCTTAAAACAAAGAAATTCACAATGGCGGCCTCTTTTTACAATTCCGACATTAGATCCATCTTTTGTAACTAAAGATATGCGCAGATATCGATTTTGCGGTCGATTGGCCTTAAAACAAAGAAATTTAAAATGGCGGCCACTTTTATCAATTCTAGCCTTGGATCCGTCTTTTGTAACCAAAGATGTATCCAGCTATCGATTTTGAGGTCAATTGGCCTTTAAACAAAGAAATTCAAAATGGCGGCCTCTTTTTACAATTCCGACATTGGATCCATCTTTTGTAACTAAAGATATGCGCAGATATTGATTTTGCGGTCGATTGGCCTTAAAATAAAGAAATTCAAAATGGCGGCCACTTCTTTCAATTTTAACATTGGATCTGCCCTTTAAGCCTAAAAGCCTAAAAAAATACTATAATAATCATGTAAACTTAACATAACCAACTGACTTTTGTAAGCTGATGCACCGCACATGCAAAATATTTGGTAAAAAATCAACAAAATCACGTTGATCCCCGGTTGTCGCTAAACAAGTGAACCTTGATAAAATAGCTTGTGGCTCTGACATCGTCCCTGACGCGCCCCTGATTTAGGTGAAAAAGTATCTGAGCCTCCTCAATAGGTTCTGAGATATTGACCATGCGAAATTTTACCCACTGTGATATTATCTGTTTGGTTTTTGTATATTCAAATTAGAAGAAATCACGCACAGCAGAACTCGCTGTGCCCATACCTAGCGTCTCGCCCGGCACCCGCGCGGGTGGTGCGGGGCAGTTTGTGAAGCGCCTTACTGCCATCTGTTGTATGTCCATTCTAATGCTAAACTATTTTGTTTTACGGTACAATGCCACCTAACGGGACATTTTTGAAACCCGGCAGATGTTGAAGTTTCCAGGCTAATTATCCGCGCCATCTAGCAATAAGCCGGGATTTTGCACTTTTTCAGGTGAACGCTTCAATGTATGGGGATCGTCAGTCTATACTCTTATTAGTCCATGATTATAGGTACGGTTATTCGTTTCGCTTTTGGCCTTCAAACTGTATAGGATACATAGAAAGTATTTATGTGGATATAGCTTTAAGCGCTTTTGAGGAGATTAGGGTGAGATAAGCTTCATTGCAAAATGCAATATCTAGTATTATTGCTGTATAAAGCTCCATGCAAATAACAAGTAAAGGTCTTTTATTACAAGTGTTTCACAATATTTTGCAAAGAAAATAATACAACTTATGATATGGGTATAAAAATAGAAATGAGGAAATCAAAATTGTATCCAAAGAGCAATTGTATTCACATGTTTTAACTTTTATAACTAATATTTTAAGCCCGATCCATCCGAATGAGATAGAATACAAAATTAATCAAAGAGTTGACAACAAACAAAAGATAATATAAAAAATCTCGAATTAATTTCGTCTAATCAAATAAAAAAGCGATGTCCACGTTATCATAATTAAACTTTAATATATACACAAAGAAGCACATTTTTAAAAAATATAACCTTATATACATTCGTAGTCCGTTATTCACATATCGAACTCAACTTTACTGCTAACAAGCGTATCGGCGTGCCGCAGCGCTCCGGGAGCAATTACCTTGTTCTGGACAGGCGTGTCAGGAGAGTCTGCGACTGCCTGAAAGTAATGGGTGGTCTGCAGCGTCAAGTTGGCCGAATGACATAATATGGAGGAGCTAACAGGGTTGTTTACTCATTATGTATTGGCTAAAAGTACACCCAACAGCCGCAAGTTTCTTTCTGGGCTTATGTTTTTTCTGCGTACTGTGAGAGAACTTCAGATATCCACGTACCCAGAGTCTATCATGCTTATATTTTTTTGTCGGGAATCAAACCACTGGGCTCGTGTTTCACTTATTCTATTTAAATAACACGACGCAACATATCGTTGATTCAAATACCTTTAAACCTTCATACCTCAATACAATGGACATAAAATCATCCTTTTATATTCAGAGCATGAATTATTCATGCAAATACAGTATTGTGAATGGTGCTTTGGAGTCACAGTCAACGGGATACTAGGACAGGATTCTAAATTTACCAGTTTTAGACATCACAAATATTTCATAAGTGTATTTATTCCATACATTTCACATCAACATCAACAATTGTACATTTCAAACACAGACTTGAGTATGGTAAAAATAAATACAAGAATCACATAAGTTGTCCCAATTCCACAAATATATCAGAGTATGAGCATTTGACTCCTATTCAGATGTGATACAAATATGTGCGAATTACGCCAATATTTGTTTCAAAGCAATCAGCTTTGTGTTATGTGAACCCTCGTTTCTTTCTATTCTTTAGCTGCGGCGTTATACTACAAAATATATTTATAGTACCAAACTATTGCCGGATAAAGGCACGATGTAGACGTAAGTAGTGGACTCTTTATAGAATACATAATATAAATATAGGTATAGAAGGTGGTTAACGACCGATTTCCCCAAAAGTAATATATCACACTTGTTTAAAACCTTTCGACTGGTTCTCAATTAAATTTACTCTAAATTGGGTAATAATCAAAACTATATTTTGCTTTATAATTTTTTGTACTATTTTATGTTTCCGTCATAAAATTTGTAAACTTAAACTTAATATTTGATACATACAATATACTTATGAGAAATCGGTCGTGATAAACGATCACCAATCGATTATTATAATATCGATATTCGCATACTCAGATCAATACTGAATTATCTCGAAAAAATCAGAAAATCGTGTCTTTTGTTTCCTGTGAATCGGTAAATTTTGCCAATTTCCGAGAAAATTCAGTATTGATCCGGGCGTACGAGTATATGAAGGAACGTAACTAGAACATTTAGTTTGACTCATCAAGCCCCGCTACGGACGCCCAGCGTCCGAGTATATAGAGTTTCCCCATACATCTATGTCTATAAGCGAGGTTTGACGGGTTAAACATAATGCATATATTACATATAGTAGTGCTCGCGGCTCCGCCCGCGGGAAGTTTTTCCGGGATAAAAAGTTGCCTATAGCACTCAGGAGTTATGTCGCTTCCTATCAGTGAAAGAATTTTCAAAATCGGTTCAGTAGTTCCTGAGATTAGCGCGTTCAAACAAACAAACAAACAAACTCTTCAGCTTTATAATATTAGTATAGATTATTCGTTTTATGTAGAAAATGTTCAATTCAATTTGTTACAAAACCCTCATCAGAACAAATTCATTAGTAAAATCCTTCATAGTACATACTATCACCATTCAGTAGCTGTGGTATGTACTATGTAATTTTAATTGGGTGTTTGGTACATAAAATGAAAGTTCGCAAAATCGATCAATAAAAGGAATGTAGCTTTTCTCTTTTTATCATGTTTATAAACAACGACATTTTCGCGGGATTTGCCTACAGGAGAGGACGTCAGCTACTTATTTTATTGGACGACGAGGTAAATTTCAGAATATTCCTGGTCCTTAAATTAATTATGAATCTCCAAGAAAAATATTTAATATATTAATCATAACATATACATACATATGCACTCACGCCTGTTATCCCCGAAGGGGTAGGCAGAGGCGCAACTAGTGCACCCACTTTTCGTCATTACTCCGTCCCATGATGTGATAGGGGGCGAGCCTATCGCCATATCGGGCACAAATTCCAGACTCCGAGCTGATACTGAATAGAAAAACTCAATATCACTTTGCCCGACCCGGGGCTCGAACCCGAGACCTCAGCTTTGCAGTCGTACTGTAATAGAACTACGCTACCGAGGCAGTCAATATATTAATCAATTGATACTTAACATAATATATTTAAATTTCAAAGCACACATTAAATCTAAATGTGCGATAATAATTTAAAATTTCACAACAATAGTGCTTTACTAGTTACGCTTACAATTACTTCTTGTCTCAATATTAATTTTCTATTCTTTCAAGCTAGGATAACTTTTAAGATCACACATTTTAACAATCATTCTACTGTAAGTTGCAACGTACTCAGGCTTTTTAAATGATATTTCTACATAAGCTTACAACTCTATCCCAGAAGTACAGTAGTACTTCGAGCAGTCACAGTTCGTCAAACTTATTACCGTCTGGCTTCCACGCAGGCCTTATTATGCAAATGATTTATGTAAACCAAAAGAGTCTTAATATCCATTAGAAGAATTTCTAATTCAGGATATATGAGTTTTTTAAACGCTGTCAGAATGCGGCCTTTATTTCTAACCTTAGAATCGGATGCACTCACCACGAAGGTCACTCATAATCATCTAAAGTACGGGCTTCATTTATAATTATACTAGTACTATCAGTTACGATTAAAATTCAGCGTATAATGTAGAATCTAGAATTTGATCTAATTTGTATGAAAAATTTGGACAATGATTCGAGGCACTTATATTATTGATTCGTATCAGCCTATTGGTTTATATTTTTTTATATAAAATTGAGTATATTGGCATAGGAAGTACGTAGGAAGTAAGTATTCTGCGGATTAACGTATAGCTACAACAATTCTGAACATAAATATGTACTGTATAATACTTTGGTTGACTTAAAAGTGACCATCCATAATTAGGTCTAGCGATCTTAGTGGGCCCGGGGATGCATATTTTCATTATGATCCTGTGTGAAACGTTAAATTGGAATATCCTATTATAAATTTAATAAAATCTTTAAAGCCATCAAACTTTTTTTTTTAAATACTAGGAGCTTTTCAAGCTCTAATAAAGCTCGCTGTAAGTTTTTAATCCACCCTTTCACATTTGGTATAATTTATGGATGATCCCTTATTTTAAATGATACCTCAGTGGGGAAGGCTGGGTTAAAATGGCTTTTTGCACTAATCTTCTGCTTGATACATACACTTGAAAAGTAACTTTAAAATGCTGTTGAGGTATAAATCAAATAAATGCACTACCTACTCAGGCTCTTTCAAACGAAAAAAAAATAGCGTAAAAGCCTTTTTAGCCCAGTCTCCTCAAAGTTAGTCATAAAATAATGATAATACTTGAGATTTTTACATATAAGTCGATAAATGGTAGAATTACACGTTAATCAGATACCTACACAAATATAGTAACAGCAATCAATGTAAATCAAACAAACTGTAAGGGTCGCCTCTATAATTACGGAATACTTTGGGCTGCGGGAAAGTCAAACAAGAAGTTATTGATAACCAGTAGCGAATTATTTATTCAACATCTTTTTTGTTTCAGCACTAATAGGCGAAAGAACCTCAAAAAACGCTTCATTGCCATGGTTTAGAATTTCGATGACGAACTCATAATGAGTCAAACTTTTAATACTAATGAGCTGGATAGGTTACTACTGGTTCAATTGTTCTTAGTTTTGATACCAAGCATCATAGTCTTTATTTTGAAAGAGAGAATGCTGTAAGCGATTAATTTAACATTTCCCTGATACTATTAAAGTTGATTATGTCAAGAGAACAATTCGAATGAAATCTTTTTAATTAGTTTATTTCCTTCCTGCGGCCCAACTAACCTACAGTACTACAAAGTAATGATAAAATTCTTATCTACACAAAGTGGCGTCGATCTGCTGTAGCGAAGGCAGCGTGAGCTTCAGTTTCCTTCTGTAAGCCGGGTCTGAAGCCAGCGGGTTGCGCTCTAAATATATGGTGGCCAGTTTCTTGTTCTGTTGTAAATATTCTATGGATGACCAGTCCGCTATCTGATTGTCGTTGAGCTGTAGAAGTTTACTGTGTTTAGTAACACCTCTCATAATTTCGCTGTACCGTTTTTTTATGAAACAAGTGATGAAGTGTGAAAGTAGCGCGTATGGTGGTAAAACCGAAATTCATCGGTAAGAAAACTGTGCTTCATTACGTTAAAACTTAAAAGTAGATGATTAATCTATCACACCATTATTTAAGGCAAAAAAAAAAAATGCTTAGGTATAACAAAGCATTCCACAGCCCTATCAGTTTTATATTTATTTTGAAGTAATAGTATCTAAAAATTAATTTGGTTGATCTCCATTTTAACATCTTTATATGATAAAATAATTTGATATCAAGATAAAATATAGCAGATAAATATTTGAGGAAATCTTAACAAATATAATATCAACATGCATAGCACCTATTATAATTATACAACACAAACAGTTTTTTCTCTAGAAAATCACATGTATTTATGGACACAATAATGCTATTAAAAGTACATTTAAGTATCTGTGACCAGTATTAAAAACGAAATTTTATAAATACTTTAGAATAATATAGGTCCAACTCACCCAAAGCTCCTCTAAGTCAGCCATGTGCCTGACATTCTCTATTGCAGTGATTCTGTTAACTGCCAGATCCAAAGTCTCGAGTTTCACCTGGTTATCCAAATTTTCAATGACACTAATGCCATTCTCGGATATGTAAAGTTGTTCCAAATTTACCACATTTTCCAGATTTTCGATTTTCGTAATGCGATTGCTTTGCAAAACCAATATCTGTAGTTCTGTCAGATCTTCTAAGTTCTGTATTTTAGTGATTTTGTTTTTGCCCAAATATAATTGCTTCAGTGTTTTCAGACCTTCTAGGTTTTTGATTTCCTAAAAGAATTGAGGTATTTTTTATTTTTAGTAAGTGTATTCAAACACATCTATACCAATATTATAAAGAGGAAAAATTTGTTTGTAATGGATAAACTCAAAAACTAGACCCATTTTCAAAATTCTTTCACTAATAGGAAGCTACATTACTCCTGAGTGCTATAGGCTACTTTTTACCATGGGAAAATATTTGTATCCCAGAAAAGCTTTTTCATTTGCTGCGAGCAGAAGTCTAGTTACTCATAATTTGTTTCATTTTATCTATAGGACTGATCAGCCAGTCTCCTCTAAGTAATAGCATATTACAGAATAAAAAGTATATTTTTTCAGGCATTTTGACAATACAAAAACACAGCAGAAATAAAATAATCCATCTGATTCTATGAAATTAAGTTAGACCTAGCCATATTTCAAGGCAGAAATGGGGTCTTTTGTGTTAACCCATCAAACTCCACTTATATATATGGGGAAACCCTATATTATACTCAGACGCCGGTGTCCAAAATGGGGCTGGACAAGTAAACAATTTCATAGAATCTATTTAACATTATGGATATGTCTATAGAGAGTATATAAAGAATAAAAATGCAATATTTACCCTCAATCTGTTATCACCCAACTCAAGTAACTCTAGTTTTGGGAAATGGTTGACATTGTTGATTTCTGATATCTTGTTGGAGCTCAAGAACAGTTTTTTTAGGTTCATAAGTTTATTTAAGCCTGTGATCTCTTTGATTCTGTTAAAAGATAGGTCTAGAATCCTGAAAAACAAACATTTTGCTTTCATAGTAAATAAGCAATAATCTTAATCTATAAGAATTTCGAAATTACTTTCATCTTTAATTAAATAAGTTCTTACTAAAGCTGTAACATTAAATAATCAAAAACTACTTTACACTTTTAGAAAAATGTCATTAAATTGACATGATTACAAAAGTAAATTAAAAATATATCCTTACTCCAAATTAACAAGGTTGTCCAAATTTTCAATATTTACTATCTGGTTATCGTAAAGTTCCAACTCCACTAGAGTGCTCAGTGTGTCCAAACCCTCAATCTTCTTGATCAAGTTCCACCTCAGATACAATCTACAAGAAAATAAAAATGACTAAGAGATAATGAATAATATGTGTTGATCCATAATTACTAAAAGACAGATTTAGCCTTGAAGAAATATAATACTTAACTACATTATTTTCCATAAGTTTCATTATTTTATTCTTTTATTATATTTTTCATTTATTATGCAACTTAACTATGGATGTATAAATTGATTAGTAATCTTGAAAACTTGGATAAGTGGTATACTTACTTACAATATCACAAAGATAATTTTATTTTAATCTTTAACCAGGCCACTCAGGTGACTCATAAAGTTTGTGTACCTTTCTAAACGCCTCAGAGGCTCGAGATTCTCTATTTTCCCGATCCGTCCGTGATTCAGGTCCAATTCCGTCGTGTTCTCATTTACTACGATGAGTTCCTGTGTGTCTTCTTCAGCGGGCGGTGGGGTTGCGGGCGGCGGCGGCGAATCACGTTCAGCTTTACCATTCTGAGCAGAATCTTTCGCCGGGATTTCGTCTGCTTCGTTGTTAGTCATGGGTGAATCATGTTGGTCTAAAAATCACATTGTATGAAAACTTACCATAAAATATAAGTTTCATCTAAATTAATCTGTATTCTTACCTGCCATGTTGATTTTTATATTTAGGACACCAAAGAAAACTTTCTTCGACAGTGGATTTACCGGTTGCTGGATAAATTTATGAAATATAGTATAATATACAATATTATGTTCAATGCCGCTCCAATGTATTGCAGAATTATTGAAATTATTCCGGAAAATATTTTTACTGTCAAAATAATCTACTGTCAAGTGTCAAATGCGTGAGAGAATCTTTTTTTTTTTTTGTTAATTTATTCATGTCCATGGATACAAAGTCCTTCAGACGCATACTTGTTTCTTTTTTAATTATCCTCAGTACTAACTACTATGTCAAAGTAAAGCAGTGGCTACCTTACCAAGACTTTATGTTAAGTTTTGGCGGCAACGAAAAAACACTTGATTGGCACAGTTATTTCAATTCACTTCATTTGAGCACTTTAATAGAACTATATTGGATAATATACCACCATAATTATGCAATATAACACTAAGTATCACCAAAATAATGAATTAAAACAAGAGCACCTCATGACACTTCCACATTCCCGCCAAAACTCGCGTGAGAGAATCTCAAATGCAGTGCTGCCAGATGTTTGGCGGATGAAGTCGCCTAAAGTCGAGAAAATTCGAAGTAGCCTAAAGTCGCCCATATGTGTGGGGACGCGGAGAGCAAAAAAAAAAAAAGGTCCCCAGTTTTCAATAATTGTGTGTAAGGGGATCTTAAATATCCTCAAATGCGACAAAAACAATGCATAAAACATGAACTTTCCGAAGTAGCCTAAATTGGCGACTAATCACCATTCGCGTAGCTTAAACGGCGACCAGTCGCCATTCGCAATTCTGGTCGCCCCGACACTCTTCAAGATAGCCTAAATGGCGAAAAGTCGCCTAATCTGGCAGCACTGCTCAAATGCCACAGGGTGCGTTCCACTAAGCGTTCACAACGACCAAAATACTCTTTTGGCCGTTCCACATGGCGACTACGATCGTTGTGGTCGCGGCTAAAACGTCATTGATGACGTCATAACTCACGCTCACGAGAAGCCCACAACGACCCATCTCTGGAGGTGGGTCGAAGTGAGCGTTGAAAAAAATAGCAAAGTTGTCAGAACTAAAAAGTTGAAGTTTTCTATTTTCAAGATTATAATTTTCGAAAATTGTATTCCATTCTTCATCTGAACTGGATGAACTAGTACTTTCGACAGTATTATTGCATGCACGCATCATCAAATAACCTAGTGTTGTCGCTAAAGACCTTTTGAATCTATTTGAATGTAAAATAATTGAATACTTCATTGAAATTACATATAAAAATTGAATAAAATATTTATTTTTCGACATAAACCAACTTCACTTATAATTATTAAAATTTACACTTAAAACTCATTAAAACTTAATAATGGTAGCCTAACCTATTAAAAGCTTTTGCTTTATTTTTTCTAGCTCGCCATTTGTATTATTTCCTCAACGCCTGAAACGCTCCACAATCCATTCCACTTGGGTTTACGATAACAACGCTCAGGACTAAGTGGAACGGGAAAACTCGTGGTCGTGAGCGTGATCGTCGTGACTGCTTAGTGGAACGTAGCCACAATTGTCTTTGACCGGCAGTGGTCTCGAACCTACCGATTTTTCGGTATTTCTACCGATTTTGGGTCTGTCCTACCGAAATGACACGATTTTTCAACGATTTTTTGAAAGCTAGAAGATTCTCCCGATTTTCTATCGATTTTCAGCGATTCGATGCTAAAATCCCCTTTTTCTTTCATATTTTGCGATCCCTTGGTTAAATATATTGCTGTTTGGGGCGGCGGGGGGCAGTATTTTTAAATTGACTTGGTACAATATAGTCCCTAGAGTTTAAAATTAAGGGGGTTTTCATTGAATATTGCTTGTTTTTTTGCATATACCGATTTTTGCTCCAAATATACCGATTTTACCAAATTTACCGTGGCACCACTACTTACCGAACTACGTGCTGCCACGCATACCGTTGTTCCCGCTGGGATGAGTGTGCCAATTAATCCCTACTAACCGCTACCAGTGTATTCTGTGTACCTGGGCTCGTGAGCTGTCACGAGCACAGAACACTATTACTTGGTCACGAGTCGCTGGCGAGGAATGCAAGCCTAGCTTGCATTCCGACCCGCTGGGTATCTGATTCCAGGTGCTACGGTACGGCGTTGAAAACCGCCTTACTCTGCACGGAGTGCTAACTCCGTGCGCACCACCGGCGTCGCGGAAGCTGCTCCGCCACGCGCAACATCGTCGTCGCGGGTGCTGACCCCGACCATGTGCGCACCGTCATCGTTGCGGGAGCTGCCCCGCCACGTGCTCACCACCACCATCGCAGTCGGGTGCACTAGCCCCAACCACCTCACCACCGCTGCGCCGACCACGTGGCCATACCACCTGCCCGGCGAGCTGTCGCCGGAGCCAGCCACGTGCATCAGCGTTGTCCCGTTCGCCTGAATCGGAGTCCCCGCAGGCCAGTGACTCGTTTGCATTCCATCAGCAAACCGTACCGAGTGTAACGCGGAGGTGCAAAATAAAGCTCGTACCACGAACCTAAACCCTGAGTTCTTTTTCTCTCTCTCTACACTACCCATATCTACGGCTTACGCCGCAGAAGGTATGTGAAGTCTGCCAGCCCGCATTAGGCTAGCAGCGTGGTGGACTAAAGCCTAACCCCTCTCAGTAGTAGAGGGGGCCCGTGCTCAGCAGTGGGCAGTATATAATACAAGGCTGATTGCATTGTATATTTTGATTTTGGGTATTTTATAATTTTTATTTATATGTCTAGTATCGATTTCTCTATTTTTATATAATGAGTAGTAATTTCGTAAAGGAAACGTTTCTTTTTAAACTTAATAGTTTAAATTAAACTTTTAAAAATGATTTACCTCTTTTTCCTAAATTTCTCTATAGCTAGTCGACGTAATCGTACTTCGTACTAATATTATAAAGGCGAAAGTTTGTAAGAATGTATGGATGTATGGATGTAAGGATGTTTGTTCCTCTTTCACGCAAAAACTACTGAACGGATTTCGATGAAATTTGGCACACGGGTAGATCATGTTCTGGATTAACACATAGGCTATTTTTTATCCCAGGAAAACATAAAGCGGGACTTTAATCCCGGAAAAACTTTTTAACGCGGGCGGAGCCGCGGGCAAAAGCTAGTAACTAATAACGAGTAATCAGTGCTGCCAGATTAGGCGACTTTTCGCCATTTAGGCTATCTTGAAGAGTGTTGGGGTGACCAAAAATTGCGAATGGCGACCGGTCGCCGTTTAGACTACGCGAATGGTGATTAGTCGCCAATTTAGGCTACTTCGGAAAGTTCGTGTTTTATGCATTGTTTTTGTTGAATTTGAGGATATTTATAGCTTTGAGGGTACAAAACATGTACTCAGATCCCCCTTACACACAATTATTGAAAACTGGGGACCTTTTTTTTATTTTTGCTCTCCGCGTCCCCACACAAGTGGGCGACTCTAGGCTACTTTGTATTTTCGCCTTTTTTGCTCCTTCACCAATCCATATACGAAGAGGCGACTTTAGGCTACTTCACGATGAATTTTCGGCGACTTCAACCGTCAAACATCTGGCAACACTGTTGGTTGGCGCCAATCGCCAATCGTCAGTTGACATTTTATGAATAAGTTTTTATTTTTATTTATATATCTGGGATCTGAATGAAGGAGTTTTGATTAAATTATTTAAAATGGTCGAGAACGATGAACTGTCTCAACTAGAAGAATTGTTATGTGCAGACTTAGACGACGACCAACAACTAAAAATAACAGCTGTACGAGAAGTAAACATTTTTCAGAAAGAAAGTAATGAACCACAAAATGAATTTATTTTAGAGAAAAAACCCGACGAGGTCTCTGTTGTACACAGTGGAGATACTGACTCCTCCGACGACGAAGAAAAAAGAAACTACACGGAAAAAAAATACAATGAATATGGGTCAGAAGTAAAGAAACTATTGGACAATGAAGAACAGGAAAAGCAGGATAAGAGGTTAGATTTTGAAACCAGACTACGACAGACAAACATAGACACTAAAGTTTCTTGTAAAACTTCCTTTATTAAAAAACCTGACACACTACAAAGTAGTAAAAACACATTTTGTGCTCCAGAAGTTAAAATTAAGGGTCCTTCAGATGTCTACACTGATCCTATATTTGGTATAAGAATTACTAAGCCGTTAATATCTAGCGCCGCCTTATTAGAACGCATGCAAGGCAGAGAGGCAATAAGTATGTTGCGAGTCAAACGCCATGTTGAAAATGAGGACTTATCGAAAGACTGGGTGATAGCTGGAGTTATTGTCAGAAAAAGTGCTGTTAAAAAATCACAAAAAGGAAACCAATTTTTAATATGGACTCTTAGTGATTTAAAAGATGATTTGAAGACAGTGTCAATGTTTTTGTTCCGCAAAGCTTACAGTGATCTTTGGAAAACGACAGAAGGTACAGTTGTGGCAGTTCTGAATCCTAATGTTTTAGATAAATCACAAAATAGTTCAGACCAAGCTTGCCTCAGTGTTGATAATACTGATAGAGTTATGATATTGGGCCATTCCAAAGATCTAGGTATATGTAAAAGTAAGAAAAAAAATGGAGAACCATGTACAGCATTTGTAAACTTAAGTCATTGTGAACATTGTATATACCATGTCAAACAGGAGTATCAGAAGTACTCTCAAAGACAAGAACTACAGTCCTCAACAATGGGTAAGGGTCTAGTGAACTTACAGAAGAAAGTTTTAGGCAAAAACACTGTAATTTATGGAGGCAAAGCATATTCAGCATTACCTTATGGGAATAGTAAGAAAATTAAAGATAGAGATCAAAACAGGCTCATGTCTCTGAGTGAATATAATAAATTAGAAGGTGATAAATTAATGTCCAACAAAGCACCATATGGTGCTGGTCCATTGAAGAACAACACAGCAGCATTACATAGTCCCACAACACAAAGAACTAGTGACAATGAAAGGTTGAACAAACTGAATAATTCTAGCCCTGTTAACAGTAAGTCACAGTTAAGTTTAGCTGAGAGAGTAGGCAGCTCTCCAAAACTAGGAAAAGGTTTTGCTCTAACTGGAAGTGGGACAATTGACCTCAACATGTGTTATGGACAAAGAGCAGCAGACAGAGCTAAAGCAAATGCTCTAAGATTGATCCAAAAAAGTGGGGGCATAGCTAAGATAGATCCTAACAACATAAAAGGAACAGAGGCTGGAAAGAAACGAGCTTTGGAGAAACTGAACAAGTCTGACAGTGATGAGAATGATGCTAAGAAGTCAAAGCCAAATGAAGTAGAAAGCAAGAATGGAAAAATATTATCTGACAGGTTCAAGAAGATTCTGGAAGCCACATCAGCACATCAGAATTTGATTCAACAGCATGAAGAGGATGAGCAGGATAAATATTTCAACAAACTAGAAAAGAAAGAGGCTATGGAAGAGAAGATGTTGAATACTTTCAAATTGGCATGCAAAGCAGTTAGATGCGCTAAGTGCAAGTACACTGCATTCTCTGCATCTCAACTATGCAAGGATGAAAGGCATCCTCTCAAAGTTCTTGACACTTTTAAAAGATTCTTTAAATGTTTAGATTGTAATAACAGGACTGTTTCTTTAGACATATTCCCTACTCATACATGCAGTAACTGCCGTGGGTCTCGGTGGGAGAAGGCACCCATGCTTAGAGAAAAGAAAGTGACATCATTGTCTGAAGGCTTGTCCATTAGAGGTGAAGAGGAAACATTTATTGGGGGTCAAGTGAGTTCAGGAAAAAACATTAATTTGTTGGTGCCTGACAGCTAAATTATTATAACCGATTAGTGATTTGTATTTCATGTGATTGTATTTATTTGTGTATGTAAAATAAAAATCATTATAAAAATAAAGCATAATATAATTTTTATTATGAAACTTCCAGTCAATAACACTGAACCATTCCATAAACACAATGTGTCTTCGATTTCATACAAGATTTATTTATAACAACCTTGTCGCGCAGAATAATCGTGGGCTTTTAAATTTCTTTACACAGCCTTTGATAATAAATTACTACGTTACAAAACTGATCAGTGGAGCTATTTTTAACATGTGACACCAATGTATTTACAAAAACTTCATCAATGCTGGGCAGTGGTATGGTTATTGCCATTTTTGACAAACTAAATTGATACAGCATCATCGCTCAGGTCAATAAAATTATAACAACGATTTTCATTAACACAAAAATTAATTACATTACAAAATGAGATACATGCGGGCGCGGCCACCCGTCTCAGAACCTTGTTGAGAGTAGTTACGTGTGATCTCGAAAATTGACATTTTGTGCAGAGATTACACAATATTGCATACAGAAACATCGATAAACGAGATTGTCTACTCATCTAGGCACTTACAAGTAACAGTCAATAATTAAAACAAAATGTCACATGTAGTCGTCCACAGTGTGGCGCGCTGCATGAACCGGGCGTCATTCGTATAGTATGACGACAAAAAACTATTCAACTTCCAATACTAGAGGATGGCATGGTCTGTAGGAACGATATATCGCATATTCTCTACCATTCATATGCGAGACTTCAGTAGAACATTCAACAATGTAACTGCAACCACTGCCCCATGAGTGCGTTGTTCAGTAAAAAAATGTATAAAAGTGTATTGTTGGTGCCCCTCATTCCCACTCGGTGGTTGCGGGCGGCTTCGGTGTCAGGTCGTACAGTACGCGCGATATGCCGGGCACGCTCATCAGCTCCTTTCGCATTCTGTCTAACACCTGGATAAAAAAAGATTGACATTAATTTATATATCAGTTTAATAGTTTCATTCATGTCACAATAAGAGCAATGTAAGGAAAATATTTGAAGGCACATATCTATACTAATATTATAAAGCTGAAGAGTTTGTTTGAACGCGCTATTATCAGGAACTACTGAACCGATTTTGAAAATTCTTTCACTAATAGGAAGCTACATAACTCCTGAGTGCTATAGGCTACTTTTTATCCCGAGAAAATATTTTTGTCCCGGAAAAACTTTTTCACGCGGGCGGAGCCGCGAGCACTACTAGTTATCAATATAGAAAGTGTATGTACGGCGTGTTTAACGCACATTATTAGTTTATATTGAATTTAAAATAAATTGAATGTAGACGCGTGTTACCTCCTGCGGCATGGCCTCGGTGCCGGGCAGCGCGGCCATTCCCGTCATGAAGTCTGAGGTGAGGAAGGGGCGCAGCACCACCGAGCGCTGGCACGGCGCCGCGCGCACCGCCGCGTCGCGGTCGAACTGGATTGGGATCAGCACCACTGGCATCTGCGCCACCAGCCGCCCGCACCCACTCGACAGCAACACCTACACACACAAGGTATTGTAGTCTAAGATCCCACTGCAGAATCACTACACCTATCGAGTATTTGCTACAAACCAAATTTTTACACATATTTAAGATTAGGAGAATACACATCTAGGTTGCCTATCAAAATTTGGCTGCTAGTATTTTTAATAAATTATTTTTAATTAATTTTTCGGAAAAAAATTACCCACTTGTTTTTTAAATAAAATATCGTCCACCTCACGGCAATATATATCAAGACTGAAAAATCACGGGTGCCGTTGTGTACTTGGCAGCACTTCTTCACAGCCAGTTATGATTTTGATACATTTATACCCTCATAACGTACATTTATAATTTATATATCAAATAAAAGCTGTTTATTATGATATACGGTTGCTTAATTAAATCTGACCGCAAATAAGGGTTGTTAGCTGTTAAAGATGGTAAATATTTAAGGTAGAGTGAAAGATAGTTAGCGCGTAACTTCACTGATCAGACGAGGACCGTGATTACCAGCTGTACGACGCTTTAAAGCCATTACGCATGCGTCGAATGCTAGTGTTCTGAACCACTTTTTTTTGTATGACTTTACGGTCAGTAGCCTGACGCGAGTCTGCTTTTCTGACCACACCGGACTTTCGAGCAAACGCTCAAGGCGAACGACCAGTTTGGAACAACATCAGCCTAACCGGAGGTCCTACCCTTAACTAGAGGGACTCAACGTCTTAAAGCATGTTGTAAAAGTATTATGTTTAAACACAAAACAAAATATTAATCTTGATTAAATTCTGGAAGAGAAAAAATAAAAGAAAAGAATGTTATAAAAATATTAATGATTGAAAGATTACGATCCAAAAATATACACATGAGTAAAAGGCATGCATAATGATAGATTTGTGATCTGCCCTACCTGCGTGGCAACGTCGTCTGCCTGGCGTATGGTAGAGATGACGTGTTGTGTGAGGAACGTCGGCGTGATGTCGGTCACTTGCTCTTTGATCAGACCGCCGAACGCGTAGCATACCCTGAATAAAGATAATCATTGTATCACACTGTTCAGAAGAGTTATCCATTATTCAAGGCATTTGTTAATTGGCTGATTCATGCTTGAAAAGCTCGTCCTTGAGCTTATCGTGAAACATAAATAAAATTAACCAAACAGTAGGAGCACTAGTGCTCCTGTATCTAGATACATCTCTGCCAACACCGTTGGAGATAAACCATGAAGGGGGCTAGGACGTGAAAAAAAAACACGATGCGTCTCCGCTTCGTTTTATCGTGATTGGTTGAGAGACTGACGTATCGGTCTCTCTGTCAAACACAAACATTAAAATACCGATACGTCAGTCTCTCAACCAATCACAATAAAACGCAGCGGAGACGCATCCTGTTTTTTTTTTCACATTCTAAGTCCCCTGGTATGTACTTTAGGGTGACTAATCACTATGTTTTAATATGACGTATGTATTATTACCTGTTAACATTGTGACAGACGCGCGGGATGAGCTTGGCGAGATAGTGCATGTCCTTCCAGTCGGGTGGGTAGCGCTCCGTCGATAGCGCCACAGCGTAACTATACGTCCGCGCGTCACCTGAGAATTACGAAAATAGTCGTACTTTAATAAGTATTTCAGTACTACACTGCGTCATCATCATCATCAGCCACATGACGTCCACTGCTGACATAGGCCTCCCCCAAAGATTTCCAGATGGACGTGTCAAAAGCAGCCTGCATCCAGCGCGTTCCTGTGGCCTTTACCAAGTCATCAATCCACCTTGCAGGTGGACGGCCGAGACTGCGCTTGCCAATACGTGGTCTCCACTCGAGAACTTTTTTTTACACTACACTGCACCTGATGGTAAATAGAATTCATCCAGTTTCCAGACCGAGTATTGATTGACTGCCTCGGTGGCGTAGTGGTATTGCGTACGCATTACGAGTACGATTTGCGCGCTGAGGTCCTGGGTTCGAATCCCGGGTCGAGCCAAAAAAAATTGTGACTGGGTTTTTCCATCGTAAAATTTACTCAGTCGCAGCTCGGAGTCAGGAAGTTGGCGGTGTGATACCCCCGTGCCTCGGAAAGCACGTAAAGCCGTTGGTCCTGCGCCTGATCTCTCTCCGGTCATGTCGGATTGCCGTCTCACCGGACTATGAGAGTGAAGGAATAGCGAGTGCACCTGTGTATTGCGCACACACTTGTGCACTATAATATCTCCTGCGTCCCTGGCTGATCTCCGTTGAGATTGGCCGCCGTGGCCGAAACTGGCTAGGAGAATTTCATTTTTTTTTTTCATTGATTGACTCGAGACAATCATCCCTCTTTTTTTTTATGGCATTGAATGACTAAAAGAGCAAGCTGTTCGCCTGATGGTAATCGATACGACCACCCATAAACAGTAGTAACACCATCCAGCACCATGTGTTACAAAGTACTGTGTGGCATTCCACTGTGCTCGTCATCCTGAGACATAAGATGTTAAGTCTCATTACGTCCAGTAGTTACACTGGTTACAATGTCCTTAAAACCGAAACACAAGAATGCATGCACACTGATAGAAATAGACATTGTGGTGGTACCCACCCAGATGGACTCTTACATATGAGAAACCTACCTAGTGTTGACCTACCACCTCGTCAGTTGCCTGTTCGAAAAGGTTATATACAACAGCTTGTATATGTACACAAGTTATAAGACCATAGAGCCTATGTATATGTCACTTTTCAGGATGCTGATCCTGCTCTATGGTCTTACAACTTGTGTACATTAATTGCTATCGAGGGAACAAATATCATACCATCATCATTTGCACTACTACTGCATACAATTCGCTATACAGGGTAATTTTTACATTACGTTACTAAATGAAACCACATATTTGTCTATACCTGTGCTCACATCGTGCTAAAAATTATCAATGAATAACAAAGACTTTCGTCAAAAATCCCGGTTGTAGTATTCCAGTTTTTTATCATTTTGTAGGTTAGTGCGAATATGGCATGTGCGTAAGTGTATTTCTGACCGAAAGTGTAATGTTGCTGTTGCGAGGAATTCTCGCAGAGCAGTCATAGTGGCATAAGGACGTGTAAACTTAAAGTTACATTTTATTGATATTTATTTTGTTGGAAACTTACACTTTTTTATTTTACATCTATTGTTAAAATAACTTAATGGAAAGCGTTATTTTCAACGAGATAAGTATGTGGTTTCCTTTATTAACGCAATGTCAAAATGACCCTGTATATGACCGTTATAGTCTCCGTAGATAGAAACATCCTATCCAAAAGAGCATCAATAATTTTTGTTTCCTTTATTTTTATTTTTGGTTAAAAAAAACAATTATATTTATATATACGTCATTAATTTTCATGGTTTATATATTAATCACTTTGAGTATCAACTTTTCATATGATACTTCAGGCCGGATTTTGTTATTGATCCTGATAGTAAATTGTCAAATCTGAAGTTATGCTTTTCGACCTTTGAGTAACTCTATTTACATGAAGACATTGGCAAAATCACTGCTGCAACGGTGGAGCCATAACCTAAAAGAAAAACAAGACCCTGTACACACGTACCGTACGTCAAAAACTATTTACTACTACTTAAACTTAGTTTCTATAGTTAAAATAACTTCAATATACAAAATTGTGTCCGAACATTTCTATATACTTTGTAATAATATTGTAAACTAGGCCGCTTTATTTAACTTTTCTTTATACACAAGTTCTTTATAAGGTCGATTTTCGCTTGTTGACAGATGACGTCCCGGGCCAATGTAACCGACATTTTATGTGGGTGGGTGCGTATAAGGTCGATTTTCGCTTGTTGACAGATGACGTCCCGGGCCAATGTAACCGAGCGAGTATTGATGGGTTAAATAAATAAATAAAAATAAGTACCCTGCACGCCGACGGTCCTGAGCGGCAGCAGCGTGGCGGCGACGGGCGACTTGCTGGAGATGCGCTTGAGCTCGGCCTGCTCGGTGGGAGTGCTCGCGTTCACCACGCGGCCCAGCAGCGCGTGCGACTTCACACACATCGACGCGTACTCCACCATTATCTTCACAATCACCTACGAACAATCAGTACAATATACATATAATATACAGGGTCATTTTGACATTGCGTTAATAAATGAAACCACATACTTATCTCCTTGAAAATAATGTTTTCCATTAACTTATTTTATCCATAGATGTAAAATAAAAAAAAGTGTCAGTTTCAAACAAAATAAATATAAATAAAATGTAACTTCAAGTTTACACGCCTTAATGCCACTATGACTGCTCTAGGAGCATTAGTTGCAGCAGCAATATTACACTTTCAGTCAGAAATACACTTACGCACACATAATATTCGCACTAAACTACAAAATGATCAAAGAATTGGAATACTACAACCGGGATTTTTGGCACGATGTTAGCATAGGTATAGACGAATATGTGGTTTCATTTAGTAACGTAATGTAAAAATGACCCTGTATATACACTCACGCCCTTTATCCCCGAAGGGGTAGGTAGAGGCGCGACTAGTGCACCCACTTTTCGCCATTATTCCTTCCCATGATGTGATAGGAGGCGAGCCTATCGCCATATCGGGCACAAATTCCAGACTCCGAGCTGATACTGAATAGAAAAACTCAATATCACTTTACCCGACCCGGGAATCGAACCCGAGACCTTAGCATTGCAGTCGTACCATAATACAACTACACTACCGAGGCAGTCAATAATCATGGTGTTTGGTATCCAAGAGCCTTAGACAAAACACCTTTATTATATTTTATACTCTTTTAAGTTAATAGAATAACAAATTTGTGAGAATGATATCCCAGTGATAAGTTACATGGTCAAAGCGAACAAATAGATAAGCAAAACGAGAATAGAATGGAAACATTTGCACAGTCTCCAAGGTTAGACATTTTTGTGTATAGCTTACCTGTGTCTCAGCAAAGTCCCTCTCCATGTACGGCTCGTCCTGGCAGATGACTCTGACAGCGAGTCCCGGCCCCGGGAACGGATGCCGCTCCACCATGGCCGGCGGGAGGCCCAACTCCATGCCCAGCACCCGCACCTGGTGCAACATGCTTATGAATGAATGAAATCCTCCTAGCCAGTTTCGGCCACGGCGGCCAATCTCAACGGAGATCAGCCAGGTACGCAGGAGATATTATAGTGCACAAGTGTGTGCGCAATACACAGGTGCACTCGCTATTCCTTCACTCTCATAGTCCGGTGAGACGGCAGTCCGACATGACCGGAGAGAGATCAGGCGCAGGACCAACGGATTTACGTGCTTTCCGAGGCACGGGGGTATCACACCGCCAACTTCCTGACTCCGAGCTGCGACTGAGTAAATTTTAAGATGAAAAAACCCAGTCACAATTTTTTTTTGGCTCGACCCGGGATTCGAACCCAGGACCTCAGCGCGCAAATCGTACTCGTAATGCGTACGCAATACCACTACGCCACCGAGGCAGTCATGCTTATACAGTACTAGTAGTGCTCGCGGCTCCCCCGGCGTGAATGAATTT
Organism: Lapara coniferarum; assembly: GCA_949316025.1. Taxonomy (NCBI): domain Eukaryota; kingdom Metazoa; phylum Arthropoda; class Insecta; order Lepidoptera; family Sphingidae; genus Lapara; species Lapara coniferarum. Next base: position 27,706,383 of record OX438927.1, read on the forward strand.
TCCCGGGATAAAAGACCCGCTTTATACAGTCCCGGGATAAAAAGTAGCCTATATTTTAAGCCAGAACGTGATCTACCTGTGTGCCAAATTTCATCGAAATCTGTTCAGTAGTTTTTTGCGTGAAAGAGTAACAAACATCCATACATTCTTATAAACTTTCGCGTTTATAATATTAGTAGGATTTGTAGTTGTGGCAACACAGACAAATGGTTTCTGCATGTTCCTTGTGGTCACCTCCTCTTTAGTTTATGGTGATAAAAAGTAATAAGTGTTCCTAATATAAAAGGCGTATTAATTAATTACTGCCCTGGTTAGAGTCGTACAAGTTTCAAAAGTAGTTTATTGAGGCAGCTGTCCTGTCATTAGTATTTATAGTAAGTTCACATAATATTAGAAAAATACATTGTACAATATGATTTTTAACTAAAATATATCTTTGCATGTCACATCGTTATTTGAGAATTTCTAATCCTATTATTATTGACCACTAGCTTTTGCCCGCGGCTAAAAAGTTTTTCCGGGATAAAAGTCCCGCTTTATGTTTTCCCGGGATAAAAAGTAGCCTATGTGTTAATCCAAGACACGATCTACCCGTGTGCCAAAATTCATCGAAATCCGTTCAGTACTTTTTGCGTGAAAGAGGAACAAATATCCATACATCCAGACATTCTTACAAACTTTCGCCTTTATAATATTAGTAGGATTTTTGTGTGAGTTACTCGCAGTTATATGAAACTAGCTTTTGGTCGCGGCTTGGCCCGTACGAAAGATTTTTTCCTGGATAAATGTCTCGCTATACATTAAACCGCATAAAAAGTAGCCTAAAACCTTCACAGGGTCTCGAACTATCTTCATACCAAATTCCATTGAAATCCGTTCGGTAGTTTTTGAGGTTATCGTGTACAAACTTTGAATTTCGCAAAATCCCGTTTTCGTGAGCACCTACGTCCTAAAAGCAACACCCATGCAAAATTTGAAACTCCTAGCACTTGTAGTTTCTGAGATTTCGTGATGAATGAGTGAGTAACCTTTCGCTTTTATATATAGATTAAATTTAATACATACATACATAAACTCACGCCTTTCTCCCATTGGGGTAGGCAGAGAATATTGAGCGCCAAGTGCTACGATCCAAGCATACCTCTTTCGCTTCTTCCACAGTCATCAGTCTCTTCATACATGCTCGTCGGTTACGAGAACTCCTTATTTGACCCTTCCTCAAGAGGTCGTCAATTCGGTTCATGAAGGTACGTCTAGGACGTCCCCGTCCGACACTACCACTCACCTTCGCGACATAATTTTCTTTCGTTCCTCTCCTTTTATCCATACTTTTAATTAAATTTTATAATAATTAAGGTCCTTAAGGTCGACTGGGAGAAAATGCCTTTAGGCATTAAGTCCGCCTGTACTATACCATTGTACAAAGTGTCAAATAAAATAAATAAAATAATGGAAACAACAAGTAATTTCCTACGTGTATTCAGTAGCCGAGGTTCGTAACCCGTTAGTGGGTTGCCCTCAGCATGGTCACTTAATTCAAAAGGTTGCGAGCGCCTTCTGCGTTCACTCTAAAGACCGGTGTGGCCAGAAAAGCCGACTCGCGTCAGGCTGCTGGCAGTAGGGACATTAACAAAAAAAAAAAAAATGAGAGGTTTCAAGGGACACCCGGATGGAACGAAGTTGTTTTCGATTAATTAGTGAAGACATTGTAATAAAATTTTATTTCTTTTAAGTTATAATAATAATTGTATATTTCATTAAAACGTTACCACATCAATGAAAGCATTTACAACTTTTCGTAAGAATTTTTTCCGTCTAGCCCCCTTTCACAACGCGCGATAAGGAACTTCGTTCCAAAAAAACCTGTATTTAGTAATGCCCACCTCGTCCTTGTGGAAGTCCTTGAGCGGCTCGACGACTCGTCCGCGCGTGCGCAGCGCCCGCACGAGCTCGGTGTCGTTGTGGTGCGTCTTGATGTTGGACGCGTTCGACGAGCACAGCGCCGACGCGGACTCGATCAGGTCCGGCCGCAGTGTGCCCTGGCCCAGGAACACTTGCTCCTCTCTAGAGGGGAAAATACATGGAAAATTACTCTTAGTAGTATAAAATTTGAATTTGAGCTGATGGCAAAGCTAAAAAAATGGTGTGCATTGAAATATGTCTGCAGTATGGTTATGTAGAAACATCAGAATATTGTGTTGGGCCAAAATGGTATATGGTAATTTGTAATGTTTTATTTTGCAGTTTTATTATTTTATGCACCCTGTATAAGCGATTTGGTATTTCATACACTTGAAAATCACTCGAACAGTGCAAAATTTACAACTTGATTAGGCTACGCTGGAAATGGCAAGCGTTTGTTATTTAACATGCCATTGTAATGTACGAAAAAAAATGTGTCTCACATGCCATCTAGGGACGGCATTAGCTATACGGGGAACCCTTTTCCGCCGAGCTTAGATGGCATGTTATTAGTATGCCCGACTTTTTGATAGCGCGGCACGCATGTCATGGCTATCTTTGGACTTGTCATTGGTTTATAACATGAATACTGACGGCAGATTGAGGTCATGCACGGCCTGCTCGGCGACGCGTATGAACACGTCCCCGATGATCTTGCGCTTGTCCTCTGGCGCGGTGGCGTGGCACAGCAGCGGCGTGTGGCGGCTGCGGCCCGTCGGCACGCCCGGGGGCCCCGGCTCGCGCACCACCGTGCTGCCCTGGCGGAACTAGGAAGCAAATATTCTGTACCCACTATACCTATATGTCGGACTGTAGGGTAATTCGAAATAATACATATACATATACACTCACGTCTGTTATTCCCGAAGGGGTAGGCAGAGGCACAACTAGTGCACCCACTTTTCGCCATTATTCCGTTCCATGATGTGATAGGGGGCGAGCCTATCGCCATATCGGACACAAATTCCAGACTCCGAGCTGACACTGAATAGAAAAACTCAATATCACTTTGCCCGACCCGGGGATCGAACCCGAGACCTCAGCTTTGCAGTCGTACTGTAATACAACTACGCTACCGAGGCAGTCTCGAGGAGGAGGACGCTACCGAGGAGTTCGAAATAATAATCTTGAAAAACACAAGTCGAGATATCAAACTATTGGTGGGAGTGACAGTTAAAGGTTATAAATAGGGCGCCTCGCTATTTGAAGGAGCAGTCTTAGTTCAGTCGACGTTTAGTTCGGTTGGGAGTTCTACTAGCTGTAATCAAAGCGTTACTATGCTAGTTCAGTGTTAGCTAACTGTTACGGTCGTTACTATGTTAGTATTGAGTGAACTCTCAACGTAGGAAGTGTCAAGTGGGTTTCTAATGCATCCTGACATAGGGATTGTCCTCTGAACATGCGATTGTAATGATCGAGCAATAAAACAGCCGTGAATTAAAGCGCATATAATCGACCATTATAATCTATGCATTATAATCGACCGCCGTGTGCCCAACTTCCGACATATATATTCATTTATACGAACATGTAGCGTTGTTAAATCGGCTGTGCCCGAGCAAAAATATATTCATATTTTTATACCTAAAAAATTTAAAAAATCTAAATTAAAAACAAAATATATGCCAACAAATCCTTGTTAATCAGGAAATTTGTCACCTTTTCTATAAATGGTTTAAATATTGTAGCACCTTCTTGCACCACCCTGTAGATCGTAAAAACGAATCAAGGAATAAACATGAATACAGAATTTTACCTGGTGAGTTGCATTGACGACGTGTAGACGAACACCTAGCTCACGAAGACACCTTTCCACTTTAGCACTCTCATTTTTGCGCATGAAACCTAAACAGAAAAAACACATATGTACAGTCAGCCACATAAATAGCGAAACAAATTTTAAATATAAAATCACCTCCACGCATTAAGTTTAATTGAAACATTATTTTTTCTTTAGGGGAAGTAAATCGCCTTTATTTTATTTTTGTGAAGAGAAAACAAATTTTTTTAAGAACATGAAAGTGTAGTCGCGATTTGAAGTTTTGAATTTTTTCACCTACTTATGTGGCTGACTGTACATGTAAGACTACACTATACCAGTTTTTTTTTATTAGTCTTCGATTAATCGGTATTTTTGTTTCTTGATTCTTTTAAAGATTGTCTTTTAATTGTTGGGCGTAAGAAGTGCCAAATATTTAATACAATGATCAATAAATTAACTATTTTTTTATAAAATTCTTATGTCGAGTTACCGTTGTCAATGTGCAAAGCGATAACTTGTTCTTCACGAAGCGCGGTCCGTAGTAAAGCTGCGCATACTGTGGAATCAACGCCACCGCTCACCAAAACCTAAGAAAAACAAATTGCAACGTTTAAACCACTAAGAGTGTCATTAAACTCAAATGCTTAAATTCCCTGTATTTCGACCTGGTATGATTACAATGACAATTGACATGAAGTACAGCGCGGTCTAAATATAGTATTGGCCAACATTGGTCAGAATTATGGCAGCCTTACTGGATACACTGACCAATTAAAGACTCACCGTACATAATTTGTCAATATACAGGGTCATTTTGACATTGCGTTACTAAATGAAACCACATACTTATCTCCTTGAAAATAAAACTTTCCATTCAGTTATTTTAACCATAAATGTAAAATAAAAAATATATATATCAATATAAAGTAACTTTAAGTCTACACGCCCTAATGCCACTACTACTACTCTAAGAGGACTGGTCGCTGCGGCAGCATCATACTTTCAGTCATAAAAATACTCACGCACACGCCGTATTCGCACTAAACTAGAAAATGATAAAAAAATCAGGAAAGCAAAATTGAGATTTTTGGTGATAATATTCGTTTCTCATGGATGACTTTTCGCATAATGCTAGCAGAGACAAAGACGAGTATGTGGTTTCATTTATAAACGCAATGTTAAAATCACCCTGTATTTGTACTTACGAGAACTTTGTTGTTCTCGCCGACGGTGTCGCGTATGTACTGTATGCACGCCTCGCGACGACACCGCAGCGTGAACGAGCGCGACAGCCCCGCGATGTCGAACAGGAAGTTCGACAGCATCTGCTTACCCTTCGGCGTTAGATCCACCTAGTGACATACAAGACGGCGAATAGCATTCCTACAAGGCACCATTGAACCAAGTCAGTTACACAAAATTGCTTCAAAATTTTGATCATAAACTGCGAGTGGTTTAATAATATAAGTATATTGATTTGAATGTACACCAACTTTCAAGGAAGGTCAATTAAAACACAACTGTAAAGAGACGTAAAATACTGCAAATGTTAAGTCAAGAAGCATCCTGTATAAATTTGTATTATTGCCACCGTTAAAAATACACCTAACGTAGCATTGAGGCAATATTGACGACGGATATGACGTCACGACTCACCTCCGGGTGGAACTGCACGCCGTAGAGACGCAACTGCTCGTTGTAGATGGCGGCGATGAGGTGGTTCGAGGACTGCGCGCCCACGCGGAACCTCTCGCCCACCTTCTGCACGCTGTCGCCATGGGTCAGCAGCACCGGCTGCAGCTTCTCTAGGCGACTGAAGTAAATTCATTGTTAATTACTGACTACCAAGGAGAATGCGTCAAGGATTCTATTGTCATCTTTATCAGCATCATTCAACCAGCTACGTTATGTTAAAAACCTTAGCAATATCTTTTTCGTCAGTACGGTTTCAAAACTTTGAAACCACGTGATAATAGTAGTCACGTATAGCCAGCTGCATAAATTCTTGTGAAAATAATAAATTACTTACTTGAAAAGTGGACACGTGGTTTCGACTTCAACCTCGTACTGTCCGTCTTCCCTCGCCTCCTTGCGCAGCACGGAGCCGCCGAACTCCTTGTTCAACATCTGCATGCCGTAGCATATTCCTAAAAAATAAAAAAATATTTTAAAATGTATTTGCCTTATTTAAAAATAAAGTAACTTTTTAGGAGATTAATTAAGGAAAAATTTAAATAAATTTAAAACGAAATTAGGCAATAACGATTTTTATACTGGCTGGTATATACAAATTTAAAAAAAAATAGTATTCAAAATTGGAATATCATTTTTTTTCTACAGTCTTTACTTATAAAATCACTTACCTAGTACAGGCAAACCGATCTTGAATATATCCGCGTCGTATCTCGGCGCGTCCTCTGCGTACACAGAGTTCGGCCCACCAGAGATGACGATCGCTCTGTAGCCATTCTCCTTCAGGTGGTACGCGGGCGTGTCCAGCGGCAGTATGTCTGACTCGACACATAGCTCGCGTATTCTGCGGTCTATTACCTGTGGCGAGGACGTGATTTTTGAATACGTGTGGTGACGATAAGTTTTAGTATTTAAACTGTTAATGGAAACATTAAACAACTAGTTTTAGTACTTAAACTGTTAATGGAAACATTAAACAACTATTTATATATCACATATGGTGTTTAAAGGTCTTGTACTATATTAAAATCGGCCATGACATGTCAATAAATCCTACATACACCGATCTACTTGATCTTACTTATACTTGAAAGCACTGATGCATAGAATTTCATAATTACCATAATAATCAGCCAATTGCCCCAAACAAATAACTACGATAGTAAAATTATATTCATCCATAATTTGAATTCTAATTCGAACACAGTTACATAATATAATAATACCGACAGTTTGCGGGCTAACTGACTTTAGCGAATTTTTTTGCGACATTCACTTTTGTACATATTTAGAGACGGCACATTTTGTCTTGCGCTTTAACATAGTTTATATATTTCGAAAAAGTAGTCGCTCAAGTCAATTAGCCCGACAATCGTCGATACAATCTCATTTACCAATTTTGGCACCGCTTGAGAACCTCATTGATAAATTTAATCCTATTAATATTATAAAGGCGATAGTTTGTAAGTATGTATGGATGTTTGTTACTCTTTCACGCAAAAACTACTAAACAGATTTCGATGAAATTTGGCACACGGGTAGATCATGTCTTGGATTAACACATAGGCTACATTTTATCCCGGGAAAATAAAAAGCGGGACTTATATCCCGGAAAGCATTTTAACGCGGGCGGAGCCGCAGGCAAAATCTAGTTAAAGATAATTTAGCTTATGGCCGAACATGTCGTGTCAGATTTACGCTACGATAATCAAATAAACGTTCACTGCCCACGCATTTGCGGACGCGATCGCCGTTTTAACGAGCAATTGACGTAACACTTGTTCAGTATCGACGTACGCGAAATAAAACCTTGGATTAGAGATTATTTTCAGTGATTAATTTTTTAAGGGTTTAATTCGATTCGAAATAAATGCTTAACAGATAATTATTTATTTCTAACTTTACTACTGTACAATAACTATACCCGCGGCTCCGCCCGCGTTAATAAATTTTCCCCGGATAAAAGTACACGTGAACCCTCCTCTTGAATTAGTCATCTATTAAAAAAACCGCATCAAAATCCGTTGCGTAATTTTAAAGATCTAAGCATACATAGGGACAGACAGACAGCGGGACAACTTTGTTTTACACTATGAGGTGATTATAAACATGAACAATAAAGTAATAAAATTAAATTCAATTGGCGATATAATCGATTATGACAATTCCTGACTAATGACTTGAATGAGATATAAAATTAAAAAAGAATAGTACAAACATTGTAAGGAAAAATTAAGGTGTTTTAATTTCAATTTTCGGTGGTTTACAGTATCCCAACCAGATTCCGAATATAGTTTACGAAATACCTAATTTTCTCCTAATCCTGAGCCTACACCCAGAATTGACGCAATATAATACTGTGCATACATCATTATTTTTAAGTAATAATTGTTTCCATTATGGACACTTGAAGATATACATTATTACTCAGGTTATTATAACTTGCCAACGAGTGAACAGATTTTTATATCGATATTTTAATTTGGGTTTTGAAAGATAGGGAAACACGTGTGACATTCTCGGAAATTTTATGACGGAATTATATACAGTATCCGATAAAATTACGCTAACACTATTTTAGTTTCAAGTTTCAATTGCGACTAAAAAACTTTACATGCATATTACATTAATAAGGACAGTATGCGAAATATGTATTAATTAATCCTTATCAACGCCTTTGGGGAGTTAGCCGCACGCAAATGTGTTTGTTCTTTTAAGCTTAGGCTCTGTCGACCCACCAACTTGTATCAGAATGGTAGTTCATAAAACCTATCAACTCTGAGAAGTTAAACAAACCTTTCGAGGGAATATTTAACTTACATAGGTGTAATATTTTGATCAAAAATTTTATTCGCTTCAATGTATTGTGTCATTTTAAATACATGAAACCTTTAAGTTTTAAGTATAGCCAACTTAACTGTTGAATAATAAAGTCGACATTCATTGGTTGGCAACCGCGCAGGCGTCTATGAATAATTGCTACGTTTGCAGTTTGCACCGGCCAATTCGAAGAAAACTTTTTACTTTTTTATACAAGCGTAGACTCGAGGTGGCTCGTTCGGTGTTAAACGACACCCCTAGCCAGGACATAAAAAGTATGAATGCCGGCCAGTAGGTTTAATTACATGACTGCGATGAAATTTGGCTCACGGTAGATCATGCCCTGGGCACATAGGCTACTTTTTATCCCTAGAAAATTTTTAAGCGGGACTTTTATACCGGAAAATCTTTTTTTACGCGGGCGGATCCGCGGGCAAAAGCTAGTGACATTATATTTAAAGATTACTTTTTCCAGATTTCCAGTATTTTAATTGTTTACAACGTCACTGACGAACACACAATTGCTTGCACGGTTGTTTAGTGGTAGAAACTGAGTAGTTTTGTATACCAAATTGAGACATTTACCAAGAGGTAAATTTTTTATCAAGTGGGAATTTACTAAAACGTACAAATTTATTATTCAAGCAGTTAGCAAATCCTTGTGATGAAAATTACGGTTTGTCTGTATTTTTTTTTGTTTTTATGACACCCTGTTAGCATGTATTGTACGATTCTTGCTGTTGACATTCGCGTTTCACAAGTTGTCTGCCGAATACTGTAGATAAAATTTTAAGCGTCTTCGTATGAATACCTAATCTACGCTAGCACCTGTTTACAGACATGACCGGCACACTTCACTGTGTTTTTGTGACCTACGTCAACTAAGAAAATTATGACAATATAAAAGATTATTCATTACCTTTCCATACTGTGATCCGGCGTCCAATATGGCGACCTTGTCACGTGCCTGGCTCGAACCATTGGTGCCTCGGAACTGTCCGTCTGCACTCGCTGTGTGCATCTCGCCGACTCGCCAGCAGCACTAGAAAAGAAAAAAATATATAATTTGATTTTTTTATGTATAGCTGACGGCAACCATCGTTTGCAGATGTCCCGGGGGAAGCACACGCAGAGCGACGGCGTATCAAACGAACGATTGTTAGATCAGACAACTTTTGGTTCCCGCACACCGCTCAAACCCTACTTGGTCAAGTTGTTTTATGGCATCTATGTTCTTTACATGTGATGATTTAGTATGTTATGAAAAACTATAGTGGCTGCTAAAAGTTATTCTCGAATACCGATGATATTGAAGCTTCTTAGTAATTACTTTACACATAATATAATACTTCTCATTTGAATGCTAACAAATTTAAGATTTTTGAAGGCATAGTTTTCAGGAATAGAAGAAATACACTGATGCATCTACACAAATTAAAGTCATATGTAATTGTTTATCTCTTGCAATTTGAAAATACACTTTATCAAATTTTCTTATTTTGTACTGACACTTGCAAATTTTTATTTGTATAGATTACGTGCATGTTAGATATTCCTGTAGTTATAAACTGTTTGCTAAACAAACACGTACATACACCAAATTCATAACAGACAACGCACGAACACGAGAATATTCCAAAAATGTGCGAAATATTTACTATAAGAACGAATATAAACACTATTTAATTTCAACTTTGTTTGATAACAAAACAATAACTTTGTAACAAAACAAAAATCATAGCGAATAAAATTCTTGACACTTTTTACCTTGAGAAAAAAATCTCTAAATACGACCATCACAAAGCGAAACATAGCAACTGAACGATGCATGATGCACTATCATTGTCACGGGGTCGCACAAATGCACTAACGACATAACACTCAACACTACGGATTATAATTTTCACTACACGATTGTATTCAAAGGAAAAATAAGTGTAGTGTATTTGTTGTCGTTTCGTGCGACACTGTTTATTTATAACTCACTACGTGAATGTAAACATGTGCGGATGTATATGTGTTCGTGTCTAGATGAATGCAATTTTCAAAACAAAGACTATTGTCATTTAGACTTTATATTTTTAGTCTGTGTTTAGTGGAAATGTAGTACGTTTTCAGACACATTTAAGTTCCAGTCCTTCGGGATGTCCCTGTGCAAAAAATACAGCGCCATCTGGATTTCCCCCAGCATATAATGTAGCGATGACGCAGAGAATTTGAACCACAGATTTGAACAAATCGTTACATATAAAACAAGCTCCCCCGCCGCGTCTGTCTGTCTGTATGAACGCGATAAAAAACTATTTACGATGAACTTTGGTATGGACATAGTTTGAGAGCCTTTTATACCGGTAAAACACTGACGTGCGAAGCCGTGAGTAAAAACTAGTTTTATTAAGGCGTCAAGACTACCGTGTATACTTTAGCGTGAATTACTGCACTTACACATTGCGCGTATTTACCGCGCTCGTACGCATGTCTACGCAAACCAGTTTGATATTCAGTAGAAAAATGAATTCTTATGAATAAATTACAGATTTTGCGTAGTTAATTAAGGGGTCCTCCATTAATCACGTGAGGCTCGAAAGGAGGGAGGGGTGTGATTCGTCAATAATTACGAAATGTCACCAGGGGGCGAAGGGGTACACTGATATATCACGTGTACACTTGATTTTTCGTTGAACGCGCGGTTTAAATTAGATTATACTAATCTGAAGATAATACACAAAAAAATTGAAAGCGTACTAAAAAAATACACGTGATCTTTGAGTCTAAGACCTCACTACATATAACCAGAGAGGGGAGGGGGGATAAGGTTGCTTAAAACGTCACATGATTAATGGACAACCCCTAAACCTGGAACTTTCCTTGTCAAGACTTCTTGCATATATCACGAGTTGAAAACACGTGTACGCTCATAGTTTCGTAGTGTAGCCTTGACGCTGCTGTTGTGGCGATAAAAACGAGCTTTTACACGAAGAAAAAAAATGTTTACAAAACGCGGTATAGAACTTGCGCGTAAGGAAGTAGTACACTGTCGTTGGATAGATGGGTACATAAACTTCTATATAGGCTAGATTTAGGCGGGCGTAATTGAATAGCATATTGCGTTTTGTAAATACCACTATGGCAGATAGATATTATCCTACTAATATTGTAAACGTGAAAGTGTGTAAAAATGTATGGATGTATGTTTGTTACTCTTTTCGCAAAAACTACTGAACGGATTTCGATGAAATTTGGCATACGGTAGATCATGTCCTGGATTAACACATTTTTATCACGAGAAAATATACAACGGGACCTTTATCACGGAAAATCTTTTTAACGCGGGCGGAGTCGCGAGCAAAAGTTAGTATAGAAAGTAAGAAAAGAAATCTTATCAATAAATTATTTCACAAGTGAATGTCTAAAGAATGATAATTTTTTTTATTTTTCCCTGTGCCAAATAAATTTCTTTGTTCTTAAATTTTAGTACTAGTTATTTATCGGATTTAAAATCTTGATCTACATCCTACTAATATTATAAAGTTGAAAGTTTGTAAGAATGTCTGGATGTATGGATGTTTGTTACTCTTTCACGCAAAAACTACTGAACGGATTTCGATGAAAATTGGCACACGGGTAGATCATGTCCTGGATTAACACATAAGAAGTATCTTATCCCGGGAAAATATAAAGCGGGACTTTTATCCCGGAAAAACTCATTCACGCGGGCGGTGCCGCGGGCAAAAGCTAGTAAGTCATACTATTGAGTTGTTGAGTGGAATGTGGATATTAAAGAACTTTTAGGTTTTTTAAGTCCGTGTTTGTCAAAGTATCTGTCGAATTTTTGTCAAGCGTAGATATCGCGTGTAATGTAAGCATAGCTTTTTATTTCAGTAAGTATATTCCACAATGATATTAACGCGAGTGTTGCGAGTCCGTTGCTTAGTGTATATCAGTCGTCGACTGAACACACGCGTCCAAAAAACGTTAGTTTAAATCCGGCCTAATCTTAGTATAGTGGTATACATTGTTTATAAATTAACCCTTTAAGCCCCGCTTATATATATAGATGTATGGGAAAACCCTATATATATGGACAATGGTGTCCGTCGCGGGGCTTGAGGAGTCAAAGGTTTATGAAACATTGATCAATAAACATTTTGAATCTCAATCAACCAAATCACTTTTGTCCCTGGACTATTCATTCCCTTAATTTATTTAAGAAACTGAAGACTGACAAAAAGTTATTGAGTGATATTCTGCATATTATCCTTATAAATTAAATTATGTACTAGCTTTGGCTCGCGGCTCCGCCCGCGTGAATAAGTTTTCCCAGGATACAAATACCGCTTTATATTTTCCTGGGATACAAAGTAGCCTACGTACCTTCTAGGGTCTCAAACTATCTCCATACCAAATTTCATCGAAATCCGTTCAGTAGTTTTGGAGATGTGTAGTAACCAATAAACAGAAAAACAGACAGAAAAGAATTATGAAAATCGCTGATTTGTATTCCATTACTCTTCTTTAGTCTCCCCCTTTCTTTTTTATCACATTTCTTTAAATGTACAGACACACCATATTAACTTCATTAATTATAATGTGTATATGCTAAATAAGTAGAAAAATAGAAGACAGTTGTGAAACACAAGTCATTCAATGATTATGATTGTTAAAGAATTATGCTATTATAATATTGCATCATAACAAAATTAATTTATTGCCTCAAGGTTTGAGACTAGGGGTCCGTGGCATTTGTGACATTGGCTTACATCTTTGATAAGACATTAAACTATGTTATGAAGATATTATGTTACACTTGTTTTACATAAGACATAAAATATAATAAAATGTGATATAGAGTAATAAGTACATTTTTTTATGGCATTGAATGACGAGATGAGCAAGCCGTTCGCCTGATGGTAAGCTATATGACCACTCATAAACAGTAGCAATACCATTCAGCACCTTCAGATACAAAGTACTGTGTGGTATTCCATTGCGCTCGTCATACTAAGACATAAGATGTTAAGTCTCATTATGTCCAGTAGTTGCACTGCCTACAATGCCCTGCAAACGTTTCTGCTTGGCGGTAGAAATAGAGATTGCGGTTGTACCCACACAGATGGACTCTTACATAAGAGAGATCAACCACCAGTAAAAAAATTGAAAAAAAAAAATGAAAACAGACATCAAATATATTAAGATAAATACCTGTATACCTTTCATGATGGAATTCTTATCATAGTTTTATATAATAACACACTGTTCTGCTGAATATTACTTAAGTGGTTATACTTTTCGTTTTAAACGCAGGCCTTATGTGCATTTTATATCTAATGTATTTGCCTTTTCACACAAAATGTGTTTATAATAATATTAGTCTCTTGAATAAGAGTTAAAACTCAAACTAGTCTAACAGTTTTCATAATTAATATATTTTTAACTAGCACATAATCCAAAATTACTTTATTCAATACTGAGACAATTTCAGATCGGCAAAAATTTATTAAAGTAATTAGTTTAAAAAGAAAATCTGGATAAAATTTTTGGACTATTTCATTAATTAACTTTTAAACATAAATTGTTATAACAATAATAATTAGTTTCCAGATAATCTAATAAGATTTTCTCTCTAAGGCAGGAAAAAGTAATTGTGTATCACCACTCGTAATTTATTATTGTAATAGTATACTACATTACAACATTAATTATAATTGCTAATTTCACCTTGTGCTGATAAACACTATTTGTCACATAAATGTGTAAGCCAATCAAACACAAACATCACATTCTAATCTATGTTTTGTATTTAATTATTATGAAAATAATGATAGTTTACAGAAAATACAGGATACCTCATCTGTGGTAATGATTATTTCTAGCAAACCTCATCTATGGCATTAATAATTTCTAAACAAATATTTTAAGTGGTCAGATTTAGCTTGATATACATTAGCTTCTTGATATAACAGTGGAGAACTTTTTCAGTGTTGTGAAATCATAAGTATTTTATATCAAACTTGTTTTGGTTATGTGATAAACCACTTACATGTAATATACCACATGCTTTTATTAAAGACATTCAGCCTATACTTTACAGTGGAATGTAAAAGCTAAATGCTACAATAATGGAGATTAGTAATTTGGAACCAATTGTAAATGATTACAAGAAATATTTAGGCACTTGAGTAAATAAGAGTATATTTACATAAATGAAGGTAAATAATTATTATTTACAGTAAATGTATACATGTAAGGGTTATGTTTTTTGAGGCTATCTAAAATATAAAGATTCTTTCAAACAGAAAATAAAGGGGCTTGAATAAGAAATAAACTTACCTCAATGGACTGGTGAAACGAAATGTTACCCGCATATCAATCGTAGCATTATAATCGTATTTCTATTGTAAAGGTTAAATAAATAGGGTTATCAAATACCGTGATAAATTTCAACAAAAAATAATAAACCTACGTAGGATATGATGTAATGTACGGACTAAAATAATAGCAGCGTGAATTAATACGATTTAATGAGTGTTGGACACGCCGAGTAATGACTAAAACAAAGACACAACTCACCTTTCGCAAAACGCAAAACATGGTCAGCGGTCACACGAGATGTAGACATTATTCCAAAGAAATAAGATGATTGAGATCAATTGATAACATCACAGATAACGTGCAGATAATATTGAGCATTCTTGTTCAACACGAAATATTGGAAACGATGCAGCGGCGCGACATCACGTATCCAAACCAAATAGCACTTACCAGGACGATTTACGCGCGTTCCATGTTTTTCCGATCAATTCACACCTCACACTATACCGAGACATATAATATCACGAAAAATGCACGTAACGCACTGAAAATCGTGTACGAAACCGGGATTTGACAGCGATTTCTGGGTCATGACCGGAGAAAAAACTCATAGCAGCCATTACAATGGCGCAAAGTACGATGTAAGGGCTAACGAAATAAATATATATCTTGATTTCCACTTACCTAAAAGAAATTATTCAATATTTTAGAAGAATAAGTTCATGAAAAATACGAAAAAATGTGATTCCCCATTCAGCACTACGAATACAAAATTTTAATACTAAAACGTGCAACCAGATGGCGCGCCGGACGCATCATGCTTGTCAATCGAGCGAGGCGTTCATTCTGCTTTTATTCGATGACATACTCAAATTCAAAATATTTTAAAAAATTATCCCTAAGTTCATATCATTTTCTTACCTACAAATACTAATTTAATTTAGAAAAATAATAGTATTTATAATGATGGCACAAAACAATGCATTCGATAAAATGCTCGTCATCATGTACTGGTTTCAATTTACGTAACTTATAATTTATCACATACATTATAAAAATAAGAATAAGCCTTGTATACTTCATTGTTTTGTTATTTTAAATAACATTTCGGGTTATCTGATGTTTTTTTTATGTAAATGAATAGTTAAATGGACCATCAAAATTCAAGACCAAGCATAACTTGTTACATAAAATATTAAGTGTCTGCGTGAATTGATTTGGTATAAATATGTTTGGTTATACGCAATATTTTATGATTTCTTGTTTTATTTTTGTACGTCAATATCTTAATCGACGTGACTATAAAATGACGTGGAAAGAAACGTGTGGATAGTGCATTGATGACTGCCGGACGCTGAAATTGTAAATTCGTGTATTAAATTCTGTTTTAGGTAGAAGAAATATCACAAAATGCCTGACCACTTAGGAGATGATATGAGAAAAGTGAAAGATGACAAGGAAGAGCCAGAAAAAGAGATAAAATGTATGTATTAATCTATTTTTTACTCTCAGTGGCTTGTAACCTTTATTGCCTTTTGTTTAGTCACAATTTCCAATTTCTATATTGTATTTTGTTTTTTTTTCAGCTCTCGACGAGGGCGATATAGCCCTTTTGAAATCATATGTAAGTTACTTGAATAATTGGACATTTTGATGCCAATGACTGGCAAATTTTTCAAACCTCATAATGCCGTTCTATTTTTTAGGGCCAGGGGCAGTATACTAAGATCATTAAAGAGGTGGAGGAAGGAATCCAGACAGTGATGAAGAAAGTGAACGAACTGACCGGTATCAAGGAATCAGATACAGGGTTGGCACCACCAGCTCTTTGGGATCTTGCAGCAGACAAACAGACATTACAAAATGAGCAGCCCTTGCAGGTAAACTACGAATGTTTATGTTAATAGTTCACTTGAAATGTGTTTATTAACCACTTGTTTCTTGTTTGGGGTGCGAAGTCAGGAAACCTCCACGTGGTGCACCCTGGGCAAC
The DNA here is from genome assembly GCA_949316025.1 of Lapara coniferarum. Lineage (NCBI taxonomy): Eukaryota > Metazoa > Arthropoda > Insecta > Lepidoptera > Sphingidae > Lapara > Lapara coniferarum. Next base: position 27,722,923 of record OX438927.1, read on the forward strand.
GGAGCGTCGGTCGAGTTGATCGGCGCAACGGCCAATATCCTGACGAACAGTCGTCTTGGCGGTAGTCGCCGCTTTTTGCGGTGGCTGCCGCATCTTTAGATGGTGGGCCCGTTTATTCGGGCGGCTCCTGGTTCATCCGGGGGTGTCGACGGGCTCGGTGTGCGCTAACACCGCCCCGAGCAGGCAGTGGGGGGGAACCTTCCTCTCCGCTGTCACCGTTGCAGATCGTAATCTAGTATGGAGGTCCGTGGACATGTCTCGCGCTCCTGCTGGACCGAGGGTCTTGGCTTAATCGCCCGGACCACGAGGGAGAAAACCTCTATAAAAAGTTCCCCGAATCCCAAGCGGCGGCGCACCGCGAGGGGATGCATGGCCGATGGGTAGTTCGGTCACTAGTGCGACCCCCGCCAGAGTACCGGCCGACCCTCTTGGCGGGTTACGCTAGGCTTACCCAGGTACAGGGGGCACTGCCTGGGTGGACTCTTTATTTCCCCCATACTCGTGGGATTCATTATGAATGATAAACTTAACCCAAAAATTATTTTGACGAGGGTGCCTACCCCAGTTTCGGCTGGAGAGGCGGAGATTGGTGGGCGAAAGCCCGTTGATGGCGGACGAAGAGTCGGCGCGGACAAGATGTCCACAGGCGTCGACTCGGAGTCGAGTGGGAGCGTTTCCTCCGTTCGGAGCCATAGGCTCTGGAGGAAACGTTCCGAGTTGGACAAGGGCAGCAGGTCGTCCCTGGGAAGCGACACGGAGGAGCCAACTCCGAAGTCGCAGACGACTGCTGGACGTGGCAGGGGAGGCCCAGCTTCGGTCGACGTATTCGTCGAACCGAAGCCAAGGGAGAGGGTGCGCGACCTCATAAAGCGCAGGGAGGCCCGCCAAAGGGCGAGAAGGGTGGAGAGCGGGGAAGGCATGGTCCTTCGCTCCGCCAACCCAAAGGTGCCCGCCGAGGAGGTGGCTGTCGCGGCGGCGGCGGAACCGGCACCGAGTGCTCGCCCTAAAGGCGAGGCCAAGAAGTGGCGCGATAAATGCGCCAAACTAGAGGAGGCGGTGAAGGAGCTGAAGCGTGAAAACGCTTCTCTCCTTCGCCGTCTAGAGGAGCTGGCAGCAGTGGAGGCCAAGTGGCAGGCCAGGATGGAGTCGGTGCTCTTAGGGCCGGCCCAGAGGCCTCCGCTGGCCCACGAAAGAAGGTCCACCCCCGGGGACATACCACTCCCCGTCCAGGGTGGTTTCGTTGGGGGAGCTCCCCAGCCTTCCTCTAAGGGGAAGGGGAGGGGGAAGGGGAAAGGAGCAGTGCAGCCTGCTCCTCTCAAGGCTCCTGCCATCGTGGCCGGGCCCTCCACCTCAGCTGCCGTGGCGGTCGCTGGACCGTCTGGGGTCCCCAAAAAAGGGAGGGGGAAAGTCGCCACCCCCGCTGCCCCCGTCGTCGCGAGGACTGCTCCAAGGGAGCCTCGCCCACTACCGCCAGCCCCAGCGTCCATGGACGCTGAATGGACGGTGGTGGTGGGCAAGAAGAAGCGGGGGAAGTCCAACCCCGCCGCAGCGCCCGCAGTAATACCGCAGACGCAACAGAGGAGGCAGAGGCGCAAAGAGCCCAAACTGCGTCAGCCACGCTCGGCGGCCATAGTGCTGTCGCTGACGCCGGCGGCGGTGGCCAAGGGGCTCACCTACGCAAAGGTGCTGACGGACGCTCAGCACCGCGTGGACCTCGCCGGCCTCGGCATAGACAGGCTGAGGCCCAAGGTGGCAGCCACGGGTGCCATGCTCTATGAGGTGCCCGGGGCTGAGTCGGAGCGGAAGGCGGACTCCCTCGCCGCAAGGCTGAGGGAATGCTTTGGCGGGTCGGAAGATGTCCAAATCTCCCGGCCCACCAAATGCACGGAGCTGCGGCTGTCGGAGTTGGATCCGGCAGCCACTTCCGAGACGGTCGCAGCGGCCCTCAGCGTTGCTGGCGAGTGCGCAGCTGATGCCGTGAAGGTCGGAGAAATCCGGCCTGATCGCTCCGGCCTGAGCGCAGTTTGGGCCAAGGTGCCGACCAGGGCGGCACAAAAAATAAAGGCGGGCCGCCTGATGGTAGGGTGGACTGTGGCCCGGGTGACCGTGCTCGGGGCGCGCCCGATGCGCTGTTACCGTTGTTTGGAGCACGGTCACACGCAGAGTACCTGCGTCGGAGGACCGGACCGCAGCGATTTGTGCTATCGCTGCGGTAAACCGGGCCACAAAGCCCGTGAATGCGAGGCCGCGCCGAACTGCGCTGTCTGCGCGGCCGCAGGGAGGCCCGCCAAACATCCGGTGGGCGGGAAGGCGTGTCCCGCCCCCTCCCGTCGCGATAGGCGTCGCGACGGAAGACGAAGTGTTGCTGCCGCTGGGGCTTCGACCCAGCCGCAGGCAACGAGCCCACCGCAAGGGGCCGCGATGGACGTGGTAGAGATCGCCCAATAATGGATTTAAATTTCCTCCAGGCGAACATCAACCACTGTGCCAGTGCCCAGGACCTGTTGTCCCAAAGCCTGGCGCAGTGGTCGGTGCAAGTGGCCGTGGTCGCTGAGCCGTATTTTGTCCCCCCCCGGGATAACTGGGCGGGGGACCTTGACGGCTTGGTGGCCATCATCAGCCGGGGCGCCGCTGGCTCCCCACCCTTCGAAAAAGTAGCGAAGGATAGGGGATGCGTGGCGGTTCTGTTGGGAGACATTTGGATAGTAGGAGTGTACTTTTCTCCCAACAGACCCCTCGCCGAATTTGAGTCTTTCCTCGTTCGGCTGGGGGCCTTGGTGGAACAAGGCCAACCTCACCCGGCGGTCGTCGCCGGCGACTTCAACGCCAAATCCGTGGCTTGGGGTTCGCCGGCGACGAACGGTCGTGGTCGGGTCCTGGAGGAATGGGCGATCTCTGTCGGCCTGGTCGTCCTGAACAGGGGGTCGGTGGACACATGCGTGCGGCACAACGGCGGGTCTATTATAGACCTGTCGTTGGCGAGTGCCGCCGTCGCACGCCGTGTCCGGGACTGGAGAGTCCTCGTGGGCGTGGAGACGTTGTCGGACCATCGTTACATCAGGTTCGGCGTCTCCGCGTCCCCGAGTGTCCAGTCCGGTGGTGTACCGAGTGCCCCAAATCAGGACGGCCCGCGGTGGGCGCTTCGTCGCCTCGATGGGGAGGCCCTAGTGCTGGCCGCTCTGGTCATGTCGTGGCTCCCCGTGCCGGACGGGCCGGTACGGGTTGAGCAGGAGGCGGAGTGGTTCGGGGTGGCAATGTCGGATGTCTGCGACGCCGGCATGCCCCGAGCTCTCCGCCGTTCGCCGGTGCGACAGGTGTACTGGTGGTCGGCGGAGCTAGCGCAGTTGCGCGCGTCGTGCGTGGCTGCGCGCCGCCGATACGCCAGGCATCGTCGTCGCCGGCTAAGAGACGAGAATCACGCAGACCAGGAGCGGCAGCTCTATGGCCTCTACAAAGAGGCAAAGAGAGCGCTGCGGGTGGCCATTCATGGGGCCAAGGTCGCGGCACGTAAGGCGTTCGTGGGGACTCTCGACAGGGACCCGTGGGGGCGCCCTTACCGGATGGTGATGAAGAAGCTTCGCCCAGCGGCGCCCCCGCTGTCGCAGAGTCTCCGGCCAGAATTACTGGCCAACGTCGTCGCGGCCTTGTTCCCGGCCACCGAGGAGTTCACTCCTCCACCGATGGCGCCACCGGATGTGGCGTCATCGTCGAATAAGAATCCGGCAAGGGATATCCCGGAGGTTTCGCCCGTTGAAATGCGGGCGGCAGTGCTTCGGCTGCGGAGCAAAAACACGGCCCCAGGGCTCGATGGCATCCCCGGGAAAGCCTGGGTGCTAGCCCTCGAGTACCTGGGCCCGAGGCTCCGCGGCTTATTCACCGCCTGCCTGGAGCAGGGCGTCTTCCCGGTGCGTTGGAAAACCGGGAAGCTCGTCCTGCTGAAGAAGGGGGGACGACCCGCAGAGTCGCCGTCGGCCTACCGGCCCATCGTGTTGCTCGACGAGGTGGCAAAGCTCTTCGAGCGCATCATCCATACCCGCCTCGTCGAGCACCTCGATAGGGTCGGTCCGAATTTGGCCGACGAACAGTATGGATTCAGGAGGGGACGTTCCACTGTCCACGCGATTCTGCGGGTGAAGGCACAGGCGGAGGATGCAGTGGCCAGAGGCAGTGTGGTGATAGCGGTGTCGTTGGACATATCCAACGCATTCAACTCGCTGCCCTGGCCCTGCATCCACGAGGCACTGCGGTACCACGTGGTGCCGCCCTATCTCCGGCGTCTGGTGCACGCGTACCTGTCTGACAGGCACGTGGTGTATCCGGGCGCCGATGGGTGGCACCGAAGAGCGATGTCGTGCGGTGTTCCACAGGGCTCGGTTTTGGGCCCTCTCCTGTGGAACATCGGGTACGACTGGGTGCTCCGTGGTTCCAATCTCCGGGGCGTCGGCGTGACTTGTTACGCCGACGATACGTTAGTCACAGCGACTGCTGGGACCTTCCGGGACGCCGCAACTCTGGCGGCGGCGGGCACCGGCCAAGTAGTTGGAAGAATTCAACGTTTAGGTTTGAAGGTGGCCCTCGAGAAAACCGAGGCCGTGTGTTTTCACGGACCTCGGAGAGGGCCACCGGCCGGTGCCGGCATCGTCGTTGGGGGGGTGCGGATCCCCATCGGCTCTAGCATGAGGTATCTAGGTTTAGTCCTAGATAGCCGATGGCGATTCCGCACCCACTTTAAGGAGTTGAGGACGAAATTGTCCCGGGCAGCGGGCGCTCTTTCCCGCCTGCTGCCCAACCTGGAAGGTCCTGGCTTCCCTTGCCGGAGGCTGTATCACGGAGTCGTGCGGTCCATAGCCTTTTATGGCAGCCCCGTTTGGGCTGACTCCCTGGGCCGCCCCTGCGTCGCCCTTCTGCGCGCCCCGCAGAGAGCTTTAGCGCAGCGGGCGGTCAGGGCGTACCGCACGGTCTCTTTCGAGGCGGCTTGCCTATTGGCCGGATTTCTGCCCTGGGACCTGGACGCCAAATCCCTTGCCGATGTATTCCATTGGCGGGAGGAGGCGTTCAGTCGCGGGGAGCGTCCGGCCCTGAAGGAGGTGGAGGCCAAGAGGGCCGCCTTACGGCGAGCCGCCGTGGAGGAGTGGCGTCTCAGGCTGGAGGCCCCGTCATGGGGGCACCGGGTCGTAGAGGCAGTGCGTCCTGTCTTTGCCGAATGGCTGGACAGGCGCCACGGAGCGGCAACATACCGCCTGACGCAGGTGCTCACCGGGCATGGCTGCTTCGGTGAGTTCCTGTTTCGGGTGGTAGGTGTAGAGGAGTCGGCCGTGTGTCACTATTGTGACAACTGCCCAATGGACACGGCCCAACATACGTTGGAGTGTTGTCCAGCCTGGGATGAGGAGCGCAGCGCTCTCAAAACAGTCGTCGGAGAAGACCTCTCGCTGCCGGCCGTGGTCGCTTCCATGGTCGGCGGCCGGGAGGCCTGGCAGGCGGTGGCCCACTTCTGCGAGGCGGTCCTCTCGCGGAAGGAGAGTGCCGAGAGGGATCGCCAGCGCAGTGGTGATCCCTCCCGCCGCCAGACGAGACGTAGGAGGCGTCGGGTGGACGACTGACCGACGTCTCCCGCCCTGTGGATTGGGGGCGTTTGGAGAATTCCACCACGGTATCCCCTGCCTGTCGTAAAAGGCGACTAATAGGGGCCTCCGGGGGTCACGGGTGGGCGGGACGTGCCGCCCACCCATTAGTCTAGCCAACTTCTGTGGCCCCCGTGATGGACATGTCCGAGGCAGCGTGTCTCACGCTGCCTCGGACACAAAAAGGCGGACACGGTACGGTGTTTCGGGGGCTTCTGAGCCCCCGCAACAGGAAAAGGACCGCAAAAAGCGGTACGCGCAGGGGCGGTTGCGGACGACAACTTAGACGTGAGTCGGAGGAAGCCCGCAGCCGTCCCTAATGAGCCGAAGATGGCAATATAAAAAAAAAAAAAAAAAAACTTGTTTCTTGTTTTATGGTCTAAAATGCATTAAGGGTCTGAAATGTTAACCCTTCAAGCCCCGCGTATATATATAGATGTATGGGAAAACCCTATATATATGGACACTGGTGTCTTAGCGGGGCTTGAGGAGTCAATTAGTTATAAGAATACTAATGCCTCATCTTGTTATTTAAATGTACAAAAAACAGTGTAGCTATGAATGTGGTATATAATAATGTTTCTTTTAAAATATTTTGAGATTGTTATGACTGGAAAGGTTATAATTTTCTATCAGCTGTGGTTCCAACAAAAATCTAGAATACTCATTTTTTTCTTTACGGCATGAAATCTTTCATGTGCTTGCTTTGTTAGGTGGCTAGATGCACAAAAATCATCAATGCAGACTCCAATGATCCCAAGTACATAATCAATGTGAAGCAGTTTGCCAAGTTTGTGGTGGACCTTGCTGATTCAGTTGCCCCCACTGATATTGAAGAAGGAATGAGGGTTGGGTAAGCTAAGAATGTTTTTTATGTTATCAAGATTCTTTTTACAAGCCAGCATTTGTTTGCATCTACCCAAATGAGTTCTTGAGAACTTAGTTCTTTATTATGCCATACCTTATGGGCGTTAAAAGGACAAAATATTTTTTTTTATACATTTTAAAAATGATTGGATTGGATGATATGGAAATAAAAACATTCTCAATAAAAAAAAATTGAGACAAAATTTGCACATGGCATATTTTTTCTAGCGCTCATAGTTCGCCATTAATTAATGATTAGAATCACGTAGCGGCTTTTATGTATCAAATTTGTGTGGCAAACTAATCATAATAGTCAAAATCTAAAAAAAGTGTATATAGCAATTTGTTTGACGATGACACATCTATACTAATATTATAAAGCTGAAGAGTTTGTTTGTTTGAACACGCTAATCTCAAGAACTACTGAACCGATTTTGAAAATTCTTTCACTAATAGGAAGCTACATAACTCCTGAGTGCTATAGGCTACTTTGTATCCCGGGAAAATATTTTTGACCTGGAAAAACTTTTTCACACGGGCAGAGCTGCGAGCTCTACTAGTGTTTAATATAGGAGGGTACTGAAATATGTAGAATTTGTTTTAAGATAGACAAATTCTTTGCCCCCTCCAAAATAAAATGCACCAAGTTTTTAGCTCTACTTAAACAGAGTTTCAAGTTGGGTTATTACCTTGGTTACATTTTTACATAGGAATACAATATATCATTTGAAAATGAAGCATACATAACTGTAGTTAAAATGAAATAATATTCTGTAGAGTGGACCGTAACAAGTACCAGATACACATTCCCCTGCCACCCAAGATTGATCCCACAGTGACAATGATGCAGGTGGAAGAGAAGCCAGATGTTACGTACAGTGATGTTGGTGGGTGTAAGGAACAGATTGAGAAGCTGAGGGAAGTTGTGGAGACACCGCTGTTGCATGTGAGTCTGAATTTTATTTTTGTAGTATTTTGCTTTGCATTATGCTGTTCCTTTGCATTAATTGCCAGGAAATTCCAGTAATGAATACAAATTATTATCTACTTTTAAATAAATTCATACTCTCACGACACAAGTCCATTTACTGTCATGCGCAGTGGCTTGCTACCATATACATTTGGAAAATATATGTGCATAGTATATTATTCATTTGTAACATATTATTCATAGTTTCAGAAATATAAAATGAGTTTAAACTACAATGGTATCTTATGTTTATGCTAATATTTGAAACAATTTGACTGCATTGGTGGTGTTAGTTGTATTACAGTACGACCGCAATGCTGAGGTCTCACGTTCGATCCTGGGGTCGGGCAAAGTTATATTGGGTTTTTCTATTCAGTATCAGTCCGCCAGTCTGGAATTTGTGCCGGATATAGCGATAGGGCCGCCCCCTATCAACTCATGGGACGTAATATGCACAATGATAAGTGGGTGCACTAGTTGCGCCTCTACCTACCCCTTCGGGGATAAAAGGCGTGAGTATGTGTATGCAACAATTTGAAAAATTCTATGATGGTTTTGTTTGCAGCCTGAGAAGTTCGTGAAGTTAGGTATCGAGCCACCCAAAGGCGTGTTGCTTTTCGGGCCACCTGGTACGGGCAAGACGTTGTGCGCGAGGGCGGTAGCCAACCGCACCGATGCCTGCTTTATTAGAGTTATCGGTGAGTTTCTTCTTGATGTAGTCAATTCTTTGCATTAGCAATAAAGCACGTAAAGCTGTTGGTCCTGCACCTGATTCTCTCCGGTCATGTCGGATTGCCGTCTCACCGGACTATGAGAGTGAAGGAATAGCAAGTGCACCTGTGTATTGCGCACACACTTGTGCACTATAATATCTCCTGCGTACCTGGCTGATCTCCGTTGAGATTGGCCGCCGTGGCCGAAACTGGCTAGGAGGATTTCATCTTTGCATTGTGATACTTACATCACAATGTATACTGTGTACTCCTTTAAGTTGGTTGAGCATCAGAATATGACCATTACTATAGTAATCCACTGACCATTATCTATAACTGTGTAATTTGAATGCATAATCTGCTGGAGAACCTAAAAGTAAATAAATCCTAGTAATATTATAAACGCGAAAGTTTGTAAGTATGAATGTTTGTTACATTTTTCACGCAAAAACTACTGAACGGATTTCGATGAAATTTGGCACATGGGTAGATCATGTCCTGGATTAACACATAGGCTACATTTTATCCCGGGAAAATAAAAAGCGGGACTTTTATCCCGGATAAACTTTTTAACGCAGGCGGGGCCACGGGCAAAATCTAGTAAACAATACTATGAGGTTGCACAGTGCACCTGAGTATGTCATAGTTTTTTTAAGCCTTGTCCAGCTTTGTCTGACAGGCAAGTGAAGTTGAGTTCTATCTCAATATTAGCTAATCACAGCATCTCTGTGAAGATGCACTGTGAAGGCTGCGGTGTGGTAAGCACTGAGAAACAAACTTATTATCATGGCATTTCTCCATACTTAGCTAAGAAACGTTTCTGAATCAGAGCCTTAATATTTAATGTTTAGATGATGAGGGCACTGTAGTAGTTACTATAATTTGTATTTGCTTGGTTATTGAGAGTTTTTATTGGTTTTGCTACTGTTTATGGACTGTCGTAGTGGTTGAATCTAATCCAAGCCGCTTACGGCTACGGCGACCATTTACTGTTTAAACTGGTTATTGATGTGTCCTCACATGGCTGATATAACCAATTTTAGCAGAGAAAGTTCTTGAACAAATGCTACATGTGAGGAGGAGGTTATCAACCAATCCACTCTGAATTGGTTGTAAAACACTTACAATGTTACGATAAGTACTTTGTATGTTGTTGATTTTGGTATTATCTCCAATTTTGAATATACCTTCTGACAGCTTCCGTGGCTTAGAGGGAGAGTCCCCGATCGTAAAACCAAAGGTCGTGGGTTCGATTCCCGTGTTGACGAAAATGGGCACTTAAAAATAGAAATTGAATTTCTTTGACGAAAAATGACTGTTTTCAAATACAAAATAATGTGGCTCTATGGGGAATAAAGAAAGAGTCCTGTCAATAAGCATAGACAGTGTTCTGATACAATTCCCCAATATTAAATAACAGTGAACATCTTTGTAACATTGAGATTAGTTACAAGGCTACACATTGTCAAACATTCTTTTATAAATAAAAATATATTTATCTATACTAATATTATAAAGCTGAGTTTGTTTGTTTGTTTGAACGCGCTAATCTCAGGAACTACTGAACCGATTTTGAAAATTCTTTCACTAATAGGAAGCTACTCCTGAGTGCTATAGGCTACTTTTTATCCCGGGAAAATATTTTTGTCCCGGAAAAACTTTTTTACGCGGGCGGAGCCGCGAGCACTACTATAAAAATATATTAATGTATATACAATATAGTATAATAGTAATGAGAATACAATGGAAAATAAGCTGTTTTAATTTGTGAATTAAGTGTCTATAGTATAAAGATTATTTTGTCTGCCAGGTTCTGAATTGGTTCAGAAATACGTGGGCGAGGGAGCGCGTATGGTGCGCGAACTTTTCGAAATGGCGCGTAGTAAGAAAGCCTGTCTTATATTCTTTGACGAAATTGATGCTATTGGTGGAGCTCGGTGAGTATTTTATTATAACATAATAGAAATGTATTTTTAACACATTAACGTAATTAATTTTGGTAATTTTAAGTGTACAAAACTCATTCCTTTGCTACAGAAACTGTAAAGAAAAAAATGTGTTTTAGGAGTAAAAGTGTAATACGACATTTATAATAATCAATTTATTGACAGTTTCGATGATGGTGCTGGAGGTGACAACGAAGTACAAAGAACCATGTTGGAGTTGATTAACCAGCTCGATGGATTCGACCCAAGAGGAAATATTAAGGTGAGCATAATTTCATTTCATATATAGGATAAAACATACTTTCTTTATTATGTCTTTTATAAATCTGTAAATGGATTACTTGGTTGTCATTAAGAGGTTCGTCATTTGAGTGGTTAAATCATTACTGACATCAGATATTGCGGGACTAATACCATCAGGTGAGATAGTGGTCAAACGCAAGCCAGCGCATCCTTACTAATATTATAAATGCGAAAGTAACTCTTCTATCTGTCGCGCTTTCACACCAAAACTACTGAACCGATTTAAATGAAATTTGGTACACAGATAGTCTAAAACTATCTGTGTCCGAGCCTGAGAAAGGACATGGGGTACTTTTTATCCCGGGAAAATATAAAGCGGGACTATCCCGGAAAAACACATTCACGCGCGCGGAGCTACGGGCAAAAGCCAGTATCCTATAAAAAAAAATATAATAAGCGGCGATAGCCTAGTTAGGGGCGGAACGGACTCCGAGACGAACGTCCGCAGGTTCAAAACCTAAGGGTATGCACCTGACTTTTTAAAAAAAGTTATGTGTGCATTCTTTGTGAATTATCGCTCGCTTTAACGGTGAAGGAAAACATCTTGAGGAAACCTGCATATCTAAGAAGTTCTCTATAAGAATTTCGAAGGTATGTGAAGTCTGCCAACCCGCACTAGGCCAGTGTGGTGGACTAAGGTCTAATACCCTCTGAGTAGTAGAGGAGGCCCGTGCTCAGCAGTGGGCAGTGTATAATACAGGGCTGGTATGGTATAAAAAAAAATAAAAAATATTTCGCAACTACCTGGTTGGTCCCTACAAATCAGATATAATATGTGACTGTGTTTCTTGTTATATACAAATTGAACATCTTAATTTCACCAGGTACTCATGGCGACCAACCGTCCGGACACGCTAGATCCGGCTCTAATGCGTCCCGGTCGCCTAGACCGTAAGGTTGAGTTTGGCTTGCCCGACCTGGAGGGCCGCGCGCACATCTTCCGCATACACGCACGCTCCATGAGTGTGGAGAGGGACATACGCTTTGATCTGCTGGCGAGGCTGTGCCCCAACTCTACTGGCGCTGAGATCAGGTCAGTCCTCGCTTCTCATACAATGTTCATTATAAAATTTGACCTTGATAATTTGGTAGTTGTATGGAAGTTTTGTCTATGCGGCTAAGTAACCGTGTGCAAGTACTAGAGTTCAGATGAGAACATATTTGGAGTGTAATTACTGTGAGTCATAGTAATAACACATCTAACATCTCGAGATGCAGTAATTTGAAAAAAAAAAAAATAGGTTTTATATACCATTATTTAGGGGTCTTCAGGGCACCTAACAAAGCCTGTGAGTTGCAGCTCTTATATTCAAATTTAAAAAAGTCTTAACGGTAACTAATAAATGCTGGGATATATTTTAATCATTGCATCATTGCAGGTCTGTGTGCACGGAGGCGGGCATGTTCGCCATCCGCGCCCGTCGCAAGGTCGCCACGGAGAAGGACTTCCTCGAAGCCGTAAACAAAGTCATCAAGTCGTACGCCAAGTTCTCAGCCACTCCGCGCTATATGACTTACAACTAAGCATCATTAGCCGTTATTGTTTTTTAAATAAAGAACGTCGGAAGCAGCCAGTTGTGTGGAATGTCCAGTTCGATTTTTAAATTGTGGATGTATTATAAGATTTCGTAATAAATATCTATAGTTATTTTTTTTCTTTTTATTTACCTGCTTCAAACAGCGCTTTTTGTTTTAATGTGAATTACATTCGTATTGGGGAGTTGTAATAAAATATCGTGAAAAAAACCTAGACCAGTAGATTTCATAAGTTTCGGCTTCATTGTTGGCATAAACTTTCTGCTCGCAATAATTAATTACTCAGTCGCAGCTCGGAGTCAGGAAGTTGGCGGTGTGATACCCCCGTGCCTCGGAAAGCACGTAAAGCTGTTGGTCCTGCGCCTGATCTCTCTCCCGTCATGTCGGATTACCGTCTACCGGACTATGAGAGTGAAGGAATAGCGAGTGCACCTGTGTATTGCACACACATTTGTGCACTATAATAAATATCTCCTGCGTACCTGGCTGATCTCCGTTGAGATTGGCTGCCGTGGCCGAAACTAGCTAGGATAATTTCATTCAAACTTTCTGCTCGCAATAATATTATGTACCAGCAGTAATTACCACACATTGTTGACTTGCTAATGTAGATCTATCAACACGATTCTCAGGTAAAAAATATTCTAATCTATGTTATGTTGCATTATACATAAAAATTGCATTATTCTATTGGAGTTAATTTTCTAAATTTGTCCGACCGTTAATCTTAGAAAAATATTTCAAGAATAACAGAAGAACATACCGATTCATTATTTATGGCAACTTTGTGTATCATATTCATTCATCTAAGATCGAGGGTAGTTAAAAAAATTGGCAAGATTTTTTTGTTAAATTTGTCAATGTTTTAGAATCAGTTCTTTGCATAAGAATTGATTTCCTAATGCATAAACAACTAGGTATTCCGTACAGAATAATATTGTTGATTATAATTTGTGATTGAAACAAGTGCTTGCCAAGATGTCATTGACGGCAAGTATTCTGTTTGAGATGATATATTTAATAAGTTGAATACAATGTATTTAATATGCAGCTATGAATTAATCTGCCTTAATCAAAACTAGGACCCGTACACTGACGTCGTGGAATTATGCGCCCTTCTCCAATGCCTAGGCTTCAGTGTAAAATCTCTCGACACGAATGACCCTAATATCAGCCAGGAAGGCGGCGTCAGAACTGTTGTTATTAACTGTCAAGTAAGTTTTATATTTGGAATAGTTTATTCCCATCATATTTTGAATTATTCTCATTACCTCAGCAGAACCACGCGTGCTGGCGTGCGAAGCCACAGCTTGATGGTTAAAACCATCACGGCCTGAACCAATAGATTCGCCCACTTTTCTTTGTCGCACCATCAAGCTTTGGAATAGTTTGCCGGCGCGCGTGTTTCCTCCTTTGTATAATCCTGGGTCCTTGCGCCGTAGCGTGAAGAAGCAGCTTAGTAGGCCGGCATGATTGTGTCGAATGGCATGAGATGGCCATCTGTTGCTATTCGATACTCTATCTAGACAGCATCGCGCTTATCATCAGGTGCGGTGCAGTCACTATGTCGTGCCAGCATAAAATAATTAAAATGTTACAGAAGTGACTGCGAGTGTTCATGAGCAGTGATGGTAGGATCAATTACCTATGTACACTTTCGTTTGATTTGTATAAAGAATGTTATTGCTTTATGAAACGATTTTGTTACCTAGTCATCAGGTCTTCATGTGGTTCTGGAAAGCGCTTGCCTGTCATGCTCCTGTCCGGCCACCAACCAGCAGCAGAACAGCGGCGTGTGGCAGGTATCAGCGATGGCAGGTGGTAAACAACTTGACAAGGTAAGTGTATTTTTTTTCTGTTGCTTTTCGGTCTTACTATGCGATGCAGGTTTTGTTTTGAGGTCAGTGTCCCTTATTGTAAGCCTATCCTGGATAGCGACCACCCGAGTACAGTGTTATAGTGGCACGTAGTTTCCCTTGAGGAGTTTTAGAGGTCTTGTGGAGATAGTTATCATCTAGATATGTATACTAGCGGGTATTCGATAGTTGCATCATCTATCGTCAGTCAGTGATCACCATTCTATTGAGACTGCGCTGTAGGCACGTGAGTACTTATATACAACAATGCTATTATGTTTTTAAGGAATTCGGCTGTTCACTTCTCGGATCGTTGCCGAAAAGCCACCGGGACCGACTCACCAAAGAACTACACGACATTATCAGATGTATCAAACAACATAGCGACACAGAAGAACGAATCAAGGATAAGGAGACACCGGCCAACAAGTCTGCTAGTATGCTTGATTTGAAAACTCCTGAGAAAATGTAAGTCCATTGTCATACCTGGCGAATAAGTTAGCGTTGCATTAGTTCGTACTCATTTTGATTTGATCCTGTGATCCTTTATAGCATTTAAATGACTAGACAACATGCTGATCACCTGATGGTAAGTCGACCGCCCATAAATATGTCATATAAAGAAGCTGCCTTCTAAAAATGTGATTTTGATCTGTACCTAAATCATTGAATTTTTTCTTATGTAGGTGCATTCAGGTAACGAAAAAAACAGCTCAAGCGTATATTTGTCGTATAAGTAAGTATATCTAGGTACAGTAGGGCAATCGTAGGGCATAAATGATAGAAGTAATTATTAAGTATATTTTTTGAGGTAGATATTATTATATCCGATTGAATTAGTTACACACATACATTCACTCACTTACGCCCTTTATCCCCGAAGGGGTAGGCAGAGGCGCAACTAATGCACCCAGTTTTCGCCGTTCGAATTTCGTCCCATGATGTGATAGGAGGCGAGCCTATTGCCATACCGGACATGAATTCCAGACTCCGGGCTGATACTGAATAGAAAAATCCAATATCACTTTGCCCGACCCGGGGATCGAACCCGAGACCTCAGCATTGCAGTCGTAGTGTAATACAACTGCGCCACCGAGGCAGTCGAATTAGTTACATAATGTATAGAATCCATAGATAATAAAATGTAGGATATCTGCAATAGTGGAACGTTCAAAGTGTTGCAATAGCGTTAATGTAACGGTGATAATTACCGCGCTACCGGCAAATGAGATCGTAATGATTACGTGCAAACTATTTGATACCATGCTTACAATACGATAGATGTACGAAAAATACTCGTATAAAAACTTATTTGATACATACATATACATATACACTCACGCCTTTTATCCCCGAAGGGGTAGGCAGAGGCGCAACTAGTGCACCCACTTTTCGCCGTTATTCCGTCCCATGATGTGATAGGGGGCGAGCCTATCGCCACATCGGGCACAAATTCCAGACTCCGAGCTGATACTGAATAGAAAAACTCAATATCACTTTGCCCGACCCGGGAATCGAACCCGAAACCTCAGCATTGCAGTCGTACCATAATACAACTACGCCACCGAGGCAGTCAACTTATTTGATGTATCTAAGATAATGATTTAAAACAAACATATCACGCCTTTATCCCCGAAGGAGTAGGCAGAGGTGCAGCCAGGGCACCTACTTTCGCCATGCTTGTTCTGTCAACTTCTGTCCCATGACGTGATAGAGGACGAGCTTATCGCCATATCAGGCAGTTCAGGCACAAACTCCAAACTCCGTGCTGACACAGCAGAAAAACCCAATATCATTTGCTGAACTCAGGATTTGAACCTGGGATATCAGAGCCATGTTGTAACACGCACGATACACAATTAAGCCACCGAGGCAGTCTAAAATAATTATCAAAGTAGATACTATTTAGGAAATATTTTTTCGTTTTTGTCCTTGTGTAGGCATCATCAAATAAAACTGGAAACACCGACCAGATATCGATCTTTGGATACTCTCACAAAAGCGTCTAAGGATGATGTGGAACAAGTTTTGCCAGTTCCTGGAGTTCTACAGAGACCCCATCTCAATTCAGAACCTTCAGATGCAGATGACGATAAAGGCGACCAGTCGAAAGTAAGTACCTGGTGCTATTGTAATTTAAAAAAAGAACACAAGGATGAGGCAAAGACGTTAAAGTTTATAGAGCATATAAAGTGAAATTATATTTTTATACGAAGTTTGAGTGTCTGAAAAATAAAACCTATCTATGAATACTTAATTTGCAGACACAAATAAAATAATCAGTCCTTGACATCGGTAAAATAACCAAAACGAACGCTTTTTTATTGTAGCAAACAATGTGTAGAAGACAAAGCACATACACGCTCTCGTCCACTCCCGGAAGCATCAGGAGGCGAAATAAAACGTCCAGGTAAACATTTTCTAAAAAATCTAACATTACGAAATAAAATTCATATTGAATTTCAATTTTTAATCCTTATTTCAGCCCGATAAAGCCCCAGCACATCAATATGTTCGAAAACCTGATGGCAGCCGAGAAAGCAGCTGATGATCTTCGTAAGCAACTGTCTTATATCGTGAGAGAATTTATGGAAGACGGTAGAAATGACTCCTCTATGAACTCATTGGTATTGGACGTGTCAAAAATATCTGTTCTTAAGGTTTGGTTTCTTTTGATTAATATTAATTTCTTATTATAAATCCCTATCTACTGCGTATCAACTTGTGCATAGATATTGTTTAGTAATTGTAATTTTAGATTATCGATCCCATAAACATTGAGAATTATAATGTTTTCCGTGATAGAAATTGGCTATTATATTAACGACAAGCTATATACAGAAAACCATCTACCTAATTTTACGACTCATTCAATTAGTTATTATGGCTAAGGAAAATGTAAGCAACCGGCTCTATAAAATCGTACTATCTATAAGAATTTTGTTGACTTTCATTTTTGTTTTAAGAACCACTGTTTGCAATATTCCAGGCTCCAGAAACTTCTAAATCTCAGTTCGCATCGAGCCCAAATCTCTCCGCCCTAGCACTTCAGGATGATTTTATGAAGAACAGACTGAAACGCTTCGAAAGTGCGTCTACGTCAGATTTGGCGCCAAGCAAATCCGTGCCAGTGAAAGATGGCAAGATGTCGCGTTTACGTCGCATATCACCCAATTTCTTCAAAACTAAGAAAGAGGGACCAACTATCAAAATTGAGAAGGCAAAAGTTGAAACTAAAAGCAACAAATTGAATAGTGAGTATATCAAATTCAAAGCTAAACTTTATCCAAAAGATAACAATCAAATAATGTTCAATAAAGTATATTTCTTTTTCATAAAATCAATAATTTGCGTGTATTTACAGGTTTACTAAGGCCTAAAATAATAACACCAGTGCGCACGCCTCGGCAGAACACAGAATCTAGCCCTAATTTGAGTTCTTCATCGAAAAAGAAATTCAGTCACGTCAAATCGACCATACCAAGGCCTTCGAAAAAAGAATAACTTTTAGTAGTTACGTGTCATCTGGAGGAAATTAAATAAATTATTTTTTGGTTTATGAATTAATTCTGTATTTCCTATATTACATTGTTTTTGTGTAGATAAAATTATTTAAATGTATTTTATTACTAAAATATGCATCTACGTATCAGATGCATCGGAATTGGAATACGTTCTTATTAATTTCTCTACTTCTTTTTCCAAATCTTTTCTTCCTGAAAGTTTTTTCTTTGTTCTCGATCTAGAATGTTGAGCGACATCCCCTTCTTTATCTTTCTTTTTACTTCTAACTTCCGGTTGTATCTTATGCTTTTGCAAGTGTATGCAAGCAGGATAAATAATGTTTTCGATCAAATCGTCTTTCACTTGATGCTTACAAAAATCTCCTTTATTTTGTATACGGTCGTGACTTTTCTCCTTATTCTTTTTTGGGTGTTTATCATTACTATCTCCTTTTAAACTATTGCTTTCGCTCAGCATCGATTTGTAGTCCGCAACTTCAGCAGATTTATTTCTTTCGTTAATTTCTCTTTCCTGGCTTCTTGTTGTAAGTTCTCTTAATGTATATCTTTCATTTTTCAATGTCTTTTGTCTGTCTTTCTTTGCAAGTTTAAGGCAAATTGTTGCTTTAGGGTAACCAGTAAACTGTTGGTAACATTCACCTTTATCTAATGCGTTAAAACTATTGAGAAAGCGCCTTGGATGTATATCTTCAGGAGTTTCATTGACAAGTACATATGTTTTCTTTAGAAAAGTTTTCTTATCAATGGGATTTTGCATGTGAAAGAAATTTTCAAGTTGTTCTTGAGTTTTTAGTCTTCTTAAGGCATTTTTTTGAACTATATTGTAGGAAACAACAGCCATCAGAATGAAGGCTGGCTCATTACTTAGTATGTGGTCCCAAAGGATCAACCATTCAGAGCAAGTTAGAACTTCACTGAAAGCAGTTTCTAATATTTTAAGTGCATATACTTGACTAGTAATACCAACTTCACAGAAGTGGTCCAAGAGTTGTTGATCATTTTCAGCTAGAATATTTTCAATCATTGCTAGAACGCTTATAGGTGGGAATGGTGCATATTCAAACCATAATTGGCAGTGGTTAAACAGTATTGTAGCAACACACTCAAATAGCAGGAGTGGGTCTTTCTGCAGCACTTTCACAAAAGGAAACACAAAACCTGGCAGGAATTTCATTACTGCAAACAATGGACACCAGTGAGCCAAACACGAAAGCAGCCTCTTTAGGTTTTTAAGTGTGATAGAACTGTGTATGGTGAACTGCTTTTCTATGTCTTTGTAAGCTGCATGTATCCCCTTATCAATTAACATAGCATAAGCTGTCTTATTTCTGGGTGTATTGAGAAGTGATCTCCAAATTATTGATCTGAACTTATCAGGATATTCACCATACTGCATCAAAATTCTTCTGAGTCTTGCACTGTCCATGCAAACTCTCATTTTCTGTTCCACTTCAGCTTTTGTTATAGAATGATCGCGTAAAGTACTCTTATGTGTAGAGGAGCAAGGTATTTCTTGTTTTATATTGTTTGGATTGCTTTTTTGCACAGATTCTAAGACATAAGATGAGTTATAAATATTTACTTCTCCAAGTTGCAGAATACATAAAAAATATTTACCAGTATTGCTAACAGCAAATTTTCTGATACCTGATGATTCAGGATGTATGGTATGTATTACTGTTAGTGACTCTAGGTCAAATAAACTAATTATGCAGTCACTACTTAATATGGCTAGAATTTTGTTTGCTCCTCCATCGAAAATCTGAGGTATAAAAGCAGTTTGATGGACAGCAGAAATATTATACTTTGTTAAGTTAATAGATTTTATAGCTTTCCAAGTATCCATACTAAAGAGGATCAGCAGTGGAGTGAGTCCTGCCATTGCCATTGCTCGTCCATTCATTGTAAAGGCTATACATTTCATGTGTTTCAATTCACTTGGAATAATTTGCTTCACAGATTTCATACTTTCATGTTTCCATATTTGTACTGTATCATTTTGAAAGCAGGCCACAAGGTAATCTCCTGCTGGGGTGAACATTATCTGCTGGATTTGGGCTCCTACATATGTATTTAAAGTAAAATATTTTGTATAGTTTTGTAGCTCCCATAAAATTGCTTCTGCTGCGCTTGCTGTCAATAGATTGTTTATTTTATTATTCGAGAATGAAATGTGCTTCACAGGAGCTGTATGTCCACTAAGGGTCAAAGAAAAATTTCCAGTTTCAATATCAAGGAAATTTATTTCATATTTTTTTGTTGTAGCCACAACCAAGGTGTCTTGTTTGTTTGGAAAGAACTGTAGGCCGCTACATGGTCCTATTCCATTCAGTTTCCAAAATTTTAAATCGGAAAAGTCAAGTATAAAAATGTTACCAATGTTGTCAGCGCAAGCTAGTTTCTCGTGGCTGTCGTCAAATATGCCGGTGGAGAATCGTATCCTATGGCATTCTCCCTTAGATCCTCGCACGGTATGGTGCAGTTGCAGTATTACTCCATCTTTCGGCTTAGTTTTTAACTTGATGTCAAATTTTTCGATAGTGTCCCGTTCAGTGGTTTTATCTCGTTCCATTTATGTATTGAACTGCACCTACAAACGACTTGCACATTATATTTGCAATTTTTAAAATTATTTAATAAATTTGTAATAAAATATTTAAAATTTGGCGGATTCGAGCAGCCAAAACAAAACATCAAAATTCAACACGGTTGCCAAGTGCGATGACAAACACAAAATGTGTTCGGATATTTGCAGATTTTCTCTAGCTTATAAACTATGTTTGTATTTGTAAAGGGTGCAATTGGTGTATTTTGTAAAATAATAATGCACATAATAATTGTTCACACCTAACAATAATAATTGATTTGAGATATTTATATCTAGATGTCTTTTCACATGTACATCTTTTATGCTATTATTATTACTATTCCACTGGGCCAGCGTGACGGACTAAAGCCTGCACCCTCTCAGTAGTAGAGGACTGAGGAAGTCCATGCTCAGCAGTGGGAAAGTAAGTACATAATATAGGTCTCATATCATTATGAAAAAGTGGACGATAGCCTAGTTGGGAATGGAACGGTCTGCCGAGATAATGTCCGGAGGTTCGAAACCCACGGCACATAGCCCTGATTTTTCGAAGTTATGTGTGTATTGTTCATCAATTATTATCGTTCGCTTTAACGGTGAAGGAAAACATCGCGAGGAAACCTACATACCTACCTGAGAATTCTCCATAAGAATTTCGAGGGTATGTGAAGTCTGCCAACCCGCACTAGGCCAGCGTGGTAGACTAAGGCCTAAAACCCTCTCAGTAGCAGAGGAGGCCCGTGCTCAGCAGTAGGCAGTATATAATACAGGGCTGGTATTATCGTAATAATTGTTTTGAACAATCATCATCATCATCAGCCACAGTATATCCACTGCTGAACATGGGTCTCCCCTAAAGATTTAAGGACCTGACGAAAGCGGCCTGTTTTAAACAATGTTACCGATTTTACTTATATTGTAACACGGGCGTAGCTATACCTTTCACATGGGGGAGGGGGGGGGGGTCCTAAGATACCAAAATGTCAGCGGCGTAGTAAGGTTTCTTGCCGCTCCACCTCCTTTCAATTAAGTGACGTTTATTACGTGTACATATTTTGTGGCCCGGATATTTATTTTGTAGGCTAAGGGGGGTGTTCCGGTCCGCGCCCCCTCCCCCTCATATACGCTGATGTTGTAACGGATAGGTGGGTAAGCACCGAATTATAAGTTATAATGTTCTTAATCAGCAATAAGCAGTGCCGGATTAAGACAACTGATGCCCTAAGCAATTCACGCCTGTGGGGCACCCCTTCCATAAGTAAACTAACATCAGTCTTTAATCGCGCGGATTTTCAAACAGCTTTACTTTTATGTGCTAGCATTTTTTTATGCTAATTCTGGTGCCCCCCAAGACGTGAATAACAATTGCTTAATTTGCTTATGGGCTAATCCGGCACGGGCAATAAGTAGGTACTCAAAGGTACATATTTTGGAATTAGTAAGTAAATAATTATACTTATTACTTAAAGTTCATAGGGATTGACTACTGATTAAGAAGGTAGGTAAAACCACATATTATTTAGAATTGTTCGTAAATCGCAAGTACTTTTCCTGAAATAGGAAATCTTATCTACTATTTGGTAGTAAATACGGATGATCAATGATCATCATAATTCGAAACAAGCGAAACAATTACATTAATTGCAATTAAATTGGATTAAATAATAAAACTATTGTTTACTACAACGGCAAAATAATCACAAACGATTCTAACTCGCGGCGAGGCGTGGTTGACAAAATACAGATTACAGCGTCGCTCTGTTACGCCTTATAACCCTGATTATTTTCAGTTGCAATGTTTTCTCCATAAACTGTTCCGTTTTTTCACCTCTAGGGGAAATGCAAGTTAATTTGATGTTAAGTGATTATGGCGGTTGCGGTGTCCGCGCCAGTGCAGTACGCCAGCAGACACGGAGCGTGCTCCCGCGCATAGCCGCGCATCGAGACCACACCGCCTCGCGCCACTTTGACCGTTACTTTGGCGCGAAATTCAAAATACAAATATAAAATGCACCGATAAAATCAAACATTAAATTTCATCGTTGACTTTTCATCGCGAAAGTTTAACGAATGAATATTGGATAATATAAATTATAAATATAAACTGATAATGCAAACGCTAACGGGAAATCTGATTTTATATCGCAGCGGAATTCTTTACTAACGAAGTGTTATGCGGTGTATAAGCGACAGTAAAATGTGTTTTCTCTGAGATTCCGCGAGCGTGTCGGCCGGCGGATGAGAGAGTCGAGCATATGCCTACGTACCGTTTGGTGGACAACTCAGCCGGGTGCAGTATCCTTCGGCACGTGAAGATGTGTTTCCTGAACGTGTTGCGTTTGCACGTGTCGCAAACTCAGCGGCAGAAGCGTTTGTACAAACAGTACATGGAGCAGCTGGCGGGCGCCTACGTGGAGAGATGTACCGACTTGAATACAGGTCACTGGGACAGAAGGTACAACTACAGGCCACAAACTCCTGAGTGGAGATATTCCCTGCCATGTGACGAATACTGGTACGAGACTGAGGCTTCGAGGTCGTGTGGTGGTTCGGACTGTGATAGTGGAAGATGCTCGTCTCCTTGTTGTTCGGAGATGATCTTCAACGGTGGACAGCACTTCAGCGGCAAAGGAAGCGCGCATGTGTGTCGACGTTACCCTATTTGCTACCCAGGAAACTTTGGGTAAGTGATATTTGTGATTATCCGAATGATCTTTTAGTACTTTATTTGGGACGGTAGACTTGCGGCTGAAATAGAGAAACAATTCTCATGTTTTTCTCAATAACAATTCAGAAAAATAAATAAGCAACACGTGAACGTTGAAATTAATCAGGGCATTTTGTAACAACGTTTAAATTTCAAGTTAAATAATAGTTTCCTTAGACATAGTTGATAGATCGTTGGATATGGAGCAATGAGCTCTTCAACGTCATGTTTTTGTGCCGCGACGTCCATTGTCACTGATAGACGAGAAACCGACTTCAGATGTTTCTTGCTCAATGAAGCGTTAATTGTTCGGACTGAAATGAAATAATATTTCATGCGGCTCAGATTGACATTTATATATTGGCGTTACATAATTGATTAGCAATTGGTAATTTCATAGAAATTTTATTAAAATTATCTTTTCTTCAAAATTAAGTAGATACACTTGTCTTACGTTTATTTACAAAAAAATTAAGCATTGGCCTGTTGATTGTTGTGAACATTGTAATTCATATTGCTTGTGCTCGTCCTTTTCATAACATGACGAAAGTCAATCGCTGTGTTGATCACTAACATGCGTACTATTTAATTAGCATAATAAGTTTCACAATGAACGTTTTTCGTCGTAGACCTTCGTAGGTCTACATTTACACATATTGTGATTGCAAACTACAAGAACTTGTATATTTTTTGTGTTATATGGAACAGAAAGTCTGTGTACATACTATAAACAACACATAATAACTATTATTATATTTACCATAGAAATGAAAGCTTGCGGTTTGATACTTTTTATCAGCACTGATGAAATTTGTGACACCAAATATTTATTACGTACCAGCTACTGCATAATATGAGCTACATTCTTATAGGTATTATACAGTATTCAAAATACTGTATAATACCGATTGAGGAGTACGATCATGATAGGGCGCCATTAAAAATGTTCTGTGTTATTTTTTTATATGATCCAACAGAAACATTATAGAATATGATAGACCAATCAATGATTTCGCGTTAGAAATTGTGAAAGACATTCCAAATTCGAATCAAATACTAATTGTCTCCGGGTGTAGTTCCTTAGGTTTTAATTTTTTATTTCGTATTATTTACTTCTTCACACGGATATTTGCAAACCCAATATCATGCTCAAAATAATTGTTGCCTTAGTTAATTTGCTATGAGATGACAATCGGTACCGCTACACATAAACAATAGTTCTCATGTAACCTATAAGAAGGTATGAACGTTGACTGCCAGCTATTCAATGTATGGGAATATGTATGAATTATAACAATCATGTTTTAATGTTTTACATATTGTTACACTTGATGTGATTTTTTAGCGCATGCATGCAAAATGGCGACTAATAGGGGCCACCGGGGGTCACGGGCGGGCGGCAGGGGGCTGTCCGTCATTACACATTGTTCTGACTCCCGTGATGGACGGCAGCGTGGCTGGTTGGTTTCATGGTGCCGTAGACGCTGAGAGCGTCCTTCGGTGCGCGGGGGCTTCTGAGCCACCCCCACAAAGGAAACGGGCCGTATCAAGCGGCACCGTGCAGGGGACGACAACTTACACTTTTCGTCCTGGGAAACCCGCAGCCGTCCCTAATGCGCCGAAGAAGGCCACCGCGGAGTTTTAGTTCGTATGCCGTGCGGTATACATAGGTTAGGGACTAGGCCCGGCGGTCAACTGATATTTCCATCTCTCCGGGCGGGTCAACGCCGGGTCGTAAGGCACGGTGACCCCAACATAACCGCTCGGTCGCCCCCCACGAAGGCCGGGCGGTAGTGGTAATGCACTTTCTCCGCGAAACAAAAAAGCGCCTCAGACGCCCCCGCGCACCGAAGGACGCTCTCAGCGTCTACGGCAGCGTGAGGCCGATCAGCCACGCTGCCGTCCATCACGGAGGTCACCACAATATTGTGTAATGACGGACAGCTCCCTGCCGCCCGCCCGTGACCCCCGGAAGGTTTAACCTAACCTAACCTAATCCTAACCTAAACCTAAGCTAAACCTAACCTAAACCTAACCTAAACCTAAACTAAACCTAACCTTAACCTAACCTAAACCTAATCTAAACCTAACCTAAACCTAATCTAAACCTAATCTAAACCTAACCTAAACCTAATCTAAACCTAACCTAAACCTAACCTAATCCTAACCTAATCCTAACCTAAACCTAACCTGAACCTAACCTAAACCTAACCTAAACCTAACCTAAACCTAACCTAAACCTAACCTAAACCTTACCTAAACTTAACCTAAACCTAACCTAAACTAGACCTAGACTAGATTAGGTTTAGGTTAGGTTTAGGTTAGGTTTAGATTAGGTTTAGATTAGGTTTAGGTATGGTTTAGATTATGTTTAGGTTTGGATTAGGTTAGGGTTAGATTAGGTTTAGATTAAGTTTACGTTAGATCGGGAATCAAATATTTTGATCTAATATTTCGACCACCAAAAATAATATAAACGCACAACACCGTGTAGGTACACCGACTGCCATCTAGTGACCGTTATAGTACAACTGTAGGCCCTCAACTCTCAAGGTTATTGGCGGCACTTAAAGTCTTAAGGTGTTTTTTGTCATGGTACAGACCCGACAACATAATATAGATTTTATGACTGTACCTAGAGCATTCTTTGAAAGTTCGGAAAGTGGGTAAATCATACTGGAACATTCCACGTCAATATGTCTAACCTAGGACTCGCACTAAAAAACCCCAGTCCACTGCGTATCAAATGTACGTATTACATACGCTGAATTTCCTTACCTAGTTCATTGTTACAAGACATAATACCAACTACCATATATAAAATTAGATTAGGTCAACTCTTTGGGTTTATATATCCATAAACCACAACATTTCACTAGCAATTTAGACTAATGTCGGTTAGCAAAGCGATTGGTGCCATGAGCTATGTATGAACACAGCGCAAAATGAAACCATAGTCAACATAATTATGGCACTCACAATGAGGCGTGCCGATGGCATGTTTTGTAATTTCTTGTGGTGTTATTACCTATGGGCTGTGTGATGTGTGCAAAACTGCGCAATTTTTCTGTCAATCCTGACGGAGGCGAGGAAGACACGGATGGCACATTTAATATTATTTAGGAAATAGTACACACACAAGAATAACAAATAAAGGTATGGCAGATAGTAACTCACAGAACACGTATTTATACGACAATGTAACGGAACATTTTAGGAATTACTTCTAAATAACCCATTGGGTTACTAGTTCTGGAACGGTAGCTTTTGAACGACATGACCAATAACATGACAATGCCATATTACCAATAACATGAGATACCTATATATATCGCACCTTTACAATGAAAACGACATAATTCAAAAAATAGAAAATGGAGTTGTCATTTTTAAATGACTAAAAACTTATTATTTATATAAATATAATAAAAAAGGAACCGATGTAACAGTTTTGTCCTTTTTCTGCTTGAATATGGCTGTGTTTGAACTTTTGTTGTATTGAGTATTTCGTTTTAAGTAATTTTATGACGATAACCCAATTTTCTATCTTTTTGAATTGTGTCGTTTCATCCTAAAGGTGCGATATGTATAGTTGACAAAAGGAGATGTCCGGTTTTTTTATGGGTACTGGGCTTCAAAATCTAACCAGGCTTAAACTTTAGGGAAATAAAAGAAGCAAAATATGGATCTTAGATCCATTAAAAACATATTTAGACCCCTCCATTTATATCCAACTTTTTAAATATTCATATTAAGACCGGGGTTTTTCAACTGTAATTACGGTAATCCTCGCGGCTCGGGATACGCTTGCATCGCCTGGCGCATTCGCAGCTCTGCGAGCGCGTCCAGCTTAATAAGACCCGGAGAAAAAGTTAACTACAGTTGAAAAAATATATAAATGTATCTTGACTTATCATAAGTGCAACTAGGGCTGCCATCCGTCCGGATTTCCCCGGATTTGTCCTAGTTTGAAGGGCGTCCGGGGACCGTCCGGCCGGGGTTTTAAAAATTGTCCGGGCAAAACCCGGACACTTTTGTTGTCAGGGGAAATCCATTTTTTATAGATGAACGACAAATTTAAATGAATCTTAGTTAAAACTTCATGCATTTCGCCGCATTCAAGAAGAAAAGGCATAATATTCAGAGGTGTCCGGGGAAATACCCATATTTGGCCAAAATGTCCGGGATTTTTGCCGTGTTTATCCGGCGTCGGCAATTTAGATGATGGCAGCCCTAAGTGCAACTATGGTCGCCTACGTGATGAATAAAGTGTTTTGCTTTATTTATTATAAGGGTGACGAGTAGATGTAGTAGGTACGTGATGAATAAAGTATTTTATTTTATTTATTATTCGACTATAGAGCAATACATTATAATTCAAAGTTCCGGGTAGCGTTCCGCGGGCTTGACGTTTACAATCAGTGCTCTTAACTCGTCTTTATATTCAAGAGGATTCATTCTATCTCTGTTCTGTGATTCCAATATACAATATTAACACAAAGTATGTCGATGTTAATATTCATTGCGTTTCACGCATGGGCGGTCGGCAGTGTTTACCAATTACAAAAGGTTAATATCTTACCGGTCGGTATGAAATAGATAAATTAAAGGCTTACATAAACATTTGTAAGAGTTTTTAAAGGTTAGTCGACATATTATTCTTTGGTGATGAGCTTTTGTTTCTGTAATGACTCCTTTTGGATACTTTTAATTTTTGATTATTGGCTCGTACAGTTAGAACCAAGAATAAGAAAAGGTGGTGCTTGTGACTTCTAGTAGAAATAGATCTCTCATCCTATTTTTTTAGTCAATATTATAGCTTCTCATTTACAAAAACTCTTATAGTATTTGATTTAAAGCTGCGAGCTATACTTCAAGAGAGTTATAACATTAATAAATTTAATAAACTAGGGGAATTATAGAATCGTTGCCGATCTCTAAAGTTGATGAAAGAGAAAGATTTATTTATATCTACGAAAGGGGAGGATTGGAATAAAATGAAACTGTGCAGGTATATAATAATGTAATACTGTTTATCTGGATTACAAGTTACATGCATTTCTCCAACATTAGTAACATAGAACGTGATTATGGAGTCGAGCAAACATCCGTAATATGGCGTGTTTGATGCATATTACTCCGTAACGAGTTTCAGAAAATGAGGTAATATATCATTAACAGCTTCGAGGTTAACTCTCATAAATGTATTTTTGTAGGGAGGTTTTTTTTTGCGTACGAAGGCAGACGAGCTAACAGCTTACCTGAGGATAAGTGGTCTCCATCACCCGTGGAAGTCGACAGTGACAACAGCCAAGCCATTGGCCTAAGCGTTTTTATCACGTTTAATATATGACCGGACAGACCGGATTATAATGAATCATATTGAAATTGTCGGTTCAAAAATTTTAAAATAAAGTTTTATTTAGACAGTGTCTCGTGCGCCTAATCCTAGCAGTCGTCTTCGGAAAATGACAATATACTTAAATGGGTTTTGTAATGGAATTTCCTGATTTCGATTCTTATTTCGTGTAACATTTTGTGTAGATTTTTGACAATAATTTATCCAGGATTGGATCTCGGCTTCCCTTAAAACGTAAGTCAAATATACTTATTCAACTTCGTAGAAATTGTTTAAAAACATTTCTGCCGATCCCACCTTGACATTGTTATAAGATTTAACCGCCAAGTGGACCAATGCTAGCATAATAATAATTGTCTGTTGTCGATCAATCGTAGATGTCAGAGGAAAGAAAAGTTTAGGAAAACATACCCGGCAGTACCACTCGTATCAATAGTTCTTGTTCCACGTGATTAGATAAAGTTTTCTACGGAAGCGGGGCGGAGCCCGGTCTATACTTTACGTAATCTAGGAAATCTAGCGTAAGGCTAGGTTGTTGGCGGAAGAAAAATAAAAACACAGATATCCTGCGCATAGACGGAAACTTTGTTGATGTGAAACATCTATAGCCGCACGTAAAACCGATTTCTGGCGTGGCGACGCATGCCGTGGCGACGCGTTGCCACGCTATATGATGGTATATATATACAGTCTATATGCAGTAGTGTGTACGATGTGGCGACGCGTCGCCATGCGCAAAATTAATTATTTTTTTCTAATCATAGTGGAATTTATAGTGAAACATTCATTATTGATATTTATAATTTACGATCTTTAGTAATATATTTAAATAACTAGCTAAGATTCTTGAGTTTACTAATATATTGAAGCCAATTTAATTTTTTCTGTTTATTTTAATAACATATTTTTTATAAATATTTCAGAACCCTACAATCATCACAGGGGTCACAAAATATTATTATTGAAACTGGACATCACGAAGATCAGTTAAACGTGCCGTAAAAATAATATTTTATTTTATCATTATGACATATTTAGTTCCTATCACAATCTGTTCTTTTCTGCATATTACTTTTACAAAATAATGTCGATGTTTCACATCTGCCAGGCGTCCCGTGACGGCTTACATTTTTTTTTATCTAAATGGTGAGACGAGGTATCCGCTTGTTTCATAGCACACAACGTGCTTAGAAATAGTAGTGATAGCTTTTTTTTACTAAGTCAACGGCAATGCCAAATTTAAGTTATAGTTCATGGTTAGCAAAGCAATCATAGCATTTTAATGGGTTTGTTACCGTGTAATATCTTCGTTAACGTTAGGATTGGGTTTAAATTAACCAGAACTTTGGTTTAAAATAACCACAAGATCTCCAAAGAACCATACATAAGCTATATTGTAGGCTCGGTCGGATGTATTGTGTTACAGAGGAACATATTCGCTTTAATAAAAGAGCCCAACCAATAAAATCAATCAGAATCTCGTATAAAACCATTTCAAGCTAAAGCACTAATGTTCGCGATGTACGTGATGCATTAAGATGATGGAAGCACTTATAAATCTTGTCGTCCGCGCGAGCGTACCATTTCTACATTTTTCATGTCAGATATGTTGTTAAAAGCAAATAAGCATCTTGTAACGGCTTTCGTTCCATGCTTAGACATGAAAATAGAAGAATTAAATGGCATGAATATGTTAAAAAAAGTGACGGTATTTTATGTTTGTTGTTTTTTGAGGATTCATTTCGTCACATATATTCCACTGCCTAGTGAAAAATCGTAACTCATTGATATTATAATATACCCTGGAATGGTTAGCTTTATTATTATATTGTCAGTGTACAGTCATCAGCATAAATAGCTGAACATATTCAATACTAGCTTTGCCCGCGGCTCCGCCCGCCTTAAAATGTTTTTCCGGGATAAAAGTCCCGCTTTATGTTTTCCCGGGATAAAAAGTAGCCTATATTAATCCAGGACATGACCTACACGTGTGCCAAGTTTCATCGAAATCCGTTCAGTAGTTTTTGCGTGAAAGAGGAACAAACATCCATACATCCAAACATCCAAACATCCATACATTCTTACAAACTTTCGCCTTTATAATATTAGTAGGATTGTCAGTGTACAGTCAGCAGCATAAGTAGCTGAACATATTCAATATTTCAAATTGCCTACATACTTTTATGTTCTTACTAATCTTTTTTCCTTTTCCCAAAAATAAAGTAAAAAAGATTTTCTTTACTTCAAAAGAAGAAAAAAATGTTTCAGTTTAACTAACGCGTGTATAGATGATTTGAAATTTCGATTTTGTCCAGATACTTATGCTCCTGACTGTGCAAATAATTTTATTAGCTGACCTATACATGTATTTAGTATACGCACCTTTAGGCCATTTTGATTACTTAAATAGGATACCCGTTTAATATCCTGCACGCAGCCAACCCGCACGGATTCAAATAAACAATATCAAAGTTACCAAGTAGTATTGTTTTATCAACCAACCCAACAACCTAAAATGCATGCCTAATCCATCCAACGTATCGGACACAAATGGCATTCAACATTATATTTCTCTTATTGCAGTTATTTTTTGTTCATGACAAAGTGGTTCGCAGCACAGAAAAGCTAATGAGCGTGGCGCAACAGAGTCGTTCCGTTTGTCTATTCGAAATTAAAAAAGAAAATCTGTCGCAGTTAATGCGGCGTTTGTATCGATTATAAACGATTATACAACGTAAAAAATTCAGGTACATTGGTTGTTTTGGTTTGGGTTATTTAGATATTTTTTTTGTGGCATTGAATGACGAGTCGAACATGCCGTTTGTTTGATGGTAAGCGATACGACCACCCATAAATAGTAGCAACACCATCCAGCACCTTGAGTTATAAATTACTGTGTGGCATTCCACTGCGCTCGTCATCCTGAGACATAGGGCGGTATTAATAAATCAATCTCAAGTTTGAGTAACATCTCAAGTAGACATAATGTATTGAACTATTAATACATTATGTCTACTTGAGATGTAACTCAAACTTGAGATTTGATTATTAATACCGCCCATAAGATGTTAAGCCTCACTATGTTCAGTAGTTACACTGGCTACAATGTCCTCCGAACCGAAACAGTGCATGCACACTGCTGTCTGGCGGTAGAAATAGACATTGCGGTGGTACTCACCCAGACGGACTCTTACATATTATGAGAGACCATGAGAGACCTACCACCAGTATTTTCCAATGGCATCAAAATGGGTTACTTGAGTATGGTCACTGAGGATTTTTCCTAATCCATTGATTTAGGGTTTTTATGAATCAATGGAGGAATCCAAAATACTTCTAAGTAAAATCTATTGTTATCTTTATTAATACAATATTATCGAAATGTAAAAAAAATTAAAATGTCTCTTCACACTTATAGAGTTCCAAGAAATTTTTAACTCTCACTTAAGATTTATACCATAAATATCATCAACGATATGCCAATTTTAACGCTAGATCATTGTCGTGCAAGTGTGGAAAAAGTTATATAACTCCTCACAGTGACCACCATTCGAGCTTTGTCATTCGAAGCAAGTATATGTAACATTTTTGCGCAACGATTACGTTTCGTATTTGTCACAATAAACAATATAAATTGTTCGTACTAACTGTTGGTTTATGTAAGTTTAAAGAAAATTTTAGTGCATAGTTTCGTTCGCAATATTATTACCAGTATTATTTTGATGAAAGTCATGAATTAATTTTATGATTGTGGTTATTGGTTATTCTTACCTATAGATCGATTTCTAAGTAGAGCTACGGTGAGTAAAGTAAACAGTTTTGCCTAAAGTTTACTCTCCTTTACTTAAATTCTGCGTTGGAACAGTAGATCTTCCTAAGTTTGTATTAGAGCTGGTCATGCTTTTTGCTTTGCCTAAAATATCAAATAATTCATGTTTTTCGATTCATTTCATACATGTGAATTTACACTTATTTTATATTAATACTTTATAGATGGAAATAAGTTTGACAATATCTTATCTTTGCCTTTTTTATTGAGATATAAGCGCGTCTACATTGAATAACGTGGCTTTGATATCCAAATACACTTTGGATAATAGTAAGTATGCACACAATACTTACGACTTGTTGGTGTTATCTTTATTATAATCAACACGTTAAATGTTTTGTTAAATTACATTCTCAGTGGAAGTATGCGATACTTAACCACGAGATACTGAATATTTTTATAGTCGCTACGTGACTTGGAGTCAGGGTAATGGCCCGTAATGCTAAGGGCGGTAAGGAAAGTGCTTGTTTAGATCGCTGTTAGACCGTTAAGAGACAATTTTCGCTCGTTTTTCAATTATTAACCTGGCAACGATCTATAGGCAATAAATCTGTTTTATTACACTGCAATATTATTTAACCACTTTCCATTTTCTTGGCGGGTGTTATTTATTTAATGGTGCAACTCTCGTTTTTACTTCATCTAGAGCTGCGTTTTATATTGTTTAATACATTTTTTTTATTATCGTGTTTCGATAAAAAAATTGGTGTGGATTTTACAATAATTTATTTTACTTTTGAATAATAAAAAAATCGTGCATTTGTTTTACTAGCGCCATCTATATGAGAACTTGACGTGCTATTTAATAGACTTTACGTACTAGTTCTGAATGCTTTAGCTCCGCTACTGGCCGCTAGATGGAGCTGTTGACAAATTACATTGGCACCGCAGCAATGTGAATCAGTAGGAAGTACTAAAATGTTTAAAATTTATACGGCTATTAAAGAAAAATAGGACTGAATATAATTATTTTGAGGATTTTTATGACAATGAGAGAATTACATCTATTTAATGCATATAATAATAATATTTTTCATTATATGAATAATAACGTAAAACAGAGTGACCTTTAAATCTAATTTATGACAGTTTTGATGAGTTTGGTTCACAAGGCCTTGTGTTGTATGAAATCAAATGTGTTATATTATGATATATTTATACAACCTACCAGGAAACAAGATACTTGAGTTATTTATGTATTTGCGATGTATTGGTTTGCTAACAGAGTTATTTTAGAATTTGTCCGTGAGTCGTGACGCACATCCGTAATATCAGTAACCAGAAAGCTCCTGTTTTACTGTCTAAGTAAGTTTTACCCAAGTATTTCCCGATGGCGTGATGCTTACAAAGATAATGTCTAAATATAAATAAATATAAGTATCCATTTCTGTTTGTGCTTTTTCATGTTTTGCTTGGAGTCCGTTAATTCTTACGGTAGCGGATCTAGTACATCTCGACTAAGCGGACCGGTTAAACTTACGTGACAAGGTCGCTTTCCAACGTCACTAGCCAACCAGGGCTGGATTCAACAAATGTAACGGGGGCCGTGACCTCTTGTATGTTGCTTGAGATATACAACATTTACAATGTATTTTTTTTATAGTCTTGTGGCCAGTATTGTGCCACAAATGTAAAAGGTATAATCCACAGATAACTAATTTCAGCGTGCTTTAAACCGAATCCAATAGTGAAGTAGATATAACTGCAGTCAGTACCTATATACCAGATGGGCTTGTATTTTTTCTTTTTTTTTTTCAATGCATAAGAGACAAGACAATATTTGTAAATTTACAACTTTTCCATGTAGTTTACAAAAAAAATGTAGAATACACTCCTGTAGAGTTTCTCTGTAGTCTTAAATTCGTAATAACACGACAGTTAGAGAACTAACCGACACTCGCAGGATGTGAAACAGTTAACGTAATGCCTGTTTTCTTACTTTTAATTACATTACTTTGACATGGAAGTGATTTTTCATTAAATTCACATTCAAATCCTTTATTATGTAATTAGGCCCCTAAGGGCACTTTTACACGTCGTTTTTAACAATGTTTTTTTATATACTAAAAGATTCTACTAGTGCTTCGAAAAAGCCCACTGACCTGAGAAGAAGCACGAAGAAACTCAGCGTAGGTATTTTATTGTTATCTTATATATAATTTTTAAATATATATATTTTACAAATTGCAAGCAAGTAACAATATAAATTCAAATTATAGAACATGTGTGAATGCGAGCAACCTAATCCCAAGCATTTGTATCTTCTAGATAATCTCCTGTACTGTAGGTAATAAACTTTTTTGCAAAGACGTTCTTGGGCAGTAGTTTTAATTTTTTTATTGTAAGATTAACAATATTTTTATATTTTTATTTATTTGGAAAACTAACAGTGACTGACATCTATTACATAAGTTAAAATTATAAAACTATATGCACCATTTTAACGTTTTCACATTAATGTTGCTCTATAGAACTTATTAGCTAACAGAGATAAACTAAAGAAACCATAATTACAAATAATGGAGTGAATACTTTGCATATGCATAGGAAGTTTATGGAAAAAGCGTACGCATTCACCAACAAAAGAATTGTTATGTAATGCGGAGAATTTCGCTGCAGACAACGGCTTGTTTTGCTTCAATGAATGTCTACAAATGACAATAACTCCAGGTAATCAGGTAGCACATAAGCTCTTCTCTCTTTGAGTAATAAAAAGAGACTTAGGTTCCATTAATGTTGGACTATACCGCTAACACAAAAATTTTATGGTATAGTTATTTTTTCATTCGCTATTCACACCAAAATATACGTTTAATGAACTAGTAGCTAAATATAGCGCCAATAATGTTCGTACTAAGGATAGTTATAACTCATATCCACGGTTATTCGTAAAAAGATTAAAAAAATGTTTAAGTTAAAACAGATGTATCAAAACCATATTATAACTAGCTTTTGCCCGCGGCTCCGCCCGCATTAAAAAGTTTTTCCGGGATAAAAGTCCCGGTTTATATTTTCCCGGGATAAATAGTAGCCTATGTGTTAATCCAGGACATGATCTACCCGTGTGCCAAATTTCATCGAAATCCGTTCAGTAGTTTTTCCGTGAAAGTGGAACAAACATCCTTACATCCATACATCCAAACATCCATACATTCTTACAAACTTTCGCCTTTATAATATTAGTAGGATAATGTTTACTCTTTTGTTACATATGACAATTAATTGAGCCAACCCTACGTGAGAAAAAGTAAAAGTATGGAGGGTAGATAGGGAGTACCATATTTATGGGGGATTAGTCGAAAAAGTTTCCACTTGTAAACAGCAAAATTATAGTTCCAACACTCACCGAAATAGCGCTAGTGTAGGAAGTGGAAACGATATGAACTTTTGTTTTTTATGAAATTTTGTTGATACAGCTTTGTTATTTTAATGACTTTATTGTTGTTAATACATAAAGAAAAAATATAGAAGCAACTTTAATTTAGTATCTCTCTAATAATTTGTGGCGCTCTAGTTAAAATTCTTCCAATTGCTACTATAGCGCCACTTTAATTTGCACCCTTTCAACAGACACTTTTTAATACACTGAGATGGTCATCCTTACTTCTACGCTCCATAAGTAAAAGAGATGAAATATATGAATTATAAAAATACTAAGGAGTTTATTTTATTAGTTCCTCAAGCATCCGGTTAAGGTCGAAGACCATGCTGCCTAGACATAAATAAACCAAAAATTGTACTAGATAGAAAATAGAAAAAAAAACATTAGAGTTAATTGCGGAAAGTCATTTCATACTGTAGCGAGTGCAAGTGAATGTGTGAATAATAAATAAGAGAAATATTAAGAAAACGTCGGGCCTGCCTCACCCGACTTTCGTTTACAGGTGGTTCAAACGAAAGTAATTTAAATAATGTTAAGTAACGCACGAGGTCGATGAACTTGGGAATTGAACAATCAAATATGAAATTGTTGGAATTAAATAGGGAAGATGATTAGATGTCATTAATCATTCCATTGAGTGTCTATTCAGCTTCCGAAAGAAACGTCTTATGAAAAATTTAGTAAGTACATAATATGTTTACATTTGTACTTTAAAAAATAATTAATTTTATCCATTGCCAAGCATCGGTTTCCGCAATACAAGAAAAGAAATAGTGGAGTTTGAATGGAAAGCTTGACAGCCTGGCTTCTTGCATCATTTCAGCATCTTGCACAGCTTAGCTATCCACCTCAAATATATTTAGGGGAAACGAATCCTTACGGAGGCTTCATACCATACTATACTATACCAGCCCTGTATTATATACTGTCCACTGCTGAGCACGGGCCTCCTTTACAACTGAGAGGGTTTAGGCCTTAATCCACCACACTGGCTTAGTGCGGGTTGGCAGACTTCACATACCTTCGAAATTCTTATAGACAACATTTCAGGTATGCAGGATTTTTCACGATGTTTTCCTTCACCGTTAAAGCGAGCGATATTTCACAAAGAATACACACATTATTTTAGTAAAGTCAGAGTTGCGTGCCCTTGGGTTTCGAACCTGCGGACATTAGTCTCGGCAGTCCGTTCCACTCCCAACCTCCTCGGCACAGTTATGCCGGCCTGCATAATTGCTTCTTCACGCTCCGTTTGAAGGATCCCAAGTCGTAGGAAGGAGGGAACACGTACGCTGGCAAATTGTTCCACAGCTTAATGGTGCGGCAGAATTATGAATTACCGAAGCTTTTGGTTCGAGCCGGGATGGAAGAGACAACTAAGCTATGGTTCCGCAAGCCAGCACGCGTGGTTCTGCTTAGGAAAGGAGAGGAGGGGATAAGGTTAAACAGTTCTATTAAATTAAACTTGTTTATTGACAAGTTATACATAATTAATTACTTAATATTTACTGATTATAATATCCGCGCTGTATACTTAACAATTCCAGTTTTAATATTATAATTTGATTATTTTGGATAGAGCACCAAAATCGTTAGAAATCCCACTATAATAATCCTACTAATATTATAAACGCGAAAGTTTGTAAGAATGTATGGATATTTGTTCCTCTTTCAAGCAATATCTACTGAACGGATTTCGATGAAATTTGGCACACGGGTAGATCATGTCTTGGATTAACAGGCTACATTTTATCCCGGGATAATAAAAAGCGGGACTTTTATCCCCGATTTTTTTAACGCGAGCGGACCCGCGGGCAAAATCTAGTGTGTTATAAACCTATAAGTTTTGCGATGGTGTAACACCAAACAAGGTAAGGATTATTCAGGATTCAAGTTACAATATTCGAGGGGTAAACGGTATTGGTGTCATCTATTTCATCACACGGTTCAGTTCTATTGTTCGGCAAGTCAATACGTCACAATCGCCATTGTGTTGCATTTCAGTGTATTTAAAAATTCTTGGAAAATCTGTTTGTAAACTGAAATACGTGAGATTTGTTTATTCTTTTGAAACTACGTACCTGTTATATCGTCGGTTTCTCATACGTAAGAGTTTGTTGAAGTTGCTCTTTTGGAACGAAGTTCTTTATCGCGAGTTGTGAAAGGGGGCTAGACGGAAAAAAATCTTACGAAAAGTTGTCACGACACTTTTGCACTGTGAAACCAGCCAGTAACAATAAAGAACTGGCCGTAAAAGTGACATTCGAAATTTAAATAAAAAAAGACAATTTAAATCTTAGAGTAAGTATAACTACGTATACATACTCTAAGATTTAAATGCTTTTTAGAGTAGTTTTTTTTTTCGTTAGTTGTATGTTAATTTTAATATCAATGCTTGCTTAGGTGATGATCGTGATTCGATGACATATCTATTGTGTAGGTAGAAGTAAATGTTTTCATTGATGTGGTAACGTTTTAATGAAATATACAATTATTATTATAATTTAAAAGAAATAAAATTTTATTACAATGTCTTCACTAATTAATCGAAAACAACTTCGTTCCATTCGGGTGTCCCTTGACACCTCTCAAGTTTTTTTTTGTTCTGAAATTAAGCAGTAGTGGACCAGCACTATTATATTCCTGTTTGAAAGACATTATTGGCGGCGCGTTATAGAGCATCATGAATTTACATCTAATGAAAAAATATTATTTAAATACCATACAGAGCTTTAAATTGTTATACCAAGTTCTCAGGGGCATTCAAAACTCATATAACCGGGTCATCTATCAAATCGGAAATGAACACTGGTTATCAGCTATTATAAGTGATACACTTTAGTTTTAGGCCACCCGGAAGCGGATTTTTTACTTCATATATGTATATATGAAGTGTAAAAACTCCTTCTGTGATACTATCCTACACAAAATATATTATGGTGATGATAAACCCCTAAAGGCATTCTCTACTATTCAACAGGGCTATTAAGCCCCCTCCCACACTTTACTGTCGAAATCATAAAAAAATATTGGCTAGGTATTATAATACTAAAACTGCAACCTTCATAGATTCTAATAAAGTTTAATATTGTTATTTATATCGATATATAAAAATTTATTGCGCACGAAGCTGCTTTACTTCTTTGTATACCTTAAAAACATCGGATAAATTTTACGGATAACTCGGTCTCGGTAGTCATCTACGTGACCCTTAGTGCGGACCCCTAGAAAAGTTTATTACGTCACTTACTTCAGCGTATATGAAATAGTTTCTGAGATTGGATTGTGTGACTGTAACTTGCACCATGGCACACGCGTTTTCAGATCATTATCCCCGAAAGCGTAGGCTGAGGTGCAACCAGGATACTCGGGTTTCGCCGAATATATTCTGCCCCATTATGTGATAGCGGCCAGCGCCATTACAGAGATGTAGGACATTTAATATGCTAAGTTGGTTTGGAGAGTACTGCATTTGAAACACGAGATGAAACAAAAAGAGCCGACCTCAAACAGCAATGTCGTCAGATGCGCAGGAAAATCTATCGCAGCGTGTGTGAGGATAGAAGGATGTGGGCTGATTCTGTCGCTGATAGTGCCCAACTTGCTGCAAACATCAGCAATTAGAGCGAGCTGTATAAGGCGTTGTCCTAGGTGAACGACAAACGCGATAATGCGACGAGACGCGCCCCGACGCTAAAACATCAAATAGTCGATGTATTTACTTGTGAGCTACGTAAACGTCACGTGAAGTATTGATCGCATTACGTCGCGTCGCGTCGCTACGTGTCGCGTCCCATCACCTAGGACAACGGGTAAGGCTACTAAAACCTTGGAGGGTAAAAGAAGTTTCAAAATGAGGTCCCTGAAGTCTAAGGAAGGTCAGCTTATCGTGACATCAGAAGGGCAGCTTCAACGCTGGCAAGAACACTTTGAGGATGTCTTCCGAAGCTTAGCAATGTCGACATCAGCTGATGTACAGGCCGCAGTAAAACCTCCACAGCTCCTTAACATCGATACCGCTCCAACAAAACATGAGGAAGTGTATGTGTATGTGAAGTTTTATCAGTAATAATAATTGTTCGGTCCCAGTATTATTTATAATTAGCAAATTCTAATATTGATGATGGTTTATATTTATAATGTACAGTTTTGTTTGTGATGAGTGAGTGTCCAAATGCCAGCTGTTGGTGAATGATGGCGGCAACTTGATCATGTAGGTGCTTATAATCAGTCTGTGCGATTGATTTACAAGCCCCGGTTATATGATGTATCGTCTCTGAAGCACTGTAACACCGCCGACACTGATCAGACAGCAGGTTGGGTAATCGGAAGATGTGCTTTTGATAATTGCGTGTGTTTATTATTTGATCCTGGATAGCGAACATAAACGCCTCTGTCTCTCGGAAAAGGTCTCCACGCCGCAGCCACTCGTTCTACGCTACTTTGTCGACGTGCGTTAGGCTCAGATCGGCTAGGTGCCTTCCATGCAGAGATTTTTGAAGCCACATATCTTCCTTGTGCTTTGAAGTTGTAATGTAATATTTCATGTTCCATGTTTCTGTCGTACAAGTTAAGCGGAGTAAGCTTCTTATCAGATATGTATTTATGGAGTAGCGTATGCTCAACTTTAGTGTGAAAATAATGTCGTAATTTAATAATCAAGTTGTTATGTAGGTTCCGTATATCGATTACTCCGCTGCCGCTCATTCTACGTGTCATTGTAACTCGTTGTATGCAGGATTTTGGGTGATGTTTTCTATGGGTAGTCAGATGCGTATTTATCATTATTATTTCAGTACTTTCCTTAATTATAAAAATCCTATTTTCCTTGGTCACGGCATCACGCGTGAACGGCTGGACTGATTTCGTTATTTCTTTTTTTGATGTGTTTATTATTGTCAGGAGAAGGTTCTTATGAAAGAAAAAATTAAGAAAATTGCGCGGAAAAACTTTTTTTTGTGTGTCTCCAAGAGGATTCGAGAATGTTTTAGATTACAATTCTATCCGGTAGGTAGCGCTGTACTCGGGTTCTAGGATTTTATTTCCTTTTTAGGGCAGGACAACGTCTGTCTGGGCCGCTAGTAATTAATATTATTAACGTACGTAGAGACTATTCACAGACGTTTTGCATCGTGCATGACCTTCGTTAGCTGTACGTCAATCTGGAACGTGAATAACCGTAAGGTCCTTTATACTTCTTATAAACAAAGGAATTAAATTCCTATTTCACATCTAAAACAAAATATTTTTAATTCAAATAAGTTAATTATAATTAAATAATCGCGAACATGAAATAAAAGTTTATCAAGAAAAGGCTAATGTGAAACAGATGCTATAAATCTTATCGCATGCATATTTAAGATGACCTCGTTACAAGTTATTAAAAATATGTAGATTGAACTTAATTTTACAATGGATATGTAACAAAAATCCTGTTGTACCGGTTTTGATGATCGTAAATGTTTTAGCAGACGTTGTTTACAATTTGACTGATAATAAGCACCATATTTGCTCATAGACTACTGTCTATGGTGTCAGATGACTCTTACGAAAACTAAGCTAAGAGGTCCCAAAAATTACTTCTTTGCCAAAAATAATGAATTAAAAAAGGGCTCCCGGACATGTCTCTGTTAAAAAATTTTGTTTTACCAAGAAATCCACTATATTTTGATGCCAATCGAGTAAATTTCTTCCCCGAAAAAGTACCTCCGAACATTTTGTTCCCTCGGACTCCTCTTATTAGTTAAAAAAACTCCAAATATAGAGAGGAAGCCCCTTATCTGGCAACTATGTTCCACCAGCCAGTTTCACATGCTGAAGTTTAAAACATATACTAATATTATAAACCTAAAGAGTTTGTTTGTTTGAACGCGCCAATCTCAGGAACTACTAAACCGATTTTGAAAATTATTTCACTAATAGGAAGCCACATAACTCCTGAGTGCTATAGGCTACTTTTTATACCGGGAAAATATTTTTGTCCGGGAAAAACTGTTTCACGCGCGCGGAGCCGCGAGCACTACTAGTCGGATTATATTAGTGTCTGCTCATTGTTGTTTGGATGAGAAATAGTCTGAGCTAAATAGTCTTAACAGACCGATTCTAGTATAAAAAAGCTATCAGTACGATTTGTAGATAATTCTTCTTCTCCATCAGACTTTAGAATTCCATTGTTGAACATAGGCCTCTTGGCTGAACTTTTCTATCACATCTGTTGTCAGTTCTACGAGCTATGTGCCGCGTTTACTGCCACTTTAGCTTGTTAATCCGCTGGGCTATGTCAGCGACTTTCGTTCTTCTAAGGATCTCTTCATTTCTGATTTGATCGCGTAGAGAAACACCGAGCATTGCCCTCTCCATAGCTCGCTGAGTGACAGTGAGTCGTCTTAGGTGGCTCATAGGCGTATTAGTAGATGACTATCGTAATAGAAATACTTTCAGTTTGTTATTAATATATGGGAAAATCGGATTAATGGACGTCTTTATGTTAAACGTTTATTATGTCACCTTAATATAAAAAATTGGGAGTAAAAATAAATCCCTTCCAAGCCGATTTCGGTCACGACGACCAACCTCAACGGAGATAAGCCAGGTACGCAATAAATATTATAATGCACAAGTGTGTGCGCATTAGATAGGTGCACTCGGACGGCAATCCGACATGACCACATAGAGATCTGGCGCAGGACCAACGGGTTTACGTTCTTTCCAAGGCACGGAGGTATCACACCGCTAACTCTCTGACTCCGAGCAGCGACGTGAGTAATTTTAAAGATGGAAAAACCCAGTCACGTTGTTTTTGGGCTCGACCCAAGATTCGAACCCGGGACCTCAGCGCAGGAGTCGTACTCGTATCGCGTACGCAATACAACTTCGTCACTGAGGCAGTCATTATTGCCGGCAATGTATCTATGACATATTTACAAATCTAGTCATATGGTAGGTATTCTAAAAAGTATAAGAGTATGAGTAATATATTTTAAACTTACCACATTCGTACCTCAGTCTTCTTTTTCTAATTATTTCCTACAATCATCTTTCGTATGATAAAGACCTTCAGTACATCTGTTTATCTTTGACGCTTATCAGCGCCAATCAGCATTCAAGCACCTTTGTGTTCCGGTTAGAAGGACATTGAAGTCAGTGAAATTACTGAGCATTATGACTTTTAGCTTGTGATAATTAAGTATATCACATAGCAGTTTTTGCATTTGTCATGGAGACTGTCCTAACAGCTTACCTTAGGCGAGATTTTTGCTTATCTCCTTTTTATTCATATGTCCACAACCCCATAACAGTTAGCGGACGCATTACCAAAGTCAAATATTACAGTAAGCGCATAACGTAGTAGCGTAAGTGGAATGATTATGAGCACGCATTCACACGCCGGAGTCCGGACGAGACGGAGTGCGCGTGCGCATGTGCGATACCATATCGAACGATACATCTCGAACGATTCAGTTTGGTGTTTACTAGTGAAACGTCTCATGTGAAGTGCTGTGTTGTGAGGATTTTGATTGTGTTTGGTAAGATTTAGGTCTATTTATTTGAGTTTAAAAGAAATGTCGTAGGTTGTTTAGAGCTGAGTTTGAAATAAGATTTCTTAGAAAAAAAACCATAGAAATTTAGTTTGGTAGCAATTATATGACTGATTATTATTAGAATTAATTCGGTAATTTGACATAGAGTTGTGTTGAATAAAAGATGACCTAATTTTTTCCGATTTGGCTGTATATGTCGTGAAATAAAAAGAAAATAATTTATTATGTCCAAAAATTTACTACAGAATGTAATACATTTAAATTCCTAAATATTTGCAGCATGCAAAAGTCACATTATATTATTTGCAATTATAATAGGATGATTGTTATTTTCTTAATCTTAACATAGTATAAAGGGGTGCGAAGTCAGGAAACCTCCACGTGGTGCACCCTGGGCAACGGAGCGTCGGTCGAGTTGATCGGCGCAACGGCCAATATCCTGACAACAGGGGTTTTGGCGGTCGTCGCCGCTATTTGCGGCG
Organism: Lapara coniferarum; assembly: GCA_949316025.1. Classification (NCBI taxonomy): domain Eukaryota; kingdom Metazoa; phylum Arthropoda; class Insecta; order Lepidoptera; family Sphingidae; genus Lapara; species Lapara coniferarum. The sequence continues at coordinate 27,766,149 of OX438927.1, forward strand.
GCTGCCGCATTTCTAGATGGTGGGCCCGTTTATTCGGGCGGCTCCTGGTTCATCCGGGGGTGTCGACGGGCTCGGTGTGCGCTAACACCGCCCCGAGCAGGCAGTGGGGGGGAACCTTCCTCTCCGCTGTCACCGTTGCAGATCGTAATCCAGTATGGAGGTCCGTGGACATGTCTCGCGCTCCTGCTGGACCGAGGGTCTTGGCTTAATCGCCCGGACCACGAGGGAGAAAACCTCTATAAAAAGTTACCCCGAATCCCAAGCGGCGGCGCACCGCGAGGGGATGCATGGCCGATGGGTAGTTCGGTCACTAGTGCGACCCCCGCCAGAGTACCGGCCGACCCTCTTGGCGGGTTACGCTAGGCTTACCCAGGTACAGGGGGCACTGCCTGGGTGGACTCTTTATTTCCCCCATACTCGTGGGATTCATAATGGATAACCTTAACCCTAAAATTACTTTGACGAGGTTGCCTACTCCAGTTTCGGCTGGAGAGGCGGAGATTGGTGGGCGAAAGCCCGTTGATGGCGGACGACGAGTCGGCGCGGACAAGATGTCCACAGGCGTAGACTCGGAGTCGAGTGGGAGCGTTTCCTCCGTTCGGAGCCATAGACTCTGGAGGAAACGCTCCGAGTTAGACAAGGGCAGCAGGTCGTCCCTGGGAAGCGACACGGAGGAGCCAGCTCCGAAGTCGCAGACGACTGCTGGGCGCGGCAGGGGAGGCCCACCTTCGGTCGACGAATTCGTCAAACCGAAGTCGAAGGAGAGGGTGCGCGATGTCCTGTTGCGCGGGGAGGCTCGTCAAAGGGCGAGAAGGGCGGAGAACGGGGAAGGAATGGTCCTTCGCTCCGCCAACCCAAAAGTGCCCGCCGAGGAGGTACCTGTCGTGGCGGAGACGAGCGCTCGCCCAAAAGGCGAGGCAAAAAAGTGGCAGGACAAGTGTGCCAAACTTGAGGAGGCGTTAAAAACGCTGAAAAGCGAAAACGCCTCCCTTCGTCGCCGTCTGGAAGAGCTGGAGGCAGAGGCCAGCAAACGCCCCACGGCGGAAATGCTGGCCACGATGGAGGCCAGGTTACAGGCCAAACTGGATTCGGCGCTCGCAGGGCCGGCCCAGAGGCCTCCGCTGGCCCACGAGAGGAGGTCCACCCCCGGGGACACACCACTCCCCGTCCAGGGTGGCTTCGTTGGGGGAGCTCCCCAGCCTTCCGCGAAGGGGAAGGGGAGAGGGAAGGGGAAAGGAGCAGTACAGCCTGCTCCTTCCACAGCCCCTGCTGTCGTGGCCGGGCCCTCCACCTCAACTGCCGTGGCGGTCGCTGGACCGTCTGGGGTGCCCAAGAAGGGGACGGGGAAAGGTGGTGCTCCTGCTCCCCCCGTCGCGAAGTCCGCTCCAAGGGAGCCTCGCCCACTGCCACCGGCCCCAGCGTCCATGGACACTGAATGGACCGTGGTGGTGGGGAAAAAGAAGCGGGGGAAGCCCAGCCCCGCCGCGGCGCCTGCAGCGAAGCCGCAGCAGAGGAGGCAGAGGCGTAAGGAGCCCAGGCTGCGTCAGCCACGCTCGGCGGCCATAGTGGTGTCGCTGACGCCGGCGGCGGTGGCCAAGGGGCTCACTTACGCCAAAGTGTTGACGGATGCCCAGCACCGCGTAGACCTCGCCGGCCTCGACATTGATAGGTTGAGGCCCAAGGTGGCAGCCACGGGTGCCATGCTCTACGAGGTGCCCGGGGCTGAGTCGGAGCGGAAGGCGGACTCCCTCGCCGCAAGGCTGAGGGAATGCTTTGGCGGGTCGGACGATGTCCAAATCTCCCGGCCCACCAAATGCACGGAGCTGCGGCTGTCGGAACTGGATCCCGCAGCCACGTCCGAGACGGTCGCAGCGGCCCTCGGCGTTGCTGGCGAGTGTGCAGCGGACGCTGTAAAGGTGGGGCAAATCCGACCCGATCGCTCCGGCCTGGGCTCCGTCTGGGCCAAGGTGCCGACCAGGGCGGCACTAAAAATAAAGGCGGGCCGCCTGAAGGTGGGGTGGACTGTGGCCCGGGTGACCGTGCTCGGGGCGCGCCCGATGCGCTGTTTCCGTTGCCTTGAGCACGGTCACACCCAAAGCATGTGCTGCGGAGGACCGGACCGCAGCGATTTATGCTATCGCTGCGGTAAACCGGGCCACAAAGCCCGCGAATGTGAGGCCGCGCCGAACTGCGCTGTCTGCGCGGCCGCAGGCAAGCCGGCCAAACATCAGGTGGGGGGAAAGGCTTGTCCCGTGCCCTCCCGTCGTGATAGGCGTCGCGATATGCGACGCAGTGCTGCTGCTGCTGGGGCCTCCACCCAGTCGCAGACAGCGAGCCTACCGCAAGAGGCCGCGATGGACGTAGTGGTAGAGATCGCCCAATAATGGACCTAAAGTTCCTCCAGGCGAACATCAACCACTGTGCCAGTGCCCAGGACGTGTTGTCCCAAAGCCTGACGCAGTGGTCGGTGCAAGTGGCCGTGGTCGCTGAGCCGTATTTTGTCCCCCCCCGGGATAACTGGGCTGGGGACCTCGACGGCTTGGTGGCCATCATCAGCCGGGGCGCCGCTGGCTCCCCACCCTTCGAAAAAGTAGCGAAGGACAGGGGATGCGTGGCGGTTCTGTTGGGAGACATTTGGATAGTAGGAGTGTACTTTTCTCCCAACAGACCCCTCGCCGAATTTGAGTCTTTCCTCGTTCGGCTGGGGGCCTTGGTGGAACAAGGCCAACCTCACCCGGCGGTCGTCGCCGGCGACTTCAACGCCAAGTCTGTGGCTTGGGGTTCGCCGTCGACGGACGGTCGTGGTCGGGTCCTGGAGGAATGGGCGATCTCTGTCGGCCTGGTCGTCCTGAACAGGGGGTCGGTGGACACGTGCGTGCGGCACAACGGCGGGTCTATTATAGACCTGTCGTTCGCGAGTTCTGCCGTCGCACGCCGTGTTCGGGACTGGAGAGTCCTCGTGGGCGTGGAGACGTTGTCGGACCATCGTTATATCAGGTTCGACGTCTCCGCGTCCCCGAGTATCCAGTCCGGTGGTGTACCGAGTGCCCCAAATCGGGACGGCCCGCGGTGGGCGCTTCGTCGCCTCGATGGGGAGGCCCTAGTGCTGGCCGCTCTGGTCATGTCGTGGCTCCCCGTGCCGGACGGGCCGGTACGGGTTGAGCAGGAGGCGGAGTGGTTCGGGGCGGCAATGTCGGATGTTTGCGACGCCGCCATGCCCCGGGCTCTCCGCCGTTCGCCGGTGCGACAGGTGTACTGGTGGTCGGCGGAGCTAGCGCAGTTGCGCGCGTCGTGCGTGGCTGCGCGCCGCCGATACGCCAGGCATCGTCGTCGCCGGCTCAGAGATGAGAACCACGCAGACCAGGAGCGGCAGCTCTATGGCCTCTACAAAGAGGCAAAGAGAGCGCTGCGGGTGGCCATTCATGGGGCCAAGGTCGCGGCACGTAAGGCGTTCTTGGGGACTCTCGACAGTGACCCGTGGGGGCGCCCTTATCGTATGGTAATGAAGAAGCTTCGCCCAGCGGCGCCCCCGCTGTCGCAGAGTCTCCGGCCAGAACTACTGGCCAACGTCGTCGCGGCCTTGTTCCCGGCCACCGTGGAGTTCACTCCTCCACCGATGGCGCCACCGGATGTGGCGTCATCGTCGAGTGAGAATCCGGCAAGGGATATCCCGGAGGTTTCGCCCGCTGAAATGCGGGCGGCAGTGCTTCGGCTGCGGAGCAAAAACACGGCCCCAGGGCTCGATGGCATCCCCGGGAAAGCCTGGGTGCTAGCCATTGAGTACCTGGGCCCGAGGCTCCGCAGCTTATTCACCGCCTGCCTGGAGCAGGGCGTCTTACCGGCGCGGTGGAAAGCCGGGAAGCTCGTCCTGCTGAAGAAGGGGGGACGACCCGCAGAGTCGCCGTCGGCCTACCGGCCCATCGTGTTGCTCGACGAGGTGGCAAAGCTCTTCGAGCGCATCATCCATGCTCGCCTCGTCGAGCATCTTGAAAGGGTCGGTCCGAATTTGGCCGACAACCAATTTGGTTTTAGGAGGGGACGTTCTACCGTCCATGCGATTCTGCGGGTGAAGTCACAGGCGGAGGATGCAGTGGCCAGCGGACAAATTGTCATTGCAGTGTCGTTGGATATCTCCAACGCATTCAACACACTGCCCTGGGCCTGCATCCACGAGGCACTGCGGTACCACGTGGTGCCGCCCTATCTCCGGCGTCTGGTGCACGCGTATCTGTCTGACAGGCACGTGGTGTATCCGGGCGCCGATGGGTGGCACCGAAGAGCGATGTCGTGCGGTGTTCCACAGGGCTCGGTCTTGGGCCCTCTCCTGTGGAACATCGGGTACGACTGGGTGCTCCGTGGTTCCAATCTCCGGGGCGTCGGCGTGACTTGTTACGCCGACGATACGCTAGTCACAGCGACTGCTGGGACCTTCCGGGACGCCGCAACTCTGGCGGCGGCGGGCACCGGCCAAGTAGTTGGACGAATTCAACGTTTAGGTTTGAAGGTGGCCCTCGAGAAAACCGAGGCCGTGTGTTTTCACGGACCTCGGAGAGGGCCACCGGCCGGTGCCGGCATCGTCGTTGGGGGGGTGCGGATCCCCATCGGCTCTAGCATGAATTATCTAGGTTTAGTCCTAGATAGCCGATGGCGATTCCGCACCCACTTTAAGGAGTTGAGGACGAAATTGTCCCGGGCAGCGGGCGCTCTTTCCGGCCTGCTGCCCAACCTGGAAGGTCCTGGCTTCCCTTGCCGGAGGCTGTATCACGGAGTCGTGCGGTCCATGGCCCTTTATGGCAGCCCCGTTTGGGCTGACTCCCTGAGCCGCCCCTGCGTCGCTCTCCTGCGCGCCCCGCAGAGAGCTTTAGCGCAGCGGGCGGTCAGGGCGTACCGCACGGTCTCTTTCGAGGCGGCTTGCTTATTGGCCGGATTTCTGCCCTGGGACCTGGACGCCAAATCCCTTGCCGATGCATTCCATTGGCGGGAGGAGGCGTTCAGTCGTGGGGAGCGTCCGGCCCTGAAGGAGGTGGAGGCCAAGAGGGCCTCCTTACGGCGAGCCGCCGTGGAGGAGTGGCGTCTCAGGCTGGAGGCCCCGTCGTGGGGGCACAGGGTCGTAGAGGCAGTGCGTCCTGTCTTTGCCGAATGGCTGGACAGGCGCCACGGAGCGGCAACATACCGCCTGACGCAGGTGCTCACCGGGCATGGCTGCTTCGGTGAGTTCCTGTTTCGGGTGGTGGGGATAGAGGAGTCGGCCGTGTGTCACTATTGTGACAACTGCCCAACGGACACGGCCCAACACACGTTGGAGTTTTGCCCAGCCTGGGATGAAGAACGCAGCGCTCTCAGAGCAGTCGTCGGAGGAGACCTCTCGCTGCCGGCCGTGGTCTCTTCCATGGTCGGCGGTCGGGAGGCCTGGCAGGCGGTGGCCCACTTCTGCGAGGCGGTCCTCTCGCGGAAGGAGAGTGCCGAGAGGGATCGCCAGCGCAGTGGTGATCCCTCCCGCCGCCAGACGAGACGTAGGAGGCGTCGGGTGGACGACTGACCGACGTCTCCCGCCCTGTGGATTGGGGGCGTTTGGAGAATTCCACCACGGTATCCCCTGCCTGTCGTAAAAGGCGACTAATAGGGGCCTCCGGGGGTCACGGGTGGGCGGGAGGGGCCGTCCACCTATTAGTCTAGCCAACTTCTGTGACCCCCGTGATGGACGGCAGCGTGTCTCACGCTGCCTCGGACGCCAAGGGCGTCCTTCGGTGTACGGGGGCTTCTGAGCCCCCGCAACAACAGGAGAAGGACCGCAACAGCGGTACGCGCAGGGGCGGTTGCGGACGACAACTTAGACGTGAGTCGGAGGAAGCCCGCAGCCGTCCCTAATGCGCCGAAGATGGCCACCGCGGAGTTTTAGTTGGTATGCCGTGCGGTGTACATAGGTTAGGGACTCGGCCCGGCGGTCGCCCGACGTTTTCCATCTTTCCGGGCGGCTCAACGTCGGGTCGTAAGGCACGGTGAACCCAACATAACCGCTCAGTCGTTCCCCTTGAACACTGGGCGGTAGTAATAAGTCACTTTCTCCGCGTCAACAAAAAAAAAAAAAAAAAAAAAAAAACATAGTATAAAACAAAGTCGCTTCCCGCGGTCTGTCCCTATGTATGTTTAGATCTTTAAAACCACGCAATGGATTTGATGCGTTTTTTTTATGGATAGAGTGATTCAAGAGGAAGGTTTATATGTATAATATATGCATAATATAGACGAGAGATACTGATAATTTTAGAGGTTTCTGATGTGATGTCGTAAATAAACACATTTTTTGCGCTTACACTGCAAACGCTGGCTAAACTCTACGAGATAGATCAAAATAACGTACTACAAAAAAGGTCTACAAAAAAGTCCGCGATGGTATGTGTCTATCTCTTAGGGATAACCCACAATAATCATTTTTTATTCACTACTTTTCACGAGAAATAATGGGTATTTACGAAGCGATTTTAAGCAAAACAGTATTAATTCTTATCCAATTAAGTAGCTTAAATACATTGTGCATATAATATAGATCAATATGGACCTTTACAGCATGTAATTTAAATAAATATTTTTGAAAATATTACAGAATTAAAATGTTCCCTACATTTTCATCATATAGGTTGCGGCCGGGGCGCCGGCGGCGCGTACCTATATATAGCGCGTCGAAGACCGCATTACAGAACTTTATGTTTTTGTGTGTATTCAGGTGGATTCGAAAATGGTTCAAATTTACAACACACACATACACATACACTCACGCCTGTTATCCTCGAAGGGGTAGGCAGAGGCGCAACTAGTGCACCCACTTTTCGCCATTATTCCGTCCCATGATGTGATAGGGGGCGAGCCTATCGCCATATCGGGCACAAATTCCAGACTCCGAGCTGATAATGAATAGAAAAACTCAATATCACTTTGCCCGACCCGGGAATCGAACCCGAGACCTCAGCTTTGCAGTCGTACTGTAATACAACTACGCCACCGAGGCAGTCAATTTACAGTTCAAATTTACAATTCGGTCCGAAAAATGTATAGTTTGCATATAAAGTACCTTTTATACAGGAAAAACTCTTTAATGCGGGCGAAGCCGCGGGCAAAAGCTAGTAGGTTATAAAAAGGCGAATTTCGAACTGTTATTAATTACTATCCATGTTAATTTTAATACTCTTTGGAACTAAAGTTATCTAAATGAGAAAACCGGATATAAAAAAAATCTTTAAAATTTCACAAAATAGAGAGCTTTATAAAATGATTATTGCAGTGAAATAATAATTTTATAAACTACTTAAAAAACTTATGTAATCGAAGGCCTAGGCCGTATATCAATATGAAGGCCGAATTAATCTTTGATGTAGTTTTTGGAATGTATTTTGAATATCGATATGGTCGTAAATAGATATTTGATTATTAATGAGATTCATTTATTCTCTTACCTATATAAGATGACACCAACTTCATTTTAATATACGTGTTTCAAATTAATTCTGATAAACTTGAAATCCAGCATGCGAATGTTGGCTAATATATATTGTATAATAGTAAGAACTGATGAAATATATTAATTTATGACCTTTGAAATCTATCTTATATACTAAAGGTCGCAGAAACACGCTGGAAACAGGCCGCCTTTGACAGGCCCGCCAGGAAATCATTAGGTCAGGCCTATGTTCAGCATTGAACTTCATGTGGCTGATGATGATGATTATGATGGAATTCATCTCATATAGGTACAGTCAGCAGCATAAATATCTGTACAAAATCAAAATTTCAAATCGCCTGGATACGTGTTAAGTTAAATTGATAAAAAAAATCTTCGTATGAATAATGATGCCTTATGTTTACGCGAATGTTAGACATTGAAATTAAACTATTATAACGGATTTTATCGCGGGTTTTTTATTTTATTTTCTCCCGACGTTTCGAAAGCTTTTCAGCACTTCGTGGTCACGGGGCGGACTGAGGTGTAGGTGGTCCGAAAAGTTAGTATTAAAAAGCTACCTTCAATTTACAATTATACAATTTAAGATGTTAGTCATTGTTTGCGGTCCGGTCTATGCAGAAAGTGCTTACAATGTCTTGAGGTCTGGCAGCAAGTCTTTTGGGGCCCGATTTAATTAGATGTATTACCGGGTCCCAGGCTGGTGCAAGTTTCCAACCATCTTCTCTATTGAAATTGGGATGTTTTTTGATTTCAATAGCCTCGAGAATCGGTGCTCCTAGGCAGGAATTGGTGTTCTTTGGCAAGGATTTGTGGCTTGTCAAATCTAAGGTAATGGTTGGAGCCTTCTTCTGAGTGTTCAGCTACTGCAGACTTCGTAGAGCGTCGGTGTTTAACATCAGCTATATGTTCTTTTACGCGGGTCCCTATATGTATTTTGGTTTGTCCAATATAAGAGAGGCCACAGTCGCAATCTATCTTGTATACGCCCGGTTCTTGTAGAGGTATATGGCACTTGACAGGTGGCAAAAATTGACTAATCTTCTTAGGCGGCTTAAAATAAGTTTTTTTGGAAGCACGTTTCAGTATGTAGCCAATCTTGTCGGTGACTCCTCTTACATAAGGTAATACAACTGGGATACGAACAACTGTGGCTGGTTTCACTCGGTCTCTGTGACGGCGGCGTGGAATTTGGAGCTTGTTGTCTCGCAGTACTTGCTTGACATGTTGCAGCTCAGCGCCCAGGTGTTTCTCGTCACAGATTCCTTGTGCTCTCTGAAACAAAGATTTGCCCACGGTAGCTAACTGTTTTGGATGGTGATGAGATTCACCGTTCAGGTATTTATCAGTATGGGTTGGTTTCCTATACACAGTGTGGCTTAGGCACTGATCAGGATTACGGATGACTAAAACATCTAAGAAAGCAAGAGAGTTATCCTGTTCCAACTCCATGGTAAATTGAATTTTAGTATGTATGGAGTTGAGCTGATTTTTCTTCGTATGAAGTAAAACAAATCTCTTTTATTTTATTTTTGTGAAGAGAAATTTTTTTTAGTAAGAACACAAAAGTATGTAGAGTTTTGGCGGGAACTTGGAAGTGTCATGAGGTGCTCTTGTTTTAATTCATTATTTTGGTGATACTTAGTGTTATATTGCATAATTATGGTGGTATATTATCCAGTATAGTTGTATTGTATGTATGTAGGGCTCAAATGAAGTGAATTGAAATAACTGTGCTGATTAAGTGTTTTTTGTTGCCGCCAAAACTACTCGACAAAGTCTTGATAAGGTAGCCACTGCTTTACTTCGATATAGTAGTTAGTACTGACGATAAAAAAGAATACAACTGCAACTTAGGTATTTAAAAAAATGTCTAACCATAAACTTTGACACTGGCAGATGCGCAAACTGCGCCTTGTCAAAGAGAGAAAAAAAAAATCGTAAATAATCTATACTTAATATTATAAAGCTGAAGAGTTTGTTTGTTTGTTTGTTTGTTTGTTTGAACGCGCTAATCTCAGGAACTACTGGTTCGAATTGAAAAATTCTTTTTGTGTTGAATAGACCATTTATCGAGGAAGGCTTTAGGCTATATAACATCACGATGCAACTATTAGGAGCGAAGAAATAATGGATAATGGCTTCCATTGCGTGCGCTGCGAAAACGGTTCAAGATACCAAAAATATATGTATGAAAGAATTATTCCTCTTGAAATGATCTAAAAAAATGTCCGCGACAGTATATGTCTATCTTATAAGATTAACTCACTAGAACCGTTTTATGGTAATGAAATTTTGTCGAAATTAATGCATTATTTGTTAAGAGTTGTATCAACGTCATAATATTAATCTTTATCCAAATAAATGTGTTGGATAGAGTGATTCAACGGGAAGGTATTTATGTACTTTTAGCCTGGAAAAACTTTTTAACGAGAGCGAAGCCGTGGGCAAAAGCTAGTTAACCCTATGCACGATGTTTTCGAGCTCTTTGTTAATGCTAAACTTTTCATAAAAGCGTGTTGGTTCAATAGAACCACTTATTAATAGATAAGTGACACTAATTAGTACCAAAACGTAAAAAAATTACGGGTATTATGAATCAATACTTCATTTACACTTTACAACAATAGAGATGTGCCTAACATCAATTGGAGATTAAAAACCCCCAAATAAAATAATAGTTAATAAAACTAAAAACACGCTTAACATAAAATCCAACTAAAATAGAAAATAAACTTAAATAAAGAATAGTGTAAATAAGAAAATAATGTATTATATTTTAAAAAAAGCGTGGGGTTCTTTTTAAGATATTATCAAAATGATGATCCTTCTACTCATATTATCTGTCAATAATATATGTATAACTATTGACACCATGCACCCCACGTTTTTGTTATACAATAAAATTCTTACATTATTTTCTTATTTACACTATTCTTAATTCAAATTTATTCAAATTTATTTTCTATTTTTAGTTTAATTTTATACAAAGAATATTTTTTAGTTTTTTTAAACTATTATTTTTAATTTTTTAGTTCTGTTCTACTATTGTCCAACAGATGTCACTAAAAAACAAGTAGATTTTTTTACAAATAGGACTAGCCAGTTTAGTTATAATTCTACTATGGCGAACTACAAGAAATGTCACTAAAAATAAATAAACTATTATATTTTATTAATTTTTTTAGTTGGATTTTCTATTGAGGCGTGTTTTTAGTTTAAAATATTGAATTGTCATCGGTCCTTGATAAGTATGCCAAATTTCGATTTAATCCGACGTTTTGAAAGGGGTCAAAATCACGTTCAAAGAGTCAGTCACATAGATACATACGTCTGAAGCTAATAAAAGCGTGTGAATTAACAACATTATTTAACGACGAAAATAAACCGCTATTGATCGCGCTATTTTCGTATATGCACCTATCGTTTAAATATTTTTCTCCTAACTTGAGATTTGCAAAATGTTCACACAAATACCATAAAAAAAAAAAATTTTCTACCAAAGGACATAAACCTTGCCATCACATCACCATTCCACCTTTAATGAAAGTAGAAAAATATTGTATACGCAACGTGGGCCGAAATCGAATATGCATGTATTACGAAAGTTATATTGCCGATGTTTGAAAGTTCAGAAAGCATAAGTAATGAGCCTAAACTCGTATTTATAGTTGATTATCTCTGTCCCTTTCAATCGGGATCCCTTTGGTTCGCCTACTTTTTTTTTATCTATTATTTTTTCGCATAATTGACTTTGCATAATATGTATTGGCATAACAGTACTATGGCATACTAATATTTTTGCCTACTACTTTTTTGTCATAATAAGCTATTGGAATAATTTTAGCTCGACTAATTTGTATTAGACTAATACACATTTCGCATAACATGTATTTTTAATAAACTAGGTTAGCGAGGAGCGAAGCGACGAGCGTGTTAGGTGCATAATATGAACCACCGCACGAGCCGAGCGTGCGAAGCGTGCGTGCCGCGGCAGCGGCCGGCGAGTGCCAGAACCGACTTTAAGTCGTTTCCGACTCATACAAAACCAAACATGAATGATGCTTATTTATTTTTATGACTATTATATTTATGCTTTTTGACGTTAGTCGTTCTGATGGTTGTGCTTTTTGTATTTATGCTTTTTTTATTTTATGCTAAAACAATTATGCGTAATGATTATTATGCACATTGATAACAATCACGTAACAATATTATTACAAAAAAAAATATGCAATCACCAATAGGGAACCCTTTCAATCGACTATCGGTTGCATGAGCAATTATATTTTGATGTCATTTAAAAGGGCCTCTCCCATTATGTAATTTGATTTATATTAAGAACTTGAAGTTAATTGACTAATAGCCTCTAAGCCAGGTCAAAATTTTATGAGTTATTTCCTCTCAAACGATAAATTGGTGAGACGCATCAGAGAACAGTATCATAAAGCCTCGTGAACGTTAGCTGCGGTTTCGTGGAGGCGATGAGCGGTGGTAGTATCCCACGTACGAAGAAAAAATTTATATTAAGTCATTTCCGTTCAACTGAAAACTTATTGAAATTGTCTATAAGCTTGTTTTTGGACATGTCCTTTCAACTAAATTTAATTAATTACAATTGATGTTATTATAGAAACTTGTAGTAAAGTATTGTGATGTTTGTTTACATTGTTTGAAAGTTAATTGAATAAAAAAGTTACTAATCATAATATCACAATACGTTTAATTCAAATATGGACGAAAGGATTAAAGCAATTATGGCTTCGCTACTAAAAAATAATTTCTCGTAAGGAAAGTTAAACTTTAAATTACTATCTTTTTGCATCAGCGCGGGGGTTACAAATGGATTACGTTAGTGAAAGGCAACTTAATTCAAGGAAATAATTTTAAAGTAAAAAAAATAAAAACCTAATCTCTAGATTTTTATTAAATTGTGTGGAAAAACTTTACGTCTGCGATGTAGATTCCGTTAAAAATTTGCGATATATTAATTCGTATTAAGTAGAAGCTGTGTAAGAAATAGCGTTACATGGTTCTAAAACTAGAGACAAAGTACACTAAGCAGATTATTATGGAACTAATTTCTTTTATGTCTCAGTTTCTAACTGTTATTCAGTTTCTTTCGTTAAAATTTTGATCCAGAACTTACGCTTGTACTTATGAACAAGTTGCAAGCGCGCTGCTTTATCTTCTAACGATTTGCTGGTTAGAAGATAAAGGCTCGGTGTCGTAGTTGTTATACGGTACGACTGCAATGCTGAGCTCTCGGTTCGGTCCCGGGTCCGGAAAACGGATATTAGATTTTACTATTCAGTACCAGCCCGGACTCTGGAATTTGTGCCCGATATGGCGAAAGGCTCACCCCCTATCATAAAATGGGAAGGAATACGCGCGGCAAAAAGTGGGCGCATTAGTTGCACCTCTGCCTACCCCTTCGGATATAAAAAGCGTGAGTGTGTGTGTGTGATTTGCTGGTGGCAAGATATTCGCTAGGATAGCGACCATCGCACACAATGTGTGAAACTCGCCATGGTGACCAATTGCCGCGTTCCAGGATCACACTGTATAGCTATCGAAGAGGCCGACATAATTGTGTCAACCAGCAAGGAATACTCTATCTGGACACCATTCCACATCCGTCGGCAGCAGTGGAGTAACTTAGCTGTATTTTTAAAAACACAAGTAATTCCATCTCATTCACTTGCATAAAACTAAGTACTTATTAACCTGATTAATGACGTTCAACACGTGGATAGCGTGACAGCGTGAAGTAACCATCACGTAACACGTTACAGACGTGTTCACATACTGCCTCAAATTTCGTCAGCTAATTACATAGATAGTCAATTAGTACAGGTTGTAGAGTTGATTTGCTTTGCGTAAGTTATAGAGTAAATATTACTATCCTACTAATATTATAAAGGCGAAAGTTTGTAAGAATGTATGGATGTTTGGATGTATGGATGTTTGGATGTGTGGATGTTTGTTCCTCTTTCACGCAAAAACTACTGAACGGATTTCGATGAAATTTGACACACGGGTAAATCATGTCCTGGATTAACACATAGGCTACTTTTTATCCCGGGAAAATATAAAGCGGGACTTCTATCCCGGAAAAGCTTCTTAATGCGGGCGCAGCCGCGGGCAAAAGCTAGTTACTTATAAAGATTTTTAATTGACGGTTACGCTAATGTTTTGTTTTAACCGATATGTATATTGCCATTTGTTAGGTAATTTTGTAGGAAAAGCTGGTTTTGAACTAAGTACTAAACGTACCTAAGTTTGATATACCTAAGACATACCTATTTTCATAAATTAATTATTTCATTTAATTAGTTGTATAATGTTGATTAGTTGGAATGTCTTTTTTATTTAAGGTTACTGTAAAGCTATTGATTCGTTAGTTAGTTTGAATTGGCAAAAGTATAATAGAGTCAGATTACAAACATCTTTTCAACCAAAATCCACAATAAGTCAGAATCAATTAAGTATATTCTCAAACATTGAAAAAGCTCGTATACGAAATAAGTTTGAATTTTTTCAGTCTGAAATATTAGACCCATTTCACCAATTTATGCCTGTGCACAATAATGTTCTTTGTTTAATTTGCGTGTTATATGCACATAAGAAATAAATTGGGTAAAGAAGCGGATGCACAGGTTCCTCACAGCCTATGAATTTACCATTTTAAGAGTACTTTTTACGTATCTCATTATAAAATAAAACTTTTTGCGGTCGGATGGGTAACAAGCACACTGGATTAGTGGTATAGTTATTTTGTATGTTAATATATGTTTTTCAACGTTTTATCTGATAATCTGAAGTCTACAGTAAAGTTTTGAGACAGACGTAGCTAAGGTTGATATGGCTTTAAAAATTTAGTTATCTGCTAGGCATACGCCTCCACTACTACGCCTAAAAGGTTTAGGTCTTATACCACCACACTGGCCTAGTGCGCTGGCAGACTTCGAAATTCTCATATAGATTTCCTCCCAATATTTTTGTTTATCATTATGACGAGTGATAGGTAATTGACAAATAATACACATATAACTTCAAAAAGTCAGCGGTGAATGCTTCTGCTCGAGACAATTTTCTCGGCAGTCCTTTTTATTTCATAGCCTATCACCGCTTAAATTTTATTGTATCTAAATGTTATATAAATTAAGTAGCTTTTTCCTTCGACATTATTAACGTAGTAAGCGTAAAAGCTTTATCATAATAGACAGGTGGTTAATAGACAGATGACAAGACTCTACCAACAATGAGTAATCGCATGTCCCGTATTACGTAATTCGTATAAGTCAGTTTAGATTCCACGCGGAATTTTTCAACGCAAAAAAGCGTTTGCCAAGGGGGCAGTAGACAAGTAATGTTTAATAAACTAAATAAGTATAATAAAAACTATAGTAAAAAGTACAATAAAAACAGTGTAATTACTGAGCATTATGAAAGTTGTCATCTAATGTCTAAAGGACGAAGGCAGTGCAATATCGCGCAGCGCTTTAGAATTCAAAACCTTGGGTGGTGTTGGTACAACTCTTTCAATAGTAGAGGAGGCCTGTGCCCAGCTATGGGACAGTATAAAATACTGTCATTATTATTCTGTCTGACATTATTATTAATACAAGTTAGGCGACTTGATAAAGGTCACAGAAACGCGCTGGATTCGGGCTGCTTTTGACAGGTCCGTCTGGAAATATTTGCGGGAGGCTTATGTTCAGCAATGGATGTGGCTGATGATGATGTTGGTGACAGCTATCAGTCCTGGCGTTTATCCAAGCGAGTGGCTCGTTTCATTCGTATAGAAACCCCGGGGATTTCACAGTTTCTAATAGAGAATTAACCCCCTACGTGGTTAATACCGCGGAACCAGTGGGGTAATCGGAGCGTGGTGCAGACTATGACGCATCGGCTCGTCTGTAATTGCATCGAAACTAGTATACGGATTAATTTCAGCTGTACGGTGTTACTTACTGAATATTTATGTGATATCCATGGTAATTGGTAACGCATGGCCAATGAGAGATATTGATTATAATAATTGATGTCTGTCAAAGTTAAATCTGTGTAAGTGTATGCTCAATAGCTGATCCTGGGATATTTTGTCACTGTGAACTTGGATTAATCCTATTAATATTATCAAGGCGAAAGTTTGTAAGTATGTTTGGATGTCTGGATGTATGGATGTTTGTTACTCTTTCGCGCAAAAACTACTGAACGGATTTCGATGAAATTTGGTACACGGGTAGTTCATGTCCTGGATTAACACGTAGGCTACATTTTATCCCGGGAAAATAAAAAGCGGGACTTTTATCCAGGAATTACTTTTTAATGCGGGCGGAGCCGCGGGCAAAAGCTAGTTATTAATATTATATCTGCGGCCGTATAGTTTTTAACCTGGCTGTTTCTGTGTTTACTTTTAACAAACATTTCTTCCGAAACTTTCGGATAATTTGTTGGATTTAAGAAATCAAAAGTGAGTGTTTCATGCAAACTCATTCGCGAAAGGAATTCGCATTGTGTCCAAGGTTCGACTGGTGCCCATGAACGCGGTGCATCTCGAACACTTTCAATGTCTGTGCAATGTTGTAACTATATTTTATTCTGGTTTGTTCTCTTAAAATAGTTTTTTTAGATGGTTTATGTTTTCTATTTTGTGATATCTATTAGATTTTTAGTATTTAAAATTGAAATGTACAGTCAGGTATATAAGTAGCTGAACAAATTCAAAATTTCGAATAGCCTATGGGGCCATTCATTTACTACGTAAGATAATTTGGGGGGGGGGGGTCAACCATGTCTTATTTTTTTTACAAGGGAGTGGGAGGGAGTCTCGATAGTTCTTACGTAAGATCATAAAAATGCGCGAAGTTAAAATTATACTGTAAAAAAGCACGCGCAACCGCGCACGTGCCAAGGTTCGCTCGGATGCGTATCGACAAACGATTTCCAAAGTACAAACTTCTAAAAATGTAGGTATATTTTGAAAAATAAATATTAAAACAAACCAAAAATGTATAAATTTTTTTTCTTAGATTCTTACGTAATACATATTAAACAGGGGAGAAGTAGTCGGCATATTCTTATTTTTTCTTTCTTATATAAAAGGGGGGAGGGCGTAAAAAACTACCGAAAATAGTCTTACGGAATAAATGAATGGCCCCTATACATGTTAAATTTAACAGATTTTTTCCCGTGTGTAAAGTGAAGTATATCTATTTCATATTATTATTGTGAAGAGAAAAATAAAATTGGTAAGAACATAAAAGTGTGTAGGTGATTTGATATCCTGAATTCGTTGAGCTACTTATGGCGGACACGGCTGACTGTACATGAACGTCCAAAGGCACCATAGTGAATTTTGTTTTTATCGTTTTAGGCGTCGTATATGCCACAGTGGGTTTAATATACATATACATACATACATATACACTCACGCCTGTTATCCCCGAAGGGGTAGGCAGAGGCGCAACTAGTGCACCCACTTTTCGCCATTATTTGATAGGGGGCGAGCCTATCGACATATCGGGCACAAATTCCAGACTCCGAGCTGATACTGAATTGAAAAACTCCATATCACTTTGCCCGACCCGGGGATCGAACCCGAGACCTCAGCTTTGCAGTCGTACTGTAATACAACTACGCCACCGAGGCAGTCAATAGGTTTAATATATACATACGTTATATAATATACCATTAATAGCGTATGAGGAATTTACAATTTAATTAATTTCGATTCCTATCATTTGACCAACTTCCACTTTTGCCTGGTAGCTGCCAATATGCCTCGACGATTCTAAAGTAAACATTGGTGGGTTACGTAACTTTTATGATTATGAAATTCATAACGTTTTGATTTATTGTTTTCTGGTTTTAGATTACATGTAGAGCTGTTACCTTGTTGAATCGATCAAACTGTTTAAAGTTGTATTTCTTGTTTCATTATTCTATTCTAGTGACCGCGTAGTCTGGTATTTATATTAATGGGGCCTAGGTTCCGATCAAAGGCAGAGAAATTTAAATTATTTTGCGGGTAAAATACGTTATCGCTACCACCACTAGGGTGTGAGTGGAACGATTATGTTGGTTTCACCGATCTTACGGTTCAAAGTCTACACTATGGAGTATAGTATCATCCGAGCGAGCATTGGACCGTGTCGCTAATTCTATGTACACCCTACACCGGCATACCAAACCAAACCTGTGGTGGCCTTCTTCGGTGCATAGCAGACGGCTCCATAGTATCTTGTTGCCCTAATATAGCTGCGCGGGACCATCCCTGCGCAATGTCGCATTGCGGCCCTTCTGTGTATGTCATATCAAAACTGACATGCTTATTGCCTAGCATTGAAATTGTGGAAGAGAGAGGCTTGCGCAGTCTTCTTCCCGAATAAAATAATAAATTGTATTTTGATAAAATATATACGTAGTCATTTACAGAAAAAATGGTTTTCTATTAGTGTAAAAAAAATGGATTCCGTTCCTTAGTTTTATAGTAGGTACTTCCTATAACAAAATTATCTATATATATAAAAGAAAGTGGTGTTAGTTACACCACTTATAACTCAAGAATGGCTGAACGGATTTAGCTGAAAATTGGTGGAGAGGTAGCTTAGAACCAGGAGACGGACATAGGATACTTTTTATCCCGGGAAAATATAAACCGTGACTTTTATCCTGGATAATTGTTTTCTGCCAGTGGAACCGCAAGAAAACAAGTATAGAGATATTTCGAGATCCAGTTGAGGACATAATTACTCTTATCCCGGAAAAAGATAAACCGGGAATTATATCGAGCCGCCACGACTAAACCACTGAACCGATGGCGATGCAATTTGGCAGGGAGATAGTTTAAAACCTGGGAAGAATCTAGGCTACTTCATATCCCGGGAAAATATAAACCGGGACCATAATCCCGGAAAATAGTTTTTTGCCAGTGGAACCGTATGAAAATAAGTATGGAGATAGTTTGTGATCCAAAGGAAATCAATCTCAAGTTTGAGTTACATCTCAAGTAGACATAATGTATGAACAGTTCAATACATTATGTCTACTTGAGATGTAACTCAAACTTGAGATTGACCTATTAATACCGCCCATAGGCTACTATTATCCCGGAAAACAGACACCGGGAATTTTATTCGGGATTTTTTTCCGGAAAAAAATATGGTTAGGTATTATTTACGGGGGGGTGGGGGTGTTTAGGGATTTTAAAATTTCGTTAAATAAGGACTCATTTGGTGGCAGGGAGGTTTTTTGCAAGAAAATTACGCGGAAAATTTGAAAATTTAAGAATACTTAACCGCCATATTAAACGTGTATGTCACTGAATTCCTCCTAAGCGGCTGGACCGATTTTAATGATTTTTTTGTGTCCTCAGGTGGGTTTGAGAATAGTTTCGAATAACAATTAGATCCGGTAGGTGGCGCTGTACTCGGGTTCTAGGATTTCATTTCCTTTTTAGGGCAGGACAACGTCTGTCGGGGCCGCTAGTATTTTATAAATTACTGTCTACCTAATACGTCATTGTTTTGTCAGAGTTTTGTCGGCAACAAAAAACAATTCATTAGCACAGTTATTTCAATTCACTTCATTGAGCCATTTAATAGAAGTATATTGCATAATATACCACCATAATTATGCAATATTACACTATGTATCACCAAAATAATGAATTAAAACAAGAGCACCTCATGACATTCCGCCAAAACTCTGTCCATATCAATATAAATACAATCCGCCATTTTCCTCAAACAGCCAATACGATTAAACCATAGACAAGAAGCGTCTGTAAATGCAAAAAGGTTAATTATGATTTGCACGACATTTGACACGGTGCGTGCGGTGCAGGGAAAGCCTTTGGCTCGGTCACGCTATGTATTTTACGGTGTGATAACAATGATGAAACAAATGTTAGATTTCGATGTTTTTGCACTACGTTAGAAACTTCTTTACCTGTCATCTATTACATTTTGTTTTATTTAATGAGTGGAATTTTTAAATATAATTTGAAGATGATTGAGTGCCTGTATAGGTTATGTTCCTAGAGGTTTATAAGTTATACATTTTATTTTCAAGCTTTACTTACTAACTATATACTAACTTTAATTATATACCTAGATAGAGTGACGCGCTGCAATAAAACTAACATAAGCAGGCCAACTTTTCTTAAGCTAGTATTCGTGACAGCTATCATACGCTATCGCTGCATCATTCTGCGTATTTTTGTGTGCGCGCATAATGATACCAGTTACTACATGGTTTCTTTTAAAACAGGGAGAAAATTATATCCATGAAAATCAACAAAATTAATTAACTAGAACTCATTTAGTGGGGAATTGTTCACCTCTATTTTTTTCGACGCGTTTGAAACGTTCAGTGTATAGGTATATAAATCAAAGATTTGAAGTGTAAAAACCTCAATCATAAATGGTTTTGATTGTTGTTTTATATGTTCAAATATCACAAAATATATTTTCTTCGGAAGGTAACATGTAATTATAATCAGCATATTTTAATTGGAATGGTGAATTTAATCACCAAATATATTGCATAATAATAAATAATATCATATTATCTTTATTATTATAGCGTCAGATAGCTCCAGGCATACCAATTATTATTTATGGACTGCTTCGGTGGCGTAGTTGTATTACAGTACGGTTGCAGTGCTGAGAACTCGGATTCGATCTCAAGGTTGGGCAAAGTGATATTGGGTTTTTCTACTCAGCATCAGCCCGGAGTCTGAAATTTGTGCCCGATATGGCGATAGGCTCGCCCCCTATCACATCATGGGACGGAATACGCACGGCGAAAAGTGGGTGCACAAGTTATGCCTCTGCCTACCCCTTCAGGAATAAAAGGCGTGAGTATGTGTTTTTTTATGGTCTACGCTGGTTGAGTGTCATTCTTAATTTAAATATAATGTAGACTATGAAAAGAGCGCCAAGGCGTTCAGAAAACTATGAAAAAACATACGAATCATATTTTGAACAGCTTACATGAATTTAAAATTCCATAGCGTGTGTTGCAAACACTTTTTGAGTTGAATTTATTATTAAAAACTACTTCGCAATAAGCACGCTGTGCCGCAGTTCCACACAAGTCTGCAGAAAGCGATGGAACGGAGATTATGGGTGACTATATTGATGCCATTCTAACGGTTAATGTCATTATTTATCGCAATAATCAACACTTAAAATTAATTAAAATAGGTGTTGTTGATATTAATAATTAGCCTAAGTATGGCCTGAGTACACGGACATTTAATCTTTGCAAAGAGTACTGTATCACCACAGGACACTACACCACAGATTTTTTGTTCTATGAATTTCTATATCTTTAAAATGTTATCTATTTTTGTGTCTATAGACTTATACACCTATATGGAGTCTATATGAAGATTCCAGTTTCTCCAAGGTCCTATAACAATGCAAATCTGGTTTTGATGAGGAAGTACTCATGTATTATGAAGTGCGTGTAAGTAGATCATTCAGGTTGGCGCGTACCGCTGCGCATCCGACCAAGTGTAACGGACTGGTAATCTCAGCCGTCCACTTACCGCGTGTGGTCAGCCTAATGGATGAGAAAGCCGTGTAATATTATTTCGTATGGGTCTGTAATTAATGGTTTAAAGTGATTTCTTTTAACTGCTGTTTGCTGGTAGGATGTATACGTACAGGCAGACACATAAATAGCTGAACAATTTCAAAAGTTCAAATCGCCTCTACTGTTTTGTTTTCTTACCAATTTTTGTTTTCTATTTATAGTCTAGTCAACAATTTCAAAAACGTGAAAAATAGAGGTAAGGTCCTAAAAATATGAGCGATGGCTCATTCGATTCGTAATGACCTCTAGAAAAATGTTTTTGATGGATTTTGGTGCAGGTTAAAAATTGCAATAGTTATTAACAAAATAAGATGAAAAAAAATGATATTTCGTTTTTTGTTAATAACTCGAAAAATATTAACATTTGAGCAATTTTAAAAAAAGCTCGTTAAAGAGGAGAAAAATTCCAAAAAAAAAGTCCCAACTCCGGTACATCTATCTCCATTATTTATAATTTTAATTGACTGCCTCGGTGGCGTAGTGGTATTGCGTACGCATTACGAGTACGATTTACGCGCTGAGGTCCTGGGTTCGAATCCCGGGTCGAGCCAAAAAAATTGTGACTGGGTTTTTCCATCTTAAAATTTACTCAGTCGCAGCTCGGAGTCAGGAAGTTGGCGGTGTGATACCCCCGTGCCTCGGAAAGCACGTAAAGCCGTTGGTCCTGCGCCTGGTCTCTCTCCGGTCATGTCGGACTGCCGTCTCACCGGACTATGAGAGTGAAGGAATAGCGAGTGCACCTGTGTATTGCGCACACACTTGTGCACTATAATATCTCCTGCGTACCTGGCTGATCTCCGTTGAGATTGGCCGCCGTGGCCGAAACTGGCTAGGAGGATTTCATTTCAATTTTAATTAGACGTTGAAAATAGGGCTCCGCGCGGCAGTTACGGCTTGCGCGCGCCGCCGCTAAAGAGAGTTCAGCAATAAAAATATTTTTTTTAAACATAAAATGTGATTTTAAAAATTTTAAAAAATTCTAGTATCTTCTTAACACTTGAAAGAATCGAGCCCTGAAGAAAAAAAGTTTTTCAGCTATTTATGTGGCTGACTGTACTTTCTACAGCCTAAAGAAGATCGTAGACAATGTGGTGAACAAGTTATAATCCCGATATAGTGGTCCATGGATATCACGTTCCGGGAACAGCCTGTACATATCCGGTTCCAACATTACTGGTGGTAGGACTCTCATAGTAAGAGTCCGTCTGGTACCCACCGCAATGTCTATTTCTACCGCCAAGCAGCAGTGTGCATGCACTGTTGTGTTTCGGTTTGAAGGGCATTGTAGCCAGTGTAACTACTGGACATGATAAGACTTAACATCTTACGTCTCAGGATGACGAGCGCAGCGGAATGCCACACAGTATTTTGTAATTCAAGGTGCTGGATGGTGTTGCTACTGTTTATGGGTGGTCTTATCGCTTACCATCAGGCGAACGGCATGCTCGTCTCGTCATTTAATGCCATAAGAACAGGCCGGCATAATTTTGCCGACTGGCAGTGATAATCATCTCTCCTCACCCAGCAGCCTATCTGGACCACACTTCGCTTACCATCAGGTACAGAGGAGTCTCTTTCTCGTGCCAGTGTAAAAAAAAATGTTGGTTTTTATTAGAAGACTAGATTTTGCCCGCGGCCCCTCCCGCGTTATAAAGTTTTTCCGGGATAAAAGCCCGCTTTTTATTGTCCCGGGATAGAATGTACCCTATGTGTTAATCCAGGACATGATCTACGCGTGTGCCAAATTTCATCGAAATCCGTGCAGTAGTTTTTGCGTGAAAGAGTAACAAACATCCATACATCCAGACATCCATACATCCAGACATCCAGACATCCATACATCCATACATACTTACAAACTTTCGCCTTTATAATATTAATAAGATATTTCTATTTGATATTTTTTGTTGACCGTACTAACGTAACAAGGTTGCTCTTAACCCTTCTACAACTTAAAAAAATTACATTTGTTGTTTTGCATTCTTTCATAAAAGATCCCGAAAGAATTCAAAAGTCATATTGTCCGACAAATGCTTATAATAGGCCACAATATTTCTGCTTGCGATATGTGAACAAGCGGATATTGGCCATATTCCCCGACATGGTATAAATTACGTCTTTACTCGACCGCGTCGATTTAAACCGAATCAAATTTACTATGTTGCTGTTAAATTTTGTAGTATTACATTTTACACTCTGGATTGCTGGGAAGTGAGTATAAGTGTCATTGCTTACTATCCTACTTCCTACTAATATTATAAAGGCGAAAGTTTGTAAGAATGTCTGGATGTTTGGATGTTTCTTCCTCTTTCACGCAAAAACTACTGAACGGATTTCGATGAAATTTGGCACACGGGTAGATCATGTCCTGGATTAACACATAGGCTACTTTTTATCCCGGAAAAACTTTTAATGCGGGCGGAGCCGCGGGCATAAACTAGTACATAACTAACTTTTGCTCGCTTCGCCCGCATGAAAGAGTTTTTTACGGAATAAAAGTCCAGCTTCATATTTTCTCAGAATATAAAGTAGCTTAAAACCTTCCGAAGGTCTCAAAATATCTTCATACCCAATTCGTATCCGTACAGTAGTTTTTGAGTTAAGCGCGTGCAGAGGCGACGGGCGACTTAGTTTTATACTATGTAAGGAAGGAAGGATGTATGAAAATATGTCGTCCTCCTTTACGAGACTATCTCACCCTCACACCCAACACCGCAACTCCTGTAAGCCAGGATCAGCAGTGGACTGCATTTTATGACACCGCGCGGTGAAGCTCGGCGAGACTCTAAGGGCGGTATTAATAAATCAATCTCAAGTTCGAGCCACATCCCAAGTAGACATAATGTATGAATAGTTCAATACATTGTGTCCACTTGAGATGCAACTCAAACTTGAGATTGATCTATTAATACCGCCCTAAGAGCACTCATTAGTCTTAAGTCGCAACGAAATCAATCAAATAGGAGAGAAAATGTATTTTTCCACTTCCATAGCAAAGCGGTCCCCAAAATTACGAGCTAATAAGGTATTTTTAACCTTAACATTTACATCTAGATAGGCACATGTTACGTTATTTACATGGGGTAAAAGATTCTCTATTTTCTGGTCCTGCCGAGACGAGTTTTAGGGTAATAAGTTAAATTAGTACTATGAAATAAATGTGCAGTTAATCCGGCAAATTTTCCGCGACCGACCGACCGAAACATATTATATTTAAGATTACGTGCTGAGTGAAATACCTTTCTGCGATAAATAGCCTGTATATTAATCCAGGATATGGTCTACTTAAGCGCCAAATTTCATCTAAACAAATAATATCCATACTAGTACGGAGTTTCTGCATTTGCAATGCGATCAGTCCTGTATTATATACTACCCACTGCTGGGCACGGGCCTCCTCTACTACTGAGAGGGGTTAGGCCTTAGTCCACCACGCTAGCCTAGTGCGGGTTGGCAGACGTACTACGTACATACCTTCGAAATTCTTATAAAGAGCTTCTTAGGTATGCATGTTTCCCCACGATGTTTTCCTTCACCGTTAAAGCGAACTATAAATTGATAAACAATACACACGTAACTATGAAAGGTCAGAGGTGTGTGCCTTGGGTTTTGAACCTCCGGACATTGTCTCGGCAGACCGTTCCATTCCCAACTAGGCTATCGTCCACAT
Organism: Lapara coniferarum; assembly: GCA_949316025.1. NCBI lineage: Eukaryota > Metazoa > Arthropoda > Insecta > Lepidoptera > Sphingidae > Lapara > Lapara coniferarum. The sequence goes on from OX438927.1 coordinate 27,790,886, forward strand.
CGTTTCTGCATTTACTTTTAACAACCATCTTTAGAAACTTATGAATTTTTAATATTACTTAATAAGATTTAAATAAACTCTATCAATTATTTATTACGACAAAGGATGATAAAAATAACAGTGAAATTTGGCCCTACCATAGTTTCTCACAATAAAACTGTGAAAAGAAAGTGAGTACCAATTAAGGTGAGTCGAAAATTAAACTGTCATCCATTTGCACTTTAATAACACAGTTCATATTTCACGTGAGTTAACGATTTCCGACAAATGTTAGCGTTATGTAAGATTCTGGTATTAATTATGCGATGGTAGGCATTAACTCGTTGACCCCGCGAGATTGTACGCATGTGTAATTAGATTCCGGTTTATTTAGATCATATTATAGTGGGTGCACTAGTTGCGCTTCTGCCTACCCCTTCGGGGATAAATAGAGTGAGTGTGTGTGTTTTATATCGTGTCTTACTTGAAAATAGAACCTCAATATTCCCTAATTATCATTAAATACTGGCGTTTTACGATAGCCTAGTTGAGAGTGGAATTGCCGAGACCAATATCCGCAGATACAAAACTCAAGGGCACACCTCAGAATTTTCTAAACTTGCTTTAACGGCGCCGCGGCGGGGAAAACATTGTGAGGAATCGTGGATACTTGAGAAGTTCTCTATAAGAATTTCTAAGATATGTTAAGTTTGCCAACCCGCACTAGGCTAGCGTGGTGGATTAGGCCTCAACCCTCTCAGTAGCAGAAGAGGTCCTTGGTTAACATTGTGACAGTACATAATACAGGGCCAATATTATTACATTTATACTGCCGTTTTACAAAGATATTAAGTACAGTAATTGTAATGGAGTGCGGTTGAAAATGAGTTCTGTTCTTAAGCTTTTACTAAGTTAGTAAGTATCACTGCTACTGCATATATTATTCCAAATCGGTGCCCTTCTTTTATTATTTTTTGTATTTGTTTTTATATCATAGTAATTATTTATCAATAAATAACAATATATGTTGAGTCTGTTAAATGTAACCTCATAAATTGTTCGTGCTATATCATGTTGCAAAATCTATACAAGTTTTATCCGAATTGGAAATCCCAACGTAGGTCCTAGAACCACCCACATTAGCGCAAGCAGATGATTCTCATCTGTAATAAAGTTAATGAAATTATCATTAAATCTATAATTTGGCATGAAATATTTTGCTTTACAGTCAGTTTCGATTACGCGATTGACGGGTGAGTGCTGTAAGTTATGAATTATTCATGTAGGTTTAATGTTCTGTCAATATTTTGACAATGTTACAAATGTTATGTAACATCCAATTTATTCTAGCTTTCATTTAACAGTAATTAACGACAAAAATGATTTTAAAATTATATGATGATGATGATTAAATTATAAGCAAGTTTGATAAACTAATTTCTTATGAATATTCCCAACACACGGAATTGGTTGAAATTATTTGCCGGCAGTTAAAAGCATTCTGTCTTACTTACTTTAATAAGTGACTTGCAAACTCGTGGTAGCGGGCAGACGGTAATGATTGCAAAACAAACAATATTAAATGTGGGTCTCGTCATTGTTTGTGTTTCATTATATTTGTTATTAAAGGCTTAAGTATCAGTTACATCACATTGAAAGGTTACTTACTGAGTACTTTAATGCAAGATTTCTTGTTTTATGTACTTTTAAGTTAACGTACATCTTTGAAGGGGTAGGTAGAGGGATCGTGTAAAATTCTCCGAGATGTATGGAAATTCTATATTAAGCATGTATTTTAACGATCTAAAAGTATTTTTTTGGGTGTTCTATTTCGAAACCTATCCATCCCTTATTAACCAAATTTCCTTTACTTTCTTGAAATATTAAAGCATTTATGATTCCCGTTACTTTGCATGGTTATGATAAAATTACGATAAGATGTACTATTTGCGGCCATTTGTTGCAAAACATTGTACTCTTTTATTAGAAACAAATCATGGCTTCCTCACTTTAACAAGCGATTAATTACGACAATAAATCTTATAAATGGATGTTGTAGCTTCCACGACGATATCTAGAACATAAATCAGTACTCTCAATCGATTTTCCCAATCGTTATTTACTCGATTACTCTTTGTGATTGTATAGTATATACTAAGTTTTATAGTAAAAGATGTGCAAAAAGCACGTCCCAATTTTTACTTAAAATCGGGTTATTTTTAGGATTGTCAGAGGAAGAAAGGGGCTTATTGGGTCTTCAGCAATCTCGTTGCACGCAATGCAACAGCGAAATTGCTGCTTCAAGCCTTTTGTGAGACGATGGTATCAATTGGATCGAACCTGTCCAATTGTACACAGAAATGTTTTTTAAGGTTCTACCAGTTACAAAAGCAGAAATATTTTCTTATATTTAGGTTTAAAGGAACTTACTCGTTACTCTAAGGATGCGGCCGGAATGTTAAAACAACTGCGATTATGTAAAAAATAATAAATATAAGAGTGTAGCGGGGCCATTAAGTGACGTTCATTTCGTACGATATTATCTTCTTCAAATAATGTAGGTGTCCGTATTGAAAATCATTCAGTTTAGGCTGACCACACACTATCCATCTGTCATTCCCAACAATCAATCAACTTTCAACGATTTTTATAAACGTATCAGTTGTGATTGTGATTACAGCTCGGTTAATTAGAAAGTAAATTGTGCTAGAGAGCTTTGTTTGATTTCTCGTGTATGGGGCTAGCAGGCCGTGACAATCGGCTTATTATGCTTTCGTATTGAATCATTATATTTACTGTTTATTTTTTTATTACTAAATGAGCATTACTGGAATTGAAGGTAAAGTTAGCGTCTTAGTTGTAAGTGCTTGATGGTGTGTGAACTGCTGAAATAGTTTATAAGTCATGTTAATTACTAAAAAATAATTTAAGCTTATAAAGTTACGCGCGAAGGATATAATTGATTCCGTTTGTGTAATTAAACATTCGTGAATTGTAACGCGAGAAATCCTAGATCTGCAAGTCAGAAAGTTAATTTAAGTAAGGTCTCGTTTAAGAAAATTACATAGTAGATTCTTATTATTATGTGGCAGGCCTATTTTTTGTTTACAAAGACAGTTACATAACAAAGTAAAGTACTCATGACGTAAAGTTTTCTAAAATTATAATCAAAGATCTCAAACTCGAGAGAAAACTTGAAAACCATAAAACAGTTTAATCTACGCATCTCCATAAGCCTATGGCGCGTCAACTGCGGGTTTTTTCCTTGGACAACCTTTCTCTCCTTAAGTACAACTGAAGGTAAAAAGCCGTAGGACGAGCTCGCTTTCCAACGCCTTTATTTTCACCTGCCGTGGTAAAAGTTCATCAATCTAGACAGTTCCATCTTTCATCTATTAGAATTTGAAACTAGTTTATAAGACCATAAAATCTAACTTGAAAGATAAGTTCATACCGTTGTTCTCAGAGGGTTATGCAGAGCCTATAACATAATAATAATACCAGCCTTGTATTATATACTGTCCCACTGCTGGGTACGGACCTCCTCTACTACTGTGAGGGTTTAGGCTTTAGTCCACCAGGCTGGCCTAGTGCGGGTTGGTAGACTTCACATCCCTTCGAAATTCTTATAAAGAACTTCTTACGTATGTAGGTTTCCTCACGATGTTTTCCTTCACCGTTTAAGCGAACGATAATTGATAAAGAATACACATGTAACTTTGATAATCAGAGGTGTGTGCCTTGGATTTCGAACCTCCGGATAGTGTCTCGGCAGACCGTTCCATTCCTAACTAGGCTATCGTCCACTTTGCAGAGCCTCAAAGGCTTAATTAGTTAAGCTTTGTATGTTTTTTTAACAACTAAATAACGAGACGAGCAGGATCTCAAGATCTCGCCTGATCTTGAGCGATCATGCATCATTATCGCTTAACAATATTACCGCCAATTATATGGTAGAATGAACGTTCGAATTTTGAATTTCAAAGTGATGCGTACTACATTGCGCTCACCGTCTACATTAGACATGCCTAGCAATTACTAGGTACTGCCCACCAAGCCTGACTCCCTCATAATATGACTGACCTAACTGAACCTACTAAAGTCTAAGCTTGTTGAAAATTTTATTCTAATAAAAGAGAAAAAAAAATCCGTGAGATTCGTCACATCGATAACAAATTCTCAGTAATAACTCAAAAGATGTAAACAGTGAAATACCACGCTACCATCTACCGTGAAAAGTGAACAATTGCTCGTAACAGCTATTGTTCGTGCGTTGCTGTAATGTAACGTGATGCTTTAGCTACGACGGCGGCCGCTTGGTGGCGCTAGCTATGTTTATGAGAGTAACTCTGAAGAGCTATGACCAACTTATAGGTTTTTACTAATGCCAGAGAGAAATTATGCAAATATTACGTTTATTTGTTTTTTTTTGTATTTTTATAAAAGCTCATCTGTCTGATGGTGACGGCTTTTGGACTCTTGATTTACAAGGTTTAATGGTCATGTACGTCCGCCATGGTTTAAAAAATAAATAAGAACTAAAAATTGTTAGTTTAAGCTAAAAACCAAAAAACTAACTCAATCTAAATCAATTGAAAATGGAAGTATGTTTTGAGTTGACTATAAAAATCGTCACTTGCTACAAATATGTTTAAAATGACTAGATTTATGGAAGGACATTAAAATTTATAAATTTCCAAATTTATTTAATTTCATATGAGCTTTGATTAATGCAAACTGGTAATATCAGTACATTGTACTCTTTGTTAACGTCGTATAAAATATTGTTGATAAATATATGTAATTAAAAAGTAAAAGTTGAAAGACGACTAGACAGTTCATGTTCGATGGAATTATCTAATATGTTAATTTTATTCTGCGTAATATGACGAATTATACTCAAATTTGGTGGATTTGTATGCGTTAGTGACCAGAGTAATTTGTGTGTCAGAGGTTCATGATAAATCACATATAATATTATTGTTTTTCATTATTTTAAAGCCTAGTTGTGACACTGCTGAGCAACGGTTTTTTTCACCGTCGGGAACGAGGAATCGGAATATAATAGAAGTTAATAAGTAAAATGTAGTAATGTGGATTATTTTTACCGAATTGCGTAAGAAAAGAGATTTGGTAGAGTTAGCAGTAGAGTCACTCTGTTTAAACATAATTTTCACCATTACTTTTTAAATTATCAAAATTAATAATAAAATCTGTTCTAACTACAGATGATTCAATAATTATTTAGGAGTGTGTGATCCCTTATATGTATTAAGAATAAGAAAAGTTAATTTGAATTAACTGTCCTTTTCAATCCACAATACCTTAAATCAAAGTTCTAGTGCAAATAATTACGTATAGCAATCACATTCTAATAGCGTGCAGGTATCCAAGTTTTTTTAACGTTCTATCGCCACATCTAATTTATTACAGCTTGTCACATGCCGCTCAACTCGCGTGGAACACTCGTTTAAGTGTTGGATAGTGTTGTATAAAGTAGTAAATAATACTTTATACAATACGAATTATAGATAATATTTTTTAGTTTTTAATCGTACTTTTTCGTTACTGTCTTCCCAGTGTTGCTCTTTGTAAAGTCATGTGACTGTAGTCGCAATTGAAAGCACAGACATCGATATATCACACGTAGAAACGTCAGTTTCCCTCTAACAATATTAAGGTCGATCAATGTCATTATCACCAAGAAAAGCAATTACAATGTCCCATAAAACCATTTTTCTATAACGTGTTGGGAAACTCCACTGCGTTGATTTCTACCGCGCTATTATTCGTATCAGACCAGCGGGAGCGTTACCGACGCATCTCGCTTTCACGTGCATACTTGTTTACATCGCTCGTATTATTGTATTTAGTTATAGTTCAGTGTTCAATACGCGCCATCGTATTTCATCGGAAATTTAACATAACCTATAAATTAATGACGTTCCATTTTACGCAATAATTATAAATATGAGAAATTTGAAAATCGAATACACCGATAGAACACTTAAATAACAAAAAAATAATTTTATTTAAAAAACGTGTTTTTTTTTGTAAATAAACTCGCGTGGATTGCTGTCGAAAATGATCTGAAACTTGAACTACTCTGTGCTTAGTGGCGTTAGTGATGTGGTTGGTGCTGATGACATTGTTTTTATTATGGCTGCTCGAGCACTTCCGGCGGAAACACACGGCTGCCATGTCACACACGTGCGTCCGAATGTTAGTATTATGTTTCTATTAATATGGGTAGACAGTATTAATTACAATATGTTGTTGAACTGATATTATTGGAGGTAATTCAATTATCAAGTTTTAGTTCATGGAATTCATCGCTGTAGTTTCGATACGATTGTCACAAATGCATAATTACATTCTGCAAGGGTAGCTTTTGTGGGCTTATAGTTTTTATTATTAATTTTAAATTGTATGTAAACTTTGTGCCAAATGGCGTCCACTACCCATTAATCCTTACATTATCACACTAATTAAGGGTTCTTTGCCAACCTATAAAAGAAAAATAAACAATAAAGGAACAGAGAATTAATTACGTCCCATATCTCAGTGATTTTCAATAAGTAAGAGTAGTCTCTTCATGTTGGTCGTCTGATTACTTAACAAACGTCAAAGTAAACAGTAAATTGGTTTGACAGACAGACCGACATGCTACGATGGATATCTAAGCAGGAACGAGTGGAGGAAGCTGTGATGACATATTGCATGTTAACTCGTCGTTAACATGTTTTAATTTGGGTTTCGTCATGTAGTTGGATCGCGGCGAAATTGTCAGGATTTGGACTCGATTTCCTAAAATTTGATACGTGAACTCGTTTTTAGGATTTTTGACTTAACTTCTGTATTATACTGCCTCGGTGGCGTAGTTGTATTATGGTACGATTCCAATGCTGAGATTTCGGGTTCGATCCCCGTGTCGGGAAAAGTGATATTGGATTTTTTTATTCAGTATCAGCCCGGAGTCTCGAATTTGTGCCCGATATGGCGATAGACTCGCCCCCTATCACATCACGGGACTGAATGCGCATGGCAAAAAGTAGGTGAATTAGTTGCGCCTCTGCCTACCCCTTCGGGGATAAAACGCGTGAGTGTGTGTTCTGTATTATTTGTTAACAACGTGAAAGATTAATGTCCTCGCAAGTCGTCAAGTAAAGTATCGGAATCTATGCCTAAAGACTTCTTAGATGGTGCGAAGATATTGTGTATTCGGTTCGATAGCGACGTTAATACTTGATGGAAAACCGTCAAGTAGTCAGTTCCGGGGTCAGCCTGTGTACATCTTGTATGCAAAGCCTAGGTACCCCGGAGCCGCCTTCAATGCGTTGATGAAGGCTACCGCGGGGTTTTAGTCGGTACGCCGGCATGCGTAGCATGTCGGAAACCCCGACATACCCGCTTCGGTTCCTCGGACTGACGCGGGATCTTAAAGTGATTTCCCCGCGGAAAAAAAAAAAAAGATGAAATAGTTTTGTCGGCCGTCGGGTTTGGTCTAAGGGTTGCGAGCGCCTTCTGCACTCACCCATAAGACCGGTGTTCTTTCGTAAGCCGACCCTCGTCAGGCTAGAAAGAGTAATGTCAGGAACAAAAAAAAAAAAACAAAAAGGGTTTGGTCTTTTTTGTCGACATTACTTTTTTCTTTAACAAGGAAAGCAACAGGCTAAGTATATTAAGGGTTTGAATTTTATAATATGAAAGGTTAAACAATGCTTTTCACGAACTTATTATTATTTGGACTCTACTGCACTTACGTTTAGAGTCTTTAGACATCACGCGGAAACGACGCGACGCAGTCAACTCGTTGTTTAAAAACAGTACACTACATGAAAAAAGTTGCTGTAATTTTACGGCAATAGTCCAGTTTCATATTAATTATGTGTTTTAGTCAGAAGTTGACTGTGCGTTACTTTAGAAGTGTCTTAGTCACTGCCGTGCGAGAATTAAAGTCTTTACAAATTATTTATTCGCCGTTTTTGGATTTGACTGGCAGATAAACTTATCGTCACGATCTCAACCCAAGATAAAACACATTACCACGGACAAATTGCAAATATCGCTATGAAACATCGCATATACCTCATGTTGCAAAGTTAAGCAACAGACTTTCGCAGTACAGATACTTCATTTGCAATTTAAAACAATAAACGGGGTTTTAATGCCAAAACATTCTAATATGTAACAGATTTCCGCTCCAGAACACATCTCCCCCCTTTTACTCCGTCCCGCGTAATATAATTATTACTCAGTTAAAATCTCACAAAACTGTTGCGACATTAATGGTTACGTAGGCTTTCAACTCATGATTATGGGAAGAAGTTGTTACTCTGAGAGAATTGGTCTTTAAATTTGGGTCAGAGTATAGATTTCAAGGAGGTGAATGTGTAAGTATAAGCTCATCTCTATGTCCGAAAAGTTAGGTTTGTGTTGTTGTTGACCATGACGTGATAGAATGTATGCCTATCGTCATATCAAGAATTAATTCTAATTTCAGGCAAATCAGGTTTAGTTCTGTAATAGAATATGAACCTTTGTAAATTATGATTATCTTTTCTTATAACGATTTGTGTTGTGTTTTTATGATATATATTTTTTGCGTTAATCATGTAGAGCAAAGGAAACAATTGTCTGTGACAGTGGCGTAGCTTCCCTTAGAGGGGTCCTTTATCAAAAGACATATCCAAAATCGGGTTTAAAATTCTAATCAAGTTTTATATATATTTGGATAGTACTCCCAAAAATTAGGCCTTTGCAATATATCGTATAATTTTAATGTACTGCAACTTTCAAATTTATGTAATTTTATTTTGCTTAAAAGTACACTTAAAATGAACGTTTAAATAAAAAAAATTGGTATAAACGGAGGGGTCTTAAAATATTTTTAATGGATCCTAGATCTATATTTTTGCTTCTAATATCCACAAAGTTTGAGCCTGGTTAGATTTAGAGGCCCAGCACTCATACGAAAAGCGGAGATCTCCTTTGGGGGCCTCAAAAGTCCCAAACAAAACCCTTCAGGACAGGGCAAACTTGTTGGCTAAGGGTGCAGTAGTTATTCTCATGTCCTGTGTTCAAAGCCTAGAATTTTATAAAGCGTCTCGGCATACTGTGACTAATTAGTAAGTCGATGTCGGCATACATCTTTATATGAAACTACGGCAGAGTGCAGCCTAATTGCATAAACCGATTGTGCTTACCCTGAGCATCCTTTACACCCTATCATCTAACGAGCTAAACAGACTTCTAAGTTCATTTTTTTATTCCATTGAATGACGAGTCGAGCATGCCGTTCGGCTGGTAGTAAGCAATATGACTACCCATAAAAGGTAGCAACACCATCCAGCACCTTGAGTCACAAAGTACAGTGTGGCATTCCACTGCGCTCGTCATCCTGAGACATAAGATGTTAAGTGTCATTATGTCCTGTAGTTACACTGGCTACAATGTCCTTCAAACCGAAACACAACATTGCATGCACACTACTGCTTGGCGGTAGAAATACATTGTGTTGGTATCCACCCAGACTCTTACATATGAGAGACCTACCACCAGTAAAAGTGATCACAGTTTGTTTCAATTATCTTTGTAGTGCAAGGAAACTAGCATGTCACCTGTACAACAAACACTGCACAATAGACAAAGTGACCCACATTTCTCAAAACAGTAAAGCATAGCAGCAATTTGTAAAAAAAGCGTTCACAAATTATGCACATACCATGTTACAGTTATTAAGACTCGAAATGCGCTCAGGTAGTTTATAGCCACATTAACATAATTACAGAAGTGTCGGATTATGACTAAATGTTCAAGTCTATTTATTTACGAAATTTAGTCGTAAAATTGTTAAGATTTTTCTAAACTAGTATCCGGGCTCAATGGTTCAAGGCTGTAGGCAGCAGTATTTTCTAGATTCAGTAATATTACCAGCACTGTATTATATACTGGCCTACTGCTGAGTACGGGCCTCCTATACTAGAAAGAGGGTTTAGGCCTGAGTACCACGCTGGCCTACTGCGGGTTGGCAGACTTCATATATCCTCGAAATTCTTATGAAGAATTTTACGTGATGTAGGTTTTGTCACGATGATTTTCATCTCCATTAAAGCAAGTGATAATTCCCAAAGAATGCACACAAGTAGAAAAGTCGGAGGTGTGTGCCAAACCCAAGGGGGTTTTGAACCTGCGTGCATTCGTCTCGTCAGTCCATTCCACTCCCAATCAATACCTACGTTTTTCTTGTATGCTAAAGTCTGTGTAAGTAACAGGTTTGTCTATGTATTTTATGAATCAGCAGTCATCAGGTTTGAAGGTCATCTAAGTCAGTGTAATTGTAAGGCGTGAACATCCAATGTCTCTTGATGAGCATAGTGCAGCAGTATTTTGTAATTCATGTGTGTGAATGATGTTGGTAGATATTATAGTTCATTTTAACTTCTTAGTACATTTTTACTACTAAGAATGTCGTACCTCGCAGGCGTTATTTTAATAATAATACATAGTGTGTGTCACTTTTATCTCCGAAGGGGCTGGCAGGGGCGCAACTAATGCACCGACTTTTCGCCTTGCATATTCGTCCCATGACGTGCTAGGCTTCCATACGACCGCGCCAAATGGAGACGGCCGCGTTCCGTATTAACCGATCCAGAGGACGAAACCACTCTGACCATCCGCCGTAAGAACGAGTTCTTGAAACTCCAACACTCCACAAGACCGCAGTTCCGTCCTCGCCGCGTTCCCCGTCGCCCCCCGAGTCCCCTAGCAGTTCCGGCCTGCGTGCCGATGACAACACAATCTAATAGGATTAGGCCTAAAAACCAATCTTTCCCTTAATCGTTGATGTCTCATCCTCTCTCAGTGGTCGTCCTGAGCCGAGGTTCGTAACCCGTTAGTGGGTTGCCCTCAGCATGGTCACTTAATTCAAAGGGTTGCGAGTGCCTTCTGCGTTCACCCTAAAGACCGGTGTGGCCAGAAAAGCCGACTCGCGTCAGGCTACTGGCAGTAGGGCCATTAAAACAAAAAAAAAAAACGTGCTAGGGGGCGAGCCTATCGCTATATCGGACACCAATTTTAGACTCCGGGCTGATACTGAACAGAAAAATTCAACATCAACTACGCCACCGAAGCAGTGACAATTCATCAATACTTATGTTAAAAAAATATGTGATTTAAAAAAAAAAACACCACAAGCTATTGCCGTGGTATATTTACATCATACAAAGTTTAATCACATCTACCGATTCTTTAATTTGCAAAACATCTGACAAGTTTCTACGTAATTACACTATCCGTCGAAATAGGTAAACGTGCACGTCTATGGTGCGCTTACACCTGTCAAAAGAACAACAATGACTCGCGTAATTTCATACAACGTGGATGATCATGTAGGAATGGGAGAAAGAGCGAGGCCGGTGCCCGAGCGGCAGTCACTCGACACGCGCATTCTGATATGGTCAACTGTACATAATTACTGCAGTGATTTGTGTTCAAAACCGACATGGGTGTCGAGCCGAACGGCGCGCGCCATTTTCAAAAATTTACGCGCGCTCATTAAACCACAGATTATAAATCGGTACGATAAAAACTCGTTTCTTTGACGAAAGTGAATTAACATTAAATGTGTCGTGTGAGAGTGAATGTGAAACTGATTATTGCGTAAGCGAATTCTTCGAGATGTTGATGGATTTTTTACGTATTTGTGTTACGTATTGTCGTTTAGGACTCGATTAGAGGGTAATAGAGCCCTTTTAACCTTTTACGTTGCGGATTAAGTAATTTCTCGTAACAGTGCGACGGCTCTAATGATGGCCACGTTATACGTAATTTATTATGGCCTGCTTCCCAAACGTTTCTATTGTGATTATTTTTTATTAACTTTTTTTGTAGGAAATGAAGTGTGATTACAATAGTAGCTTGTCTTTGGGAAATCAAATTGTTTATGGTTTAGAAATTTTATGAAAAAGTTGGGAATAGTTTACGTCGCGCGCCGCTGCGTTTGCTATTTTTTATTGTTACCTTTCGTTTCTAGCGATAATAACTCAATTCGTTGTATATTTGCATTGCAAATTGATGGTTTGGATGCAAAAAGGCCTTGCCAAACTTTTACGTCATAAAAACGCGAACGCTCGTCTCGTTTTTCATAGTAGTAACTTTAATTGCTATGTGCGTTATTTTAATTGATCGCTTCTGGTGTTAGAGATGGGTACGATTGACTCTACTGACGATCATTAAGTTATTATTCACACCTGTTTTTCTGGCTTATACATAAATCGGAATGACTAAGTAACTGCCTCAATTAATTTCGTATTTTTTGGGGGATTTGAATCGTAAGCTACTATGCTAATTCAATATGGGTTAATTGGTCTCTAAAACTTCATAGATATACAAATAACAATATATATTCATAATAATAGTCATCATTAAAGTTATTTTGTGTTTTTAAAAACCTAATGAACGTAGTACAATATTTATTATATACAATTTATACCACTCTTTACAATATTTAAACAAAAACTATATATATGACGCACCTTTAGAACGAAAACGACACAATTAAAAAAAATCTAAAAATGAGTTATCTTCATAAAATGATTCAAAACGAAGTTCTCAAGACAACAATAGTTCAAACATAGCCACATTCAAGCGGGAAAACGACTAAACTATTATATCTGGCCTTTTTTAATTATATTTTTATAAAAAAGGGACCAGTTTTAAGTCATTTCATGATGATAGCTAAATTTTCGATTGTTTTGAATTGTGTCGTTTTCGTTCTAAAGGTGCGATGAGTAAATTTGTAATACGTGTTGAATTTAGGCCTAATAATATGAAAAGTTATACACTCAAATATTGAACTAGCCTAAAATGTTTGTTTACATTGTCTAAAAACTCTACAATACACTCGTACTATACGTCATAATGGACAATAATCTATAATTATTATCGGCTGACTGGAATGCCTGTAATCTCTTCACGATGCTTCGATTTACCCAGTAATTGTTAAATGTTTATGTATTCTTTTTTATGGCTATAACTAAGTATTCTATGTCTGGTTATTTACTAAGTCTCAACTTTTAAATATGCAAGAGGTTATAATAGTGAATAGCATTAATCATCTCTTGCATAATCAAGTCAGTTTTGGGTAAAGATAGGAGATGCACTCTAGAAATTTTTTTCTCCTAGAAAAAGCCTTGCGCATACAGGAGCTTCGCATGGTGCAGGCCTTTCATGCAGGGAGTGAATTTGGCAAAAAAAAATTAACTCTTGCCGGCTATGCCCTCTAGAGAAAATCCGTAGCTACGCCAATGAATAAACGAGTATGATAAAATAATATTATGAATAATCTACTGTATTATGTAAACCGAAAACCCTAAATAAGGTTAACCGATTAAAACAGTATGTATGTCAGTTACAATGATCATATGAATGTTAATAAAACAACAACTTTTCACAGATATACATACACATATGTTTTTGATTCTCTACACGCAGTTAAATGACTTTCGTGAAGATAAAATTTCCTTAAAATTCCTCTTAAATTCAATAATTTACATAATTATTGAAATAGTTGTAAATTTTGATGGGAATGATTGATTGATAAATTTCAACAAATTTGGTATTATGATAATTTATTTTCTCTGAATATGCAAAAGTATAGAGGCGGACTTAATTGTCTTATATAGTTATAAAACACGCATATAAAAATCTAAAGGTGTATACACAATGCAAAATTAACAAATAGCTCTTTGACCTTTATAACACAAGAAAAAAACAACGCCTTATTACACCATGAAAGACACATAAAACAGAGTGTTTTAGTTTTTCGTTCTGCAAAAAATTATATTAAATTAATTTCATAATACCATATTTTTTTTGGCATCATCCATCGTTTCTGTGTTGCGATATCGCGACATAAGTACATACATACACTCACTCCATTTATATTTAGGCGCAACTAATGCACCAAATTTTCACCGTGCATATTCCGTCCCATGATGTGCTAGGGGGCGAGCCTATCGCCATATCGGGCTCAAATTCCAGACTTTGACCTGATACTGTGTGTTACCAGTGATGACACACGGCACTGAGACGTGGCCTCTGACTATGGGCCGCCTAAGACGGCTCACGGTCACTCAGCGAGCTATGGAGACGGCTATGCTATAGGTGTTTCTCTATGCGATCGAATCAAAAATGAGGAGATCCGTAGAAGAACGAAAGTCAATGACATAGCCCAACGGATAAGCAAGCTGAAGTGGCAATGGGCAGGGCACATAGTTCGAAGAACTGACGGCAGATGGGGCAAAAAGTTCTCGAGTGGAGACCACGTACTGGCAAACGCAGCGTCGGTCGTCCACCTGCAAGGTGGACCGATGACTTGGTAGAGGTCGCAGGAACGCGCTGGATGCGGGCCGCTTTTGACAGGTCCATCTGGAAATCGTTGGGGGAGGCCTAGGTTCAGCAGTGGACGTCACATGGCTGATTATGATGATGATGATGGCTGCATAGAAAAATCCAATATCAATATCGTGACAGAACATACTAAAAACTTTATTCATTAGCCATATAAATATTCTATTAAAAAGATACTTTTTCTAAAATAGCTTTACTTTGTAAATGGTTGTTCTTGTGTGAAAGTAAATGTGAGTGAACGAGATATTTGGTTCATTGTAACGTGTTCATAACTTCTTGTAATTAACTCGTATGATGTATTGCAATAAGGAAGCTTTATTCAGAATAAAATTGAGGAATTGCAACAGAGTGCATTATTTATAAGAATTTAGGTTTATTGCAATTCATCCATTTGATATCATTAATGAACTGATTGTCACAGCTAAGAATTAGTCCTAAGTGCAATGGCAACATGATGCTCTGGTCACCCTTTATAACTTATGGACTTAACATAAATTAATATTTCATAGAGACTAGCATAGTTCAGTGTTATGCAGTTACTTTTATAGTTTTGGAAGATGTAGTAGTATAACAGCCAACAATTAACTTGTTCCTGTAAAATATAGCGACACTTATGTATAAAAATCCCACCGCGTATTAGTGGTTCAAGTTGTTTGGTAACAATTATGGCATAAACAATATATGGTCAGGCTTGCGGCTGACAATCAGTCACAGAAGCGAGATCTTTATGATTGCGCATTGGCAGCCAACAAAAAATTACCATATCTATTTAAATTATGCGAAACCCGACTTCTGGCTTTCTATGTAATTACTTACTTCGATATTTATCGTTTGTGAGGAAGGCTTGTATCGTGATATATCGCTATTAAAGTTAATTGCATCGGCGACAAGCGCGTGTGATTGTCCAGACTGTTTGTTTCAATAATCATTATTTTCATCATTTTTGGTGCTTTTAATTTCATATACAACTTTATTTTATGGTATTGAATGACGAGTCGACCATGCCGTTCGCCTAATGGTAAGCGATACGATCACCCATAAACAGTAGCAACACCATGCAGCACTTTGAGTTACAAAGTACTGTGTGGTATTCCACTGCGCTCGTCATCCAGAGACATAAGATGTTAAGTCTCATTATGTGCAGTAGTTGCAACTGGCTACAATGTCCTTTAAACCGAAACACAACAGTGCATGCATACTGCTGCTTGACAGTAGAAATAGACATTGCGGTAGTACCGACCCAGACGGACTCTTACATATGAGAGACCTACCACCAAACCTGTGGGCAATTTCCTGTGTTTTAAACAGGTTAAAATTACTAGCATCCTCTTTACTTTTTTCAACTTAAATAACAATTAATTGTTTAATAAACTAGCTTGTTGTGTGTTAACCATGTTGTGTTAAAATGATTTTTTTTATAAAACCGTATGACGTCTTATTCATGGGTAAGCAGCGATGAACCACACTTATATTTCGCCAGTTATATGAGGTCACTTGTAACGGGGGCGCACTAATTACAATTTAATACAATTTGACACCTCAAGCCCCGCGACGGACACCGCTGTCCATATATATAGGGTTTTACCATACATCTATATGTATAAGCGTGGCTTGAAGGGTTAAGATTCTACTCAATATAATTTACTTGAATATCGAACCCGCGACTTACCTACACAGTGCGACGATGCCGCGTCGTCAAGTCCGTCATAGTATAAAACCACTACAAAAACCGTAATATTTTCCACAAATCATTCACGGTATTTCATTCACCTCATTAAGTAACCATTCATTATCGATCTAACTCACCGTTACACACGTATTTTGAATTAGAGCAGCTTTCGGAAACGCGGTCGCACTTCTACGAGAAATACTGCAATTGCGTAACAATGAGCGCGGGCTTGGAGTTGGTTTGAGTGGGGGTCGAGACCCTACACAGCTGAGTTAAAGTAATTATCAGACACCGCTTTTACTTTTAGCTATTATAAGGTGTGACACGCCTGTGCTTTTACAGTTAAAGAATAATTAATTAATATTTACGAAAGCAGAGCAATTTAAAACTCTTATAGGAAGTTTCTTTAATATCGGATACATTTTATTTTTTGAAACTGTATTCGATTGATTTCATATATAAAGAAGTATGTATTTGTATGTTAATAATAAAATTTACCCGCAGTTGCATAAACTAACTCCGCACCTGAGCAAATATCGAAGCGCGATTTGAAATATCCATCAACATCTATTTTATAATCAGTATAAATAGGCAATTTTCTGTGCTCTCGGTCGAGACAGTGACAGTTAAATAACGTTTACCGTGGAACAATGCCAAGGGAATCGAAAGATGACAACTGCAATGCGTTAGCGAGGATCATCAAGGACTTCTGCAGTTGCTCGGAGAACGGCACGTGGTCACCCGAAATGACTTCGGATAAACGAAAAAGTCCATTTCTCAAGAGCGAATTGACCAACATGTCCGCAATGAGACGAAGGATTATGACGTTAGCAAGGAGAAAAAAGAGTACGCCGCAACCACCAAAACTATATGATATGGAGAAGATGGAGAAGAATTCCGAAACTTTAACATCTAACTTAGTCAACACTACAATAAGTTCACAGAGCAGTACAATAAGAAGAAACATCGATAACTTTCTTCTATCTAGAAGAATGTTTGCCTTAGAAGAAGATATATACGAGACACCCATACAACACGTCAAAAACTCGAATTGCGGGGAGAACTGGTCGCTGAGTAAAGCTTGGAGATTGAACAACGAGTTCTTTAATCGACCACCCATAGACACTTTGAAGCCAGTTGAAAGACTTCAATACTTAGAGCGGATAGACGAAGTGCCACGTCGAAAGAAAAGAAACAAGAAATTGAAAGAGCAGCTACGTTACGATCGAAACATAAAGCGTCACATAAGAATAAGAGTCATGCTGTCTTTGAGGATGAGGAGGTACATGAAAAAGAGGTTAAGAAAACCTACTCTGAGTTCCACTCAGACTATAGTCCCCCCGAGAAAGTTCCCTAGAGGCGGCTCTGTATCCAGTTTCGGGACTCGATCGTACCGTAGTGTGATGACGGATAAATTGGCTGATGGGTCGGTGTTGTTCGATGTCCACGAAGCCAGGAATTCCACCATGGAGCTGTGCCATGACTACGAAGAGGACCTCGACACGCTAGAGATAGCGTTACGCGCCGGTAATTTTAGGTAAACTATGATTCATTTTAATGGTCGATTTATGATCGTGTGCCGTTATTTATTACGAGGTACATCTGTGGGGTCATGAGTAAACTATACCGTGAAACTATGTAAATGTACGTGTGCTAAGTCGACTTTATATAGCAGTTTTAGTAAAATAAATAAATAAATAAAATAAAATACTTTATTCATCACGTAGGCGAACATGGTTGCACTTATGATAAGTCATACATTAAATTAATTGCAATAATTATTATTGATACAAAAGGTCACTTATATAACTACCGACAATTTTATTGAGATTAAAAAGAATGATGAAAATTAGAATTTAAAAAGCCAGCTCGGGCTGGCAGGAAAGGGGATATAAAGAAAAAAAAAAAAGAGATCATTATTATTACAAAAATTATGGGAGGAACGCGTCGCGATCCTCACCGGTGACCGCTAACCTACCAGCCTTTCACTAGCTTCCTAAGCGATGACTACCCGAAGAAGAAAGGCAGAAAGAAACTCCGGGCTTACTTTTTTGTCATCATTTGTCCATTGAATCTTTACATATTTTTTTTTTTCAAGTCTTTTGCTTACAAAGTCAGATCAGTTACATAAGCTAATGCACACACATCACCGTAAAATAGGGATTAAAATCAATTGAAGGAATTTAACTAAGAGTAAACACTATCCCTAAGAAATTCATAACAAAATTAGAGAACACAATTAGGTAAATAATTATAATTAAACGGTGTACAGCGTGCAGACGCCTACATTTACAAACATAATCTTCGTTGATTTTTTTCAATATTTCGTGGATTTCAATCAATACGCACAATTTAAATAATTGATTTATAAATTAAAAGCAAACGCAACACAAAGATCGGTCGGTCGTCATTAACAAAATGATATGTCAAAACGAGGATAATTATAAAAATGTCATATAGAGATTTAATATTAATTACAATGTCAATATTAGGTATAATCAGTTTTAGATAGATACACATGATATATGTTAAGCAATTAGCTTCAATATGTATTAACATGGTTAGCCACGGTGTGCAGGACCAATTTTCCAAACTGAATACCAAAGTAGCATAATTTAACGCAATATAAAATGCCTTGGAATTTACCCAGTCTTTATGCTACGCTCTCCTGACTTAGAAATTACGTGTGTTCCTGCCGAATGCAGAAATTCGGTTGTAAAAGGTACGCATAGCTATTTTTAGTGTTATTTATACCTCACTTACTATAAAATCAGAACACATTAATGTTTTTAATACCTGCAGACTCTCTGCCGTCTTTAGCCGTGAAATCTCTTTACGGCACGCCCTTCAAACTTTTAGAAGCTTGTCCTCGCAGGGCTGTATTGACATAGATGAGTTCTTCAATACAATTGTCAATTTGTCTGGCCGCCAAATCCGCGAATAAATATTCAAAGGTCAAACATCTAAAATGCATATTAGTCAGTCCGGATACGTGTGTGCCGTACCGTGAACCCATTGTCGCGTCGTTTCAGTTCGTTTGTTTATATGCCTCGATACTTTTGTGTGACTGGGGACAGTAAATGCACACGTGACGAATTTTGCATTGTACTTTCTATTTGATTGTAGGGATAGTTCATACATGTATAAAGTTTTGTAGGGCTAGTTCAATATTCAAGGATCCAAAATGAAACATTTTGGTGCCTCGACTGCCTCGGTGTCGAAGTTGTATTACGGTACGACTGCAATGAGGTCTCGGGTTTGATACCCGGATCCGGCAGTGATATTGCGTTTTACTATTCAGTATCAGCACGGAGTTTGCGACCGATATAGCGATAGGCGCGCCCTCTCTTTAGTATCACATCATGGGACGAAATACGCACGGCGAAAAGTGGGTGCACTAGATGCGCCTCTGCCTACCCCTTCGGGGATAAAGGAGGTGAAGCTACATGTATGGATACATAAATATATGTATATGTAAAATGAAAAGTATCTACCCACTCTTCATCTATATTTTTCAATGAAATTGATTCCGAACTGAAGATTTATTGGAAAAAAAATTTTACTTGTTTACTTTTTTTGCCATCTCTGAATATAGTTTTGAGATTAGAGTTGTTAAACTTTATTTATGCTGCAAACAACTAGCTTATGCGTGTTGATGTGTTAATGCGTGTTATTTAATTGAAAACTTTAGATATCCAGCCGTCAGATTGAGATTATTACGTAAATGGACCAAATATAAATAAATATTACAAAAACAAATAAAAATTATTCTCGTTACTCGTATTATAGATCTCCATAAAAATTTCGAGGGTATGTGAAGTCTGCCAAATCACACTAGGCCAGCGTGGTAGACTAAGGCCTAACCCCTCCCAGTAGTAGAGGAGGCCTGTATTCAGCAGTGGGTAGTATATAACACAGGGCTGATTGCATTGAAATATAAACAGATTACATACAATAACAGATTAATGTACAATGTCTATGCCTTTGGCGCCCGTGACATCACAAAATGGCCCAACGGAAGACCAGCGCTGGTTTTCTATCAGCTTATGAAATTGATTCTGAACTGAACTGAGTTGGGGTCGTTTTTGTAACGAGCAAATTGAATTTAAATGTTGTGAAGATTTTTTAATGTTTTGTAATGTATAAAAATAAAATAAAATAAAATAGCCTTTATTGCTGTTTTTTTTTTTTTTTTTCTTACAATTAGTGTATACATGCCTATTTAATAAACCCTTAATTATTTTAATCTATTTTATTATTGAAACTATCGGCAACTGGTTGTTTGTGTAGGACAGCTTGTCTGTCGACAAAGGCCTCCTCTAAAGATTTCCACGTATTCCTGTCTCTTGCTAAACGGATCCATATCGGACCAGCCACTTTCTTGAGGTCATCTTCCCATCTTTTTCTTTGTCTGCCTCTATTTCTTTTCCCATCTCTTGGGTACCATTCTGTTATTAACTTAGTCCATTTTTCTTTACTATCTCGTAACATATGTCCCGTCCAACGCCATTTAAGCTGTCTGTAGGCAGTGTGTGCATTTTTGAATTTTGTTTTCGTTTTTATTTCTTGTAGTTTTACTTTATCAATTCTCTTTATACCTAAAATACTCCTTTCCATTCCATTTTGGCAGACTTTTAATTTATTTTCTTGTAATTCTGTTAGCGCCCATGTCTGGCATCCATATAGTAAACATGGCATAATGCACATTTCATATACTTTCTTTTTTCCTTCCATTGGCATTTCTTTATTCTTCATTACTTCTCTAAGAGACCAAAACCGTTTCCAAGTATTAGTTATTCTTCGTTCTATTTCTTTATTCATGCAATTATCTGTAGATATAAGTTGGCCCAAATATATATATTCATTTACATATTCTATTTGCTCGTTATTTACTGTTATTTGTTCATTGGTTACTGCTTGTTGGGAATTAGTCATAATTTTGGTTTTAGTTAGGTTCATTGTCAGACCGGCCTTAACGCTTTCATCGGATAGCTGCTGCAACATTAGTCCAAGAGTTCCTGCGTCCTCTGAGAACAAAATCAAATCATCAGCGAAACGTAGGTGGTTGAGGTTTTCGCCATTTATATTGAGCCCATTTTTGGTCCAGTTTAAATTCCGAAAGATCATCTCCAGTACTGCTGAAAATAATTTCGGCGATACAGGATCTCCTTGGCGTTTTGTAATGTAGCTTGTTACAAATAAATTTGTTTCTTTAAAATTTTGCTTAAAAATTTTATTTACGAATTTTAAAATCATAATTCCATTTCCCATTCTGTTATATAAATCAAACCAACGCTATTGTAGAGATGCTACATTCTCACGATGTTACGAATTTCGCCCGGAGACAGGTTGCTTTCGTGACCTCTCGCTCAAGGCCGTTTGTGCAAGAACTTTTGGATTGGAATTAAAACTATCAAATAGATATTTGTATGTTATTGTGATTTAATGGAGTATGTAAGTGATTTTATATGTTTAAAATTATGAATAAAAATATGTACAGTCGTGTAGAATGTGGTTGGAGTTAAATTTTATTACTATTAAAATAGGCTAAGTCTATGTTTTGAATCAAGAGAGCAGTTAAAGCCTAACGACTTGACTGGTGGTAGGTCTCTCATATGTGCGAGTCAGTCTGGGTGGGTACCACCGCAATATCTATTTTTACCGCCAAGTAGCTGTGTGCATGATCTGTTGTGTTTCGGTTTAAATGGCGTTGTAGCCAGTGTAAGTACTGTACATAATGAGACTTAACATCTTATGTCTCAGGATGACGAGCGCAGTGGAATGCCACACAGTAGTTTGTAACTCAAAGTGCTGGATGGTCTTGCTACTATTCATGGGTGGTCGTATCGCTTACCATCAGGCGAACGGCATGCTCGTCTCGTCATTCAATGCTATAAAAAAAGGCTAAGTCTATGTTTTGAATAGAGAGCAGTTAAAGCCTAACGACATTGTTCATAAACAGTCTATAAACCAATTTTAGTTATGTAATGTTTTGTCTTCTTCCTTCAAACTCATTTAAAAATTCGTTCGTAGAAGACAAAACGTTCGGTAACAAAATTTGGTTTTTACACTGATTAAGGACCTAAGCTATTAAGACAATTCGATCTCATTGAAATAAAAGAACAAAAAAGTTTGGTACTTAAAGTAACCCCAACTCGCTTGGTGTTTTGGATGGCACAATACTAGAGCAATGGTGGCAAATTTGTTACGACCAAGCAAAATATTTGTTTGTAGGGCTTCTGTTATTAAAATCTATTACAGCTTTTAATCCATTTTTTGCCAAGCAGCATAGTGTATTTTGTGTTCCGATTTGAAGGAAATTGTAGCAAGTTATGTCATAGGATGACAAGTGCAGGACAATGCTCTACATTGCTTGTCAATACAATTTTTTTCATGCTGCTATTGTCTGTCATGACGCTTACCACCAGGTGAGCGGCTTGCTCGTGTCATTATTCAGTCACAATGGCGGCAAATCTTTGTCAGGCCTTTTTAACTTGGCGAAGAAGGGTATTGTATTTTTTTTCTTTGCGCTTCTTGCAAGTGCAGGCTGCAGGCGATTGTCCCGTTCGCCACACGTTCCCGTAAGGCCACCACATCCGTTAATAAAACGCTTTTATAAGTGAATGTACTCATTTCAAAGTGACAAATTCATTCACAAATGCTTAGAGCATTTAACATAGAGATGGGATGACCAGACGAACCCTTCGTTGGTCATAAATGCGCAGCTGGTCATAAACTTTTATTTAAACCTACGTGACTTGCGATCGCTGTCATTACATTCTACAATAATGACATTAAGCGGTGCTCCACAGAAATTGTGATTTTTGCTGTGTTTTTGTGTAAAAAGCGATCTAATATTCAGCCCTACACGTGTGGTTTTTTTTGTTAAATGTGTGCTATTCGTGTCTACTTCGCCCCCCGTCAGAATGACAGAAAAAAATTGTTTGCGCATTATTGCCATATCGTCTCCATTGGATAAATACTCTAAGCACAAATGTGACGAAACTTAATATCCGTTTGATATAGCCCTGTAATGACCATGCACAAGTGACTAATTAAATACGTGTTAACATTACAACGGTATTCCATTTATACTGTCGTGTGAATTTCTTGATGTTTCCTAATATTAAATACTAGCTTTTGCTCGCTGCTCTGCCACGAGAAATAATGAATATTTTCAATCAGGGGGCTTAGGATGTGAAAAAAAACACGATGCGTCTCCGCTTCGTCTTATTGTGATTGGTTGAGAGACTGACGTATCGGTCTCTATATAATACGTAGTGCTCTAACATCTAATAGTCTATCATTAAAAATAGATATTGACTTATTTTGTACTAGTACAAATAATATTAAGAAAAAACTTGACCTAGAACATTTTAATGATGACGAGCACTAAAGGGTTTTTATTTTTACAAATTATTTTATACACGTCAATTTACTTATGTTATGTTTGCTTGATTTTGACGGAACAAATATTGTTATTAGTTACAAATTTTACATTAATACGTGAAAGCTGGTAATTAGCAACTTTTTGCTAACATATATTAGATATTTCATGATTTGTTATTTGTCTGTAAGCTTTTTTTAAAAAAATAAAAAATAAAATAAATAAGCATAATACTTTCAAACTATCACGGTTGATAAGTAAAAAACGAAGACTTCACCACGTTTAGTAGTTGAAAAGAAAACGATCTTCCCGATCTGGATATCAAACCTTATCTGCAAAGTTCCATGGTTTATCCACACACAATCTCGCAAGTAATTGACATAATATTTTATTTATAGTAGAGATTAGGAAGATAAACGTGAAATATCATACACGACGTATCGTAGTGGGAGTCCCGTAATGGACCGGTTGCGACGAGCATATGGATCGCTCGGTTACACACTGGATGTTAAACCTGTCTCAAAGTTCGTGCGAACTCTATTATACTTGGTGAAATGTGTAATGAGAATGCTTATTGTCGTTGCAAATACATTGATGTCAAATAATTATTGTACTGACACGCTATGTTGGCCGTTTTGACAGATTACGATAGTGACGTGAAATCTCAATTCATTGTCAAAAAAATTATACTAGCAAGCAATCCTATAAGTGACGATCGTGTTAGATTTCATTTTGTAAAGTTTCAAATTACAAATGCCGACTTTTGTCGTAAAAATATACATTCCAAAAAAATTATTGCACGTCACTATTGACAGTAATGTATAGCAATAATTAGCTCCTTCAACGTAGTTATGATTTAATACGAAACTTGATGAGCGGACTAATGTCAATGCGGTTATCATAGAGTGCCGGTACTATATGTAAAATAATTAGACGTTCATGCATGTTTTATAACTAAATTGTCAACTTCAAAATATTAACCTATCTGGTACCGCGAGTTTGACAGCTGACATTTGTTTTTTTTCATTTTTATACTAAAACCTTATTGCGTAGGTAGGAACGACGATTTTTGCTTTTATGACAGGAGCTGTCATGTCCCAAATGGGCAAGCGGGCCTGAACTATACTAGATTTTGTGACGGGATCTACCCTTACCATTATTGAATAAAACTTACACACACCAAAAAATTGTAACTAATGTACTTTTTTGTAGTGTTTTTCGTATGTGACATGAATTCTTTTCAAACAGAAAGACTAAGTATATTATTTTTCTAAATATTTCTCTTTGGTTAGTACCATACCAGCCCTGTATACTGCTAAGCACGGGCCTCCTCTACAAGAGACTACAACTGAGAGCGTTAAAGCTGGCCTAGTTAAGTCCACCACGCTGGCCTAATGCGAGTTAGCAGACTCAAGCTTGCGGCATCGCGCAGGGGCGGTTCCGTGCAGCTATTTATGTGCAAAAAGATACCCGGGGCCGTCCCGTAGGCGCCGAAGAAGGCCACCGCGGGTTTTGATTGGTATCCCGGTGTAGGGTATACATAGTGTTAGAGACTCGATCCAATGCTCGCTCGGATGAAGCTATACTCCCGAGTGTCGACATTGGACCGTAAGACTGTGTGAAACCAATATAACCGTTCCACTCGCTCCCCAGTGGTGGTAGCGATAAGGTGTTTTTGCCACGATAAAAAAAAACAACATATCTTTGAAATTCAGAGAACTTCTTAGGTATGCAGGTTTCCTCACGATGTTTTCCTTCACCGTTAAAGGGAGCTATAATTCATAAAGAATACACATAATTTTTTTAGAAAAGTCAGAGGTGTGTGTCCTTGGGTTTGGAACTGAAGTCCGTTCTACTCCCTACTAGACTATCGCCGCTTTTATAGTATTTGCTAATTATAGTTTTCCTTAATATATTACTGTCATACCTACTAAATTATTTTTTGAGACCGCAAACTCCTCTTTACCAAACACACCAATTCAAAACAGCTGTTTTTAAAAATATTCAAATTAATGACCAACTGACATTTGAAATGACCCATATTTTTTAATTTGGTCGAAGTAATTTTTAATCTTGTTGTGTCAGGTGATTAAACGCTTTAATTTAAATATATCCATCAAACGAGTTTTATTAATTTCTGGCAAATAAGTTTAACATATCTAATATTATTAACATTGATATGTAACAAAAACCTAATACATCAATGGTTATTAAAAATAAATTGCTTATGAAAATCTCAATAGGACTCCGGCAACTGGACTATTTTGGTAAAAATGTAATTATTAAAACTATGTTTTTAAGTATATTCGTTGTAATAATAATTTATATTGAATTTTAATTTATATTTATGTGGAAGCTTGTAATTGGCATATAGTTATTTAAGTTAACACTTATGTTGTAAAAATAGCCGTAAGCTCCCCGAATAACACCAAATAAAATAAAATAATTTAGGCTTCGGTTTTGCGATAGGGAACGTGCACGTCATAAGCTCTACCATCTGGTGGCGCAGTCGGAATCTTTTTCAGCCTATCGATACTTAGCATTGACGTAAAATATTCATGAAAAGGATGAAAAATAACATTGAATCTGTTGATAATGTTGATAATGTAGTGCTGTGTATTTGGATGCTTTAAAACTTAAATTTAAACAAATCAAATGATGTGAAATTCTATTATGTGCCTAAGAATAATACTCAAGTACTTCATTCCATGATTATGTGAAAATCGTCAAAAATAATAAAATCTGTATAAAACATACATAATTATGAGTTCCAACAGCATTTAGAAATGACTTATTACGTAATTTATAACAATAAAGATGTTTTGAAGATAATATTCAATACAAACAAAGGGAACATAACCTCCTTATTCTGCCCTCTTTAGGTATTCAATCATATTTAGCGGAACCCATATTTTATAATTTTTGACATAATAAAAGAGTAATAAAAATAAATTATTGCTCTGAAAAATTCCTTTTTTATCCCCATGTGATAACATTATTTAATGTTTGCGTCAGCGCCATCTATGGACGAATAGTAATATGCGTCACGCTAGTGAAATGGTGTAACTCGTAGTAGTTTTAGTTTACACCGGTAGATGGCGTATGTAGTAAGTTAAGTATTTCTGTGAGCGTTGAAATCTTTTGCAAGAGAACTTGCATGAACACTGAACATTGAACTCTATAGTTTTATAAAAATATTATAAAATATGAATGTTGTCACATTTTGCTAATCTAATTTAGTATCTGTACGTTACGTACTATTAACAGTATTCTTAATTAAGTACTCCTAGTTCTTTCGAATGTTCAAACCTACTCTTGCTACATATTATTCTTAATATTTTTTTAAACGTACGTGTAGTATTAATTCAAATAAAATTTCACTAATCAAAAACAGTTGCTTTACCTTCACACATTCATTCAAATCATTAGTATGAAACATTATCATTACTTTCTCTACCTAAATTAACTTGAAAATTTCCCATTCCAGGAGCGGTCGCCTAGCCGTCGAGGGTTGGTGGTGCGGGCGCGCGATGCCTGCGGCGGGCGGGCGCGCCAACAACGGCGCCCTCGCGCTGCACTACGCCGCCGCGCGAGGCTGTCTCGACTGCGTGCGCCTGCTTACCAACACTACACCTGATGTCTCGTGAGTACTACCTTATAATATCAACCTCTGACCACCTGTGGAAACTACATGAAAATGCGTTCTGTAGTTACCGAGATGAGTGTTGAAAAATATAAGTAAAGAATTCTAAAAATCGCTGATGGCTGCTGGACTATGGAGTGATAAGGTTGCTGTGTCTCAGTACGAAGAGTACCAAGAGATGCATTTGTGAACAAAATAGCAGGCTATTTTATTTTTCAGGCTTAAATAATAGAATCGGTATGTTAATAATATTTTCTTCATTTCTTATCTCTGAAAAAGTTGGCTCGTCATGAACTCTATATCTTAAATGTTGACTGCCTCGGTGGCGTAGTGGTATTGCGTACGCATTACGAGTACGATTTGCGCGCTGAGGTCCTGGGTTCGAATCCCGGGTCGAGCCAAAAAAAATGTGACTGGGTTTTTCCATCTTAAAATTAACTCAGTCGCAACTCGGAGTCAGGAAGTTGGCGGTGTGATACCCCCGTGCCTCGGAAAGCACGTAAAGCCGTTGGTCCTGCGCCTGATCTCTCTCCGGTCATGTCGGATTGCCGTCTCACCGGACTATGAGAGTGAGGGAATAGCGAGTGCACCTGTGTATTGCGCACACACTTGTGCACTATAATATCTCCTGCGTACCTGGCTGATCTCCGTTGAGATTGGCCGCCGTGGCCGAAACTGGCTAGGAGGATTTTCGATTTTCATCTTAAATGTTACTAATATTGTTTTCATGAATCACTTTTCAATTATTTGTATTGCAAACGACATATTAGGATAACATTCTCATTAAAAGATCCTAAAGTCAATTAAAACATGATAAAAAAATTAAGTTTTCTATGATTTTATTGTCATCCTTGCTTTTTATTGATACGTTCGCCCATAAATCTTAGACAGTAGCACACCATACAGATCTTTTGTTACAATGTACTGCATGACACACAGGTGACACTCCACTGCGCTCGTCACAGTAGCTTTTAGATGTAAATTGTTAAGTCTCATACTGCCCACTGACTACGCTGTCTACAATGTCTTCGAAACCGGTACACAACAGTGTATACACACTGCTGCTTAGCAGTAGAAATAGACATTGACTTCCTCGAGTAAATCAATACTCAATCACTAAGAAAGTTTAGACGTTGATAAATGTACACATTGCCCCAGTCTCCCCGTCACACATGATAGTGCATTATACGGACCAATCTTGACCAGCGGCAACAGATGCGCTTTTTGTCCGTCCGTCCGTGTAACTGTGCGCTCACGAACTAACGGGCTGATCACCGTTGGGATACGAGAATTGCACCCGTTTTGAATCTCAGCTAAATGTAATCCAGTCGAGGCTAGATTATGAAAAAAATAGTATCTGCTCGCAGTTTCGATGCATTGCATTTTATGGCAAACTAGGTGATACTCGTAGATCCACCCGCGTGTAATAGTTTTTCTGGGAAAAAAATATTACCCGGGATAAAAAGTAGCTTGTAGCACTCATGAGTAATATAGCCTCCTATTAGTGAAAGAATTTTTAAAATCGGTTCAGTAGTTCCTGAGATTAGCGCGTTGAACCAAACGAACAAACTCTTCAGCTTTATAATATAAGTAGAGAAAAGTATAGATATATAAAAATGTAGCCTATGATCTTTCTTGAGGATCAAGTTTTAAGCTCTAATGAATTTCATGGAAACAGGCTTCGTGGTTTAGGGATGAAAGATAAAATACAGTCGAAACTGGTTATAACGACATCAGTTATAACATCTAACTCGGAAGGTCCAGGCAAACACACGTATTAAAAGCGTAACGTTTCGACTATCGGATATAGCGTCCAAGTTAAGTCGAGTCGTTATAACCGGATTTCAATGGATGGATGGTTCTGTGTTAAACCGTTTTTAGCGTCATATTTCTCGCTTCGTGAGTTCTATTCACCGCTTTTTGACTTTGATGGTGTAGTTGTATAGCGCACGCGTTACGAGTACGATTTGCACGGTAAGGTCCTGGGTTCGAACCCCGGGTCGGGTCAAAAACATTGAAAATGAGTTTTCCCATCTTAAAAATTATTCAGTCGCACCTTGGAGTCAGGAAGTTGGCGGTGTAATACCCCCGTGCCTCGGAAAGCACGTAAAGCCGTTGGTCCTGCGCCTAATCTTTCTCCGGTCATGTCGGATTTCCGTCTCACTGATCTATGAGAGTGAAGGAATAGCAAGGGCACCTGTGTATTACGCACATACGTATGCACTATACGTACCTGGCTGATCTCTGTTGAGATTGGCCGCCGTGGCCGAAATTGGCTAGGAAGGAACTTGTTGTTTCACCACTTTTTATGTTATACTTGATTCATTTGTAAAAAAATATTGAGACTTAATTTCGCTGCAAACAAATCAGATACCGGAACGTCAATCAGTCTAAAAATAATTAATTAGACGTTAATTACACATTATAATTACCGAACCGTGTTAAAACATTGACAGAATGATAGCTTTAACCAAACTACAGAAGGAAATTGTATAATAGAGTATTATGTAAATGTATATTACGCTTTTCATATATTTATTGGTGGTATCTAGGTCTCTCATATGTAAGAGTCCGTCCGGGTGTGTACCACCGCAATGTCTATATCTACCGCCAAACAGCAGTGTGCATGCACTGTTGTGTTTCGGTTTGAAGGACATTGTAGCCAGTATAACTACTGCAGATAATGAGACTTAACACCTTATGTCTCAGGATGACGAGCGCAGTGAAATGCCACACAGTACTTTGTAAGTCAAGCTGCCGAACGGTGTTGCTACTGTTTATGGGTGGTCGTATTGCTTACCATCAGGCGAACGGCATACTCGTCTCGTCATACGATGCAATAAAAAAAGTAGAACCTCGTTGTAATTACACATACATACACACACACGCCTTTTGTCCCAGAAGGGTAGGCAGAGGCGCAACTAGTGCACACTTGTCACGGTGCGTATTCCGTTCCATGATGTGATAGAGGGCTATCGCTATATTGGGCACAAATTCCCGACTCTGAGCTGATTAAGAGTATTAAAACCTAATACTGCTTTGCCAGATCCGGGGATCGAAGGCGAGTCCTCAGCTCTGCAGTCGTACCGTAATACAACTACGCCACCGAGGCAGTCTCATTGTTATTAGTTTTGAGTGTATCAATGAGTGTGCTACTGGTACACTACAGAATTCAAGTAAAATACTTTTGAATTGCGTTTCCTGCGTTAGTTAAATTATGAGGAATCAAGTCATCTACCTTTCCTTTAGGAAACCAACCACGTGCAACAAGCGTGTAGGAACACTTTTGTGTTATAATTTAAGTAATAATGTAGCCAGTGTGATTACTAGTTATTGCAGATTAATTCTGGCAATTGTTGCTCCAGTGGTAAGGCGTGTTTACCTTTGTTACTTGTGTATTAATTATTAATAATTATTTGAATAAACGATAAAATATAATTTGTGTAAAAAAGTAATTCTTAGGGGTTCTATAAGATGATATTCCTGTCCTAAGCTTATCCAAATATGGGGTCAGCATTACACTTTTTCACGTATTTGCAGAAACAATTAGCCATCAGCTAGATTACAAAGTCTTGCTTTGTTTCATGAAACAACTTATTCTAAATCAAGAGCTAAGTACCACATGCAATAGCAAGTATTATTGTAACAGTAAATAAATCAGTTCAATTGAAACACGCGCTAATTAAGTGATTATCAAGCAATTTTACAAAGCTTTTATAAATCATTATTGCGTGTAAATATTCTTCGCATTGCATGACTGCCACAATAAATAATATCTTACTCATTAATCAATGGATAATGCATCTGGCAGATTGTTGAATGAATTAATTGATTTACGCGTAAATGGTATTTCTGTTTGTGTTTATGACATTTTAGTTGCATTTGTAAGACTAACAACTGAACAGAAACTCACTCCCTTTATTCCCGAAGGGGTAGACAGAGGTGCAACTAGTTGTATCCAGTTTTTGCCGGGCGTATTTCGTCTTATGACGTGATATGATGCGAGCCTACCATGTGATATAGAGTAGAAAAACTGACCTCTATACTAATCTAATAAAGAGAATTCTTTCACCAATATAAAGATACATTATCAGCCAGTAACATAGGCTACTTTTTATACCGGGAAATATAAAGCGGGACTTTTATCCCGGAAGAACTGATTCACGCAGGCGAAGCCGCGAGCAAACATTTTATAGAATACTAGCGCGAAGTAGCAGATTGCTATTAATAGATGCAGATCTCAAAGCTAGACTTTACTCATATTTTCAGAAACGAAATGTGTGCAATTAAATTAGTGTTCGTATGTAATTTTAACATAAATATTTGCTAGCTTGTGTAGACGGCCAATTTACAGGTATCAGGCACTAAAGCAAACCAAATATATTATTCATTTTTATGGAAAATTTGAGAAGATTTTGACGTATATTTAAGAGAATATTGTTAAAAAATAATAATCAACACTGCACTTTACCCATCGGTTTAAAATTCCGCTAAATGATTTCGGGAAAGCATCGATGATTCTTCTGGTATTATAATACTTTCAAAATACATTTTGAATGTACAGTTCTATTGTCTCATTCAAGTTATGTGAGTGAATGCGACATTTATCATATAAACAAACCAAAATTGTAGAAAGCAGTACAAACGTATTCAAATTACCATGAAAGTCATGTAAGACCACGAGACAGAATGTCTCTCTAAGCGATATATGATGGGCAATATTTAGAATATGGTTAAAATAAGCACCAGTAGTAATTTAAAACCTCTTATATTTATAGTAAGAGCAAGTAACGTAAATTTTAAGTAAGTAGGTATACTATTAATCATAATTGTAGCTTGACATTTATGTGTACTGTGAGCATCATCAGTAGCTGAACAAATTCAAAATTTCAAATTGCATTACAGTTTTTTTTTCTCTTCACAAAAATAAAATAAAAGAGATTTACTTTACTTCAAACGAAGAAAAAAATGTTTCAGTTTAACTTAACGCGTATATAGGCGATATGAAATTTTGATTTTGTACAGATACTTTTGCTGCTGATTATCTACACATGCACATGCACATATTATCTACCCAATAATATTAGTCTGTATACAGGGTCACTTTTACATTGCGTTACTAAATAAAACCACATATTCTTCTATACCTCTGCTAACATCGTGCAAAAAATTATCAGTGAATAACGAATACTTTCGCCAAAAATCCCGGTTGTAGTATTATAATTTTTTTTATCATTTTGTAGTTTAGTGCGAATATGGTGTATGCGTAAGTGTATTTCTGACCGAAAGTGTAATGTTGCTGCTGCGACGAATTCCCCTAGAGCAGTCATAGTGTATAAGGGCGTGTAAACTTAAAGTTACATTTTATTGATATTTACGAACCACTGGTAGAATTTTTTAGTAAAAAAACATTGTTAAAAATGACGTGTAAAAGTGCCCTTAGGGACCTAATTACTAAATAAATATTTTGAATTTGTATTCTCAGGTATGTAGGTAATACAAAATATCGCATATCTGTAAACGACAGCATCGTGAAAGCGTTACCGAACTAATTGCACTTTATCGGTGATCTCGCGCGCATCTACCACGATCTTCACACTAAGCAGCCGGAATCCGAGGAAAGCTTGCTTACAATGAACTGCTCATTGTTTCTCTCAAATACAATTTCGAGCATCTTGATAGAAACAGACGGATTAAACCAAAAATGTTTGCGTATAATGTATAACACTGACTGCCTCGGTTACGTAGTTGTTCTGCCGTGCTGAGGACTCCAGTTCAAATTCCGTGTTGGGTAAGACTCCCTCGGTGGCGTAGTTGTATTACGGTATGACTGCAATGCTGAGGTCTCGGGTTCGTTCCGCGGATCGTGTAAGTGATGTTGGGTTTTAAATTCAGTATCAGCACGGAGTCTGGAATTTGTGGCCGGTATGGCGATAGGCTCGCCCCCTATCACATCATGGGACGGAATAACGGCGAGAAGTGAGTGCACTAGATGTGCCTCTGCCTACCCCTTCGGGGATAAAAGGCGTGAGAGTGTGTGTGTGTGTATAAACATAAAAATAATAACCTGTTAAAAAAAATAAGCTTTCGCTTGAGCATTTATGCGTGGTAGGAACTGGGAAGTCTCATTATCCATATCATATCCCATAAAATTATTGTCCACTCAAGGAAAATGTGTTTTTTATCTTTAATGAAATTTCACAATTGGGTTCGCGGTAGGTTATATTTGTACCCGTCCGCATAGAAATCACTGTACAGTCGGCCACATAAATAGCTGAACAAATTCGAAATTTCAAATCACCTCCATGCGTTAAGTTTAATTGTAATATTTTTTTCTGTGTGGAAAGTAAGTTTAATCGCCTTTATTTTATTTTTGTGAAGAGAAAACAAAAATTGGTAAGAACACGAAAGTGTACTCGCGATTTGAAGTTTTGAATTTGTTCAGCTACTATGTGGCTGATTGTACATTAGGTGTGAAAACCCGCTATAGTAGTCCACGCAAGTGTGCCGGGTTACAGGATCAGTCTGTTTTAATCCGGTTCAAACAGGCATAATTGTTTACACTGAGGGAGGATCATCGCTCGTAATTGATAGTCTATTTCACTCCTTTTCGCTTACGATCAGGTTTAGTGACGTCACTTTCTCAAGTCCGTATAAAAAAAGTAGTTTTATATATCACAAGAATACAAAGAATCTCTACAGCTTTATAATAAATGACTATGACGTTGATACAACTCTTAACAAATAATGCATTAATTTCGACCAAATTTGATTACCATAAAAACGGTTCTAGTGAGTTAATCTTAAAAGATAGATATATACTGTCGCAGACATTTTTTTAGATCATTTCAAGAGAAATAATTCTTTCATACATATATTTTTGGTATCTTGAACCGTTTTCGCAGTGCACGCAATAGAAGCCCTCAAGGATGAATAATTTTCCCCGTTTTCTTTCACATTTTCCATTATTTCTTCGCTCCTAATTGTTGCATCGTGATGTTATATAGCCTATAGCCTTCCTCGATAAATGGGCTATTCAACACAAAAAGAATTTTTCAATTCGAACCAGTAGTTCCTGAGATTAGCGCGTTCAAACAAACAAATAAACAAACAAACAAACAAACTCTTCAGCTTTATAATATTAGTATAGATAGGTGCTGCTCGCGACTCCACCCGCGTGAAAGAGTTTTTCCGGGATTAAAATATTTTCCCGGGATAAAAAGTAGCCTATAGCACTCAGAAGTAAAGTAGCTTCCTATTAGTGAAAGAATTTTCAAAATCGGTTCAGTAGTTCCTGAGATTAGCGCGTTCAAACAAACAAACAAACAAACTCTTCAGCTTTATAATATTAGTATAGATTTATGGCCCAATACATCTATTGTAGATGATTTAAACAGCGTCAACTGTTGGAGGTTCTTCTTAGACACTTTCTTTGATGGCTGTAGAGACCAACAGTGTTGGTTTCCACCCAGCTTAGAAGCTAATATAATACAGTTATATAGATAGTCTAACCTGTTAACCTTCCTGGTTGACATACTTTTAATCGCAAAAAACTAGTTCAAGGATGTGCCGCTAGGTGTTACTATAATTATAAAATAAATGAATAAATACTGTAATTCAAAGGCTATCTTGACCTAGCTAACTTTTTTTGCCGTGAAAACTGCATGCATCAAAGTAAGTAATTGATGTTTTGACGAAAGAGAAAATTTAAGTTTCAAATGCCTACAATGAGAACATCATTTAATGATTCAGTCACAAACCCACATTGTAAGCGTCCAGTTAAGAAAAATAAATGCTTGCCCTATTATCAGCTGATGTGAATCATTAATTTGGCAAAGAATTCAGAGCTGATAGGGAAAATAAAAATGGTTTTTTTATGGCATTGAATGACAAGGAGGACGTGCTGTTTGGCTGTTGGTGAGCGATACGACCACCCATAAACAGTAGCAAACCCACCCAGCACCTTGAATTACAAAGTACAGTGTGGCATTCCACTGCGCTCGTCATCTTGAGACATAAGATGTTAAGTCTCCTTATGTACAGCAGTTACACTAGATACAATTTTCTTCAAACCGAAACACAATATGCGTACTGCTGCTTGACGGTGGAAATCGTCATTGCGGTGGTACCCACCGAGAGAGACTTTCACATATGAGAGACCTACCACAAGTAAATTTCGGAGATATAATATTAAAAAACCTCAAACTAACACATAAAACCAGTGTACGATATTAGTATTACACGTAATGTGGTAATTAAACGCATAAGTGTATGTATAGCAGTTTCTAATCGATGTGTTTTAAAATGTATTGGTTCTTGAAACTGTTTATGCATTAGTGCCGGAAAATATCGCCTCACTAAATCGTTGCGTCGATTGTGTAACGCAGAAATCAATTATTGTGTACGTAACTGATTGAGCAAGTGTAATTGTTGTTAACTGATAAGTTAAGATCGAATCTAAACGTAGATTGAATGATTAATTCCTAATTTAGATTAGGTGGTAGTGTAATGCATGTTGGACTGATGACTTGAAAACGCGTAGTGGATGAATGCTGGCATGACCGGGATGATTGGAGGTTACTTTGGGAGGCCTATGTTCAGCAGTGTACGGTGACAGGCTGATTGATTGATTCCAAAGTAAATTTTAACTGAGAAAATAATGGCGCTCGTTAGATATAGGGATAGGCAAGTTTTATCTTTGGCTTGGTGTAGAATGACTTTATATACCTTCGAAATTCTTATGGAGAATAATGCTTAAGTATGTGGGTTTTTTGAGAAAATCACGGCCATACAACAATACATACATACATATGGGTCGTATACAGAACCTTCGTATTTCGAAGTCGGTTAAAAAGAAACAACACATAAAATTACATCTAATTTAAGCCCACGTCGCAACCCCAATAATTATAAAGTGTTACTTTTGTAACAACCATATTAGTGACAATTCACGTTGCATAACAGTACCGGCCTGTGCCCGGTGCGCAGTCCGACAGCAATAGATGCCTTGAAATATCCGGAGCGTTGCCAGTGCCATGTTACGTTACGTGCCATATATATGTGGCAGTTCAGTTTCCAAATGCCAAGAAGTAGGGCGGTTGACCTGGAGCGTTGCTAGTTGTCATTGTAGAACTTCGTCGTCTTAAGCGGATAAGATGGATTATTATAATAACAATAATTGTACATACATACACTCATGCCTTTTATCCCTGTAGGGTTAGGCAGAAGCGCAACTATTGCACCCATTTTTCACCGTGCGTATTTCGTTCGATGATGTGTGGAGGAGCCTATCGCAGAGTCAGAAAAACCAATATTACTTTGCCCGATCTGGAGACGGAACCCGAGATCTCAGCATTGCTATAATACAACTACGTCACCGAGATAGTCCATATCATAATTATACCGTGTAAGGCTTTATGGAGGTGATACCGGATGTTCTTTAATGGTTAAAGTAAAAGTGGAAGTATGTCTAAAAACTAACTGTTGTTAATTTATGTTATCTTTCGATCGCGGAAAACGGCCAATAAAAATAAAGTTCATAACATTCACACAGTAATCATTATCGGGATCAATGTGCTGATAGTGACCAAGACCATATTTTAATTACGGCTGTAAAGCCATACGTAGAGTCGACGGTATAAGTAATAAGGCGACAGGCAGCGTTGTCAGATCTTCAATCCAGAAAAGCTGGATCCAGTTTGAATATCCAAGACTGGGGCTATTACATTTAGTAGCAAAGGTCACCCCGCTGCATCATGTTGTACTCAAGTTGAGGCAGATCGTAAAGTCTGGTTTTACTGAGCAGCATTCAGAAGCCTGATCAAGTTCTTATCTAGCTTACCTTAGCGACGGTGAGATGATCCACTGATAACGTCATAAGTTGCTCTATTGTAATTTATGATGAGTCTATTGTCTATTATATACATTTCCAGAGCTCCGAATATCCCTATCGTTCGTTTCAGACAGGTAGTACATCTAGATTTCTTTTTTTTATGACATGGGATGACGAGACGAGCATGCCGTTCACCTGATGGTAAGCGATACAGCCGCCCATAAACAGTAGCAACACCATCCAGCATCTTGAGCTACAAAGTACTGTGTGGTATTCCATAGCGCTCGTCATCCTGAGACATAAGATGTTAAGTCTCATTATGTCGAGTAGTTACACAGGCTACGAAACAATACAGTGCATGCACACTGCTGCTTGGCGGTAGAAATAGACATTGCATACCCACCCAGACTAACTCTTGCATATGAGAGACCCACCACCGCTATAAAACTAGTAGTTTCTTCTAGTACCTAATGTGCTATGTTTTCACCGCGCCCTGATCACCTTCAGTGGAATTTCACACTTATTTCACCCATATACGGTATACGGTTGTAACGCTAGAAGGGTAGTTGATAGCGTAAATTGCGTAAAACGCCGTCTTAACCAAATTAGGCTAGGAGGATACGAAAATGAGTCTGTCATTTGTCAAGAATAAAATGAAATTTTGATGTTCTTTTTACAAGGGTCGCCAAAAAATTTGGGCACTCATTTTCCGGCAATCTTTTTTGCGGGCTATAGCCTAGTGTCCACTTGGGTCTTACACCTGGATGCCACGCATTACTTACCCGTTTAAAACCGGACCCGTTTATGTACCCCATGTTCACTGAGCTGATCTTATAGTTGTCACCCAGTTATCCGGTTTTCACCCAATTACTATAAACGAGTGTAAAACATGGTAAACGATCTTACGTTCGCGGAACATAACGCGATAATGCAATTGCAGGCGGAGTGTGGAACGAAGCCTAGTGGCAGACCACATAGAAAGCTAATATTAAATGGGTGAGTTACTGTGCGGTAATGACTAGTATACATGGCATGGGCGGAGCGATTTATACTAATGTGATTTTCTATACAGCATTTCCGTATGGCATATTTTTTTTATTAATACACTTAACCGTGATCATAAAGCCTGTAAAGTCTTTGAAACGTTAATAGCAAAATTAAACAATTTTATTTCAGTGAGATGTTTATTTCTGGTTCACTTATAAAGCTATAACTAATCATTGGAATGATTTAACTGTTTATATATTGTATGTACGTACGGTATTAGATGTGTAGTTTCAAAAAGCAAATGATTGACAAACAATAATATAAAAAATATAAATTAACGATCTCTTTACTACATGAAATGCAGTTCAGAATATAAATATTAATACTTGTAAAACACATAGGTTGTTTTAAATAGAAAACAAAAACATTATCTTGAACATAATATTATATTTAAATATTTTAGGCTATTATTATTATAGATAGTTCTCGCTTCAGCGCCTGCTCCGCCCGTCACGCACACCCGCCCAGCGATAACAACTAGAGCTACACATTATTCGCTAATAGTAATGCACACAGTCGACTCAGATGTTACTCTGCGTGTGCTCGCTTTGAGTGCAATGTGCGCGTGAGTGTCTATGGACGATTTTTTTTAAGTGTCTCGAACTGTCACTTCTGTGATTAGTCTGTGTACATTTTTCTATGTGTGAGTGTAGTGTTGGACACGATTTTTATAAATCCTATTTAGTTTAAAACTAGTTCTGTATATTGCTCTAATTGCTTGCATGTAGCACAATGTTTTTCTTGATTCGTGTGAACCTACTTTCAATGGCATGCATCAACAATCGAGCGGTCACAGTTTGTGTCCAATTAAAATTAAGAATCACGAACGATTTGTATACTTCTAAATTTGAATACTAAAAATAGTAAAGAAAGTTGTTTTTATTTTCATAATTAATGACCATTATTTATTTGTTTGAATAATATTAAAAATTAGAATATCTTTTTTACTTAACGCATTGGTAACTGGTTAGTCTACTGGTGGTAGGCCTCTCATATGTAAGAGGCCGTCTGGGTGGCTACCACCGCAGTCTATTTCTACCGCCAAGCAGCAGTGTGCATGCACTGCTGTGTTTCGGTTTGAAGGACATTGTAGCCAGTGTAACTGCTGGACATAATGATACTTAACACCTTATGTCTCAGGATGACGAGTGCAGTGGAATGCCACACAGTACTTTGTAAGTCAAGGTGCTGAATGGTGTTGCTAATGTTTATGGGTGGTCGTGTCACTTAACATCAGGCGAACGGCATACTCGTCTCGTCATTCGATGCATAAAAAAGTCTACATTCAAACGATTTAAGTATTAGCATTCATCTCACCTCGTGATAATTTTTCTAATCTATACTAATGTTATAAAGCTGAAGAGTTTGTTTGTTTGTTTGTTTGTTTGTTTGTTTGAACGCGCTAATCTCAGAAACTACTGGTGCGAATTGAAAAATTCTTTTTGTGTTGAATAGACCATTTATCGAGGAAGG
Organism: Lapara coniferarum; assembly: GCA_949316025.1. NCBI lineage: Eukaryota > Metazoa > Arthropoda > Insecta > Lepidoptera > Sphingidae > Lapara > Lapara coniferarum. Next base: position 27,830,328 of record OX438927.1, read on the forward strand.
CTATAGGCTATATAACATCACGATGCAACTATTAGGAGCGAAGAAATAATGGAAAATGTGAAAAATGCGGGGAAAATTATTCATCCTTGAGGGCTTCCATTGCGTGCGCTGCGAAAACGGTTAAAGATACCAAAAATATATGTATGAAAGAATTATTCCTCTTGAAATGATCTAAAAAAAAGTCCGCGGCAGTATATGTCTATCTTTTAAAATATACTCTCTAGAACCGTTTTTATGGTAATCAAATTTGGTCGAAATTAATGCATTATTTGTTAAGAGTTGTATCAACGTCATAATATTAATCTTTATCCAAATAAATGTGTTGGATAGAGTGATTCAACGGGAAGGTTTTTATGTATGTACTTTTAGCCCGGAAAAACTTATTAACGCGGGCGAAGCCGTGGGCAAAAGCTAGTCAGAAAATAATGTATGAAAAAGCTGATGGCGCGTTTTAAATGTGTGCCGAAAACATGCAGTCAATGCATTCGAATTGTGCATTGTGTTTCAGGGGAAATGGCACTTTCACGAACACTTGACCGTAATCTGAATTTCTTTTTTTATGTGTCATGGTAAAGGTTTTAATTTTTTAAATTACTAACACTAAAAGCAATTTAGGATGACCCGAAGTCATTTTAAATGAAAAAATATTGAACTAAATTTTACATTGAATAAAATAAATTATTCAGGTCACCAAATTTTAATGGTTGTAAATTATCGCTTAATATCTAATTCCCGCTATTTATTGATATTAGTAATAAACTTTTGGATTACTATTAAAATATTATATTGCCATGACGATACTATGCTTCGTCTTGTATCTGTTCTTTCTTTGCTTTTATAGTTACTAGTTTAGGTAAATATCTACTAATAATTTACTATACTTAAAGCGTAAATTATTGGTAAAGTTTGCCAAGATTTCTGATCTTTAAAATCCTTTTGTTTTCAATACTTAACTTAGTTATTGAACGATACTAACAAAAAATATGTAAAGATATGACACACCTCTAGATAATAATGAAATCTTGTACACGATCCTATGAATAGAAGAGGTTGTAATAGGTAAGCTTTTCAATGTGTAGATTCTAAATAGTGAACTTCTATTAGATACAATGCAAACTTAGCCAATTTAATTGATTTTTCAGTTCCTTATTTCAACGATATTTATAAAAATGTCGACTGTACCAGATGACGTCATCGTCTTAAATACTCATTGTATAAGCCAAAGTGAAATTTACGTATCAAACGTTAATTGTCTAATTCACAATTAATTAACATATTTAGGTATGCTTTTAAACCTCTCTTCACTCTCGAATGCTTAGGAAAGCGCGACGCACAGTCGTATGTTTGGCATTTTTTTGTACTGAATGGAGTTTACCTAATTACTTTGATGTGTTTTTTCCTTTTAATTTGTATTGGTACTTCGGGGATTAGCTTGAAATGTTTTGTCAATTAATAATTTATTCGAGGAAAAGAGGAGAAAAAATAATACTTTAATAAAACTAAAAAAACACGCTTTATAGAAAATCGAACTAAAAAATAGAAAGTAAATTTTAATAAATTTGAATTAAGAATAGTGTAAATAAGAAAAAAAATATTTTATTGTAAAAGGAAATATTTTGCATTTTTTAGTTCCGTTCTACTAGTTTAACAGAATACGTCACTAAAAAATAAACGAAAGCGCCATCTTTTTACAAGTAAGCTATCACTTACTTCATTTTAGAGCTGGATTTTCTATAAAAGCGTGTTTTTAGTTTAAAATATTGAATTGTTATCGGTCCTTGATAAGCATTTCAAATTTCGATTTAATCCGACGTTTTGAAGGGGTTCAAAATCATGTTCAAAATACTCGTTTCCCACATACATACATACGTCTAAAGCTAATAAAAGCGTGATAAAAATATACAGAATAGTCAATGATAAAAACATAATTATTGTCATTATTAACTTATTGACAAAAAAGGAAATTTAGTGTAATTTAAAATCCAGTAGAAATATGTTACGTAATATTTTAAAGTAAAAAAGCAAAACCATTTAAATTGCAGCAGGGCATAAATATCCATTATAAATACATATACATATTACATATACATATACATTCACGCCTGTTATCCCCGTAGGGGTAGGCAGAGGCGCAACTAGTGCTGCACCCACTTTTCGCCATTATTCCGTCCCATGATGTGATAGGGGGCGAGCCTATCGCCATATCGGGCACAAATTCCAGACTCCGAGCTGATACTGAATAGAAAAACTCAATATCACTTTGCCCGACCCGGGGATCGAACCCGAGACTTCAGCTTTGCAGTCGTACCATAATACAACTACGCCACCGAGGCAGTCAATAATAGTTATAAATATTAAAACATTTTATGTTTAAAATAAGCAGCAATGTTCATATACAACAAATCACAGTTAGTACGGATGAAGAGCGCGTGATAAAATGCACCGCATGATTTCCCCCAAGATATTTTTCAAGAGCTAATGAAAACGGATAAGTTGTCAATTGCTATGAAAACTTGTTTTTCGAGAGTCCGTAAATTAGTAATAATTGGCCGTATCGAGTTTCTAGAAGAGTGATTTTTCAGTTTATTGCTATTTTTGTTTTAAGAATGCAGATATTAAATCTTAATTTTTATTACGGTATTCTTATTCTTTAGTGCAAACCGGCCAGTAATTTTTATTACTGTATTTTTCTTCTTTATTTTAAAACTGGCCAGTGTTTATATTGCAAATTGATTTTTTTCGTTCTGCCCAGTCCAAGAATGTTATACCCATATGGATTTTTCATTCCGTTCAACAAACTGAAGAATAAAATGTGACGTCACAGCTGTCTGCTGTCTCTCTCTTTAGAGTGACAAAGGTTTATTTTCAAAACCAGGACGTAACATAATTAACTGTCCATAATAATATGATATGATATAATATGGCTGCCTCGGTGGCGTAGTTGTATTATGGTACGACTGCAATGCTGAGATCTCGGGTTCGATCCCCGGGTTAGTCGGGTCGGGCAAAGTGATTATTTTCCATTCAGTATCAGCTCGGAGTCTGGAATTTGTACACGATAAGGCGATAGGCTCGCCCCCTATCACAGCATGGAACGGAATAACGGCAAAAAGTGGGTGCACTAATTGCGCCTCTGTCTACCCGGGGGATGAGAGGCGTGAGTGTGTGAGTGTGTAATAATATGATATCGCACCATAATATTTATTTTTATCTCTATAAAGTAATGCGGTTTAAATTAATTATGAAAACCAACTACAGCGGCTAGTAATAGTTGATATTTAAAAAATATAATTTGAGTTAGAAAGTTTATTCCAAACAAAATTGGCATATTTACATACTTTTTTGGTATGTGTAGTTCGGAACTACTAGTTCCACTTACATAAAAAAAATACCTCACCACGCGGTGGTGAATTCAGTGGCGGCCTTGGAGGAGTGGGGCGAACCAGGCAACCGCCTGGGGCCTCGCAGTTACAGGGGCATCTTGCAGCTCCTTGGGGGCCCGTTTTTTGGCACCTTACTTACAAAGCTGTTAAAAAAATTTATTTGCTTCGCACGGGGCCTCGCGTGCTTTTTTTTTGCTCGGCACACAGCCTCACATTGTATATGTTTTACTTTCCCCCGCGACTGGATATGTTCACGTTGTTTGCCGGCCTTTATAACCAAATATGGAGACTGTAAGGTTAGACAGAAAAACATTGGGATATTTAAAAATGAAAACTACAGTTATTGTTGAATTTAAATATAATAAAAAAAAATAAAAAACATACTCATAAAAGTAAACAATCATACATAAAAAAATAATACACATTTAGGAAGTTAATAACCTAATTTTCAGTAAGTAATTTTGAAATATTACGAATATCTATTTTGTGTGATTTTACAATTTTTGCGAGTATTCTGCGAACTTTTTTTCTGTAATTATCCATAATAATACATATTGTGTTTTAGAGATATTCTACTATGAGTTGTGTAATCCATGGTTGCAGAATTATTTGCAATCCAACATCTAGTGTGAAATTCCATAGGTAAGTTGACTGTAAACAAAGTTGTGTAGATATTTATAGCAAAAGTAATAAACACATGGATGTTTTACAAATTACAATACCAAATAAATTCTTGTTTGAGAGCCATGGAATCAAAAATTAACGCTACATTCTGCGGGTGAGGTTTCGTCCTTAAATTTATTTTTAATATTCTAAAACTTCTGTGAAGAAGCCAACAAAACAATTAAAGTTTGCTAAAGATCACCATAATGTGCTCTCTTTCGGCAAATATATCTTTGAATTTATAAAACAAAAATGTTTTCGGCCACTAAAAGTGTAATGTTAAAGCAAAAGTCTTTATGTCATCACTATATGTAATTTTTCTTTGCTTGCTACTTGGAATATACTTTTTAAAAAAATCTCAAATATTAGCAAAATTTCACTGCAAAATATTTTCAATTTCAGACTGTATAATCATGAACAACTTTAATAAGAAATAACTTGTAATTAATTTTCTTCTTTTATCTCTTCATCTTCTGCTGCAATACTTTCTTTTATTTCTTTAAACTTATTTCACTGGATGTCTTCACATTAACTGATATATTGAAATCTTTCAAGTCTTGACGTTTCAATGGTGGTTCATATTGATTTCGCTGACATGTAATGTAAAAAGTAAATATCAATCAATAATAATATATTTAAGTACCTATACATTTTAGACAGAGGCAGAGGTGCCATTTAGTACACTCAGATATCACCCAATGTACCGCCGTTATAAAATTTGGTGGGTCGCAAGCTTAATGCCCTATCCTACTAATCTTATTATATTATAAAGGCGAAAGTTTGTAGGAATGTCTGGATGTATGGATGTTTTTTTCATGCAAAAACTACTGAACGGATTTCGATGAAATATGGCACACGGGATTAGCACATAGGCTACTTTTCATCTCAGTAAAATATAAACAGTGACTTTTATCCCGGAAAAACACATTCACGCGGGCGGAGCCGCGGGCAAAAGCTAGTAAATAATAAAGTCTAAGTGGATCATAATTATACCAGTGAAATGATAAAAAATAATATACTTACAGGATGAGTTTCTGGTAATAAATAATTATTTTTGACATCTACTGCCATATTCCGAGAAGTAGAAGACACATTATCACATTCAGAATCATAATCTTCTGTCTTTAAATGTTGACTAGTAATTCTTGCAGACATCAAATTGACCTTTTAATGGTATTTATATTTAACCACGTTTTTGCTTATCTAGATCTTTAAGAAATCTGTAAAGAGAAATACAAACTCGATTTTATTTTAAATAAAAGTTTCAATAAATCAATGCTGGATACACTGAGAACTCGATTGTAACTGTTGATCCTCAGTTTTTATTTACGATGATTATTTAAAGATTAATAAGCTTTATAATATTCATTAGTAAGGCGGCTAGTATTACAAATACTCTAGCACCATTGTCAAACCGGTCCACCAAAGCTTACACCATGGTCACCCTAGCCTCTTGTTTATATACACTATTTACAATACAAAAAATCACATTTAACATTACGTTAATATGAAAAAAGTAGTCATATATAAAGCAAATCACATTAAGCGATATTTTTCTACAGTTCATTTGTAAAATATTCACGTATTTTATTACATTTCGTATAAATATTGATAAAATTATAATATTTACACAATATTGATTACAATGAACTTACCTGTAGAATTTCACACTAAATGATGGATACCAAATATTTCTGCAACCGTGAACTACACAATTCACATTAAAATATCACTAAAACACACTTATTATTGTAGATAATTACGGAGAAAATTTCGAAGTGAACATTTATTTGACAACTATATTGACATCGAACTTAACGTTTTATAACAGTGTTGCCGAAGTATGTATTCGCAATTACCAATTATATGAGGAAATTTTTTAAACTTAAATGTTAATAAGGATAAAAAACCTTAAGGATATCTTATTCAACAAGAATAATTCTGAAAGAAAATAGTACTTATATCATTATATAAGATATGTTGGAAATATTTATATATACATGATTGAGACGACAATAACGGTATTGATATTTTTTTATGGGTAGGGAAATAATCCGTAAACTTTGGCAACATAGGTTAAAGAGTGAGTGAGATAGAATACAACACAAAAGGTAATTTTTTTGTCTTCACAAAAATGTGTGTACCGCTCTCTGCATTAGATAATATTATAAACTTCTTGGCCCAGTCTCTCCAATAAGGATTATTGTCTGTTTAAATCTTTGAGTATTTAACCATAAACTTACAATTCATTTCCATTGCTTCTTTGTTTTTAATTCGAATCATCATGGCGGGAATTATGTTACGTATTTTTAATTTTGCTTTTAAAGTACTTCAGTAGGTGGTAAAGAGACTTTGCGTGAATAGGTGTCTGAGTTGTTGTGTAATTTGAATATTTCCAGGAGTACTGTATTAAAATGGTGTTGTGTATTATCGGAATAGGAGGTTTTCATTCAAATAGTTCTCAAAGTTTATCTTAACTCTGACGTGCTTTAAATTCGAGTGGGATTACAATAAAAGAAGAGGTTTTTCAATTACCGCTTTCATAATAACTCTTATTCATTTCTTTATAACAATAACATCCGCTTTGCCATTTTAATATTAATTTTCTTTACATAAGCCGAACTGTACATAAAACAAAACGCTTACAAGCAAAAGAAACGCATTTTACAGATTTTTTGTGAAAGTTACAATACATTACGAAAACGAATAAAACTATGATTGATTTGTGAATCAAGTGATAGTTGTGATACGTAGAGACTGATGGAGAAAATGGCCACGTGTCCGCGCACCCGCCCCGTGAGGTCCTCATCCGCAAGGCTTAAGTACTCCAAGACTGTTCCAGCCAGCGTGATCAGGTGAGGATTGTGTTAAAACAGAGGTCGATTTATTATTTTGAACCTAGTTTGTTAAAAAATCTGTAGTATTAATATCGCCAAACTTCTACTGATTTTCTCAGCACGTGATCAAAATATGGTTCTTTGACAAACCTAAATTAGGGCTAGTGTGGTGGGATCCATGACCCAATTAGCATATGGAGAGATTCGTACCCGATATGTATATTAAAAGCCGGGATTGATCGTCCAGAATTGACGTCGCACAAGCCGGTCTTCAAAACCTAAGTGTTTTAATCCTTTCTGTAACTTGTCTGAAAAAAAAAAACACTTTTGTCCCGATTCACATTGAAGTGGTATCAAGGCAAAAAGACATTATATATTTAAAGTTTATATTATGAATGAAATTACACAAAACATTATAGAATATAGTAATTTATTACATAGCTCAGCGTTGAAATGGTGCGATACAATCGATGTTGCATGCATCGCCCGCATTCCATGCATGATATGCTACAATAGATAATAAGGATTTGAGATTAATTACCATGCAAGTTGCTGTAACCGTATGTGAATTTTAATATTAAATATGCATGACTTCATTGGTTTACGTATTATGGCTGATAAGCACCAAAGAACAGTACCGTTGCGTTTACGTGTCGTATAGCTTATCAAGTGAGCGGCTACCTCGTCTCGTCAATCAACTGCAATAAATTAAACAAAACTAGCATTGCGATGTTGAGTTTTTCATATAAGTCCTTCATATGGTCGATTTATTTCAGCTCCACTTCTCGTTCCCTAGCGTTATGCCCGTCTCCAATGTCTGTGTCCTCTGAACCTATCAGCCCGTGCTGGTTGTTCGTTGTTTAATGTAGCTACTTTAAATAACTTAATTTGTATAAGTACCTTTGTACATTCGCTATTCTCTAACTTGTCATAAGTGCTTTTTTATTATAAGCTTACTTGATTAATAAATGTTTTGTTTTATAAGAATTGATGTGGTTAGGCTCACCTTCCTCTCATTATACATATATTAGGATAAACCTTTACCGTGGAAGTGTGTATACGGAATTTAATATTCAATAGCTGCCTCGGTGGCGTAGTTGTATTATGGTACGGCTACAATGCTCAGGTCTTGGGTTCGATTCCGGGACGGGCAAGGTGATATTGCGTTTCTTAAATTCAGTATCAGCCCGGAGTCTGGAATTTGTGCCCGATATGGCGATAGGTTCACCACCTATCACATCATAGGACGAAATTCGCAATGCGAAAAGTGGATGCACTAGTTGCGCCTCTGCCTACCCCTTCGGGTATAAAAGACGTGAGTATACCTATGCGTATCTGCAGGGAATTTTAAGGAGCTGTGTGCGCTCCGCACACAGCTCTTATCTAGAATAGTTATGATGAACTGTGACACCAGCATAATTATTTTGTAATTCTCACCTCTAACTCCAAAGTTCTCAACACTATATTTTACGGCGCAGTGGACGGGTGTTACTAAATAATCCATTGCAATAATCAAATCATCCTCCACTGCATCTGAACATTTATTTCAGCCTAATCAAATAAATAGATAAGGAACCGAGTTGGCTCAGTGGACCAGGACGGATCTTATTTTGCGATGAATTCTATTTCTAGAGCATTAGAGATTTCTTATCAGCAGTTGAAACACTGTTTCTATGTGCCATCGTATCTCTCCTTTTTTTATCGCGGGGAAAAGCGCGTTATCGCTACCACCACTGGGGGGTGAGTGGAACGGTTTCGCACAGTCTTACGACCCAATGGCGTATCGTATCGTAATATCGTATCTCTTACTATTATGAATTTCTTTGTGAAGACGTTTGGATGCATGTTAAATGTAAACGTAAAAACCGCTGCACTAATTTCGATGTGCACTGTTGTGTTTCGGTTTGAAGGGCATTGTAGCCAGTGTAACTACAGGACATAATGAGACTTAACACCTTATGTCTCAGGATGACGAGTGCAGTAGAATGCCACACAGTACTTTGTAAATCAAGGTTCTGGATGGTATTTCTACTGTTCATGGGTGGGCTTACCATTAGGCGAACGGCATGCTCGTCTCGTCATTCAATGCTATAAAAAAAAAAAATGTAAGCTTGAATTCATTACACCTGTCAATCATTAGACCATCTAGAAGTCATGAATCAATATCCTAGTTGGATAGACCGTCAGTCTATTCAACCAAGCGGCCGCTCCACACGAGCGGTGATCTCAAGTTCCGCCTCAATGATCTATAATTATTGTATGCAGAGATGTAACGGGCCCGTTCCGTACTGAAAACGTGGTGAGATGTTTCAGCCGATTGTTGCTGCTCATTAGGCGTGACATCTTTAAACTATGGTTTGATGCGATCATTGCAACTTATACTCGTTGTGGATTATGAACGATAGTAAAAAACGTTAAGTCGATGATTTGCGTTGTACTGTAGAAACAGACGCTGCGTTAAACAAACAATAAAGACAAATTATTATCATCATCAGCCACATGACGTCCACTGCCGAACAATTGCCTCCCCTAAAGATATTCAGATGGACTTGTTAACCCTTCAAGCCCCGCTTATATATAAATAGATGTATGGGAAAACCATATATAATTTTATGGACACCGGTGTCCGTCGCGCGGCTTGAGGAGTCAAAAGCGACCTGCATTCAGCTTGTTCCTGCAACCTTTATCTAGACGGATTCATAAGAATTTGTGGCTATAAAGCCACAATAAAAACTGTGGTGAAACTATTGCGATAATTTCAAACTAGGTTTGCTCATAGGTTGCGCTCCGGACACATTCCTTTAAATAAATTTAAATTTTTAATGAGGCAAACTGACACTCCTAATTGTCCACTGTGCAATAATGTTGCGGAGGATGTTCAGCATTTTTTGACAGAGTGTGTTCGGAGTGTAGCCATGAGACAAGAAGTATTTGAATCTTTGAATGTAAATCCTTATGATGTGGGTATTTTTCAAAGTATATTATCGTCGCCAAGATCGGAAGCAGCTAGAATGATTTATGTACATGCACATAGACTTCTTAGAAGTTAGGAATATTATGTATTAAATACTATTTGTAACAACTATGAGACTGACATAGTCAGAATTGACTCAAAGTCTCTTAAATAAATAAGGATAAAAAAAAAATAAATTTCAAACTAGGTACATATAAATATAAGATCTGTCTTCATTAATGCGATAATTAACGCCATTAAATATCAATATGGCCCAAGCATTATACGCTCAGATAATACATCCATACATCATCATTATTGTCGATTCCCATGACTTATATAAGCACGAAGTCAACTATTATCGTGTTCCCCGCAGGCTATATTGTAGCTGTCATACGTTACCTGTCAAAAAGAGACGAGATAATTTTCACAATTTTCTTTCCTGCGTCAGTGAAAGTGAAACTGAGATGGGGAAATCTAACTCGGAAGTGGGTTTTCTTTATGAAATTATACATAGAATTGCGCTTACGTTATAGATTTATGGTTTTGGAGTCGTGCGAAATGATCTAGACTTTTTAAGTTATTAATAATTGGTAGTATACTAGATTTGTGATGTGTTAATTTGTACTTTTGTGCGGGAAGTGATTTCATCCTACTAATATTATAAAGGCGAAAGTTTGTAAGAATGTATGGATGTTAGGATGTGTGGATGTTTGTTACTCTTTCACGCAAAAACTACTGAACGGATTTCGATAAAATTTGGCACAAGGGTAGATAATGTCCTGGATTAACAAATAGGCTACTTTTTATCCCGGGAAAATATAAAGCGGGACTTTCATCCCGGAAAAACTCATTCACGCTGGCGGAGCCGCGGGCAAAAGCCAGTTAGAAATAATTCATTTATGGTTACTGATAGCAGGCTTCATTTTGTGTCCGTGAGTTATACCTTAACCGTATTTTGGATAATTTGGCGGAAAATTTTATTAATGACCGTATGTTAGGTACTTCAGTAAGTATACCTCTTACAGTTATAGGGTTGAAAAGGCACATCATAATAATGTCGTAACTAACATCGTATGGCTTTTCACATTTTTTTTTATCGCCGGGAAAAACGCGTTATCGCTGCCACCACTGTGGGGTGAGTGGAATGGTTATAAAACCTGACGCGCTGCGCTGGCGCATACTCGTGCAGCAAGTTGCGTTTCGGTACAACAGACCGGCTTAACTCCGATAACTGACGAAGGACATCATTCATGTATGACAGGAGATTTGGGTTATATTATTGTTATCATAAGGTTCTTTATAGTAAAAATAAAAAATAAAATCACGTAAGCGAACATAGTTGCACTTATGATATGCAAAATCAATCCTACTAATCTTATAAACGTGAAAGTTTGTAAGTAGGTATGTCTGGATGTATGGATGTTTGTTACTCTTTCACGCAAAAACTACTGAACGGATTGCGATGAAATTTGGCACACGGGTAGATCATGTCCTGGATTAACACATAGGCTACATTTTATCCCGGGAAAATAAAAAGCGGGACTTATATCCCGGAAAAACTTATTAACGCTGGTGGAGCCGCGGGCAGTATCTAGTGAAAAATAAATACAAGGAATCCAAGCTCGGGCTGGCAGGAAAGAGATAAGAAAAAGAATATTTTTTATTAAAATTAATGGGAGGCACGCGTCGCGATCCTCACCGGTGAGGACAGTACAGATTGTAACCTAGCTAACTTACCTAGTGACATTATCATGTACGAATTAACATTAAACAAAAAAAAAACAATGGATATTTAATGCTGCAGCTAAAACATAAATACGAAACAATATTTCGGTAGGTATGTTATATCTCTGTTTTCTTTAGATGATAGGCGTTACGTGTTTGCATTATGCTAAAATAAATTACATGTATCTCGAGACACTAATGCATTTCGCTAAGTAATTATTTATTCATTATTTTAAACAGTTTTCTCTCATTAAATTCATTATTCATTTGATTACGTGTGAGTTTAGTTAATACAACACAAACACGCATATCAATAACACTATTAGGAAGTCTATATGCAGTGATAAAAATAATAAATTTATTTAAGGAAGAATAAATGACGTGTACATTATGTTTATCACTATACAAAATATGTAGACAGCACATGTACAAGCACATGTCCCCTGTCTCCCAAACTAGGTGTAACCTGTATCTTAGGAGTCAGTGTTCCTCCGAAAACAAGGTTATATATAGGACTAAAGATCACATCACATATATCAAAATTATTTGATTATAATAATAATATTTATTTAGCAGAAATACTCATAGATAAATTGAAATTTAGATAATATTTATAAATTAAAATATTTAAAAATACAATCATATTGTGTTTGTGTGCCCGCGCGCGCGCGCGCGCGCGTGTGTGTGTGAATATTATATTTTAATTAATTCTGTTAGGTAGTATAACCGCCTACCTTCGCGCAGGTGGTGTTAACTTAAATTAAAATTTAGTACTAAATACAAGCGTGCAAAATAAAATCAAACGGTAAATACTAATAAAACAAGGTAAGACTGCAATTAGGTACATTGTAAATCTCGCAACGTATTTTTTCTCGTTACTAAAAATTATAAAGAACAACATTGATTTACAACACCGCATCATACAATGTAACGCTAAAAGTGCATAATAGTTACGTCTAAACATTTTTTGCGAGACGTTGTGTAACAATAGATTATTTCTTACAACGCCATCTAGCGTCGAGCGGAGACAATGGGCAAGTAAAAGCTCATTACCATCGATTTTCTCTAACGGACAGTGTTTCTGACCTTGAATTTCTAACGTAAACAATAAGGTGTCGTGTAATGATTTGTTATTGTAAAGCAAAGCGTTAATTACGCATTGTGATTTCGCATTATGAAGTTAACTTCCATACACTTTTACTCACTACATAGTAAAACTATATTTTATGTGATATTTTGGAAAGTGAATTTTGGTATGTTGTTCACAGCAGAAGTATAAAGATACTGTAAATTTTGTGAAAACAATATTTTTTGCTCGCGGCTCCGACTTCACCAAACCCAGTCCAGGAAAAAACTCCGTTCTTCGGTCAAACATTTTCTGTAACATTTGTGTAGTGTCCAATTAGAGTAAATATAAAAAGAAATGTTATTTGGATACTCTACATTCGAACTTAAAAAAAATAAATACTATTATTATATACAACCATATACTCTCACGCCTGTTATCCCCGAAGGGGTAGGCAGAGGCGCAACTAGTGCACCCACTTTTCGCCGTTATTCCGTCCCATGATGTGATAGGGGGCGAGTCTATCGCCATATCGGACACAAATTCCATACTCCGAGCTGATACTGAATAGAAAAACTCAATATCACTTTGCCCGACCCGGGGATCGAACCCGAGATACTATTATTACTGGCATATTTTCTATTATACATATAAATACAAGAGTCATAGCCTCTAAATTTGCGTGATAGGATGTGTGGGGCTTATGAGCTAAACAACAAAGGCTGAAAGTATTTTGATATTAACTATTCAGATTAATAACTCAACTTTGGTGTCGACCAAGCCTGAACTATTTTTTTATGGCATTGAATGACGAGACGAACATGCCGTTCGCTTGATGGTAAGCGATACGACCGCCCATAAACAGTAGGAACACCATCCAGCACCTTGAGTTACTAAGTACTGCGTGGCATTCCACTGCACTCTTAATTGGTAGCATAACCTCAAAGTAATTTAAATCTGCTGGTAGGGTATATTTTGTTTCCGAACATAGCAACCATCGTGCATAACGTGTTAAAGCCTACCATGTAAGTGTACCGCGTTCCGGGGTCAGCCTGTATACATCCGGGTCAAACAGGCTCACTAAATTATGTCAGCTGATGAGGGTTGATCTCGTCATTCGATACTCTATTTGGACCACTATCCGTTTACCATCAAGTGCAGGGGAATGCCTTACCCGTATATAAGTGCCTCGCAGATCCAAACGAGTTGTTGCAAAACACGCAACTGCCTTACAACTGTTGAAGTCGTTATAATGTCAGTAATCCATAGTGTTAAATAAAATAAAATATTTTATTCGTCACGTAGGCGAACATGCACTTATGGTAGGTCAAGGTATATTAAATTGATTATAATAATTATTATTAATACAAAAGGCCACTTACATAACTACAGACATTTTTATTGGGTGTAAAATCAATGATGAAAAAATAAACAAAAAGAGCCAGCTAGGGCTGGCAGGAAAGGGGATATAAAAAAGAGATCATTTTTATAAAAAAAAATAATGGGAGGAATGCGAAGAAGAAAGGTAGAAAGAAAGTTCAGGCTTACATTTGTCATCAATTGTTCATTGAACTTTTTTTTCCCATACTTTTGTATTGTATAAAAAGTCAGATTAGTAATACCTATAAGCTAATGCACGCACATCACAGTTAAAATGGGATTAAATCCAAATGAAGGGATTTAATTCCCGGACAGGCCTGTCCAGAGTCCATAACAAAAAAAAAATGCGGTGTTTATAGTGTTCCTCACCAAAAGTGTGTAGTGTTTGTTGACAACGTCTGCGCGACATCTAAACCAATTTCAGCGGAGGGTCGATCTCGATCGCACGACTCCAAATCGAGCTACCACTTCCAGTAAATGTATTAATGAGACACACACCACATTCACGTAATTGACACCCGCAGCGGCGAAAGTGTTTTTGTCGGTAAAACGGCCGTGTCATGCGCCGTACTGCCGTGACTGAGTGAAACTTATGGAATAGAGAGGAAGATATAGCAGCGAGCGTTTTATTTTCGGTTTCTCTACTGGTTTTGGAAGCAATTTGTTTAGGACCATTGTTATACATACACAGTACGATATATGAGACAGTAAATACACACACACGTGTGTGCCCCTTCGGCCTTTCTTCCCCATATGATTTAGGCAGAGGCGCAACTAGTGCACCCACTTTTCGCGATAGGAGGCGAGCCTGTCGCCATATCGGGCACAAATTCCAGACTCCGGGTTGGTACTGAATTAAAAAAACCCAATATCACTTTGCCCGACTCTGGAATCGAACCAAATACCTTAGTTCTGCAGTCATGCCATAACGAGGTAGTAAAGTAATCTATATAAATATTAATACTTGAAGAAAAATGTTTTTACCTCCTTAGCAAATTGAGCGCACAGAGGTGTGAGAAAATTGGCATAATTAAGTTCATATGGTCCTCCATATGAACTTAATTTGCAGTGCAGACAAATAAACTTTATTTATTATGCGTCCTATATATAAAATTTGACGTTTGAAATCTAGAACACTGGACGACCACTAGTATTTATTATTAAATATGGATGAAATCGCGTAACGCTTAAAACATGCGCCGAACATAACCGTTGTCACACGGCCTGCCACATAATAAGTGTTAGATGAAATAATTATTGCTCACTGGTGTACATGATTTTTCTCACTAGAACGACATCTCTCGATTAACGGATCTTGTATGTCGTAATTTTTGGACACTCATCTCTATGTCTAGTATTGTCAATTTACGTAACGATTTTTTTTATTTGAGTATATTAGAATGAATATAATCTTATAAGTGTTAACAGACATTATTGATAAACAGTATTAGGAGGAATTTATCATAAATGTCAATAAAAACTATACACCTAATTATTCTGTAACTTATTTACTATTGTTTGTAGAATGCTTGCACATCGTCTGAAAATACACCTTGCCGAATCGGTTTTATCTTACATAAGGGAATTCAGGGCCCTGTAAAAAGTGCTGATAGTGAACGTATCAATCAATCAATAAGAACAATAAAGTATTCGAGAACAATCGTCACACAGACAGACTTATGGAGAGCACTTTCGCTTATACGTTTTCACGTGGATACGACATAGACGCTGTAAGCTCTGCAGTAAGACTGGTAACACGGCCCGCGGCGCGCGCGCATTCTCATTTGAATTTCGAACAGTTCCATTTTCAAATAAAAAATAAGAATACACTAAGTCTTAAAAAATAAACAATTGTTGTTTTTTAATTAATCATACAGCCAGTATTATTATTTAAGGAAGACTGTATACTTTAACGTTTCATTGTCCGAGATTTAATAAATGTTTAGTTACGTCTTGAATGTGATCGATTATTTTGTGAAATGTTAAGTGAACTTTCTAGACATTAATGATTTTTTAACGGCCGTTAAGTTGTGATGAATCGATGCCGTTATAGTATATTAGATTAGAGTGCAAAATCAGTGGATGATTGAGGAAAATGACGCTGAACAATACCCATGCGCCGTACAGTCGTGTCACTAGTAAATTGTTTGGTAAGAAAAACAAGAAAACTAAGCGACTCAAGCCGAAAGCTGGGACTTACGCTGGGCGGGAACGGTAAATATCTTTTATTCACAAATCGATTAAGACTGAAATTGGAAATCGATTCAAACGTTTTTTGTGTCAAATTAATATCATTAATCTTTATAGTATACTTACAACATTATCTGGACTATTTAAAATATTTTGATGAATTTATTGTAAAACACTTTTTACATACAATTTTTAATAAACAGTAATAAAATAAGCAATAAACAGAATTTGGTAAAGATTATTTTTTAGAAAAACACCACATGCAATTTGCACCTATATCAAACAAAAACACAAATATGTTTCAAATTTGATCAAGCCTTGATTTTAATTATGTTAAGGTCGCAAGAGAAGGTGATTTGTCAGTATTTTATGCTTTTAACACATATTTATTTAATTTTTCATGTGTTAAATAATTTACTAATTTATGACTTCTCAAATTTGATAATGATAATTGGAATAAAACTAGATTATGGATTGTTATGCCATAATTTTATTAAATTTTTCACCCGACTTTTCGAAGACTTAACAGCCTTATATCGGCAATCAAAAATAAATATAGGGACCAGCGTAAATATATTTATGGATGACGTAAAACCATCGACGCTCAACGAAGTTGCAGTTGCTGAACGTTCAGAAGACATTATTTTGATTCTAATTTCAATAGCGAAAATGGTTGCAAGCTTGCAAAAGCCTGGGATCCTGTCATACATTTAATTAAATCGAAACCCAAAAGACCGGCTGCTAGACTTCCAGACACGGTGAACTTATACTTAGATTGGACCGTCAACGACAAATAAAAAAAAAATATGATCGTAAAATGTGCGTAGATATTGAAAATGGATTATTCGAAAGAACATCTCAGTCCGTTCCGTGACCATGAAGTCTGTAAGTCATAGAAACACCAGGAGAAAAATAAAAGTAAAAAACTGCAATAAATTCCGCAAACTAGTTTTATTTAAAAATTGTATTATGAAGCGCCACTATTTTTCTAAACACCAACCCAGGCACACTAGACTAGATTAAATGTAGCGCACTGTCGTAATCTATAAAGTATCGGTTTTAATAACTAAATTACATAATGTTAGGCAAGATTAGTCTGATCTGCATGAAATGGATTCTAGACCTGAACCTGATTGGCATAGATCGTTTTGTTACCTATGTTTATAAAGTATTAATATGTAGGGTATAGATTTTTTCTTTAAGGAATAAGACATGTATTATAGGAAATAGATACTAGCTGATGCGTCTACGGGGTACCCCATAACCATACCAGCCTTGTATTATATACTGCCCACTGCTGAGCACGGGCCTCTTCTACAACTGAGAGGGTTAAGGCCATAGTCCACCACGCTGGCCTAGCTGGCCGAAACTCAGAGAACTTCTATGGTATGCAGGTTTCCTCACGATATTTTCCTTCACCATTAAAGCGAGCGATAATTCACAAGGAATATACACATATATATTTTTTTAGAAAAGTCAGAGGTGTGTGCCCTTGGGTTTTAAACCTGCGGACATTAGTCTCGGCAGTCCATTCCACTCCCAACTAGGCTATCGCCATTTATACGATGGCGTAATGATTTTACCCAATTTTCTTCGACGTTATTTTCGTCGTCCATCGGACACAAGTTCTCGAGAGAGGTGATTTTAAAATTTAAATAATTTATATTGTACTGAATTGAATTTGTAGAGCCCACGCATTGGACTAAAATCTCACAATCCGCACACACACACACACACATGTAGAAAATGGTATTAGTGTTTATAATTTAGTCGTAGGTAGGAAACATTTTCACTGCGCGCCTCGTCTTCTTATAAATAGAAAGGATTAGGCCTTATGTCTATCACTTTGGCCTAATGCTAGCTGTACAACAGATTATATTATAATAGTATTCTACGTAGTTCAACTTTACGTTCGAAATTTAAATTTTGAATTTAGATCTGCAAATAATTAGTTGCAAATACGAAGAACCCAGCCACTTTTATATTCTTCCATCGCTGCAACGACACTAAATCTTAGTTATTTCGTTATCTGTTGTCACAAAATATATTATACTAGTTAAATATTAATAACCGACGTGGAATGCCAATTCAGAGTTCACATATGTAATAGTTCAGAAGGTGAACAAATATACTACAGTACTAGATGTTGCCTGCGACTTCACTCGCGTTAAAGGCCTTTCTCGCTACATAAATCTCTACCACAGTACGAAGCTAGCGCCATCTTCATAAAGGATCTGATAAAAAATATCAGTTATTACCCATTACAGCAAATTACTGGAATAAAAAGTAGCCTATATATTTATCCAGGACATGATCTACCCGTGTGAGAAATTTAATACAAATCTGTTGAGTTTCCGCGTTTACTTCTAACAAACATCCAAACATTTTCACAAAGATTCGCATTCATATTATTAGTAAGAGTAAAATAAAATACTAATGTCAAATATTTTATTTAAAATTTTACTTTGTAATTTTATCACATCATAATTTTGTCTTAATATCAAAAAGTTGCAAATTTGTTTAGTTCTTTCTGCAATTCCTTTTAGCAAAAATCCAAACATTTTTTACAAACTTTCACATTTATAATACACTCATTTGCAAAAAAAACGGGCGGTTTGGATTTTAATTCTTTTTTAAAAAAATACGGTACTAAAATGATTTCAATCACTTGTACATGTTACTGGCCGGTTTTAAAAATGCCGTGGTGTTTAAAACAGTACGTTCTAAATTAAAATTTTCGTTTGATGCTCGTTTTTACAGAAAACCACTTTTTATCCTACATTTTTGGTGCGAAGTTCCAAAAGATAATATCGGTTTTCATAACTTTTAGTCGATTTTTATGAATTTATTTCATATTCTTAATTGTCAAAGCTTCATTTATTGCTGTTTAGCTGTCTCAATAATGTTAGAGAAAGTGGTAAAACCTACCAAAATTATTGCGCTGCTCGAAGAGGGCTGCAGCCAATGCTTCGTGGCTCAGAGGCTAAGTGTGAGTCGCTCGACGGTTCAAAGGACCTGGCAGCGGTATCAAGACACCGGTTCCGTCGAGAGAAGGCCTGGTTCTGGAAGAAAACCATGTACCCAACCACGGGATGATCGTTTTCTTGTGAGTCGCGCATTGAGAAATCGCAAGTCTTCGTATGTGGACCTTAAGAACAACCTCGAAGAAGTAAGAAATGTGCATATTAGTCTATGGACGGTCAGGAGGAGGCTGCTCGCGGCCAATATACGCAGTCATCGCCCGGCCCGCGGCCCTAAGTTACTCCGTGAGCACAGAGTTGCCAGGCTTAGGTTTGCTCGAAATTGTGAGTCATGGACTCAAGAAGACTGGAATAGGGTATTGTTCTCCGATGAAGCCAGGATATCTCTGTTCGGTGAAGATCGACGTCGGCGAGTGCTACGAAGACGAGGAGAACGCTTTGCAGAGGCTTGTTTTGAAGAAATCACACCTTATGGTGGGGGCTCTGTTATGTTTTGGGCAGGAATAAATTCAATGGATCGTACCGAGTTAGTCTTCATTGAAAACGGCTCACTGACTGGACATCGATACATAACGGAAGTTCTTATTCCTCATGCACAACCCGCATTGGCCGCTTTAGGCGAAGACTCAATTTTTATGGACGACAACGCTCGCGCCCACCGGTCTGGCGATGTGGAAGCGTATGTGCAAGAGGTCGGCATTCGTCGTTTGGATTGGCCAGCTCGAAGTCCCGACCTCAATCCTATAGAGCATGTCTAGGACGTTCTGAAACGACGCGTGAGATCAGTACAACTGGCTCCGCAAACCACCAGAGAGCTGAAGAATGTGATTACCGCGGAGTGGGAACGTATTCCGCAAGCAAGTATCCGGGATATCCTCGCTAGCATACCCAGACGGATTCAAGCTGTGATTTCAGCTAGAGGGGGTCACACTCGATACTAAACATTTATCTGCTTTTACTTTATTAAAGAAAAAACAAACAAAAATCTTGGTTAACTTTTACTTCACGAGCATATGCACTACTAGCGAGCATACACTACTAGTGAACTTTAGCATTAAAACCCATTAATTTTATCAAAATTTTATGATAATACTGACGAAAACAATTATTTGCTTATTAATTTACAAAATTGTGAAAGTAAAACTACCTATAATTATCAAACAAACCAATAGTAACATTTGAAATGGTTCATTGCTTAGGTGCCCGTTTTTTTTGCAAATGAGTTTATTTATAAGATAACATTTAGTAATATTTATACAATCAATACTGTTAAACAACAATGATGAATGTATAAACATAATTTAACACCGAACGAGGAAGAGCGGTTCACGATTAAAATTCTAGTTGATATAATTTGGATTTCTTAAATCACACACACACACACACACACACTCACGCCTGTTATCCCCGAAGGGGTAGGCAGAGGCGCAACTAGTTCGCCCACTTTTCGCCGTTATTCCGTCCCATGATGTGATAGGTGGCGAGCCTATCGCCATATCGGGCACAAATTCCAGACTCCGAGCTGATACTGAATAGAAAAACTCAATATCACTTTGCCCGACCCGGGGATCGAACCCGAGACCTCAGCATTGCAGTCGTACTGTGATACAACTACGCCACCGAGGCACTCATCATTTTGTAAATTAGTAAGTTGATTTCTTAAATCAACTTACTACTTTACCTTTTTATAACATAAAACTACCTCGGTGCCTCGACTGTCTCGGTGGCGTAGTTATGGTAGGACTGCAATGCTGAGGTCCCGGGTTCGATCCCCGGGTTGGACAAGATGATATTGGATTTTTCTATTCATTATCAGTCCGGAGTTTAGAATTTGTGCCCGATATGGCGACAGGCTCGCCCCCTATCACATCATGGGGCGGAACATGCACGGCGAAAAGTGTACTAGTTGCGCCTCTGCCTACCCCTTCGGGGATAAAAGGCGTGAGTAGGCGTATAATATACAAGTAACATAATAAAGAGGTAAAGTTTGTGTCATTAAGCGGCGATAGCTAAGAGTAGAAAGGAATGTCGAGACGAATGTCCGCAGGTTCAAATCCCAAGGGCACGCACCTCTGTCTTTTCTAAAGTTATGTGTGTATTCTTTGAAATATCGCTCGCTTTAACGGTGAAGGAAAACATCAAACCTGCATACCTGAGAAGTTCTCCATAACAATTTCGAAGGTATATGAAGTCTGCCAACCCGCACTATGCCAGTTGGGTGGACTAAGGCCTAACCCCTCTCAGTAGTAGAGGAGGCCCGTGCTCAGCAGAGGGCAGTATATAATACAGGGCTGATTGCATTTGCATGGTATTGTAAAGTTTGTATTTGTATTAGTTTCTCTAGTACTTGCAACTAGCGATTTGATGTTTTACTGTAAGGAATTTATAGGAAATACAATCATTACAGCAATTTATGGTGGCCGTTTCACTAAGCTCTAAGCATCGCATTTACCAATAAGAATTAGTAAAAAAATATATTTCATTATGTTATTATTAGCTTATTGTATGTCATAACCTAGATTACTTCGGAAAACGGCTTTAAAACGGGCGGAATCGAGAGCTAAAGCCAGTCATCAATATTTTACTCTATATGATATAAATGCCACGTAGTGGTGTTACTATTCATCTTGGTTTTCTTCGACCTAAGGGCTGCAGCCCTCAGAATTTTGTTAAAGGAATCCAACCAACGACCAGAAGAAATCATGCCTAGTGTCTTATTTATTGCGATACTACATCACAATGAACGCCATATTGTGCAGCGATTAAATATGGATAAAAAAATCATCATTGCAATTTAGGTACCACTAGACTAAATAGATACTAAAATAGATAAAAAAAAATGGTTACCCAAACATTGACCTAACAAAAAGTGTTCTAGTTAACAACAATCGGATTAGAATTCCGGTTAGAATAACCTGTACTGTTCAAAGTCAGTTACCTAACTTGAACTGATCGACCTCGTGACGTCACTGCGTCAGTGAAAAGAGAAAATAAAAGTGAAACGTGAGATCGGCATCGAGTTATTGCCGTAATGCAGTAATATATCGATAATGTTGTGCTATTGTTGGTGTATCGATAGAGAAAGAAAGAAGAAAGAAAACATATTTATTAGCCACAGCTTATGGCGACGTACAAATGACATATAAAAATGTATGTAAAATAATATAGGTATTACAAAAAAAAAACATCTAAAGTAAGTAAAGTTTGCACGTCGCGTCGTGGCTGTGACAAGTAGGTGACCACTCAGCATGATGTTGTACTGCGGCGTGAGCCACAGCACAACGCTGATTTCCAGTGGTCACCTCGGGTGACGTGAGGACGCCAGACGACATCGCTATTTGTTGGCATTTAAAGTTAAGTGATTTAAGGTACTGTATCGTAACTACCTTGGAGTTTGGTTATTTTTGGTTACTGTAAAAATATAAATTTACAGAATTTATAGCAATAAGTAATACTAAAATAATTCCATTACCTACAGATAACAATTGACAGTGATCACAAACGCTGTTGGAGGCATAACACGCTCACTTCTCTTAATTTGGTTGGTGATACAGGTAGAGCAACAAAATCTTGGAGTTAGCAGAAGCCTCCGACTGCGTTTGTAAACACTGTCAACGAAGGTTATTCAAAACCAAAATAAAATATTCAAATTATAATCTAGTTTCCATCTTTTCAGTTCTTGAATGAATTTAATAAAGATGGCAGATATTGGCGCAGTCGGGTTTATGTTTTTTTTTGCCAATTCTATTCGCATAAAGTTCGTTTCCGTCAAATAAAACAGTAAATACGACTCTAAGACAATGAAGGATAATTTTCATTTAGCTAATAAAAATGAACTCTTCAGCTTTTGGTAATGGTATAACAATTATATCAACCTTATAACTTATACACTGTACCATTGCACAGTACAGGGCCTGCAGCGACGATACTTTTTTACAAGCGTAAACGCCAATTGAAAAAAAAAAGTATCGGAATGACGCGACGTATACTTACTTGTGCTAGACTTGTCGATAAGATTCTATCTATCTCTAGCATCTTGGTCACAGGCCATGGTGTCCTTAACTAGATTCACTAAATATAAATATGGTTCGCATAGCTCGTACTTAAAGAACATATTATAATATTCATTAAATATATGTTTCGTTTTTGTGATTTCTTTAGTAGTAATGTGATCCTCCTAGCCGGTTTCGGCCACGGCGGCCAATCTCAACGGAGATCAGCCAGGTACACAGGAGATATTATAGTGCACAAGTGTGTGCGCAATACACAGGTGCACTCGCTATTCCTTCACTCTCATAGTTCGGTGAGACGGCAATCCGACATGACCGGAGAGAAATCAGGCGCAGGATCAACGGATTTCCGTGCTTTCCGAGACGCGGGGGTATCACACCGGCAACTTCCTGACTCCGAGTTGCGACTGAGTAATTTTTAACATGGAAAAACCCAGTCTCAAAGTTTTTTGGCTCGACCCGGGATTCGAACCCGGGACCCCAGCGCGCCAATCGTACTTGTAACGCGTTAAGTAGTAACTAACGCAATGTCCATTTTTATTTTGTTATGGTATAGAATGATGAGACGAGCACGCCATTCGTGTAATGGTAAGCAATACGACCACCCATAAACAGTAGCAACACCATCCAGCAACTTGACTTACAAAGTACTGTGTGGCATTCCACTGCGCTCGTCATACTGAAACATAAGGTCTCATTATGTCCAGTAGTTACACTGGCTACAATGGCATTCAAACCGAAACACAACAGTGCATGCACACTACTGCTTGGCTGTAGGAATAGACATTACTGTGGTACCCACTCAGACGGGCTCTTACATATAAGAGACTTACCACCAGTAAATTAACAGAGCCATTTAATATTTATGTCATGAACAGCAGTGTGCTGTAGTGTCTTGGCTTGATGAATGATTGTAGTCGCGGAGTAAATAAGATTTTGTTTTGTGGTTGTGGTAGACAGTTGTATCATATGGCGCGCGACTTGAACGTCCAGTTATTTGTAAAAAAAAAAAAAAGAAAACCTTTTTTTTTATTCGTAAATATTAAAGGACCGTTAATTTCAACATGATCCGTGATCCCCAAGAAAAATGGAGCAAAATCGTTTCGGACTGGTACCCAAGAGATGGCAAGCGCAATAGAGGTCGCCAACATACGAGATGGGAGGACGACCTAAAACTCACGGCTGGACACCATTGGAGAAGGGCAGCGTATGATAGAACCCAGTGGAAAGCGTTAGAGGAGGCCTATGCCAAGAGGCACGCTAAACTACGGGACATTTTGTAGTATAATTTTATAACTGTAACCAAATAGTTCAGAATAAATGGGCTGATTATTATTATTATTATTATGTTGTATCTTTCCTGCGGGAAATCACGGCACGAAGACCGGTCCTTTTGGAAGGCTTGCGAGGGGATATGGATCCAACACGTAGAGGCCCCTTTAAGATACATTCATCTAGTTAGGATGTGTACGCCTTACGGGTACTCTCTCTGTCTGTACTTAAGGAGGAAATACAGCCAAAGACAGCGCCCGTAAGGCGTAAGGACTATTGCAGGGAAGATGGGAATTATACTGGGTCTATGGATGGGATCTAGATGGACTGGTTGCTGGCCTATTGATTGAGACAACGGGACGCCTGCCAAGTAAAATGTCTCAATCATTTGTATTCAAGGCAGACGGTGACTTGCCCCCCACTAGATGGGCATCCCAAAAAGTGGCGTATGCCAAGGACGCAACATCGGTGTGTGTGGCTAAAGGGTGTCGAGAGGTGTGCACCGATTTCACCATCGCGGGTCGCTGACGCGACCCGGAGTGGGCTTCCTCGCTATTATGCAGATTGAACACTTCCACCCTGGAGCTCAGGTTCTTAGCTCTTGCGATTTCCACCCCTAGCCGGCCAGTTAAGGCAAGCCAAGGGTCAGGGGATCTCATAGCCCCCACGGAATCAGGGTACGCGGTGTCGCCACTCACCGACGGCTCGCCACAAAGCCGCCCCTGCGGGCTTATTATTATTATAATTTCAAGTAGACGTGGTTTAAAAGGTTTTTTTATATTGCATTTATACCAGAGCATATTGTTCGAAATGCGGAAACGAATTTTATGTTCATTGCAACACTGCCGTATTACATATTTTATACAAATAATAGAGTAATATGCAAATAAACTAACAAATTATACAAAGTATTTTTACATATCTAAACATATATTAACAGCAGAACTTGGTGTTGGTGTGTCTGTACATTGAACAAAAGTAATAAAATAAAAAGAACGAGATTGACGAAAGAAGAATAATAGAACACAAATCAGTAATTATCAATTTGTTAGTTTTTATAATTTTGTTGCTATTTAAGCACATTAAAAATCATTTTTTACCACTTTGCCACCGAGGCTGTCACAAATTGATAATTCTAGGTCACAAAATCAATCTTACATATCAAAATAATTCAGGGTACAAAATGAGAGGTCAAAGATCACAGGTTCTCTTACGTACGTCGTATGAGGTCTGAGGTCACATGGAATTCAATAATCCATTATAAGAAGTTTGTTACTTTTATTACAGCATTATTTTAAATCAAAGGATCTCGTAATAAATATCCACATTCCAATCATAGGCGTATGTAGCCCTCTACACCGGGTGGCCCGTGTCCAACCCAGGATTGTGTGGTGACCACCTCGAGGATTTTGAGGCCGCTTAATACTACTGTATTTTTTTAAAACGAATATTTTTTTATATCGGCAATCAGACAGAAGTAATTTTATTTTTGAGTGTAGGACACTGCCCCCCCCCCCCTCCTTCCCATTACAATTTATCTACACAACCAAGTATATAAAAAAATGTTTGGAAGGTCATCGAAAACTGAATGGATTTGCGTTGACACCACTATAACCAAGCCCAATGTTTTGAAAGCTGAAGTTATACCGGTTCACGGTCGTAATATAAGAAAGCTGCAGTTTTTACGACGTTACGTTTTACATATATTATGATTTATAGACATTTCATATCTTTTATAACCTACAAAATTTTTAATAGTAAGGCCTTATAATCGTTTTGATTATAAATGCTTATTGTGCATTTGATTAACATCAAAATCGTCCTCATTTACGATTGGGTATGTTATAATCAGAAACGATTTCCTGTATTTATTTCAACTACTACAACTGACTAAATAAATACATTAATAAATATAAAATCTAGATTCGTCAATTCATGTGAAAACAAATGTAAGTATACCTACGTATGGCGGTTCCTTTTAGGACGTTGGTGCTCACTAAAATTACATTTTGCGAAATTCAACCTCTAAGGGGGTAAAAAAGAGTGGAATAGTTTGTATGAAACTTTTACACTTTTAATAGCAGGTTTTATTCTCTCACTTAATAGAAAGCTAAATTTCGCCAGAGTGTTATAGTTTTTATTCCGGGAAAATATTTATCCTGGAAAAACTATTACACGTAGGCGAATGCTAGTATGAATAAAAAAATTAATGAATTAAATGCAAATTATTTAACTTATACTTTTTGTTTTTGCTTTTTTTGCAGCCTGAATTTTGTCATAACTTCCAGAATTTTATGTCTAAGATGTACTTAAATCTTTGCTTGCGCCCAAAAAAGAACAAAGTTTTCCACAGCCTTGAAAGCACATTACTAAATTATGTGGTCGAGTCATAGATCATTAAATATTACTTATCGCCTTCATTACGTTACAAAATGCCTTGTATGGTGTATTATATTGCGTTAAAAAGTTATTATACAGTGGGCAATGTGGAAATCACATTGTAGTTTTATTATGACTGTTTATCCTACGCGTAGTAAATTTAGCATTAATTACAAACATTTCAGAATCATCACGTGTGCGCAGACGCCATAAATAAAAAAAACATTTCAATAATGAATCGACTTATAAAAGGTAAAATGAATGCGACTATTCAATTTCAATGTATTATGTATTTTGTATATTTGGTATACAATCTTTGTGAGGCCTTGTTACCCGATTACCGAAGGAGGGTAATGATTATTCTTTGTGCCCCTTGCAAGCGTGAGGCTCTTTGACGCACGAGATCATAGGGCCGCCTACACGGTTGTCACTTTCACCAACTCCCAAGGCACTATTTATAAATGACACTAGAGTTGCAGAGTAAAGAGTTAGAGTAGACCACATTCAAGAACGCACACACACACTCCTTTTATCCCTGAAGGGGTAGGCAGAGGCACAGCTAGTGCACCCACTTTTTGCCGTGAGTATTCCGTCCTATGATGTGACAGGGGGCGAACCTATCGCCATATCGGGCACTAATTGCAGACTCCGGGCTGATACTGAATAGAAAAACCCAATATCACTTTGCCCGACCCGGGAATCGAACCCGAGACCTTAGCATTGCAGTCGTACCGTAATACAACTACACCACTAAGGCATTCATTTCCAAGAAGTAAGAACAACTCAAATCTCTACTCTCATAACCATAGACCTATTTCTCTTTGTAGTGTAATATTTTAAATTATGTAAGAGTAAAGATAATTACTTGTTGTTTCATTTACCTCCACATTATATCGTTCACGTAATACAAAACAATAGAATAATTTCGTAAGTTGTAACAATAATGTTTTATACTCGGTCACATTGTTAAAAATAGAATAGCAGGTAGTCATTAAGGCTCAGTTGTATCAAACTGTAAACTTTAGTATTTAAAAGATACATTGGTTCAGTAAAGATGTTTTTTCACAGTTTAGTATTGAAAATTAAGTATGAGAAGGCAAATTTTAAACATGAATGATTTTCAGGTGCAACTTAGGTGTTATCGATAAAAACAAAGCAGGGACTTATCTGATTACTCTTAAGATGTAGGGGAAAATGTTACAACCATTAATGGTATTTTTCTTGATAGTTAGAAACTACCCACTCTGTGACTCAAGCTTTACAATCTGTAGTTAAATTGAAAAAAAAATAGTATATTCCTGTCTCGCAGTAGATGATTGTATATTCTAGACTATGAACTGATGAAAACCTTATCCATTTAACAACCTCATTACGCTACTACTTGACCAATGAGGTCACCGAGGTTTTAGACCTTAGCTTACATTTAATGAGAGATATTTTCCAATATGTTAAAAATCATTCCTCTCCACAGTGCCAACACAGCGATGGACAACGATGTGACGCCGGTGTACCTGGCGGCACAGGAAGGCCACCTGGCGGTCCTCAAGTACCTGGTGCTCGAGGCTGGCGGCAGGCTGGATGCGCGCGCCAGGGACGGCATGCTTCCCATACACGCCGCCGCGCAGACAGGATGCCTCGACTGCGTTAAATGGATGGTGAGTGATGCAATTTATTAACATCATCGTCATCATCAGCTATATGAAGTCCAGTGTTAAACATAGTCCTTCCCTAAAAGCTTCCAGACGGGCCTGTCTAAACCCTGCCTCCAGCGTGTTCCTGCGACCTATATAAAATCATCTATCTATTTGATAATTATGTACTGTCTTTTAAAAGTGGTTAATTGGTAGTTTAGCTAAATATACGTAAATCGTTCTTACATCCAAAAGGATAGGTAGTTCCACAACTGGTTTACGAAATTACTACGACTAAATCAACCAGACAATGGAGGTCTTATATTGTTATTCGGTATTGTAACTGGATATATTAATAGAGATCTACGTAGAGTTTCGATATTCGGCCGAATAGGTTAAAAGTAGCCTAGTATAATATCTTATAAATACTATACTAAAACGCATTTTGTTTTTTAATTTGAAACTATAATAATTGGAGTCTGGTTATATCAAGCACGTGCAAGGCAAGCCTTTCATTAAATTCTTACTTCAGTGACTTGTAACTTTTTTATATCCCGTCGGTTTTATCTAAAGAAATAACATAATACGTAGATACAAAGTTATTTCCTACTAATTGTTCGATACTAAACGAGCAATCTATTTTAAAATGTAATACCTAAGACGATGAAATACTTATTCTCCGAATGATTCCATTCTTAGGTATAAGAATAGAATCATTCAGAGAATATTCTCTGAATACAGAGTTGATAAGTTTGGAAATAAATCATTATGTATTGCGATATTTTAAAATAATAAACTATGATATTACACCGTTGCTGGTAACAATTAAACAGTTGCAACAGATATTGCAATTATAATTTTATCGTTTTTATATCAACTAGATAGATACAGACGATGTGAGCGCCAATTTTGACATTTGAAATTGTTTTGCAATTTATAACTCGTATAGTATCTCATGGTATGTCTGTATGCCTTATTTATGTGATTCCGTTAAATCTTCTCTTAAAGCTGATTCTTTATAGCCTTAAAGCAATATGACAATTTAATGCCAAGAAGTGGTCTAGCTTTGATTATGTTGGCTATTAAGCACCTTAAAATCGGATATGGTAGGTGTAATTTTGCGTAACAAGTATCCGTGTCTCATGTCTCGACCCGAAAGTTCCGGTACTCGAGACACGAGGCATCCCGGAACTCAAACCCTAGTGAATTTAGACATACATAAAAAACAACAAAAGTAGTTGTTATTCTGTAGAATTACTTGACATAAAATATCAGTAATACGAAGACTAGACAATCTACCAAATATTACGCAAAGAGTCAGAACTGATCCCCAAACAGCTTCTATCTAGTCAAGGCCGTAAAAACCCGTAAGTTTTTACAATTAACTGGTTCTGTGAAGTGTAGACTGAGAGAAAACCGGCAGTGCAACGACCCGGTCGTCAGGAAATATCCGCCGATCACGCATCGCCTCCGATTTTATTAGCTCGTACCGTTCTCGAAGTAATTGCTATCGTTTAAGACATTCGATTGATTTTTATCAATACACGTACTGTATAGAGACTATATTATTGATCTTTTTCCTCACCAGTCACATGAAACCCACTGCTGAACTATTTTCCTCTAAAGATTCCCAGACGGACTTATCCAAAGCGGCCTGCAATTAGCGTGTTCCCGCGACCATATGAATCTTTACAATCTTTTTATTGACGTTCATATGACATTGAGTTGGTTTCATCGGCAAGGATTATTCCCATGATGCCAAATTGGACCATCTCGGCGAACTGGCTTACTCGAGGCGATTGATTTTGGATAAAGACAGACTAGTGTTCCATGAGACTCACCGAGCTTCATCCCTTGGTGTCATGATGGTGTCATGAAATTACTGATCCTGGCTTACAGGAGTTGTAGTGGTGGGTGTGAGGGCGAGATAGTCTCTGAATCTTTTTTATTGTTAATTACGAGATTTATTATGCCATTGGCACAGTGGGGTTATGAAACCTATGATTTAGGCTTGGATTCTTTGGTCGGGTAAAGTTTGTTTTGATCTAAACTTGAGTTGCTTAAGATCCTATCGATCTGTATCGCCTATGCTTACTCACTATTCGTATCATAGGATATGAGTTTGGAGAAGAGTAGGAGCACTATTTGTGTCGCTCCTCTCTGGACATATACCTGTAAACTTATACGTGACTTGCTGTTGGTATTGTTATTTGTATACGTCTGGATATCGACCGTCATACACAAAGTAGAAAACTCCTCATAGTGGCTGTAAGTGTACTGCGTTTCGAAATCAGTCTGTGAATATTCGGTTCATACAGGCCGGCATAATTGTTTCAACTAGCGACGGGTATTCATCTTCAACACTCTATTCCACTTATCATCAGGTGCAGACGGGACTTGGTACTGCTTGAATAAAAAAAGTAGGTATAAGTGACGATGATCCAAGTGCCTCAGAGAGTAAATCTAAATTTAATATCAAATAATTATAATTAGTTAGATGTTAATTAATAAGTATAAACTGAAAACATAAATTGATAGTAAAATCTGAAATCTATTACAAGCAAATAATTTATAAACGGTAAAATATCTTTACATAATCCAATTGACCGAAGCCGGTAGGTCTTAGAAAACCGTTTTGTTCACGACTTGTAGAAAAGTTGAACACATCATAACGTACGTGGTGAAACCGCCATCTATATTTCATTATACTTGTGGTTTTGAGTGGTTTTCGTAGAATTACTAAAATGTCGATTGACGCAATGGAGTGATTATCATGATCACTTTCGAAAGGTGATATTTAAGGTGGAATAATGCTTAATGCTTCTGTTGAGTGAGTTTGTAGTATTATCCTGGTTGTAAAATGCATTATTGTGATTTGTGTCTATTTTGAAGGATAATGTGTGTATTATTAGGTATTTTGAGAGTTCATGAGGTGATATGTGCAGGAGTGTAATGCCACATAGTACTTTGTAAACAATTGAATTTTTTCACCGTTTAGTTTTTTTAAATCATAAACTCTATTCAATCAATAGCAGTAAGTAAAATGTGTCCATATACTGCCTAAAAATTTACTATATTATAGTGTGCTATAGCACCAGTTCAACATGAACGTATGAATCCTACTAATATTATAAAGGCGAAAGTTTGTAAAAATGTATGGATGTATGGATGTATGGATGTTTGTTCTTCTATCACGCAAAAACTACTGAACGGATTTCGATGAAATTTGGCAGGCGGGTAGATCATGTCCTTGATTAACACATAGGTTATTTTTTATCCCGACAAAATATAAAGCGGTACTTTTATCCCGGAAAACTCATTCACGCGGGCGGAGCCGCAGGCAAAAGCTAGTATTGAATAATATAAATTTGTGACTGCCTCGGTGGCGTAGTTGTATTATGTCCCAATTCTCCTTCCCTAGCCCTATTCCCGTCCCCAATGTCCGTGTCCTCTGTACCTATCAGCCCGTGCTGGTTGTTCGTTATTTAACTTTAAATTACTTCATTGGTATATTATGTACCTTTGTTATTGTGTCTACCTTCATGTCATGACCTGTCATGAGTGTTTTTTATAAGCCTATTTGATCAATAAATGATTTTTTATTTATTTACAGTACAACTGCAATGCCGAGGACTTAGGTTCTTACTTCGATCTCCAGGTCGGGGAAAGTGATATTCTATTCAGTACCAGTCCGGAGTGTGGAATAAGGAATTGGTGCCGGTTATGGCGATAGGCTCGCCCCCTTTCGCAGCATAGGACGGAATACACACGGCGATACAACTGGGTGCACTAGTTGCACTTCTGTCTACCCCTTCAGGGCGTGAGTGTATATGCGTGTGTGCGCCTTAGGGGCAAAGTGTTTGTTTACGTTTCCACGATGTTGCTCAAAGTTTTATTCAAAACAAATAACGTTTTTGCACTCCAAGCTCATCATTTTAAAACTTGTTTAGTGTTTGGCCAATTTTTTTCTCAAGACCGTGTCGAAATTGATTACAACCTGAGTGCTTTGCGGTCAGCATCTTAAATTAATGTGTGCTTACAACAGATGGTCCGTATAATGCATTTAAATATTATCCAGTACACTATTTTTGTCTCTTACGTAAGCAATTAAGTGTGAAAAGAATAAAATAGGCTGTACCTAGTAGTATGGTAATTAAGTGAAATATCCATTGGTATTTCTAGTCTGCGCTTAACATATTAACATATGGGCCGAGCGAGCTATGGAAAGGGCTATGCTAGGTGTTTCTCTACGCGATCGAATCAAAAATGAGGAGATCCGTAGAAGAACGAAGGTCACTGACATAGCCCAACGGATAAGCAAGCTGAAGTGGCAGTGGGCAGGGCACATAGTTCAAAGAACTGACGGCAGGTGGCGCAAAAAAGTTCTCGAGCGGAGACCACGTACTGGCAAGCGCAGCGTCGGCCGTCCACTTGCAAGGTGGACCAATGACTTGGTAAAGGTCGGAGGAACGCGCTGGATGCGGGCCGCTTTTGACAGGTCCATCTGGAAATCTTTGCGGGTGGCCTATGTTTAGCAGTAGACGTCATGTGGCTGATGATGATGATGATGATGCTTAACATAGTTGAATTATAGGAGAGTTTTGAGCTGAGTCTCAGCCCTTCTAAGAGGACAAAACATAATGTTATTGTGGAAGCGTAACTAAATCCCCTTTTATTCATAAATCACCCAAAATTTTGATTACATTTGCACCTAAAAGAGTACCGTGATAACTTCACAAAATGTTCCGACTGAAAAAAACGTTGAATTAATATTTTTAACATATATTTTTAGATAGTAGAGCGCGGCGTGGACCCAAACGTGCGAGATGGCGATGGTGCCACTCCCCTGCACTTCGCGGCGTCCAGGGGACACCTGAGCACAGTACGCTGGCTGCTGCGGCACGGAGCCAGACTTCACCTGGACAGACACGGGAAAAGCCCCATCAACGATGCAGCGGAGAATCATCACTTAGAGGTAAATCACCAATCGAATTAACCAACACTAGGCCTCCTGATTACTACTTTTTATGGTTCCATTTGACCATCATAGTGGTCTAAGGATCGTGTCCAGTAATGGGACAGTAAAATATACAGCTGGGCTGGTATAAATAAACTTAAGATTTAAACAAAACACACATACAGTACTTCGCCTGCTTATGGCCGCGCGAGTAGTGGCGACTGGCGAGTGTTTTGCCTCCGTCGTCGCCCCTCAGTGCTAGTGAGTAGCGAGATATTTTATTTAAGTATATATTTTTAATTGCTTTTTATATATATATATATATTTTTTAATTGTTGTACGTAATAGTTGTGTTATAATGTTAATGTTATATTGTGGTGTTTTCATTCCGACTTGGTGTCCGCACGTCACTTGGGTCCCCCATTGAAAACCAGCGCTGCAGTGTCAGTCAGGCTGACGCTGCAGCACGAAGCTGAATGGGGGTTCCCGTTGTTGGCACAATATTTATAATTATGTTATAATTTCTTTGTATTTAGTTCTTTTTTTTTTTGTGCCAATAATAAATATTCCTTTCTTTCTTTCTTTCTATACACTCACGCCTGTTATCTCCGAAGGGGTAGGCAGAGGTGCAATTAGTGCACCCACTTTTCGCCGATATTCCGTCCCATGATGTGATAGGGGGCGAGCCTATCGCCATATCGGGCACAAATTTCAGACTCCGGGCTGATAATGAATAGAAAAATTCAATATCACTTTGCCCGACCCGGGGATCGAACCCGAGACCTCAGCTTTGCAGTCGTACTGTAATACAACTCCGCTACCGAGGCAGTAAAAATAAAGTATAAAATACTGAAATCCAACTAAAGGAACTAAATAACACGAAATCCTACTAATATTCTATAGGCGAAAGTTTGTAAGATTGTATGGATGTTTGTTCCTCTTTCACGCAAAGACTACTGAACGGATTTCGATGAAATTTGGCACACGGGTAGATCATGTCCAGGATTAACACATAGGCTACTTTTTATCCCGACAAAATATAAAGCGAGACTTTTATCCCGGAAAAACTTATTCACGCGGGCGGAGCCGCGGGCAAAAGCTAGTAAGCCAATAATGCCCAGAATACAACTTAACCGAAGTCGCATGTAGCTAAGGAAAACCTGCGGGTAAGAATATATTATAATATATACTACTTTAATTGACTACCTCGATGGCGTAGTTGTATTATGGTACGACTGCAATGCTGAGGTTTCAGGTTCGATTCCCGGGTCGGGCATAGTGATATTGAGTTTTTCTATTCAGTATCAGCTCGGAGTATGGAATTTGTGCCCGATATGGCGACAGGCTCGCCCCCTATCACATCATGGGACGGAATAACGGCGAAAAGTGGGTGCACTAGTTGCACCTCTGCCTACCCCTTCGGGGATAAAAGGCGTGAGTGTATATGTATGTATGTTTAATTGTTTTATAAACCATATATGATTCCATTGATGCACGCATTTAAAATGTAGCTATAACGCAAATGCCTTTTTTTACGTGTAATTAGAAAAATAAATATTTTTCTTGATTAATTATAAATCCTATAACAATTGCTCAGTACAAATTCACAGACACAAACAGAGACACCTCATTTATCGGCTCAAAAGGAGCGACGCTGGAGTAGAACATACGTAGGGTGTTAAAATCATTACCCTTCCTTGCTTCGCCCTAGTCGGGTAAAAAGATATCGTTTAAAAATAAATGATGTAATATAACACAACTGAAGCTCTTATGTAATGTAGAATCAATGAACGAAGGTTTTGTATCATTTTTAATTAGTAAACCACATGATAATCATTTGATAGATTTAACGTTCATTTTCTTTCAATTGGTCTTCAGCTTTATTTATGTGATGTTAATGTCCCCGACTATGCTTATCATGTTCTATGCTTTTCTTTATTTATTTAGAGAAGGGCAGCTTAGCTATAATGACCACTCTACCTCCCAAATATTCATTCTTAAAATGTGAACAATTATATCGTCGATGAAGTACCAATACCTCCTAACTGAAAATTTAGTCCAAAATTACTTTTTTATTGCAATAGACATAAAACTCATATTCGCATGGATTTAATTAACTTCTATCCAAAATTTCTTTACCAATAAGCTTCTTGAGCTATGTGAAAACATCTACTTAGTGACAGAATTCATTCGTTCGTATGTATTTAACAGTTTTTTTCTTCTGGTGTAAAATTAGATTCTCAACACTTAGGAGGTATTGGTATTCATCGACGATATACTATTTTTACGTAGTTAGACGGGCACGGCGAAGTGAACCCAAGCACCTGATCGCAAACGAAGAGAGGTCCAGATAGCGTTGACTGACGACCGAAGGTTATATGGTTGCTATTCTAGGCTCCAATAAGTTATGGTACCTATATGCAATTTCACTGTTTCAACGTTTATGAAAAGGAAAAGAAAGTACTCAATGTCGCTATATTATCTCCTGTGCATACATGTACCTATAGTTTGAAGTAAAAGTAGTAATTGTTAATGAATGCAAGTTTGCACAAGTCATGTTATTTCCGTCGTCTTTCGTGAAAGTAATTTTGAATTACAAATATTTATTTATCATATTTACCAATTCAATGTTTTATGGAATATTTAAATAACATACATACGTACACTAACACCATTATCCCTGAAAGGGTAGGTAGAGGCGCAACTAGTGCACCCACTTTTCGCCGTGCGTACTCCGTCTCATGATGTGATTGGGGGCGAGCCTATCACTATATCGGGCACAAATTCCAGACTCCGGGCTGATACTGAATAGGAAAATCCAATATCACTTTGCCCGACCCGGGGATCCACTCGAACCGAGGTCCCAGCATTGCATTCGTACCGTAATACAACTATGCCACCGAGGCAGTCAATAATATTTAAATTAAGGTATTAATTTGTAATTATTGGATTCTACGAGACTTAACGTTCGCTGTTTTAGGATTTAAGCAATAGGGTCCCATAAAGTCCATGTAATTCAGAATTCTGAGCTAACATGTGTATATTTTTATCAAGTATACAATTTAGAATGGAAGTTTTAATTCCTTTAATGAAGCAGTTGGTCGAAACCATTGATGTATTAAAGTCTTTTTAATACATCAATGGTCGAAACATTTCCTTACAACAGTACTTAATTTTATAATAATTTATTATTACCGTTAGATGCAATTTTAAGGCAAGACAACAGTGTTTTTGATGTATGATTCAGCCCTGAGACATCGCACAGACGTTATCAACTTGTTGGCGAGAAACACTACACTGCTAGGAGACTGATAGTTGATCAGTAGCTCAGTTAGTTCCATAGTTCGCAGTATTTCTTAGCAACAATTTCACACCCCTGCATAACGTCTTAGATGAGTCGTTAGAAGGATAGACAGAAGTGTATTATGAATTTGCATTCATGTATTCCTTTCACCAACGTCACAATAAAAATCATAGAGAAGGCGTTTAAGGAAAACAGGAAAACGCGCAATACGTAATTGTAACAGATTGCTGAGCGGAATAATTGTCTGTGGGCTTTCTACTAGTCTATGGTCATTTAATTAACGAGACAATAGTGTGTTGGAAAGTTCATCGATTTTCACACGGTAATACAACACTTGTTCCAAAGCGTAATTCTTGGTGACTGCTTCGGCGTAGTTGTATTGCGTACGACTACCGCTTTGAGGTCCGAGGTTCGAATCCCTGTTCAAAATTGATATTCGGGTTTTCTGCTCAGTATTATTCTGGAACTTGGAATTTGTGACCGATATGGCGATGGGCTCGCCCCTAATCACATCACAGGACTTCACATGGCGAAAAGTGGGTGTCAAAGTTACGCCTTTGCCTACGTCTTTTTTTTTTTTTTTTTTTTTATTGGAATAGCAAACAGTTACAAAATAAGTGCATATAAATTTAACAAATATTTGGGTAACGAGCTATAATAAAATTGTAACCCACTACACTATTCCCATTCTAACATAATACAAAACAAAACAGGACATCATGGATTGGTACAGACAGTCACACACGAAGCCAAACAAATTCAAGACCTCAAACCGCCCCCCGCCCCACACTTTTCGGATCTTACCAAATTTCATTTTCTCTTTATAAAAATAAAATAAAATAAAAGATATTTAATTTACTTCACACAAAGACAAAAAAAAGTTTAATTGAACTGAACGCGTATAGGCGGTTTGAAGTACTGAATCTGGTCAGGCACTTATGCGGCTGACTGTACACAATGTTAATTAATTATTTATATTTATATTTTATTATTAGAGCTACACCTACTCTAATATACTATTACAAGAATAACTGTAGGTACTGTGGCACAAGATACAACACAATAAAAACCTGAGATACACCACTCTTATTCTATTCGACATTAGTACAGGAGCAATTCTTCAATATACATTTTTTGAACATACAATTCTTACAATGAAATATATAAATTTTTTCAAAGTTAGTGTTATAGGATTCCATCATGCGGCGCATAGGGCAACGCAGCCCAGCATTTGTGCGACAGGGAGTTAGGGCAAACAGGCAGCGGGCGGTCTTTGGGGATAAAGGCGTGTGTGTCCGTGCGTGCTCTTTCATGTCGGTTACCTTGTGAGTTATGGGAGAAAATAGGTGATATAAATCCGATATGCATGGTAAACCACCCATGGAGTATTTGATTTTAATTAAAAAGATGGATGGAATCAGGAAGTTATGTATATGATCTTTTGGCCCCGCTCCTTTATTTAATACTATAATTATAATATATTTGTTACATAATTTGTTATTCTGATATTTTATTTGAAAAAACGAGAAACATCTACATTTTATATTATTAATTTCAAAATGCACAAGCATGTTCGAGAAATTCTTCACAGACTAATATTTTTGTAATGCAGGCAGCATGCAGCGCTCACTGTCCCACTGCGGCACTTAAAATAAAATATTTTATCCATAAAAACAAAAATAATGTTTCCAATATGGACTTTGACAGCTGTAAAAAAGGATTACTGATATTTATTATACTTATACGATCGTAATTTTTTTCACACAATGATAAATACTGTTTAGCATAAAATCGATACATTTAGTATGGGTAGCATCAAGTCGTTTTTGGTATAAATCAACGATAAATTTGCTACGTATTTAGATTAACTTTTAAATACGACTGGTGTTAGATATGCTCTCACTTTCAATAGAAAAGTGATTTACTGGCAAAGTATATCTGATCAATTGAGGTGACAAAAATTGCACCAAAGTGGATAATTTTCAGGGCAATTAAAACATGGAGACCCAAACCAGCTGGTCATCTCCATTAAGATAATTAAATAACGGATCTTGAAATTAGCAATCAAAGGCAGGGTCGAGGTAGCTCAATTGGAAGAGCACCGGCACGGTACGCCGGAGGTCGTGGGTTCGCGTCCCGCCTTCAACTGTTTCTTTTTCAAGATTCCATAAAAATATAAAAATCATGACCCAAATGTATTTCATTATACCTCAGTTCTTATACCAACTATAAATGCGAAATATGGATTTGGATGAAATATTGTTCACGAGTAGACCATGTCCTGGATTAAAATATAGGCTACTATTTATCGCAGTAATTTGGCTCATTGGAAATAATAGTTTTTTTAGTAGATGTCCATAGTGTCGTGCAGTTGGCGCTATGAATTGCTAGTGTTTTTGGAACTTTAATAGCAGGAGAGGCTTTTTAAGCGGACGAAACCACGAACAAAACCTAGTATTAAATAAGAAACAATGTTTAAGTATATTTATTCTCTCTAAGCTATGAATCGTGGAGTGAGAGTTTTTAGAAAGGATTTTCGGAATTTCATCCCCTAATTTACATGTCTAGTAAAATTCATAAATAAATACATAATAGTATCATGACAAAATATATCGGCGTCGGCGACCTTCCTTTCTTCACCGCCATCCC
Organism: Lapara coniferarum; assembly: GCA_949316025.1. Classification (NCBI taxonomy): domain Eukaryota; kingdom Metazoa; phylum Arthropoda; class Insecta; order Lepidoptera; family Sphingidae; genus Lapara; species Lapara coniferarum. The sequence continues at coordinate 27,869,711 of OX438927.1, forward strand.
CCGATGCTTTGAGGTCATGTTAGATGCTTTGAGGTCATGTTAGATAATATTTGTAATTGACCTTTGACGGACGATTATCTATGCTCTGAAAACAATAAACTAGACTACATCCTGTCTTTGTCCATTCGCATACGCTTGGGTCAATGTCATGGAACAATAAGGGGCGCGAACGAAATGAGATTATATTGACAGTTCCGTATATTTTACACTAGACTTCTGGTCGCGGTTCCGCCCGCGTAAAAGAGTTTTTCCGGGATAAAAAGTAGCCTATAGCACTCAGGATTAAGTAGCTTCCTATTAGTGAAAGAATTTTCAAAATCGGTTCAGTAGTTCCTGAGATTAGCACGTTCAAACATACAAACAAACTCTTCAGCTTTATAATATTAGTATAGATTTAGTTTATTAAGATTGTAATCAAATTACTGATATTTATAGCTCATTGTTTTATCGTAATTGAATAAACTATAAATGGATGCCATTTTATGAACCGCGCTTGGAATGTGTAAACACGTTTTTGAACATATGATCAAAGTCGTAGGCAAGCATTTGTGTTTGTCGCCATTCATGGTATGGCATCCTAACGTCAGGTTTATACATCACACCTTTAGGATGAAAACGGCACAATTCAAAATGATAGAAAAGTGAGTTATCATCATAAAATAACTTAGAACGAAGTTCTCAATACAATAATAGTTCAAACACAGTCATATTCAAGCAGGAAAAGGACAAAACTGTTATATCAGTCCCATTTTTATTATATTTTTATAAATAAGGAACTAGTTTTTAGCCATTTAAAAATGACAACTCAATTTTCTATTTTTTGAATTGTGTCGTTTTCGTTCTAAAGGTGCGATATTACCGTCCCAAAATTGCATCATCTAGGATGGTATTTAAACGACTCAAACTGATTTTTTTTATTGCAATGGAATGACGAGACGAGCATTCCGTTGGCCTGAGGGTAAGCGATACGACCACCCACCAAACAGTAGAAACATCATCCAGCACCTCGAGTTACAAAGTACTGTGTGGCATTCCACTGCGCTCATCATCCTGAGACATCTGATGTTAAGTCTCATTATGTCCAGTAGTTACACTGGCTACAACGTTCTTCAAACCAATACACAACAGTGCATACACACTGCTGCTTGGTGGTAGAAATATACATTGCGGTGGTACCCATCCAGACTGACTTTAACATATGAGAGACCTACTACCAGTAAAATGTATCGGCACGCTGTGATGGCCATTTTGACGTTTGCCTTGCTCATAAAGTTTCGAATTAATTCGTAACTAGGATGAAGGAGCTAATTGATGTACTGGATTGTTAATTGTGACGAGCAGTGAAATTAATCGTATATAATTTTATGACAAAACTCGGAATTAGTTTTTCGAAATTTAAAAAATGTAATCTTATACAATCGTCACTAATTGGATCGCTCGCCAGCACAGCTTCGCTTGACTCGTACTTGATTATAATATTTTTATCGATAATGAATTCAGATATCACCTCACTATTCTATTTATCACAACGGCCGTCATAGCTTGCCGGTACTCTAGTAAAGATTTATAGTTTAAATTATAACTATTGTATTTGTCCACAGTGTTTGAACGTGCTTGTAGCGGCCGGGGCTGCTGGTGCCGATAGCAAGCAGCTGTCATCATATAAGGCTATACACTCCTGCGCATGTACTCCAGGGGACGCACGAGTAAGTACTGCAGGTTTTTGAATTTACAAGCAGTCAAGATTTTTTTATGGCATCGAATGACGAGACGAGCATGCCGTTCACCTGATGGTAAGGGATATGACCGCCCATAAGCGATAGCAACACCATCCAGCACCTTGAATTACAAAGTACTTTGTGGCATTCCACTGCGCTCGTCATCCTGAGACATAAGATGTTAAGTCTCATCATGTCAAGTAGTTACACTGGCTACAATGCCCTTCAACCCGAAACACAACAGTGCATGCACACTGCAGCTGCTTGGCGGTAGAAATAGACATTGCGGTGGTACCCACCCAGACGGACTCTTACATATGAGAGACCTACCACCAATAAGAGATATATTCCATAGCCTCAAATACAGTGTTCTCCTCATGATGGCTTCTGTGCAAGAATCGAGATTATTATTTTGTGCTTATTTGTCAGCTAGTTTTTATATGTATTCTGGATATAATTATTTTGTATGGTGGGTATACTCTGTGATGCTATTATATTAATTTTGCTGAGTACCCGATTATGTGTAATAGTATTGTAAGTTAAATTAGAGTCCATAGTGTTCATTTGAAAGACCTCATGACTCGATGCTTAACTTGACTCAAGTATACAGTGCTTCATATGACATAATAAATTCCACAAAAAGTTTGTAATGGTTGGTTCAAATTAAACTAATGTCGTGCCGCACTGATTTAATCACTTATTCCATTAAAAAAATTGAGTTTCGTGAGAGAGCACAATAATATCGTATACGGCCATGTAGGTAACTAGGCGTGTGCTTTTGAATAAGTGCGTGTGTAATTTTTATAAGAAGTTGTACAGTATGTTGTAGTATCCTTTTACAAACTATCTCGCCTGTTTGGAGGTGAATTATAAAATACCTTGAAGTTGTTATATTTGCGGCACCATATTTTGACCCACTAGTGCCATTTAATCGTGATACTGCTTCATGATACTAAGCAGGTTAAGATTTATTAGAAATGTTAAAATAAATAATTCAGTGTCTTATTATTTCTTAAAAATGACCCATTACAAACTGTAGTTTTTTTATGGCATTGAATGACGAGACGAGCATGCCGTTTGCCTGATGGTAAGCGATACGACCACCCATAAACAGTAGCAACACCATCCAGCACCTTGAGTTACAAAGTACTGTGTGGCATTCCACTGCGCTCGTCATCCAGAGACATAAGATGTTAACTCATTATGTTCACTAGTTTGTTATTTGTCCAATCTTAATAAATGTTACGTCTCATCCGCCTTCTCTATGTTACAGTGCGCAAATTATCCTCTCAGACCATTAATCCGAATTCATCCCTGTTGCAGTGCGCCCTTCCCAACTGCATCAACGCCAGCAGCACTCGCTCCCCGTTCTACCTTCACGCGCCGGAGCGGGAACGCCGACCCTCTGTCCAGGAGCGACGAGGCTCCCTGCCCTCGACCGCCGGCTCCATCAGCTCCGCCAGATCTGGACCAGCTGACGGACTGTACGTGAACCCCATGCAGCGACCTGCTGCCAGCGTCGCCGTTCATAACTCCTCGGGAGAAGAGAGTTTCGGTAAGACATAATGTGGTTCTGATACTTGGATTTATTCTAGGATTCATATCAAGTTTTATAACATTCTGGGTCACAACATCATTGACAGAGAAAAGATGTCCGATATTAGAGAAGTTTTGAGAGTCAAAGTTACTGCGTTTATCCATCAGCTTCGTGAGATAGGTACTTAGTACGTCTACAAAGGTTAAAGAGAGTCACATCTTCATTTAAGGAGATTGAGGTTACTATAGGATGCGAGAAAAGTGTGTTTTCAAAATACATGAAGCATTTAGTTACAAAAGTAGATTGAGTTTCAAGTACCTATTCATGGACGCCATTTTACTGGATTACAAAAGTAGATTAAGTTTCAAGGATCAATGATGCCATATTACTTGAGGTAAAAAATGTGTTCCTAGTACAAAATTATCAACTTATCTTCTAGATATTTTTACTGAACTGCCCTTGGAAATAAGCGTTTAGAAATTAGAATGTTTGGAATCAAAGATAAGTAAATAGCATATCTACATAACAATAGTCACATTGCATAAATCTTCAATTTAAAATATACCGGTCTGAAATGTTACAACAAAAGGCTAAATGAGTATAAATCAAAAGCTGAAAAGAATTCGTGGTTTATCAAACATCATCTGCGCTTCTATAATCTTCGTGAGAAATCTCGAGCCATTTGATTATCAACAACAATGATTTCAAACGTATTTCTTAACCCTCAAAGCAGATGGTCGATAACAGGGTCATTTCATAAATCTATTCAAGATTCATGAATTACGATATATCGTATTATTCCAAATAGGCATTTCAAAAAAAAAATTAAAACACAGTCACAATCAACGAACATTGTATCTAGATACTATAGGTACTAATATAAAACCGAATTGATTGTTTTTTTCATACTTTGAATGTGCTTATTTTTGGACTTACTGCTCTGTTTCTGAAGATTCTTTTTTTATATTAATAATATTGACTGCCTCGGTGGCGTAGTTATATTACAGTACGACTGCAAAGCTGAGGTCTCGGGTTCGATCCCCGGGTCGAGCAAAGTGATATTGAGTTTTTCTATTCAGTATCGGAGTCTGGAATTTGTGCCCGATATGGCGATAGGCTCGCCCCCTATCACATCATGGGACGGAATAATGGCGAAAAGTGGGTGCACTAGTTGCGCCTCTGCCTACCCCTTCGGGGATAACAGGCGTGAGTGTATATATATATATATATATATATGTATTAATAATATTATAATTTAGTCATTTAGACTAGGTACTTTTTATTTCGATTACTCATTAGGTGGAGCCTGGGTCAAAAGTTCATAATAGATATTTTATTTCAATTAGAGTACTGAACTACGGAAATAAGTGACAACGAAATCATTAATAAATAATTACCAATAACTAAATAAAAGTTATCTAAGTTATAAATTAACGTAATGCCTCCTAAATCACATTCATACACTGAGAATGTTGTATAATGCTTTAGCTGACTCTCTTATGAACTATGGTCTCGGTAGCTATGGTAGAACATATAAGACTTATATAGATGAGATTTATAGTTTACAAGTAACCCTTTTAAAAACAATTGTACCCTTTAATATTAAACACAAGTAGGAATATATATATAATTTGAAATTATTTCGATACTGTAGAATTATCGACATGTAGAATAAAATAAAAATGTTTATAATATATAGTGGAATTGATACGATAACTTGCTTAAAACCTAGGAAAAGAAATACTAAATTACCCAACCTGAAGTATTTACCTAAACATACATTACCTCCATGTACTAATAATTATGGAAAACGTAGGGGATATATCTTACCATCACTTTTAAATGAGTTAAATAATGGAATACATTATAAACTGTTAATTATACCGAATAAATGTAAAATGATTCTTAAATCGATGGGATTAAAATGTGAGTAGCTAAGTGCTATAACTAAGATTGTCCGTATAATTGTGTATCTATAACCGAGTCAATTTGTAGCAGCGATACATAAATCATCTGTGGTTTTCCTTTACTGCTATTCAATTTGTACACTTTGTTTTTGTTTTCTTTCCTTATTGTTTGTGAATATTGAAATAAATAAAAAAAAATATATATTACGTTTGCAAATAGTAACAATAAAATTGGCGAGCGCGTCTGATTTACGACGGAAGTGATTCGGGCGGAAGCGGTGCGTGCGCAGCTTTAGGTAATGTTTGTTACACCCCATTGCACAGTTTGTTTCCTGGTGCCGCGATGGACGGACGTGCGATGCGCGGCAATTATGATGAATAGTGAAGGTTTCCCTGAATGGATTCGTGATTCTGAAATTCATCATGGTGTGTTTATAAAGGTGTCTTTTAACAAACAATTATAATTATGGAGAAAATATGTTCGTGTATCCATCTAAAAAAATATTGCACCTCCGGAACAAAATTAAACATTGAAATTAATGTACCAACATACCATACCATAACAGGACATTAAAGATTTTGATAACGAATCTCTGAAATTGTATAACTTTTTAATCCAACAACGTCACGGATTTTTTTTTCGCGGCTGCAGTCTTCATGGTTACTGGATAGTCGTACATTACCGAAACATAAAACCCTGCAAGTCCGTTAATTAATTTTAATATAAGGTCGGATCGGTCGGTCGTTGGCACAAACATAATATCATCATTAAGACTAACATATTTATCCCCTACAGCTTGTTCAGCATTAGATGCGGATGCAGCGAACGCGGGCGGGTGGTTTCTGCATGGCAATAACTCTGGCGCACCAGCTGCCTTATACCAGCGCGTGAGGGACTTATTCCATACTCGCTCTCCGGGACCGAGGGTGCCTGCTGAAGGACAGGAGGCACCTACTATGACTGGTGAGTTATATATATAATCCATGGTTATTTTAGTGAATTCGTGCCTTTAAAAAGCGAGGATGTTTTAACTGACGTTTTCTAACGGCTGCCTCAGTGGCGTAGTTAAATAATGGTAGGAATGCAATGCTGGGATCTGGGGTTCGATCCCCGGATCGGGCAAAGTGGTATTGGATTTTTCGATTCAGTATCAGCCCTGTGTCTGAAATTTGTGCCCGATATGGCGATAGACATAGACATAGCTCCCTACCACGTCATAGGAGGCTATCTGCGGTGAAAAGTGGGTGCACTAGTTGCGCCTCTACTTACCTTTTCGAGCTAAAAGGCGTGAGTGTGTATTTAAAAAACTTTAAGCGCGTAGTGAAGTAAGTGAAACCGGGGGTCAATTTGATCCACATACTAAAATAGAGACAAAGTATCATTAAAAAGTTGTGAATTGCACAAAATGGCAATCATAATGCTTGCATCAATTTTTTTGAAACTGGCACATAATAGTTTTCCCGTAAAGTTTGGTGAAATAGAAAAAGGATGGTACCTAGACAGATTCCTGCATACATAAAATACACATCAATTTAATTATCTTCCGAGTTTATCATCGGTACACACATTTACACTTATACCCCCAAGGCAGAGGATGAATTAGTGCACCTACATTTACCCCAAATATCCGTCTCATGATACAAGGCAAGCCTATTGCCATATCTGACTAAGTTCTGTTTGAGATTTGTAGCAAGTTTATTACTATGTCTTTACCAATATTATCATTACCATCCATTTTTTGTAGTGAAAGCCGAAATCCACGGGTCTGCTGAGACCACCATCGTCCCGGAGCAGTCTGACAGCGACAGCGGCGCCGAGGCGAACAGACGCGATCACCACTACGAGGACATATACATACCCAGGGAAGAACAGCAGAGGCGAAGGTAGATAACTAAGGAGATTCATTTACTGCCAAATTAGTGGAAGAAGTTCTAGGTAATGCTAATAAGTAGATGGCTTTTGTTGGTATAATGGCAGCGTAGGATTTGTTCGGTGGAAGATCCTCGGTCGTGTAATAACTGCATTTCGTGAGTTTTCTACCTACATACCTACCTGAGAATTCTCCAAAAATAATTTCGAAGGTACGTGAAGTCTGCCCACTCGCCGTAGGCCAGGGTGGTGGACTAAGGCCTAAACTCTCTCAGTAGTAGAGAAGGCCCGTGTTCGGCAGTAGATAGTTTATAATACCTACAGGACTGTTATGATTTGGCATGAGTTTTTCTCATAACATTTCACTATGGTGGATCCATCCAGGATTTGGAGAAAAGGGGTAAATGCAAAAAATATCGTTAACAAGATCGTTTCTGGACTGGTGGAATTAAAAAATAATTGTTTTCCTATCAGAAAACCGAAACCCAAAACCTCACTGGGCTCAAACAAAGCATGCTGCCATTAAACCAATGATAAAATGAATTGGTGATGACGATCATTTATCGTGAACTGGTAAAGGTTGCAGAAACTCGCTAGGCTGATCTGGAAATCTTTAATGGAGGGCTGTGTTCATTGGATTTCCAAAGGCTGAAATTGATATAATTAGTCTTGATTGTAATTGTGCAGGAGTAGTTCTCGCGACTCCGGCAGCCACAGCCGGCCTGGCAGCGCCGCGCTCCTCATCGACTACTCCGGCAAGGACACTGACAAGTTAGTACCTATAATTATACCAGCCCTATATTATACTGCCCACTGCTGGGCACGGGCCTCCTCTATTACTAATGGTTTAAGGCCTTACTCCACCACGCTGGCTTAGTGCGGGTTAGCAGACTTCACATACCTTCGAAATTCTTATTGGATAATTCTCAGATGTGTAGGTTTCCTCACGATGTTTTCCTTCGCACACCTTACTTAGAAAAATCAGAGGTGTATTGAGTTTTGAATCTGCGGACATCCGTGCACGATAGTCTAGTTGGGAATGGAACGGTTTACCGAGGACCTGAATTTTTTTAATAATGTTCTTCTTTCAGAGGTCACAAATTGGGACAGTCTTCTTATAACTAAGATATTAAGCAAAGGTTTGAGATAATTATATGGACAGCAAAATCTATATTCTGTCACTTAAGCCTAGTTCGGACTATCGGAACTTGAGTCTAGTGGAGTAGGGACATTTTTGGTTATAAAAATACTCGGTGCTGGACTAAAACAATAGAAAGATAGATAGAAAGAAAGACATAGCATAATAAAGAAATAGCATAGTCCGACTAAGGCTTTTGTGCTGGATCTTATTTGATAATGTTTTGGACCTAGTTCAGTTTTTGTGCTAAGGTTTATCAATGAACACGGCTAGTCTCCTTTTAGAGAAAATAATGAAGTACAATAAAGTCATTTTGTTGGTTCAGCTCAAACAAAGCATACGAAGAAGTGTCTCCGGTGGAGAACCAGAACAAGTCGTCGATAGCGACCAAGCTAGCAGCGCTGACGCACAAGGCACAAAACTTCGTAAGTATTATAAATCACATAATATACCCTAAGTATACATATAAATAAATATCCATTGAATTGAGAATATCACCATCGTTATTGAAGACGTACAATCGCCCACCTACCTTGAAATTAAGATAAATAAGGTAAATAAATGAGAAAATATGAAAGAACGTAATACGTTTATAAAAGTTCCACCGAAATAAATTTTAATAGTTTGATGTCCCTGATACGCAATGCTTGTATTATATTCTACTATAAAATATAAAAAAACAAACATTATACTATTTCCCATAATAAAAGAAATACCACAAGCTATTAATATTGAGTTACAAATGAATCATCAAATACTCCATCTAGGAGCAAATTTGCAGTCATTTGACTCTCAGTAGTTTGCTTATTACATGGATTTTCCTTAATATTGCATCTTGGTACTTAACAGCAACTACATTTTAGACAGGATTGCATAGTGCAACGCTTCTTTGCCTTATAGGATTTCAAAATAAATTTAATGCAAAATTACATCACACGAGATTATAACAGTGAAGGGGCTAGCTTCACTGTTGCAAAATGTCATAGCAATTTCATTCTTGTGGCCTTTGACAGTATCTGTGGAAGTTCACAACTGATTAATTATATAATATGATGATTTATAAGTTTCTTGAATTATTCTTTGGTATGAGACTAGAATTCTGCTCGCTGATCCGTCCGCGTGAAAAGTTTTTCCGGGTACAAAATCATTTTCTCGGGATAAAAAGTAGCTTATAGCACTCAGGAGCAATGTAGATTCCTATCAGTGAAAGAATTTTCAAAATAGGTCCAGTAGTTTTTGAGCTTATCGATTTATTATTGATCTCCTCCTCTCCTTTCCTCAGCAGAACCACGCGTGCTGGCGTGCGAAGCCACAGCTTGATGGTTAAAACCATCTCGGCACGATCCAATAGGTTCGCCAAATCTTTTCTTTACCGCACCATCAGGCTTTGGAATAGTTTACCGGCGCGCGTGTTCCCTCCATCCTATAATCCTGGGTTCTTCCGCCGTAGCGTGAAGAAGCAGCTCAGTAGGCCGGCATGATTGTGTCGAATGGTATGAGATAACCATCTGCTGCCATTCGATACTCTATCTGGACGGCATCGCGCTTACCATCAGGTGAGGTGCAGTAACTTTGCCGTGCCTGAATAAAAAAAAAAACAAATATTTCCTCTTTATATTACTAGAAATAACCCTATCGCATGCGTTTATGAACAATGCACTACTGAATCTACAAATTTTTTTGACGTCAAGCAGCAGTGTGCTGGTTTATTGTTGTCCAGTCCACTCCAACTCAAAATTTTATTTAATCAAATAGTATTTTACAAGATCTTTTGAATCGTCATGAATCTACTACCGCTTCGGATCGTGTTATCGCTGAGAAGAAGAAGTGGCGCATGAAACTCCCTCAGCAACACGCAAAGAGTATGATATATACTTGGTAACACGATCTGTCAAAATTAATTGAAAGGATTATGTAGTCAATATAATTATTGGGTTATATGAAATTTATCATCTAATTCCTGAGGGTAACGTGATCATTGGTGTTTCCTCCGTGGCTGTTACACCTAGCACCTTTAAACTTCTGGTCATGTAAATGTAATTCCTGTCTATATCCTGAAAGTCTTTTCTGAATGTTATTGAATCAAAATATTTAATATCTGCACTAGCCATTGCCTGCAAAATTTGGATATATTTTTAAAACTAATACATATGTGATCTTAGGCCAGCCGACTGTCGTCAGCGGCGGGTAGTCGCCGCGCGTCAGTATCAGACGAGGCGACAGTGGTGCAAGCGTCTGCATCATCAGGAGTATCCTCAGGAGGCAGCTCCGGAGACGAGGCTCCACCACCACCCCCACCCCCTCCCGCACCACCCGCGCCTCCTCCAACAGTTGTGCTAGAAGAACCAGCGCTCAGACCTTCGGAGTTGAGAGGACGAATTGGTATGTAGTTTCATTTATAAGTATCATTTTATGTGTGTATAAGTTTAAACATCTTTTGAAACAGTCATTTGACGATCAAGAGAGAGAGAGTGAGAGATACGCCTGGATTAGCCCTTAGGATTGGATTAACCTGGTGTGGTGAAATTGTAAAAATATATATAAAATTATCACGTTAAAGTTTTAAACGAATAGAACTTTGACTAGCAATGGTGTAGGACAGATAAATAAATATACTTACTGGTTACAGTAAAAAAATATGCAAGAATATTGGCCGCAAGCACTCTTCATCTCATCATCTTTACCACATGAATTTTTTTGCCAATATCTTAACATAGTAGGTATTAAACGAAGTCACTTCCCGCTGTCTGTCCCAATGTGTATAATATGCTTAGATCTTTAAAACTGCGCAACGGATTTGATGCGATTTTTTTTAAATAGATTGAGTGATTCAAGAGGAAGGTTTATATGTATCATACATGCATAATATAGTAGAGAAATAATTTATATTATGTTCTCTTGTGACTGCGAGCGCTTTTTTGAGAAAAGTCGGAGATCTACTTATACGGGACGTAAAGGCGTTTTGTACCAAAGCGTGTTAGACCCTTAGAGTAAGTATAGTACCCATAGAGCGCGTGTATGCAAGTGGGAACAATAGGCACGGGTGGGAACATCGTCCTGCGCCGGCCGCAAGCGCTTGTAGTCACTCGAGTAGGAACGGTGTGAGCACACGCGACTGAGATCTATGCGAATATTTGATTATTAATACTGCAAAATGGTTAAATGTTCTGTGGAATCTTGTAAAAACGACACTCGGAAACACACTAAACAGAATTCTAATATCACGTTTCACGGGCAAGCCATATTTCAGTATATTTTTAGGTAAAATTGAAATCACGCGTCGCGGTATGAAAGGTGCACGAGAGGCGAACACTTGTACTCCCCGCACTGCCCCGCATCCCGCTTTTTCGATAGTGATGTTACGCGTCGATACCAGAATCGATGTAATATTTTCATATTATAGCATACGTATTTATTACTATCGAAAGCGACGCTTAATATAATGTAGCTTAGGTAACTGTTTTTGTCTGTGTGTGATTTTTTTGCCAATTAATAATTGCGTTTTTGTTTATGATATGAAAGAAATAATTACTGTTCCTAAAAATTGACCGATTACGATAATATTTTTAAGCTATTGCATAGCTTCTATCGCGGGTCTTGACACTATAAGTTGGCAATCATTAAGATATATTTTTTTGTCATATTTTTAACATTGGTAATAAATATTTCAAAACCTAGACGTGACTATTTTAGGCTTGGGGAGACTAGCTAAGAAATCCATGGTGCGATGCTCGGTTTATATCCATTGGTTCAATTATAATGGATATCCATATATTATTGGTTCTTATTGCTTGTAAGCTCTTGAGGTACCGTGTTTATAAATCATTCCACATGGCACTACACCAATACGCAGCATAGCTTTTATCTATATTAACGCAATGCGCTTAAAATTACTCACAAGGCCATATTTTGTAGAATATTTTGTAGTTAGTTTTAACAACAATATGTACCGCGCCGCCGGACCTGTACTTATCGATAACTGTTGCGTTGGTGCTGCTCGCGTGCCCATCCCTAGCAGTCGCCAACATTTCTATATAAGTAGCTATAGTTCACCTGCCTACGCTGGGTAGTGGGCGCACGGTGCGATATTAGCGCTCTATAGGTACTTATACTTACTCTAAGGTCAGACCGTATTGGAAGATCTCTCGATCTGTATCAGTTTATTGTCGATTGGTACTTGCAATTATAACGGATGCTGTTAAAAATGTATAGTTTGTATGTAAAGCGACTTTTATGCAGGAAAATATCTTTAATGCAGGCTAAGCCGCGGGCAAAAGCTAGTTTACAATATTCGAATTTGGGGATCGAACCTGAGACCCCAGCATTGCAGTCGCATCGTAATACAACTACGCCACCGAGACAGTCTCGCTTATTTATATTATTCTTATAGACTTTCTACATTAATAAAGCGACATTACACACCTTGATTGTTGAAAATTGTATTTTAAATGCGCCATAAATTACAAGGAAAATAAACGGAAACTGTATTAATTTTATGTCTGAACACTTTCATTCCGCTAGTAATTTGTTGGAAATGTATCCGATGTGGTAATTTCACCGAGTCGGACAATGCATTTCTATATCTCATTAATGTTAAGACATCAAAATTATTTCTCTAATACCACAAACGTTTCTATGCTTTATTTATTACGTTGTAACATATTCCTGTAATTATTGGTGAATTGTGGAGAACTAGTTTCGAAATAGATCGGATTTAAATCATTGTTGACCACAATTTACTGGTGGTAGGACTCTCATATGTAAGAGTCCGTCTGCGTGGATACCACCGCAATGTCTATTTCTACAGCTCATCAGCAGTGTGCATGCACTGTTGTGTTTCGGTTTGAAGGGCATTGTAGCCAGTGTAACTACAGGACATAATGAGACTTAACATCTTATGTCTCAGGATGTCGCGCAGTGGAATGCCACACAGAACTTTGTAAATCAAGGTGCTGGATGGTTTTTCTACTGTTTATGGGTGGTCGTATCGTTTACCATCAGGCGAACGGCATGCTCTTCTCGTCAGCATAGGTACTGGGTATTATAAGACTTCACATCTTGTGCATGAGATTGCCAAGCACTGCGTAATGCCCTTGGTAGTGCTACTTAAAAGTTCTACTTTTAGTGTTATTTCTGTTCATGGGCAAGCAAAATGCATTTTCTTGCTACATTTGGATGGCAAGCCCAAAGCGACATCGGATTAGGGCTTGACTAAAGTTTATTGATCTTTGGTTAGCTACGCCTGCTTTTCGAATCTCATCATTCTAATTGAAAAAATCTTTACCGATCTGTATCGCATGACATTATAATAATTGATCTTGTAGGATCAAGTGATCTTTCTTTATAGGACAAAGTTTAGCTCTAGATAAATAAAGCAGCTTGTCTTTATAATTGAATAGTAAATACACATCTTGATGATAATTCAGATGTTCTCTTAATAATACGAAGAAATTAAACCGAACTTATTTGTGCTAAGAAATGCGTCTGTTCACTTTCTAGTGGAGCTAATGGGCAGTTAGTTTCGTTCTGATTGCAATGTACACTCAAAACAATAAAATGTATGTAAAATTATGTTGCTTTAAACTAGTCTCGGTTTTACTTTCCATTTTTAACGGAAACCTGTTTAATTTTTGAGACTGTATTGATTTTTATATTAAAAGCAATCCTTTTAAAACTGCATGAAGTTCTTTTTAATAAAGCATTTATGTTTTTATGTTTGATATTGTAATAATTTTGGAATACAATTATTATTATTACCTGCGTTGATTATTTCTATTCTATTTATATTATTCTGCAATTTGTTTCTTTGAATAATTCATAATTTTGATATTATTGTTACTTTTAAAGATTAGAAAGCTTATCGGACTATCTCGTAGTTTTGCATTTAAATATGTATTTATTTCGTTAACGACGTACTATAAATGCAAAATTTCAGATGTATCCTAAAAGTAGCCTAAAAGTTATCATCAGGAGAATCGGAATAGAACTTTGGTGTTGACCTTTTCGGAATATGTCCCTTTCTTTAATATAATTGTGACGTTTTGGAAATAGCTTTTTTTTTTGGTTTCGCGGAGAAAGTGCGTTACCACTACCGCCCGGCCTTCGTGGGGGGCGACCGAGCGGTTATGTTGGGTTCACCGTGCCTTACGACCCGGCGTTGAGCCGCCCGGAGCGATGGAAAACATCGGGCGACCGCCGGGCCGAGTCTCTAACCTATGTACACCGCACGGCATACCAACTAAAACTCCGCGGTGGCCTTCTTCGGCGCATTAGGGACGGCTGCGGGCATCCTCTGACGAGATGTGTCTAAGTTGTCGTCCGCAACCGCCCCTCCGCGGTGCCGGGGGGGGGGGGGGGGCTGGGGCTCAGAGGCCTCCGCGCACCGAAGGACGCTCTCAGCGTCTACGGCAGCGTGAGGCCAACCGGCCACGCTGCCGTCCATCACGGGGGTCACAACAATATTGTGTAATTACGGACAGCCCCCTGCCGTTCGCCCGTGACCCCCGGTGGCCCTATTAGTCGCCTTTTACGACAGGCAGGGGATACCGTGGTGGAATTCTCCAAACGCCCCCAGTCCACAGGAAGGGAGACGCCGGTCAGTCGTCCACCCGGCGCCTCCTTCGTCTCCTCTGACGGCGGGAGGGATCTTCTCGCTCCCGATCCCTCTCGGACGTTTTTGAAATAGCTACCACAAGTAAAAGCAACCTCTTTTTTGAGGGGAAAGACGCGCTAATGTTACCACCACTGGGGAGTGAGTGGACGGTATGTTCGTTTGGCCCATCTCTAAATGAGGGCGCTAAGATGCCCCCGAGATCTACAGGACCACCCGCATTGTCGTCCACCTCGGAGTCGCTTACATTCGAGTAGTTGAGCGAGCAGACTCCCCCTGCTCGCCCCGCTCGCTTACCCCATTTATGCACATCTTACGACGGCAGGAAATGCCGTGGCGGAATTCTTTAGATGCCCCCGGGCCACAGGGCACAAGGCGTCGGTCAGTCGTCCACCCGACGCCTCCTTCGTCTCCTCTGGCTGAGGGCAGGATTGTTCTACTCACGATCCCGCTCGGCGCTCTCCTTCCGCGAGATGACGCACTCGCAGAAGGAGGCCATCGCTCGCCATGACCTCCAGCCGCTGATCATGGCGGACACCACGGCCGGCAGCAAGAAGTCTCCTCCAACAACGGCTTTAAGAACGCTGCGTTGGAGGTCCCAGGCGAGGCACTCCTCAAGATTGTGTTGGACCGTGTCGTCGCAGCCGTTGCCACAATGATGGCACACGGCGGACTCCTTCTTTCTGATTCGACACAGAAACGAGCCGAAACACCCGTGGTCCGTCAGCAGTCAGCACCTGTGTCAGACGGAATGTCGACGCACAAGTAAAAGCAACCTCCTGGCATAAAGCCACGGAAAATGAGACCGTTTTTGGTTTACGGGGGATTTCGTGCATTTTAGAGATATAGGTACAATAAATACAATGTTTACAAAAAAGTACAAAGACACATCATGCTTTTATCTTCGAAGGTGTAGGCAGATGTGTACCCAGAGCACACGCTCTTCGCCAAGTCGGTTCCGTCCCATGATATGATAAGGGGTGATGGTGAGCCTATCGCATATCAGTCACAGAATCCACATTCACAGCTGATACTGTGCAGAAAACCCCAATATGATTAATATTTTAATTCTCTAGTGATTATAAAATACAAAGTCATTGCTGTTAATAAGCTGTGATGAAGTCCAATGTGAAGAGTGCTTGAATGGATGACTTTCAATATTTTAACGACTATTTATAGTTTGAAGTGAGCATGTTTTCGTGTTTAGCAGCACGTTTATTTCAGATATTCGAATAAGTATATTGAATTAATATTAATCATAAATATAAGTTTGTTAAGATGTGTGAATGTATGTCTATAGAAAATCGATAAATCAACTCCTACGTTGACTACGTAGTTCAGATCAGTGCATAATGGGACTTGTAGGTACTCCGAAACGGAGTTGCTAGCGGTGGAACCATGAGCAAAAGCCAGTTTAAAATAATGAAAACGTTCATAACTCTATTTGTATTCATTTTAATTAGTCATTTAATATTACCCAATAGTCATTACGTCACGTTTAGGTTGTACTTTCCTAAGAAGCTTTTAATACTACTCTTGTGTAATTAAACAATTTTACTACCATGAAAGTGATAGAAAATTGTAAATGAGTCCGCGAAAGTAACCACACAAGTAACAGACGGTTAATCTTAGTTTTAACTACGAGGAGCTTTTGTATAGGTGCCATTCACGTTAATTGCGATGGAAAAATTATAATCCTCGAATAATGAATTGGTGATCTCAGTAGATGACTGAGCAACTGGGCCGCGTCTGTCTGGTCTAGTATTTTTGTGGATATTAACAGTTCTCTGCAAAATTTAAGCTTCTGTTTGATTTTGACTACACGGTCTACTTATTAAATGGAGACTATCCCGCCCTCACACCCGTCTCTGCGCCTCCTTTAAGCCAGGATCAGCAGTGGCACTAATTTTATGACACCGAGCTGTGAAGCTCGGTGAGACTCTGGGAGCACTAATCTGTCTTTAACCCGCAACGAAATTAATCAAATAGAAAGAGGGGAGGAGTTGGAAATGTTAATGGTCCACTTCCCTGCATAGAAAAGTGGGAGACAAAAATAATGAACTAAGGACGTTTATAACTAGAAAAGCCAGTGGTAAAGCACCGCGGGTAAAAATTAACTGTGAAGCATAAGGAAAGCTGGCTCTCTCACCTTTCGCTGTGTAGGACATTCCATCTGAGGATGTAATAGGGGGCGAGCCTATCACCATATTGGGCACAAATTTCAGACTCCTGGCGGGTACTGAGTAAGAAAGAAAGAAAGAAAGAAAAATAATTTATTTGCCACGGATAGACATGCATAGGCAACTACAAACATATCAAAGAAAAAATAAATAACATTATAAAAAACAATACAGTTAAACAAAGACAAAAAATAATAAAATAAACCCATGACTTAAAAATAAAACAAACTTAAATTTCTTAGACTGCATGTCATGGCCGTGGCAGGTAGGTGAACACTCAGCATGATGCTGTGCCGCGGTGCAAACTGCGGCACAACGCTGGTTTTCAGTGTTCACCTTAAGTGACATCCGCACGCTAGCAAGCCTCCGAAGCTCCAATAGAATTTATTTATTACGCCCGGCACGGTGGTCATGCTCGGACGCTCACATCTGTGCGCTTACATCATTGAGTTGAAAAAAAAATAAAATATATATATATATTTATTAAATAATACAAACAAATTGCAAGAATAAAAAGACCAAACTGTGAAATAGGACCAGTGTAGTGCGAAATTACGTGGGAAGGATCGTAACTGAAACCACACACTATATTTTATCTACTTGCATATTACATCATTCCATCTTATAATTACGCAATATTTTAAAACCACCGCACACCGCGCCGCGCTACTGGGAAGCTGAAAAACAATAAATAATTTTACATTGCCTGTGGGTGATCAACATTGTGTAAGTACCTATAAGTTTATTTTCAGACAACACAATATTTTTGTACATCTAGTAAGTGTTTCTTAATGTGTAACTTAAAATTATCTTTTGTTTTCAGGGACCTTATGGGAGGTATGGGTATGGGAGTAGAAAAACTCAATTCAGTTTTGATGGTACATTTGTGTAATATAATTAGCTGTTTATATTCTGAATAGAAGACGTCTATGCCCAGCAGTGGGGCACTGTGCAACGAGGTACAAGATATAGGTGCTCATTTGTTTAAATTAGAATACTACCGTATGGATGTACAATTTTAGTCGATCCGAATCTGTTAAAATGTATGGACTTTATTACCGTAAATTAGCGTACCGTACTTTAGTACCGTCTGATCTTTTAGCTCAATACAGTTCCATACAACTTCGACACCGTATCGGGCGCCTACTGCTCCAAAATTGGGACGTGCGAAAAGTTACTTACCGTTACCAAGATTAAGGTTCCTAGTTCACAGTTGTAGAGGAGGCCTGTGCTTAGCGTATAATATATTGCTGTCGTTGTCGACTCCGGGATGACAATAATGACAGCACGAAGTTTTGAATTTGGCGCTAAATCTATTCAGTAAATCG
Source organism: Lapara coniferarum (assembly GCA_949316025.1). Taxonomy (NCBI): domain Eukaryota; kingdom Metazoa; phylum Arthropoda; class Insecta; order Lepidoptera; family Sphingidae; genus Lapara; species Lapara coniferarum. The sequence continues at coordinate 27,887,999 of OX438927.1, forward strand.
CTATGCAAGTCAGCCTAAATGATGGGCAGTTTTTAGCAATATCTTTATTAGTCGACCAATTCGAAAATGAATGCACTGGTTCGGCTCTAACTCTTCCGATTAAGGCGTGAGCTTGTGTAACTTAACAAGTAGAATAAATCAATAGTATTACACAGCAATTAAAATAACTAAAGAAATCTCGTTAATTTCGTATCCAGACTGGGATTAATGCGTTATAATGCATAGTGTTTATTAGAAAGTGCCGACGCGACGCCGCGGTCTGCGCTACAGTACAAGGGGAAATCTGTTGATTAATTGCATATACTTTTATGAGAATCTTATAAGTTGTAGTATTGTTCAATTTGTATGCTTTCAGCATATTAACACTGCTATGTGAGTCCATGTTTCAAAATTGTGGTATTAGACAATGAATTTCGTTTTCATGGACTAAATAACTATAAAATCAATTGTTTTTTTAATTTTTTATGGCATCGAATGACGAGACGAGCATGCCGTTCACCTGATGGTAAGCGATACGACCACCCATAAACAGTAGCAGCACCATCCAGCACCTTGAGCTACAAAGCACCGTATGGCACTCCACTGTGCTCGTCATCCTGAGACGTAAGATATTAAGTCTCATTATGTCCTGTAGTTACACTGGCTACAATGCCCTTCAAACCGAAACACAACAGTGCATGCACACTGCTGCTTGGCAGTAGAATATATTATATGATAGTAGTTTTAATTAAACTGCTAAATGAATCAATTCAGAGGTCAAACTTCAGGTATTTCTCCTAGTCAGTGGACTGGTAGCGCCATTCCTATACCTAGGGCTGCCATCCGTCCGGATTTCCCCGGATTTGTCCTAGTTTGAAGGGCGTCCGGGGGCCGTCCGGCAGGGGTTTTAAAAATTGTCCGGGCAAAACCCAGACACTTTTGTTGTCAGGGGACATCCATTTTTTTATAGATGAGCGACTAATTCAAATAAATCTTAGTTAAAAATTCATGCATTTCCCCGCATTCAAGACGACATATTTTTTCAGAGGTGTCTGGGGAAAGACCCGTATTTTGCCCAAATGTCCGGGATTTTTGCCGTGTTTATCCGGCGTCGGCAATTTAGATGATGGCAGCCCTACCTATACCTCTACTAGATAACGTAACCATACCTACTTATAATAATAGTAGTCTATCACCATAAACATTCATATTATAAGCTGACGCTTTTATCCCAGAAACATTAGGCAAAGGCACTAGTGCACCCACATTTCACCGAGATTATATCCATGATGTGATAGGCGCCTGCGCTATAGGGGCGCTGGCCGTAAATACCAATCTCAAGTAACTCCCTTATAATTATTATTCAAATCGACAAAAAAATTTACTAATAATGATCTGATAATTGAACTCAGAACATCAAAGTTTACAACCCTAGTACCTACTACCACTAAACCGATGAGGCGATAAGTCATTGTTGGGGTGCCTGTGAGTCCGATCGGCACTCACAGACGTGCTGGGCGTGAATCTGAATTAACGATAAATTCAGTCGCCGGTACCCAGCACGTAATGATCCCCGCGCTATCGAGATGTTAAAGCTTCTGAGGGAAGCGAGTGCGATTGCAATGTTGTCTGTACTGTGGGTGTGTACGACGTACTTGCAACAGCGACAAGTACGAAGTGTGTAAGGGTAAAGTGTAGGGGATGGCAAAATAAGAGCCAGTATACTTGTTAACTTTGCCGAAGCTTGTCAACGTTGTCGTTTGCCAACCACCTAACCCTACGTCCCTAAGCACCCCCGGGTACCGTATCGAAGCCACCGTACGTTGTGGGCCTTCGATACTGCGAGTCTTCCGTCTCGCTCTTCCGATCTTCCTTTTCGCTCTTGCAATCTTCCTTTTCACTCTTGCAGTCTTCTGTCTCGCTTGTTCTTGCAGTTTTCCTTCTCGCTCTTGCAGTCTTGATTCCGTTTTTCTTTCTTCGGTAGAACCCCGACGATACGGCATAGTGCGCGAGCTTAAGTACTCGCCGGCTATACCGTGCAGAGACCCATGTCCTATTTGACCCAATTTCTAATAAGATTTTTACTATGGCAAACGACAATTTCGGCGATTTATTAAGAAACCATAAAACACACATACACAAGTCATATATCAAATTGTAGCTCTTAACTAGCTCTATAAAACAAAACAATAAGTAACACTACACATTAATACTATCAAAAGTTATTCACAAAATACTGACCAAAAAACACATTGCACTTATTTACTACATAATGTCACTTTCACATATAACGTCCGTATCATTCATATAATGTTCCTATAGTCTCTAAGGGGTAAGCACAACACTTAATCACTTAATAATACTATCACACACTATTGTTCTGAGGGGTCGGCACGCGGCTAATGGGAGCCGGCGCGTCGCCAACAGTCATTCATAATCCTTCATTCAATTAAACTTGGTACCTCAATATAATTTCATTCACGATGACGCGCGTTACCAATTTCTGAGCGGGGATTTCACAGGTCAAGGCGACTTTGTTTATTCATCATAGCGTGTGTGCAGTTTTAAATATTTAGTGTGCACTTACAAAACTAAATAACTAGCGGAAGGTGGCCCACTTAGATTATAAGCGATTAGGATAATTAGTTGGGTGGGTCATCGTACATGAAAGAAGGAAAGGAAAAATTGTTTATTGTCGCGGTACACGTGATACATAAAAACAAACAAACAAAATATAGCTTAATATTCACTACGACAACTAGGTGGCCATATCAGCATAAGCTGTGTTATGAAACCCAAAACACAGCACTGATTTTGTGGCCACCTAATGTATTGGACTTACGGGCACGGTGGAATGTCATTATCTATACATCCAAATGAACCACTAACGACTGCCATTTATTAACTCGTTCAGTTATTTTATAATGCGAACAGTGCGCGTGTAACTTTCGTACGTTCCGAACGAGTTCTCTAATTAAAGCTGAAGCGGGTTTTCAGCAAACAGAGTGAAACGGTTTCAGTAGCGCCGTGACACGTGTGAATTTTTAATTAACTGCGTCTGCTTTCTGGTGCTCTGTTAACGCTTTCTTACTTGTTTTTGATGGTCTGTAGTCTATTCATAGGCCTTGTACCAAATGCAAATAAAGAACTTCGAGTCTTCATTTAGTACCTATAATGTAACGTTTTATGTTTCCATCGGGTCTGCAATATTTGTACATATATGTCGCATTTTAAATTGGGAATAACACAATATTTAAGTCCAGTTACTTAGACTATACATCAGTCTGGAAATCTTTAGGGAAAGTCTATGTTTAGCAGTGGACATCATGTGGCTAATGATAATGATGATACAATAAGTGCACGATAGCCTATTTGGAAATGGAACAGGCTGCCGAATCTGCCTGTAATACTGCCCGCTGCTGACCACGGCCCTCCTCTACAACTGAAAGGGTTAAGGCCTTAGTCCACCACGCTGGCCTAGTGCGGGTTGGCAGACTTCACATACATTCGAAATTCAGAGAACTTCTCAGGTATGCAGGATTCCTCACGACGTTTTCCTTCACCGTTAAAGCGAGCGATAATTCACAAAGAATACACACATATTTTTTTAAAAAAGTCAGATAGATGTGTGTGCCCTTAGGTTTTGAACCTGCGGACATTCGTCTCGGCATTCCGTTCCACTCCTAACTAGGCTATCGTCACTACAATATTTGATTATGCTTTACAATAATATTATAATGTCTGTGGTTCATAATTCGTAATGTTGCAGATATATTCAGTGACTTAAAAAGTAAAAATATGTTAGTTTTATTTCTCGGTACACGTGCACCCCCTTGCACCTCCTCCCGGCACCCATGGACACTAGTAGCTAGTCCAGTGGCAGAATATAGTTATAAGGTACTTGTATAATAACTTGAGGGAGGTTTTACATAGTATAAAACAATGTCGCCCCGTGCCGCCTCTATACGCGACAACCTCAAAAACTACCAAACGGATTTTGATGAAATTTGGTATGAAGATAGTTTTAGAGCCTGGGAAGGTTTTAGGGTACTTTTATCCCGGGAAAATAGATGCGGGACTTTTATCCCGGAAAAACTATTTCACGCGGGCGAAGCTGCGAGAAAAAGCTAGTTGGGATTAAACAGGCTTGCATTTAATGCATGAAGCTACTTCACATAGGCGGGTAGGAGCGTCAACAAAACACACGGGATGGACATTAAAAAGCAAATATTCTAATCAGAAGTCGCAACTGAAATCTAAGCAAATTAAGTTATGGTAGCCAATAACATACAAAAGTATTACGAGATATAACCTCCAAATTACTTATTGAATGTAAAAAAAATCTTGACGACCGTTTCACTGGACAATTTGGTAACCAGTAGGCTTTTCGGTAATTTAGTGTTGCGTGAACTAAGAGCAGTTTGTGTCTATGCTTTGAATGTAAAATTTTTAGAGTGTGAAGTTTTGCAAATATACAAAAACCGTTGTTACGGCCTTAGCCAGTTTGTATTTTTTATTAAACTGATTTAAGTGTTAGCAAAAAAATAGCAAGATACTACTTACTCAGGACTCCAAAGGAGAGATTAAAGAATGGAATTAAAGATTTCATATGTTTACGCGAATGTCAGACATTTACATAAAACTATTTTACGGTTTTTTAATTTATATTTCCTCCCGACGTTTCGAAGACTTTTCAGCACTTCGTGGTCACGGGGCGGACTGAGGTGTAGGTGGTCCGAAAAGTTAGTGTTACAAAGCTACCTTCAATTTACAATTAAACAATTTTAAGGTGTTAGTCATTGTTTGCGGTCCGGTCTACGGAGTAAGAGCGTACAATGTCTTGAGGTCTGGGAGCAGGTCTTTTGGGGCCCGATTTAATTAGATGTATTACCGGGTCCCAGGCTTATGCAAGTTTCCAACCATCTTCTCTATTGAACTTCTGCACGACTACGAAGTCTGCAGTAGCTGAACACTCGGAAGAAGGCCAACCATTACCTATGATTCGACAAGCCACAAATCCTTGCCAAAGAACACCGATTCCTGCCTAGGATGATTCGCGAGGCTATTGAAATCAAAAAACATCCCAATTTCAATAGAGAAGGTAACCCGGTAATACATCTAATTAAACCGGGCCCCAAAAGACCGCTTCCAGACCTCAAGACATTGTGAGCTCTTACTCCGTAGACCGGACCGCAAACAATGACTAACGCCTTAAAATTGTATAATTATAAATTGAAGGTAGATTTATAACATTAACTTTTCGGACCACCTACAACACCTCAGTCCGCCCCGTGACCACGAAGTGCTGAAAAGCCTTCGAAACGTCGGGAGAAAATATAAATTAAAAAACCGCGATAAAATCCGTAAAATAGTTTTATTTAAAAGAATGGAATCGTTCAGGACGGCTAATAATTAGGTAGTGTTGACTGCCTCGGTGGCGTAGTTGTATTACTGCAATGCTGTGGTTCTTGGGTTCGATTCCCGGGTCGGGCAAATTGATATTGGGTTTTATAAATGGAATTTGTGCCCGATATGGCGATAGGCTCGCCCTCTATCACATCATGGGACGGAATACGCATGGCGAAAAATGGGTGCACTAATTGCGCCTCAGTCTACCCTTTCGGGGATAAAAGGCCTGAATGTGTGTGTGTATTTATGTGTACGCCATATTTTTACTTTAATATAGGTACTTATGTGCTAATTACATTTGATTATCTTGTTTGAGTAGGAATAACATATCGACGGTTCGCGGCCTAATTTACTTAAGCGACATTTTTCTGCAACATTGACTTTCATACATATTTGGAATCGGCACATTTTGCTCCGTATTTTGAACATAATTTAAATTTTTCGATAAAAAATGTCGATAAAAAAAGTCAATTAGCTCGCATAGGATAGGTATTCTATCCCAACTAGACATACATCTTTATATAATTTACGATTCACGGATAATTTTATATATTCACTATGAATTAGACTTTAGAATAATATTTCACACGAGGACAGGGGAAACGCATCGCATTAGCTGTCAAGAGTAATTAGGATGTGAGGCATCCGCGCAACTCGCGAGTGCTCGACTGTGAACGTTTCTTATGAGATGTTTAGTATGACGCGGTAATAACCACCATATTTACATAATGTATTGAACTTTACTAAGACTTTATGAAGCGTGCGCCATCCGCATACTTTAATGTCTTGAGATGAAATGGTTATGGGAAATTCTATGCTTGAGAAGGTCCGTTACGGTGATTGATAGAAGTGTGTTATGTTATTGTAGTATATTTTTATGAAATATTTAAAATAATTATAATTTATACGTTTAATAAGATTCATTTGCAAACTTTTCGTAATATGAGATATTAAATAACGCTTTCCACTGAAAGTAATATTATGTTAATATTGTTGACCCACATCCGTACAATCACCGCTAAAAGCCGAGCAAACGCGACAACATGAGCCTATTAAAAAAAGAAATTACCTGTAATTAAACGTTTTGGCGCTGATTGTACAATGCACGGCGACACGCTCGCACCAGCGCGGGGTGCGTGCGCGCAGCACCGCGGACTTTCTCTCCCCCCTAGTTCCCTCTAACGAGCGCCATTTCGCAGCGGGGCGGCGCGGCTCGGCGGCGTCCGCAGACGACGAGCGACCGCGCGGGCCCAACCTCGTCAACAAACAAGCAGTGCTCCCGTTCGTGCCTCCCGCCTTCCCTCACAACGCGCCCGATCGTCTCATCAAGCCATCGGAATACTTGAAAACAATCACGGCTCCGTGCAAGCGGGACGATGGCGCGGCGGAGGCAAGACCTCCGCCGCCGCCGCCCGTCCCTGTCGACAACGTGCCGCCGCCGCCACCGCAGCCGCAGCCTCCCGTTTCCCACCAGCCCTTGGCAGCCATCAGTAGCGCCGAACTAACTGCGGTGCGTCTGAGGACTCCAGCCACAAAGACACTATCGGCGCCGCCACCAGCCCGCTCCGTCAGTCTACAATGTATACCGAGTGCTGCCGAAAACTACCGAAGCGCGAAGACGGATTTGATCGAGGAGTTGAAGATGTCGAAGGATATCAGTGGGATCAAAAAGATGAAAGTGGAACGAGCGCGCCGGGAGAGCCTGCAGGACAAGGAGACATTCACGGAGTTCACCAAGAGGTTCACCGCGGAGAACTTCGTTGATCAGGTCAGTGACATTGCTTTTATTTAGACTGAATTGAGCATTACCTGATATCGAATGACTAACGAAAAGTTCATTAGCCTTTATGTAATGAATTTCATTGGTTACCGAAGTTTTTAATAGCAAGTTTTGTATTTGTTGCCGTGTTTTCATTTAGAGAGTACTTAACTGCAGATTTATGTGCAATACAATATACGCCGTTTATTGCAGCCCCGTTATGATGGACATTGTTGCGAGCCACTTTAATCCTAAATGGATTATTTACCGCTCATATTACGTGTTATGTTCTCGTTGTAGTTTCTGTAATACTTTATGTTGCTTTATTGTCAGCATTTAGAAAATTAGCTTCTATCATGATTTCGTTCAGACAGGTCAGTAACAGTTCAATGACAGTATGAAAACCATTTAGTCGTGATTAGGATTACAATAAGATACAATTTTAGAGAACTCTACGTTAAATAACAAATTTGAATGTAATAATCTAAAATTTATTTAGAATGTCAAATATACCTAGCAATCTCTTTCATTCATTACCATTTTCTACGACGGAAATATCCCATCACATTGGAAGAAGAATTAGGTTTGATTCATTTATATTATGTACATTTATGTGCACCAATCAGTTATGGTAGCTATGCACATGTATTATTCCAGGCGATGATTGATCAATAATTGGATCACGAAATCCGTAAGCACCACGCATGCGCCATATGACGCTAATTACGGGAGGAAATCATGAAGCGATCACGAAGCTAGCAAAGCGTGTGTGTTGAAATCATTAGAGGATTAGTCTTGTTTAGATGACAACAGGAAAGAAACGTTAATTAACAACGCTTTAAACGACGAACACGAAACGGCGATAGCCTAGTTGGGAGTGGAACGGACTGCCGAGACGAATGTCCGCTGGTTCAAAACCCAAGGGCACACACTTCTGATTTATGAAAAAAAAATATGTGTGTGTATTCTTTGTGAATTATCGTTCGCTTTGACTGTGAAGGAAAACATCGTGAGGAAACCTGCATACCTAAGAAGTTCTCAGAGAACTTCTAAGGAATGTGAAGTCTGCCAACCCGCACTAGGCCAGCGTGGTGGACTAAGGCCTCAAACCCTCTCAGTTGTAGAGTATACCTATAATATAGCGCTGGTACGGTATGGTAAACGACGAACAAAAAAGATTAATGTACTTTTTAACCGACTTTAAAAAGGAGGTTCTGTATTCGATCCGTATGTATGTATGTTTGTATGTATGTAAATTTGTATGGCCACGCGTTTCTCAAAAACTACTGATCCGATTTGGATGTGGTTTTCTATGTTTAAATGTATAGTTTTCAGGGAAGGTTTTAGTATATAATTTATGAAGATCTTCGGAGATACACAATGGAACTCTTCAATTACTAACAGCAGATGACTCGCGAATGCTGCAATCGTATGTCTATGATGTATTGTTTACACTGTTCTATAATTAATTAACAAAAAAGCAATAAATAAGAACTTTTTAACAAAAATAAACCGACTTCAAAACCATTGCAAACCAAAAAATATTTCAACTTGATATTCGCTTAGTATATACGTATATTTGGAGTCGGTGCCTAATTTAAATTGAACAATGTTTTCGTATATTTCACCTTGTATTTCCTTGGCTTAGGCGGAAATTTAAATTAGGCATCGACTCCAAATATATGTATATACTAAGCGAATATCAAGTTGAATTATTTTTTGGTTTGCAATGGTTTTGAAGTCGGTTTATTTTTTGTTATATACTTCAGTAAACATTATATTGAGGAAGTTTATGGACAGTGGAGATAGTTAAGCATAAGGTGACCAACTTGTTGTCTATAGTAATTATAAAGACACATCCGCATGATAACTTTCAATTGATATTTGAACAGTTGTTAGTTTTCTAAAATGGAAATTATTCATATTATGGCTACAATTCAAATAGACACGCCTCAAAGTGGATCGATTCGCGTAAGATATTCTATGGATATTACATTCTTAAGAGCTTAATATAATGAAGCTAGACAATAGAATACCTGTTGAACATCTACCATCTCCATGGGCTCTAACCTACTTTATGAAACGAATTTCAGATAGTTCAGTCGTTCATGTTATCTCGGATCTGAATTTAATTGTCACGTTGACTTCTTTCTTCATGACGCAGTGAGCTCATGAAACTAGTTGTAATTCTAGTCCCATATCCACAAATATTATTCTATTTTATTTGGGTATTCAGCACCATAAATTCGTTATCCATGCTATCAACGGCCTAAATCACGTCACATCTTGTATTACCTCTCAACACGATCAGAGACTTGTCATTTTTTGTTTACCAACAAAACACCCATAAGATCCCAATAGCGCATTTCAGTTTAATACAGTTGCAGTAACCCAGTGATCTACTTCACCCCACCCGCTGCAGATATCTCGCCGCTCAGCCACGGCTAATAACCGTGAAACGCATCATGACTGGCGTTTTTGAGCAAACTGCGTTCCGACAATCGCCGGCTGATTGCCCAACGGCATATAATGTGATCTTGATTCCGGCTTCTATTAAGAAGCTACACTTCAGTGGCTTTATCCATCCATACTTCTTGTTCAATGCAATTGAAATAAGAATAGGAACATCAATGAGCTTTATGTGTCAGATTATGTCACTTAGCACCAGTAAAATTAAACTAGACCTACGTCTCTCATATGTAAGAGTCCCTCTGGGTGGATACATGCATGCACTGTTGTTTCCGTTTGCAGGACATTGTAGCCAATGCAACTACTTTTTTTTTTTTTACGGCCATCTTCGGCGCATTAGGGACGGCTGCGGGCTTTCTCCGACTCGCGTCTAAGTTGTCGTCCGCAACCGCCCCTGCGCATACCGCTGTTGCGGTCCTTCTCCTGTTGTTGCGGGGGCTCAGAAGCCCCCGCACACTGAGGGACGCCCCTGGCGTCCGAGGCAGCGTGAGACACGCTGCCGTCCATCACGGGGGTCACAGAAGTTGGCTAGACTAATAGGTGGGCGGCACCTCCCGCCCACCCGTGACCCCCGGAGGCCCCTATTAGTCGCCTTTTACGACAGGCAGGGGATACCGTGGTGGAATTCTCCAAACGCCCCCAATCCACAGGGCGGGAGACGTCGGTCAGTCGTTCACCCGACGCCTCCTACGTCTCGTCTGGCGGCGGGAGGGATCACCACTGCGCTGGCGATCCCTCTCGGCACTCTCCTTCCGCGAGAGGACCGCCTCGCAGAAGTGGGCCACCGCCTGCCAGGCCTCCCGGCCGCCGACCATGGAAGCGACCACGGCCGGCAGCGAGAAGTCTTCTCCGACGACTGCTCTGAGAGCGCTGCGTTCTTCATCCCAGGCTGCACAACACTCCAACGTATGTTGGGCCGTGTTCATTGGGCAGTTGTCACAATAGTGACACACGGCCGACTCCTCTATCCCTACCACCCGAAACAGGAACTCACCGAAGCAGCCATGCCCGGTGAGCACCCGAGCGCGGTGAAATGCCACACAGTACTTTGTAACTCAAGGTGCTGAATAGTGTTGCTACTGTTTATGGGTGGTCGTATCGCTTACCACAAGGCGAACGGTTTGCTCGTCTCGTCATTCAATGCCATAAAAAAAACTCGAAAAGTTCAAAATTTGCATAGAAAACTTATTAGCATATCAATGACGGTTTCTTTTATTTTGTCTTAATTTACTCTTGCATCAAATTTAAATAAAAAATTCATTGCTAAATTACCTTAGTATAATATGTAATTATTAAGACGTCACAATATGGCACAATGTCGATCGTATTCTTATTTGAATCGTAGTACACACACATACACACACACACTCACGCCTATTATTCCCGAAGGGGTAGCAGAGGCGCAACTAGTGCACCCACTTTCCGCCGTTATTCCGTCCCATGATGTGATAGGGGGCGAGCCCATCGCCATATCGGGCACAAATTCCAGACTCCGAGCTTATATTGAATAGAAAAACTTAATATCACTTTGCCCGACCCGGGAATGGAACCCGAGACCTCAGCATCGCGTGCACATGCAGTATATACAAGGATAGTATAATAAGGAAGAGGTTTTTAGTTAAAATAATCTATTTTTAAATAAGTATTTCTCAATAGTCTCGAAATTATTTTCCTTATCACGAAAAAAGATGAAGATAGTACACACATACACTCACGTCTTTTATCCCCGAAGGGGTAGGCAGAGGCGCAACTGGTGCACCCACTTTTCGTCGTACGTGTTCCGTCCCATGATGTGATAGGGGCGAGCCTATCGCCATATCGGGCACAAATTACAGACTCCGGGCTAATACTGAATTTAAACCCCAATAATATCATTTTGCCGACCCGGGAATCGAACCCAAATCCTCAGCATTGTAGTCATACCGTAATAAAACTACGCCACTGAGGCAGTCGATGAAGATAGCGCTTGGAAATGTTTTAAAAGAATGGTAAATTGTAATTTCAACACAGTTACAAGTTTGGAATACGTATTGCATCAATAATGTTTCTTTATTTTATTTTATTTTACGGCTCTGCAAAATGTCAATTGTGTCATCTTATACAAATTATAAGATGCGGCGAAGTAGGTACTCCACAAAATACTGATGGTCGGATATTTTAAAATAATTTATTATTATTATTCGACTGCTCAATGCGAACTGTATATTGTAGCTACATATATTTAAAATATTATTGAGCTACATGTAATAAATGGTTATTTGAAACTATCTATGATCCGCATTATAACTTTTACCCCGGAAAAAAACATTCACGCCGGCGCCGTGGGCAAAAGCTGGTATAATTATAAACTTGCTATAATACAAAAATAAATTGAATCTAGTACTTTGCCTATTTCTAATATATGTTTTATGATGTATGAACATCATAAACATAATTCAACACAATTCACCAAACATAATTCACCATAAACTTGCATAACACTTGCAGAACAACTCTCAGATTGCATCACAAATCATATTAGATCTTCGATCGAGATGGCAACTAGCTTCCGCCAAACATGTTTAAGACCTAAAGAATAATAATTCATTTATATAGCCTTGTCTGCGTCCACTTTCGGAATTCAATAATTAAGTTTACCACTAGGTTGATATGAGTGGAAAGATTCCAAATTGTTTAGTTCATTGCGTGATGCGATACATAGAATTGTATATCGCACGCAAATCTTTCATCAATCTCATCACTTTCTGGAGAAAACCCTTCTGTTTTAGACCAGATTCTAACCATTTCTGCTTTTCTCAGCTACATGAGCTGCGCTTTTTTTCCTACTAAACGATACGAGCATGCCGCTTGCCTCAATACGACCGTCCATAAATAGTAACAACGCCATACAAAACATTTAATTACAAAATACTGCTGGCACTCCACTACGCTAGTCACCCTAAGACATAAGATGTTAAGTCTTATAAAGCCCAGTGATTACGCTGGCTACATTGCCCTGCACTTGCTGCTTGGCGGTAGAAATAGACATTCTATTGGTACCTACCCAGACGGCTCCTTGCATAAGAGACGCCTACCACCAGTAAAGTGTGCCCCTGTGAACCAGTGCTATCAGTTGATCTGCCTAAAGCCATATAAGAATACAGTCCCGGCCCCATCCATTTGTAATTTCTGCAATAATTTATAACACCTGTCTATAATGTGCTCTAGACGAGTTTAAAAACGTCGCGGTCTCAATTATTGTTCTGGCTTTGGAATGAATAATCGGTCTGGACAACATGCAATCTTTACATTCATTTTTGAAAATATAAGTATTTAAATATAGTCTATGTCAATTTATTACAAGAAGAGACAAATAATAGGTAGGCATCTCATTTAACTTCATACTTGTATGTTGGTAGCGTTATATTATCTATCCCTAACACGGAGTAAAGTCTCTTTCTCTGTTGTGTGATACCTAACTTTCTAAAGTCAGGTTACATTCTAATGTAAATTACAAAACACTTTCTTTTCTCTTTCCTTCTCACTCTAAAAAACTCTATATTTATTCTTTATCTTGAGATCCAGAAAACTAAAAACCAAATCAAATTATTTAAGCAGTCCTACCTATTCAAAACAATTTCCAAGAAGTTAAATTGAAACATGAAACACCAAAAGTTGGCGAACTCATGATCCACCTGTCCAATCTGGGACAGCTTGCGCATGAAATAATTGTCATGACCTTTGCATTACATTCGTAATAAACAATTAAGATGCTGTGCGAATTTTAAAGCCAATTGTTTTGCAACATTGTTTTTGTAACAATACAAATATTGTATAACACGTAATTCATGTCAATTCTCAAAACTATGCCAAGTTATTACATGCTTCAGTTGTTTCGAGTTCAATGTGATAAATGACAGCTGTAAAATGTCATTTAAAAGTCGATTAAGTTGTGTCGCGGTGACAATAAGAGAAGTGATGTTCATTACTGGTTCCGTAACTTGCTCAATGACTGAAATAGTGGTGTGAATGTGGTATATTGCATGTAGTACAATAATTACCTAAGATATTACTTTGATGATGATGGTAATTCAGTTTTCATTCTATATTGCTTCGTACACAATGTTGATAACTACCGTATCGGATTATCGTTTAGACAAGTCAAAACAGTCTATAAGGAATTGTGACAAGTAACCTTTTTTTTTGTTATTCACCATTTATCTTTACTGGACATTCTAAGAATCTATCGTGATTTCTTACTAAAAGGATATTGAAAAAGGTAGGTATCTAAATTTCGACACACGGAAAAATATTAAATGAATACATGAAATGCGCAGTTGAAACTGTCAACGGGAAATGGTACCAGACCATAAATAAAGATGATGCAATCATTAACACGTTTATATTTAGACAAATTGGGTAAACTATATCAACAGATTGCAATATCTATAACAATACCTAGAGTTTAATTTAATATTTATACGACTTGTAAAGGTCAAACAAATATTTTACTGTAGGTAAGCTTTTATACAAAGAAAGTTACATTGCATCAGTGGCAATTCATTTTAATCTGAACTCTATATTTAATCACGGATCAGATTACACTTTATTGGGTTTATTGAAAAAAAATTGTATAAATATTCAAATGATATACAATTTAACATCGTGTATACATATAGTATGGAACAAAGTTGTCCGCCGCCTTTGTACGCGATAAACTAAAAAACTGTTGAACAGATATCAGAAATTTGGCATTGAGGTCATTTGAGTCTTTGGAAAGGTTTTAGGCTTTTTTATTCCGGGAAAATACATTCACGAGTCAGTTTTTCCGGGACTTTTATTCAGGAAAAACTCTGACACGCGGCGAAGCTGCGAGCATTTTTAAATGAATTATAGTAATAATGGGTTCCTATTTCTGTATATATCATAACAGAAAGAAATTTAAAGTATTTCCCATAACGATCTCGGTAGAGCAGCTAGTTTACAACTGGCTTTTCATTGCAAGCGAATTCGATTATTTCATTAGACTGAATAGGGTATTTTACTATGTTCCATTTTGACAATTATTCCATACATTATGGCAAATAATACGAAAAAGAAGCCCTTTTGTGAAATCAGCAATAAAATTGGTTGAGGAATGGGGCAGCAATTAACATTTCAAACTAGCTTTTGCCCGCGGCTCCGCTCGCGTGAATGAGGTTTTCAGGGATAAAAAGTAGCCTGTGTGTTAATCCAGGACATGATCTACCCGTGTGCCAAATTTCATCGAAATCCGTTTAGTAGTTTTTGCGTGAAAGAGTAACAAATGTCCATACATTCTTACAAACTTTCGCGTTTATATTAATAGGATATTGTAATGTACGCATAGGGGGATACCGCGCTAACTCTCTTTCTTTCATCTGTCAAGGCCCGCGACGGACACCGGTGTCCATATATATAGGGCTTTCCATACATCTATATATATAAGCGGGGCTTGACGGGTTAAATTACGTAAGTTTGTGATAAACACAATAAAAAAATATGAGTAAATAGCCTATTGTGGAATCCAATGAAAATATCTCGAATTTTGATTAACTATATCGGCATTTATTAGGAAACGAAAAAATTTAAAAACTGGTATTACCAACACTGATAAAGAGCATTTGAATTCTTGTGTTCGTACTATTGCATACAGAAGCTATTGACTTATTCAAATTCGCTTTGAATATTCCCATCACGAGTTAATTATCGTCATGTAAATCATGAACAATGACATTGTGGTACCTTAGCGAAAGTCTTTTATGTGTCTCAATTAGTCCAAGATTTGAAAGGAAAATACTTTATTTTGAATAAGCGTTGCTCGGCGCACATCCGTTTTCACGCTTTCACTATTCTGCGCTAGTCGTGCACTTTTGCACGAGTTTTAAAACTTCGGAAATTTGAATATTTTTTTGGGTTTTTGATGGTTTGAGTAATCATTGTTATGATATTCAACCCTCTTTTGCTTTTAAAAGCTCCATATACATTGAGGATTGTGTGTGAGTGATCGTGACAATTGTAAAGTAACTTTCAACCGGTATTTTTCTACGACAAAGCGTGGATTTCCCCGAGTTGAAAAACAAGGAATCGGTAGTAGTCGCTAAGGATTTATGATGTGGTCTCTAATTTAAGTAATAATATCCTAATATTATAAATGCGAAAGTTTGTAAGAATGTATGGATGTATGGATGTTTATTACTTTTTCACGCAAAAACTACTGAACGGATTACTATGAAATTTGGCACACGGGTAGATCATGTCCTGGATTAACTTATGGGCTACTTTTTATCCCGGAAATACTCATTCACGCGGGCGGAGCCGCTGGCAAAAGCTAGTGTCATATATTTCTTGCGTATTCTTATCAAAATTACAAAGTACATAGACAATAGAAAATAAAGTAAAAGTATGTAAATGCGGTCCATACGTTTAGGCGTGCAAACTGCAAAGCTTTGAATAGACCGTGAGAGCCTTGTATAAAAGTTTTCTTCATCGCTAGAGCGTGTTATTTTACAAACAAAAATTATAAATTGAATCGCTACGCTGCGTTGTCAAAGATAAACAGAATTGCTACGCTATCAAGCTTTGCCACTTGAACCACTCCAAATTATATCAACTAGATCGGTTTATTTATGTAGAAAATACCTTATAAAATCGATTATATTTTCATCAAAGGAAATCGAATTTTATACCTTATCGAGGCTAACGGTACCGTGAACTGTTTTTGTATAACTATACTCCTCAAATAGCTGATTAGCATAGAAATAGAACGTTACATAAAATTTACTTTCAAAAGAAATCGATAGATGACACCAATAACGCTTCGTCACCATCACTTTTGTATGATACCGTTTCATTCAAGTCATTGTAAATTGATCTCGAGTTGTTACATATGTTTATTTTGGAGAAATTTGTTTTCTAATTCCATATCCATATATAAACTAGTGGCGTGGGTTGTGCATGACGATATTGAACGAATCTTTTTGGTTAAATTGGCAAACAATTCATAGGTAGAGAAATACGTAAGAACCAATTTAGTCTCGCCCCAGACGAAGACCATTTCAAAGTGGGAATCTTACATTGGAGAGCAAACACTAAGACAAGACAATACTATAATATATTTAAGAAAAGAAAAATAAAAGAAAATGAATAGTCCTTCTGAATCACAAATTAATTTGTTAAACATTGATAGCACCAAATACACATTGAAACCGCGGTAAATATTCGTTTACAAAACGTTTCGTCGTTTAAAATAAATAATAGTACAGATTGTTTCAAAAGGTCAAAAGCCAGATCTAAGACCTCTTAAATTAGAAACAGAATATTAGTAAAATAATACGAATGAATTAACAGGATTCCTATTAAATTAAAGCGGTGTATGACGAATCATAATGGAAGTCTCAATGACGAATGAAAGCATGGATGCATTTAATCTAAAGATTAGTGTAAAGTTTTCTCATAGTTTTATGGTATAAGTTTGTGCAAAGAAGTCTAAACAAGTTTGTGCCGAGGCTACTAAACGGAAGCAACTCTGCTATGCTTTGTGAACACGTTACGTATATAGCTCCACATCTACAAGCCAATCTGATATTACAAAGGAACATTACGCTAAAATTTACCATACCAGCCCTGTATTATATACTGCCCACTGCTGGGCACAGGCCTCCTTTACAACTGAGAGCGTTAAGGCCTTAGTCCACCACGCTGGCCTAGTGCGGGTTGGCAGACTTCACATACCTTTGAAATTCAGAGAACTTCTCAGGTATGCAGGTTTCCTCGCGATGTTTTCCTTCACCGTTAAAGCGAGCGATAATTCACAAAGAATACACACATAATTTTTTAGAAAAGTCAGAGGTGTGTGCCCTTGGGTTTTGAACCTGCGCACGTTCGTCTCGGCAGTCCGTTCCACACGCAACTAGGCTATTGTCACTCCTAAAAACTCATTTAAATTGTTCTTTGAATGTTACAACGTTTTTGAAACTTTTGGAGAGTGTCTGATCACATAAACTTTATTTATACTTAGCTAATAATTGAAAAAAGGATCGGTTAGAAGAACACCGAAAAACGTTAGTTCTTAGAAGAGAAGATATTTCTCTAAGTTGCGTTGTTCAGGGGAATGCTAAGCACTGCGAAAGATATCGAAATTTTTTATTTGGATCAGTGTCCACTTCATTCGACGGAGATATTGCTTAGCTCTTGAGTTTTGTGAGTGTAAAATTACAGATCTATAGGTACTAAAAAATAACATATTGAAATTTTTTCAAAATCGTAACGTATTTGCTTTATTATATCCAACGTGCGTTTAATGGTAAGGTATTAACACTACATATTCAAGTGATATAATATGATCAGATTAGAAACTTGATAAACAAGATGTATCAAATCTGACAGCACACAGATTGGAGATAGTACGACTTATCTTAGCAGTATTTAGTGATGGTTACATGTGGTGTTTACCGTTACTGTTACGGTCAACGAGCATCGCGTGTGATGTAACTGCTTCATATAACTTGGTTACTGCGATTTATTGGATAGCCTGACTCTGGCTCGGCAGAGAGAAGCCGAGATTTCAACCTCCACGAACAACTTACTATTTTGGTACTAGCTTTTGTGGGACCGAAAGTTCTATTCAAGTTTTCGACACCCAGTATAGTTGCTTCTTTGGATATTCGTTGTATTTTTATGTAATTAACCGTAAATTTATCGTCGTTCGCTTCGATCGCACTGTTAGGTATATTTTTTATTTAGTTACGCAACGTTATGTTTAAGTTTTGTCGTCACCAATTCTGGTTTAGATACAACTATTTGAGTCACAATAAATTTACTAGATTGTTAAATATTGCCTTGACTGGGGTTATTTTGTTTCTTTTTATTGCTTTGAATGACGAGACGAGCATGCCGTTCACCTGATGGTAAGCGATACGACCACGCATAAACAGTAGCTACACCATCCAGTACCTTGAGTTATGAAGTACTGTGTGGTGTTCCACTGCGCTCCTCATCCTGAGAGATATTAAGTCTCATTATTTCCAATAGTTACACTGGCTGCAATGTCCATCAAACCGAAACACATTAGTGCATATGCATACTGCTGCTTGGCGGTAGAAATAGATATTGCGGTGGTACCCACCCAGACGGACTCGCACATATGAGAGACCTACCACCAGTAATATTTTTTATAATATAGTTATACTAACGACGTTTATTGTATTGCCACATGTTAGTTTTATTATTTCCTTATTTATTAGCAACTATTCATTTCAGCTTGCATTATCATTCATTGACATACAATCTCATTTCAAATCCTCCAAATTACTTCTCTCGAAGATGGTCATGTCCAAAAGTCATCCTTGAATGTTCGGGCTGGTCGATGGCAGGGTTTTCCGCAGGTGCCGGAACGGGACGCGGCTGGCAACATCATCCCAGCATGGAAGCGGCAGATGCTGGCCAGGAGAGCAGCTGAAAAGGCCAGGAAAGATTTGGAAAAGGAACTAGCCAACGAGGCGGAGAGGCGGCGCGCGGCTGCCGTGCCGGCGTGGAAGAGACAACTGCTGCAGAGGAGAGAGGAAGCTGAGAGCAGGTTGAGGTCGGTTTTATACAGGGTGGACGGTTAGAGTGAGTGTATATTTGATTTGGTAGAGATGAAAGGTCGAGGATTTGTGTAGAAACGAAGATGGTGAGAGTGGGCGAATTAAATCTATAAGTAAGAATGAAAGGATCTTAAAAACTATGACATTATTAGAAAATACAATACATATTGTATAATTATCCCTAAATTTTGGTCATCTAAAACTATCTAAAAAATTGTTAAATACTCTCATATACTTTACTTTCGTAGAAAGCCTACAGCGTATAATTTTTACATGTATGGATATTTGTTTGACGTTTATGCAAACACGACTCGATGGATTTGAATAAAATTCAGCATAGAGATAGAGCAAGCATAGAACTCCCGCGGGGGGGGGGGGGGGATCGTGAGCAAATGCTATACACTACATTAATACCCAATTGTTCGAACAATAACTCAGCATCAGAATATCCAATCAAGATTTCGTAATCACGGCTATAGCACATCTGTTATAATGACGGAAGAGATTGTGAGGAAGTTTGTATTCTGTTTACTGGAAAGAAAATTGCGTGAATTTCTTAATGTTGAGTAAATGGATAGTTGTGTAAAGAGAGAGAGAGAATATGACAGAGCAAGGATTTTATTTGAGACCAAATACGACTATAAGTAAAAATGGTGACTCATTTGTCTATTGACAGAGTGGTTACTACATAGGAGCGTAAATGAGGTTCTGGGTTCGATCCCTAGACTGTGGAACCATAATTTGTTCGAGTATTTCGATCTATTTCTATAGAAATAGGCTTGTCCCCTTTAATTGCCGAATGGCTATAATATATTGATTTGATGCACTATTTGCGCTGTTGCATATCTTTCGACAAAAGCGTAAACTTAGAAGCTAACTAACCCCAATTGCAGACAAACCTTATACACCCCAAAAGTGGAGGAGACCAACGGACACACCAATGGTGGGGAGTGGCGCGCGTACCCGAGCGGCACACAGCGCGCCGTGTCCATAGACAACATCTCCATGTGCTACGACACTCCCTCGCAGCCGATGCGGGCGCCCTCCGAAGCCAAGCTCTCCAGTGATCATTGCAATGGTGAGTAGAAGTGAAAGCAGTCTACGAACTCAACGTATTGGAATCACTATCTTGTAGATATAACTTATAGCAAGCTGAAGACAGGGCGCTATGGCGCTCATTAGGGGAGGCCTATGTCCAGCAGTGGACTGATAAAGACTGATGATGATGATGAACGGTAGGAGCAGGGGATCAAAACAATAATAATACCAGCCCTGTATTAAATACTGTCCCACTGCTGGGCACGGGCCTCCTCTACTACTGAGAGGGTTTAGGCCTTAGTCCACCACACTGGCCTAGTGCGGGTTGGTACTATTGGTTTGGACCAAAACAGTGCTGTATAGAAATGACGATCTAACAAAGAAACAATCTACAATAGTTGTACTGTTATTTATATCTCTTAGAAAAAGAAGTAGATTTTTTTAGGCAATGATGTCTCCAAAGAATATATGTCAGTACAAATATACGTAAAACGAAATTGAGGATACCTAGTTATAGAGAAAACTACCTATATCATATTTTAATTCCATATTTCATGTCCAAGCTATTAATTATAACCAGAAATGTATTATATTCTTCCGAGATTGTTCTAAAAACATTGGAATGTTGTTTGCAGGCCATTTGACAACAAACGGCAAACACGAAGACGAGGAAGAAAACGCCAAAATAATACCGTGGCGGGCGCAACTCCGCAAAACCAACAGTAAGCTCAATCTACTCGAATAGATAATTTATTATTGTATTAAGCCTACTTAGTTTATGACTATGGTTGAGACGGTTATAGAATTCGAAATTCAAATTTTGTGTTGCTAGCAGGAATAAATTCAAATACGTTATGCAAAGTGGGCAATGTTAAAATTATAATTATTCGATTATTTTAACAAAATATTAATTGTGGTAATTTCAAAATACCTATACTATAATATACCGTTGTATTTGGGATCCAAGTTTTACACTGAGACTTCTTGAAAAAATATGTTTCTTGATGCTCTATCACCGTCTTAACTATAAAAAATAATTATAAGTTATTTACATCAAAACGTTTGTAGCAACGCCATAAAATGTAACAAGTTATGACCGTTGCTGGTAAAAGTAAGTGATTTAAGCCAAGATATATATGTCGACATGTATAAAGGAAATCATTCAAGTTTAAAATTTAGTAGAACCTTAGTGAGTTGTGTTGCATGTGTTTTCTGTGAGTACTTCATGAAAATAGATTCCTATTTATAAAAGGAAGTTATTAAAACGCTGTAACTTATAAAAGCTCGGTAATATCATTATATTCGTAGAGCAAGAAACAATACATTTATTCATAGATTTATAACGTTTGTCTATAGTCATTGGTCATCTATCTATTGTGTCTATGGATGGATTTATGTATTCTTGAGCTCATACACAAAACAAGGGCTGCGTTTTGACTATATTGGCTTGACGTATTCACATAAAAATTCGCGGCTTAATTACCTATACATTTTTTTAATAACTTTAAACGTTTCATACAAATTACTTTGAGAGTTCCAACTAAATTTTCATACGTATCCGAACGCACTGGATACGTATATTAAATTTAGTAACACGAAAACTTATTTTTTATAGGTACTTACTTATTTTTACTGTAGTCATGTAAAAATGTAAATCTACTTATATTTTAGATTTTTGAACGATTTAAAATATATAAGTATACACCAATAAATTTTGATAATTTTATAATGAATTGAATTGTATAAGTTTATTTAATATATTTAAGATTTTTTTAATGCAAGTGATACCATTGTTGCAATATTAGATTTAAGCTTCATCGTAAGCTTTGCAATGTACGTTGTGAACTGTTCAGGCGTGATCTTTTACTATTACGGCATGGATTATATTATAATGTTGTTAAATAAAACGCTGTTGCTTTATCTGTGTTTTTATCAAACGATTTTTTGCACATGGCAACACCTTATAAATTATGGATATGTTTATCAATTATAATCATGATTGGTAAGGTGACTATACTGTGTTGAACTGAGCTGTGCTGCTCTAACTTGAGCTGTGTTGAACTATGTTGAACAGAGCAGAGCTCAACTGGACTGGTATGTGCTGATCTGAACTGAGCTTAGCTGAACTACGTTGACGAGATCTGAGCTAAATCGAGATTTAATTGCTCCTCCGTCAAATAGCGAGGAGCCCTTTACAGCCGCAACTGTCAGGCGAGTCCTTTTGTCATTTTGAGCAGTTATTATTATTTCAAAGTACCTGGTGTTTTATTTTCAGACACCCTAAAAATAATAGTAATGGTAGACTACATATATTTGTATTATCAGGGCACTATGTATATCTACTGAGCCATAATATTTTTAGAAAAATCATGATAATCGACAACGTTTCATAATAAAATTGCGTATATTTGAAATAACTTCGAAACATACAAGCTCCTTGCAATAAAGTTTTAAATTCAAACCTCCAGAGGCAATATAAAAGATCATAAAATTCACATTCGAATAAAACAACACGTATAACGAGTGAAAATATGAGAGCGATGTAAACACGACAATAAAATATAGCGAAACCAGATCAAAGTTACAACATGACACATTTTGCGATATCGAAAGGTTTGCCATACAAACATTTAGTGCAAAATAAATTTTTATACACGAAAACTTTCTCGAACGACTTATCACCAAAAAATTGGACGCCAACCTTGTCAGGCATTATTAAGCCGTTAAGTCTTTCAAAAATAAAATTACGTACAAGGATTCTACTTCATGACTAATTTAATTGGCGGTGAGCTAAGAATTCAATAACTACTAATTCTTTTGAAAGTTTTCTACTAAAAGTATGTAGAGTAAATTAAGTGTTCCTAAAATTGGCATTATCTTTATTTTTTAGCAATATTCCTATTTCACGTGCTGACTTCGGCAGAATCTAAAATGATTGAAGGCAACCTCCCTAATGCATCACTTATAACTAATTTAGTTAACCAGTATGTGAAACCATATTTTAAATCACTACATTTGCAACATAACAGTACCTACAACTTCCGGACCTCCAAGGAGACAATCATAAACAATGTAATAATCCAAAAAATACTCGAATTAAAACCTTTTTTGCAAGATGACGACTATAAAGTTATAGAAAGTGAAGAGAATTTAACGCTTAACGGAGGCGAAGAAACAACGATTATTGAATTCACACCTAACACAAATAATATCAAAAAAATAGCTAGGAATAAAATGGGTGATAAACCAGATGCGCTTAAAGCCGATATCAAGGCATACAAAAAACTTAGAGAAAAAATTATGAAGGCACTAAAACAAGAATCAGTTTCCGACAAAACAGTAAAATTGGTGACAAAAACATTCGACGGTTTACTTGCGAAACTGATAGGAAGTCAATGTATGTGGAAAAGTGCCGAGAATGCAGACAAAACATTCCGCTTTGGTAAAACCGACGAAGACATTTTACTTAAGATGCACAATATAACCAGAAAAGAATGGGAGCATTTCAAACATCAATACGTGAAATTAACTCAAAACAAATTTGTAAACGAAACACTTTTATTGTTTAACAGAATGAACGACTTTTTCTCCCGTATCAACAACACGATGGCAATGCCGCATAAGTATAAAGTTAACTGTCGTTTAGTAAAACTTAAAACGACAAAGAATGATCATACAAATTTAATAAATTCAAATATACTTAGAGACAACAATGATGTAGACGAATGCGCAGATTTTCAAATATGCTCCAATGAGTTTACTACATTTATGATAGATTTTTACAATTCCCTTAATGATACAGCTGTGAGCGCTTTCAGAAACTACGCCGCTATGTATTCACGAGATGTTACATCTGATCACAGCGTTGAAAAAGATTCAGTAGTCGATCTTATCAATAATGTAAGCAATACTGTGGAACGAGAAATAATCAGAATATTCGCCAAAGAAACCAAAAAGATTAAACTAGATGAAAATAAAAACAAAGAAGCTAACATAAAAATACTTATGCAAATCATAAACAATACCACAGGACACGTAAAGAGGCATATGAAGAAACATCTAGAATTTTACTTAAAATCTTTGAGGCTTAGACTTCTTTTGAATGTGAAAAGGGACATGGATGTGAATTTAAATGTCGATTTAGGTAATTTAGCGCGGGATTTCATTAGCAGAATTTGTACAGTCTTTACAATATGTAATGGGAGGTATTTATCGAGACGCGCTCAACATGTTTTAAATCCTTGGGGAAACCTGCATGTAACAGATGGCAAAAGCGTGTATGTAAAAGTTCAGATGACATTTGATGATGACCTGAAAAGGACATTCATGAGTCACAGAAGAATGATGGAAAATAATTTTCAAGCAAAAGATGATAAAATTAAAAATGAGGATATAAGGCGTATTAACGATAAATATAAAAATGTTAATGTAACTAGAACTACGAGAAACGATTTTAGTAGTAGTTTCACAACTAAATTAGATTCTCATAGAAATATAAGCAATATTGGATACAGAGCTACTATTGGACATAACAAAATATATATAGAAATGAAACCCATTTGAAATTACATTTGATGTTTCAGTCAGTTTATTGCTTCTTAAAATGTACTTAAAAAAATACAAAAATATAACTTTACAGTCTCTTTAATAACTATTGGAATATTAGATGAAACAGCTTATTATTTTAATTTACTATAATAATTAAGGCAGTTTTATGAATTCTAAGCCAATTTCAATACATGACCTAAAAAAACTATCAGAATTTTTAATGTACCAGGTGGCTTTTTATTGGTTTATTCTCAAGATGGATTCAAACATAGCCATGGGATCGTTTATCAATTTCGGCCTATATTATTTATACTGTAGTTGCCTCTGTTTCCTTTGGCAGTTTGAATCAGTTTAATACAATTAACAATAAGCATAATGAGTAAAATCTAGGATCAACTTACGATATTTTTTTGGATTTTCACTGACCAGAGCTTAAACTTAATTTTTTAGTGATCCATTCTCTCAATTTTTTGTGGTATTACATACAATTGTTTTATAAGACCCCTTTTTAGATGATAGGCATTCAACATAATATTGTGTTGGCAAAATCAATAACTTTCCATGGAAAGCTTAACAATGTGCATTCAAAATCGAGTTTAACTTAGATACAAATAATGCTACTCTCAATTCAAATAGAGTGCCTATCAGAATACTCAGGGCCCGTTATACTCAACTATCTTCTTGACGCATAGCCCCATCTCTGAATACAAATTTAAAGGTATATTTACAAGATTCAACCTACCTTATTTACATGTTAACGCGTCAAGCCCTGCTTATATATATAGATGTATGGGTAAACCCTATATACTCGGACGCCGGCTTCCGTAGTAGGGCTTGACGAGTCAATAAGAGTCAGTATACACAATTGGGAAATGTTGTACTCTTCCACTGGACCACGCTACTGTTAAGCAGGCACCCTCTGTAAAATTTTGCTGAAATGCCATTGTCGTAGGTGACTCCTCTTCTATGCCTGTTACGAAGCAACTGCAATAGAAACAAATATTTGGAGAAATTAAATACCTTTGTATGACATATTGTGAATTATTAGTATAATATTTTATAATAAACTTCATAAAAGGCCAGGAGATTTAAAACATACTCCAAGAATAAAATATTTAAATCAGTTAATTTGTCATGAACTTTGGAAAATCAGCATTGGCTGAAATGGGCAGCTGTCTTCAAAGAAGTAGTTGGTAAAGGGAGAAGGCAAGGGAGAAAACAGAAACAAAGAGTGAGAAAATGTCCACAGGTTCAAAAGCCAAGGTACACATCTCTGACTTTACGAAGTTATGTGTGTATTGTTTATCAATTAGCATTTGTTTTAATGGTGAAGAAAATCATGATGAGGAAACCTTCATACCTGAGAATTCTTCATAAGAATTTCAAGGGTATGTGAAGTCTGCCAAACCCACTAGGCCATCATGGTGGACTAAGGCCCAATCCCTCTGAGTAGTAGAGGAGGCCTGTGTTCAGCAGTGGGCAGAGTATATAAAACAAGGCTGATTGCATTACATTGCAAGTGACTCACCACGGTGTAATCTTCAATTGCATCATGATATGCGTGGTGCAGAACACAGCGATCAGATGCGACTCCTCAAAGAGCAGCGCTAGGTACTTGCCAGTGGGGTCCCAGCACATGTCCAATATTGGCCCTCCTACTATATCACCTGTTGCAAGGTCTACTCTAGTTACATCAAGCACGGGAACTGCTTTGCTGGTTTGTGGACCTTAAAGTAGATATGTTCTTTTGCAAATAAAGTATGTTTAAGCAGTGAAAACAAATTTTAACAGTAGTAAACATGATAAAATACAAAGACGATTACAGTGGTCCAGGGACCTGTGTTACTGTATATTTATATATACATTTTCAGTATTGGAACTGCATATTTTTATCTGTATCCACATATATTGTCTCTGATCTTATTGGAGTAAAAAGTTCTTGGTAAAAATATCCATTGCTTAAACATTTTTACGAAACAAGTATAATTACCAATTACTTTACATTTCAGTATCAGCTCGGAGTCTGGAATTTGTGCCCGATATGGCGAAAAGTGGCTGCGCTAGTTGCGCCTCCGCCTACCCCTTCGGGGATAAAAGTCGTGAGTGTATGTGTATATATCCCACTAAATAAAACAATGACCTAATCAGAAATTGATGACTTGTGGGAATCGTCACAAAAATTAACTGTATACAAAATATTTTTTAAGTTGAGCAGGGAAAGAACATAAATTCAAATGATTCTGACCCTGTTCCCAATGTTGAAAAGACGCATTTTTTTCTTAGCCGATGCAGCTTGCCCTTTAGGGTCCATTTCTTGCTAAAACTCATCTAGCCAATATTTGGATCCGGTCATAGTTTTATTAAGAGTGCGATCATGTACTTTACATTTAGGTCTAAACTGGCAATAAAGGTTGTTTAAAATGTAGTTACCGCTCAAAAGTCCAGTGTTGGTAAGAGCGTAGACCATGGGCTCTCCTTTCGCAGCAAAGAGTAGGATATTCTCTGGTCCCCAGCACGCCGCCACCACGCGACATCCGCGCGCACACCATCTCTCTGGTGTCCAATTTTTAGCATCCCATACTCTGAAAACAGAAAATAGGAGCATTATATTCTAGCATAACGAGAATTAGTGCCCAGTGGTAGTTATGTCTTTGTTTTTAATTTAAATAGCTAAATGCTGATCAAAGCTGCATGATATAGTACACCAGTCTGCCATAGGATAACTTATTTAATGGCAGTCTTGGTCGTAAGCTGTCCTCATAGATGGTTAACGACACAGACACTCAGGTGTAATACTTGTATATTCCTTTACAACATTGTTCTAAGCATGTTACCCTTTTTTTTTTTTTAAAAAGGCCATCTTCGGCGCATTAGGGACGGCTGCGGGCTTCCTCCGACTCACGTCTAAGTTTTCGTCCGCAACCGCCCAAGCATGTTACCCTGACCATGACATTACAGGATAAACGCAAGATGATGCTTGTTAGGTGCAATTTCAACACCTAAATAGCAGTTGTAACATTGAATGTAGGAAAACAGTCTAACATGTAGTTTTCTAAAGAATTGCCATAATTTACCAATTAAATGAAGATTTACCGACTGTTTAGCGTATTACCACTTACCTAAAGATTATTGAAGATGTAGCAGCAAACACTTGACCAGCATCAAATGACCACCGTGCAAACACTATGCCACCTCCTGCCACCCTCTTCAAAGGCACGGCTACTTCCATGGCCACATCCCACACTAGCATGGAAGTGTCTGCTCCACTGCAGCTGATGAGGAGATCACCGTTTGGAGACCAGCTGACATCTGTTACTGGGCTGTGGCCTGGCCTGAGAATTTGAAAGCATTTATGTAATTGTGTGTATGCACATAGAAATTTTTATTCCTTGAATTGATTATAGCTAAAAATGATTTTTAAGATTATAAGTCGCACCTTTAGAATGAAAACGACAAAATAAAAAAAAATGAGTTGTCATTATTAAATGACTAAAAACTAGTCCCTTATTTATAAAAATATAATAAAAAAGGCACCGATATAACAATTTTGTCCTTTTCCTGCTTGAATATGGCTGTGTTTGAACTATTGTTGTATTGAGAACTTTGTTTTAAGTAATTTTATGATGATAACTCAGTTTTCCATCTTTTTGAAGTGTGTCGTTTTGATCCTAAAGGTGCGATTAGTGATAAAAGAAAAGACATTAAATGTATTCTAATAAGAATGAATGGAGAAAATAAGAAATTACCTTGTCAACAACACTGCATTGCTTGATGATGGTTTCGTAAACATAGAGTTAGGGTCCACAGTCCACACAATCACTCCCTGTTCACATCCAACAGCTAACTCAGAAGCTGAGAAAGGTCTCCAATTTAATGAAGATACATGTCCTTGAGCTTTACACTTTAATGTAGAAACAAAAGATGTCTCTGAGCAATAAATCCTTATATTATCATCAGCTGTGGCCACTGCAATCTTTGTAGCATGGGGATGCCATGCCATACATTTTATAGGCACATGGCTCCAATTCCTACTCCTAGAATAGTTGGCCACAATCTTGGGTCCAATGTCTTTTAAATGAGGCTGCAGGAAATACCTAAATGTTGTGAACACATTGGCCACTTTTAACAAGTATGATGCAGTCACTGCTAGTAGCGGACTCTCTCGGTTCACGTTTGGGTCCGCAGCCACGCTTAGAGCCTCCAAAAACCCTTGCTTGTACCACACACTGGTTATTTTCTTTAATAAATGGTCTTCCACTTCGACATACATGGAGATGTTTTCGTCCGTTGTTCTGTGGTGTATATCTCTGGTAACGTTGATAACTGGGTGATTTTTCGTCTGAAAACAATTATAATGTAAGCAAATTGCATGTTTTGGTAAATTTGCGACAATTTCTAACCTTACCGCATTTGTAAATGTTGTAACATTGCCGTATCGAATGTTGCCGCAGCAATAAACTTCGTTTAGTTTGCAGAACGCTGTCTCGTTTCTTTGAGGCAAATCTGGAAAGTCATAAAAAGCAGACATTTTTACAAAAACAAATTAACAGGTAAAATATCAACGGACCGGCGCGAACAAATTTGAAAATGAAATATTAGACATATTTTGACAGTTGACTGCTGTTAATTTTTTTTTTTTTTTTAATATAATTCTCCCTTACAGGGAAGGCAAAGGGTTCAAGCCCATACAGCCTCGTCTTAAGTGATATCTCTGGTTGTCGTAGTAAAGCAGTGGCTACCTTACCAAGACTTTATCAAGGAGTTTTGGCGGCAACGAAAAAACACTTGATTGACACAGTTGTTTCAATTCACTTCATTTGAGCACTTTAATAGAACTATATTGGATAATATACCACCACAATTAAGCAATATAACACTAAGTATCACCAAAATAATAAATTAAAACAAAAGCACCTCATGACACTTTCACGTTCCCGCCAAAACTCCTGACTGCTGTTAAAAAATGACATTGACAATCAAGATGCTATTCTTGGGGTTGCTATTCATAAATATGAAGTGTTCCGTTACACGCATTTTTTATTTTCATTTAAAGAAAAAATATTTATGTGTTATTACATTTGTTTTATGACATTGAATAACGAGACGAGCATGCCGTTCGCCTGATGGTAAGCGTTACGACCACCCATAAACAGAAACAACACCATCCAGCACCTTGAGTTACAAAGTACTGTGTAGCATTCCACTGCGCTTGACATCCTGAGACATACATTTTTTCTGTCCAGCAGTTACACTGGCTACAATGTCCTTCAAACCGAAACACAACAGTGCATGCACACTGCTGCTTGTCGGTAGAAATAGACACTGCAGTGGTCCCCACCCAGACGAACTCCTACATATGAGAAACCTACCACCAGTAAGCTATTATTATTTGATAAAAAGAATACATTTCCTTTTTTTTATATTATGCCCTACTTCCTACTAATATTATAAACGCAAAAGTTTGTAAGTATGGATGTTACACAAAAACTGCTGAACGGATTTTGATGAAATTTGGTTAATTGGTAGGTGATGTCCTGGATTAACACATAGGCTACTTTTTAACCCGGTAAAATATAAAGTGGTACTTTTATCCCGGAAAATCTTTTTAACGCG
Organism: Lapara coniferarum; assembly: GCA_949316025.1. Lineage (NCBI taxonomy): Eukaryota > Metazoa > Arthropoda > Insecta > Lepidoptera > Sphingidae > Lapara > Lapara coniferarum. The sequence continues at coordinate 27,918,398 of OX438927.1, forward strand.
GGCCGAGCCGCAGGCAAAAGCTAGTAATTTATACCGGGTGGAAGGGAAACGCTCTCGGAAACGAATACGGGTGATAGTATTAGTGATTCCTGACGTGATGGCACTAAAAAAAATCGCGATCGCATTGTTACAATTTTAGTAGGATTTTCTCAAATTTCTGTACAGCTTCACGTATGGATAGATAAATCAAACTATTATTCTGAAAAACATAGTAAAAGAAGTCAATATTTAAAAAAAATCGTAATGAAACACGTACATCAGCTGACGGGCTAACGACCGCGTGGCCGGTGCCGGCGCAGCGCGGCGGCCGCCGCCTTGTCGGCGTTTGCTTTGTAGTTTTTTGTACGCTTTACATTGCGCGCGCATGAATTACGGAAATACTAAAATCGTAAATATTATAGCTTAGCTTTGCAAATGAATATAGTTTTTCGTTAATGTTATGGTTCTTCTCTCTTACCGTTCCGGTATAGAGAGCGTTTCCCTTCCACCCGGTAATAATAATATTATTATTGTTTCTTTTATTTTTTGTAAATTAAATGGATCTTGGTGTTCTCTTCTATATCGAATTAATTTTGCAAATCCATTATTTTTACTTAGTATTATTATATCAAGCGGATTTCATTGCATGCACATAGGTGAGATAAAAAGAATCAGTGTTTTACCGCTTTTACATCTGAAAACATTGCATCCTAAGGTACGATAGTTACACGCACGCCAAAAGGTACGAAAAATGCCTCAAGCATCTCTGTCTAATACGTGGTCTAATACAATTGTATAATCTCATGCTTCATCTTTCAGAACTGTCATTCCGTGATAGACCAATCTGTAATATTAAAAATCTAAGTTTTTAAATTATCCGTACAAATCTATACTAATATTATAAAGCTGAAGAGTTTGTTTGTTTGTTTGAACGCGCTAATCTCAGGAACTACTTAACCGATTTTGAAAATTCTTTCACTAATAGGAAGCTACTTTACTCCTGAGTTCCATATGCTACTTTTTATTTCGGGAAAATATTTTTATCCCGGAAAAAGTTTTTCACGCGGGCGAGCACTACTAGTAATTAAATAAAGTCCCCTACCGCGTCTGTCTGTCTGAACGCGATAAACTCAAAAACTACGCAACAGATCTTGATGACATTAGGTATGGAGATAGTTTGAGACCCGGGGAAGGATTTAGGCTACTTTTGATTCCGGAAAAATACAAAGCGGGACTTTTATTCCAGAAAATTTTTTCACATATGTGGAACTGTCATGGCCAAACCAGTAAATCGATTTCGATGAAATTTGGTATGGAGATCGTTTGAAATCCTGGGAAGAAAATAGATTACTTTTTATCCCGGAAAAATATCAACAGGGACTATTATCCCGGAAAAACTTTTTTCTTCGTTGATACTGTGAGCAATTTGTTGTGAAAATAGCTTGAGGCCCTAGGAAGGACAAAGGCTACTTTTATCTCGGAAAAATATAAAACGCGATTTTTCTCCCGGAAAATTATTTTCTGCGATTGGAACCGAGAGAAAAATAAGCATGGAGATAGTTTGAGCATGCAAAATTAATATTTTACCTGGGGCTGTAAATTGATCCCGTCAATTTTAATTTTAGTTAAATTTCAAGCAAATATCATGCCTATTTTTTTTAACGCGTGCCTATCTGCCAGTAGCCTGACGAGTTTCGGCTTTTCTGGCCACACCGGACTTTAGGGTGAACGCTTTAGGTGCTCGCAACCCTTTAATTTAAGTGACCATGCTGAGGTCAGCCCACTAACGGGTTACGAACCTCTGCTCAGGAAGGCCACTGGGAGAGGATGAGACATCAACGATTAGTGGGGAAGATTGGAGTTTAACCTAATCCTATTCGTTTATTTCGTTGGCACCGGGCCGGAACTGTTAGGGGGGTCAGTGGGGCGACGGGGAACGCGGTGACATTGTGTCTTGAAATATCGAGGAAATTATGATATTAATAATTTTCTTCAGTGTTTAAATTTCAATATCGTAATACCTAAAACTTAACCAACTGCTAAAGGCTGAAAATCTATAGCAATAAATTCAAAATTACAACTGAACCGAAGTACCGAAGTGTTATAAACCAGGCTAAACAAAGTACACAAGTTCATTCGAGTAATTATGTTACTTTAAGTTCATAACTCTTGTAATTTATTATAACAAATTTGAAATTAAAATTCGTCCATTCCGCGTAGGTAATTTTCACCGCAATAACGACACAGATAAGATTTCTACTCGCGTATTCAAAGCATAATAGGGGTACTTTGTGAGAATTTACTGCGCTACCCTAAGATTTATGTAAAGTAGCATGTCGGTAGGTGACAGTCAAGTAATTGATTCTTTGCCATTCGCGACTTCGCGTCTTCGCGTCCTTACGTGTTATATGGTATCGCTATAAAACGGTGGGATTCGATGCTTTACCTTTTAGTGATTTATGTTTGATTTAAATTATTCCCAAGTTTGACATCACCTATACTATTCTGGGTCCGCTTATGTATATAGATGTATGAGAAAACCCTATGTATATGGACACCGGTGTCCGTCGCGGGGCTTGACAGACTACAACAATTTCTTCATACCGACTTACTTGTCGTTGACGCGCGAGTTGAGGACTAAACTTGGTTCACCGAGAGTAATAGGTAGTTCGATAAAACTACGATGTATATAAGGTGCACTATTCTAGTATCCACCCCTTTACATATCAGGCTCTTATTTAAACGCGCTAAATATATATTAGTGGCGACGCGTTCATACCATTATTTTTAATAAAAATTATTCATCTTTTTGAAGTTATAATTCTTTAGGCCCGTTATGAAAAAATGCTGAGAGTGAAATTTTACGATGCGCGCGCATGTGTGACACAAAATTCTCACGAAAAAGTTTGAAACTGTTTAAGGATTTTTTTTTGATAAAAATGAAAAGTAAATATTAAATTAAGAAAACAATAAATATTTCGCCTACATGATTTTTTTTATTGCATTGAATGACGAGACGAGCATGGCGTTGGCCTAATGGTAAGCGATACGAACTACGACCGCCCATATACAATAGCAACACTATCCAGCACCCTGACTTACAAAGTATTGTGTGGCATTCGACTGCGCTCGTCATCCTGAGACATAAGATGTTGTCTCATTATGTACAGTACTTACACTAGCTACAGTGTCCTTCAAACCGAAACACAACAGAACATGTACACTGCTGCTTGGCGGTAGAAATAAACATTGCGGTGGTACCCACCCAGACGAACTCTTACATATTAGATACCTACCAGATGAATATAGTATTTTATTCAGCTGGTAGTATATTGTTTTAATTTAAAAGAGCCCACTTCTCTTACCAACGGATGCAGGAGGGTCAATTTGACATAATGGCATGAAAAAACAATCTCCTACACTTTGGTTGGTTCAAAACCCAAGGCACACACCTCTGACTTTTCGATGTTATGTGTGTATTGTTTATCAATTATCGTTCACTTTAACGGTGAAAGAAAACATCGTAAGGAAACCTGCATACCTAAGAAGTTCTTTATAAGAATGTCGAAGGTATGTGAAGTCTACCAACCCGCACTAGGCCAGCGTGGTGGACTAAGGCCTAAGCCCTCTCAGTAGTAGAGGAGGCTCGTGCTCAGCAGTGGGCAGTATATAATACAGGGCTGGTATTATTATATATATTATTACACTTTGATATTTGTATACTGTTAGAGAAGCAGAATTCCAAACACTTTTGTAGATGTTTTACACTTTATTTTTCCTTATCCTTTTATATAACAATCTTATCAATTCCAACCGTACTATAATATCACCTTGGCACAACAATGATTTCTCCACGAGCGCTCAAGTTCGACTGACTAAACGGAGACATCACTGTCTCCCACCTAAACTACGCCGGAAGATCTTAATCGGAAGTAAGACAATTCATAATTAAAAATAACTACTAATACATTGCAATTAAAAATATAAAAATTAGAAAAATAATTAAGTTTGCAAGACTTGAATTTACAACATAATAAATATCATTTAAAACTATAGTAATTCATTCAACGGAAGTTACAATGCATTAATAACAATCCGGCGTTTCCCTAAAGTACGCTTACAGTTCGGCCTTCCTGCTCCACGCGAGTCCCTTTCGCGATACTCATATTATAATTATATCAATGCGCATACATGTAGATTATAATCATTAATAGAAAGATAATATGTTAAGCTTAAGTTCTAACGTTCTTATATTCTAATGTTAACCAATTTAGTCTACATTATCAGTTTCATTGTTAACCTCGGAATGACAACCTGTTTCATTGATGCTTTCATTTTCCGAATCTTCAAGTTCTTTACCACTACCTGATTTATCGTCAAATTCCCTGTCAAAGCTTAACCATGGCTGAATCTTGTCCAACGCTACAATCCCTTCATATCTCCGTCCATTTTTGCGAGATAAGGGAGTGTCCTCTATCACAAATCTATCATGTTCCAGTACTTTTATTATGCGATAAGGACCCTGATACTTTACTACAAGCTTTTGGGATTGACCATTATGTGGTACTTGTCTTTCGATCCTAACCAAATCACCTTCTTTATAGGTTTTACCTTGTTTTCTACTTTTGTTAAATCGTAATATATCTTTCTCTTGTTGTTTTTGCATAAGTTTTGCAGATTCTTCCCTAGCCTTTTCCATTTCATCTGGTGACATAGGATGAATCATATCATTTATTACTGAACTTAGTACACCCTGACTTTTATGATTTATATTAAAACCAAATAATAATTGTGATGGAGATTTTTGTGTAGTTTTATGAATATTAGTGTTTAACCCTATCTGTATATCTTGAATATTCTCGTCCCACAGTTTTTCGTCTTTTCCGTGATTGCATGTGGCTAAAGCCTCTGTTATTGTCCTATTAAACCTTTCCACTTGACCATTTGCCCTCGGTGTTGCGACTGCATTTAATATATGTTTAATTCCATATGCTACTGTAAATTCTTTAAATGTTTTGCTAGTAAAACTAGATCCTCTGTCAGAAATTAGGCGAGTTGGTAGCCCGAAAAAACTAATATGCTCTTTTAAAACCTTAATAGTCGTTGTAGATTTCGTGTTCTTAACAGGTGTAATATTTACGAACTTAGTAAATCCGTCGATTATAACTAAAATGTAACAATTCCCAACCTTGCTCTTTATGAAGGGTCCTGAATGGTCTACATGAATTGTGTGAAAAGGTACATTTATCTTTTCAATTGGGTGTAAAGTGCCTTCACGTTTCCCGCCTGGGGCCTTGTGATGGGCGCATTCTAGACAAGCAGCAACGTATTTTTTTACAAAACGTCTCAAGCGACTAAACCAATAGTTTCCCCTTATACGATCTAATGTCTTTTCATAACTGCAATGTCCTACGTCATCGTGGTTTTTCTTAACTATTTGCCAACGCGCCCCTTTTGGTACTACCCATTTTAAATCTTCTCCTACTATCCGATACACCCGGCCATTCTTGAGTTTAAAATGTTTGTGAATATCAGCTACATAAGCTGTGTCATTATCGCTAAGAATACGTTTGATGCGAGCTATTTCTTCATCCGCGGATTGAACGGTGATGATCCAGTCTTGTTCAGGTTCTACTGCTAATATGTCAAGAACGTGAGATTCATTTTTTTCGACATCTATTGGGTTTCGGCTTAACGCGTCTACGTGGGACATCTTCATACCGGGCCTATATTCGATTGTGCAATCGTACTCTTGCAATTGGATCCACCACCGCGCAATTCTGGGGACCAAATCTCGCTTGGTCATTGTTGACCTTAGGGCATTGCAATCAGTCTGTATAATAAATGGAATTCCGATCAAATAAACCCGAAATCTATTTAAAGATGCAATGACAGCAAGGGTCTCCAATTCGAATGAGTGATACCTTTGTTCCTCGTTAGTTGTTTTGCGGCTAAAATAGGATATAGGTTGAAATATACCATTGCTGTTACGCTGGAGCAAGATACCGCCCAACCCGATCTTGCTAGCATCAGTATGGAGCTGGGTCTCTGCTGCAGGATCATATAATGCTAACAATGGTCTTTCCGATAGTAGATTTTTAATACGCTTAAAGGCTTTAACCTGAGGATCGCGCCATGTCCAATCATTGTCTTTTTTTAATAGGTCTGATAATGGGGTTGCAATTAAAGAGTAGCCTTTTATGAATCTCCTAAAGAAACCTGATAAACCCAAGAACTGGCGTAACTCATGTTGATTTTTGGGCTCTGGGAACTTTGAGACCGCATCAGTTTTTATAGAACCCGGTCGAATACCCTTTGGACTTACCTCAAATCCAAGAAAGTCAATTTTATCGAAGAAGAATCTACACTTACTTAATTTTAAAGTTAATCCACCCATCCTTAATAAATTAAACACTTCTTTTAGTCGATCTAAACCTTCATCAAAATCTTTACAGGGTATCAATATATCATCCATGTAAATTAAGGCGTATTTAATTTTAGCTTCAGAAAGAATTTTATTCATTGTCCGTTGAAATACGGATGGAGCATTAACAAGTCCAAATGGCATGCGGTTATATTCATACTGTCCGTCTTGGGTGACGAATGCAGTCTTAGGCCGTGAATTTTCGGTTAGTGGTATTTGATAGTACCCTGATGCCAAGTCTAAAGAAATAAACATGTTATTTCCCGCAAGAAGGTCTAGTTGATCCTCGATGCGTGGCAAAGGATAGTGGTCCTTTTTAGTTTTACGGTTTAAGGCCCGATAATCCACACAAAGTCTTTTATCTCCAGTTTTCTTTTTTACAATAACTATCGGACTAGCGTAAGGGGAACATGATTCTCTAATAATATCACTATCGATCATTTCTTGAATCATGTTGCGTACTAAGAGTCTTTCGGAATGGGGCATACGATAAGGTCTATAAACGATAGGTTGCGAATCCTCTAGTTCTATTGACATTTCTGCAGCAGTGGTATAACCTAGATCCTTAAGACTGTTGGAGAAACAATCTTTATACTCGGCCAACAACTTTTGGAGGGCGAGATGCTGTTCCTTCTTCATCTTTGGGCCACATATGACTGCCTCATCAACTTCACTAGTACTTACAGTGACTTCACACACATCTAACGCTAACGGTACTGGTATAGATCTTGTCAGAAGGGAGTTTTCTTTAATACTAATTTCAGAGTTGGAAACGTTTTGTATAAGTAAAGCACAACGATTGTTAGCTACACTATACTCCCCGGGTAGCAAAAAGTATTCGCGACCGGCTGGTCCCCTAACAGACCCATTAACAAAGATTTTTCCATTCATCAAAGTATCACTAGTAACAGATACAGCACGACATTGATTAACGGGGATCGTAACTGCATTTTTTGTAAAGAGATGAACCCTTTTATCTTTCTGTATGTGGTGAAATAGGATCCTATCTGGTGTTTTCATAATAACTATGTTTGGATTTTCCGTGAATGAATGTCCCAACAATACAGGATATTTCAATACATAATCTTCAACCACATATACTTCTATGTCGTTTTTTATGTTTTGAACTTCCACGGTTGCAACTAATGAGGCCAATGGTTGAACAAGGTTTGTACCAATACCTCTTAATATGGGAAGCGGTAAATTCCTGTGCAAATCGGTCTTAAGGAGTTTAGCATCGCTTAACCTAATTAAAGAGACTTGGCTACCCAAATCAACGTGACATTTAAAAGGTATATCATTAATCTTTATGTCTATGATGTATTTATCATTTGCTTTAACATCAACACTAAGTTTCGATACTTGTTTCCACTTTTTCGGAGGACACAGTATTATTATTGTATCTAGAAACTTCATTTGATTTTAATCTGTAACAATTACTTGTTTGATGACCGATTCTATCACAATTGCTACACTTAATTAAGGGTTTATCACATTTGAAACTAGGATGTCCTATTTGATTACAGTTAAAACATCTTATGTTAGAATTGTCTTTTAACTTTGGAACGTTAGATTTATTATTTAGAAGAGATGCCTGCTTATCTACTTTGTGTCTTCGGAGATTGTCACTACTATCCCTAGCATACCCCACTTTAACTGTTCTGAAATATTTTAGCACTTGTTCTGGTTCAGAGAATTGCGCAGCCTGGGCGCTGACCTTTATGGCACGATCATCAATGCCATGAACCAAACAGTCTACCGCTTGCCTACCATTTAGTTTGCACCGATTCAGAAGATTGATTTTCGCATAATAATAGTGCTCTAACGATTCTCCGTAACGAACTCTCTTATTCAACATTTCGGTGAGAAGTTCTGCATAGTCTTCACGGCAAGGGAACGACTCCATGAGTTTCTTTTTCCATTCTGGCCAAGTGTACAATACTGTGGGTAGACCTTGATACCATGACTTAGCAACGCCACACAATTTAGGAAGAGAGTAATGTATTAATTCCTTTTCATCCCAACCGTAAATCTCGGCGCATTCCTCGACTTTATTAATCCATGTCAGCATAGTCTGTTCCTTGGTCATAGGATCAAAATCAGGGATTACATTAGAATTGTAAGATAGTTTCGGTCTTTCTGATTTTCTTACATCTTTGATAATTGTCAAAACCTTGTCCAGAATGGAACTTGCGTCCTTATCGTAAACTTTAGTGCGTTTAGGTCTAGATCGAGCCATGGGCGACCCGTCAGATGAATCTGACGAGCTGCTATATTGTCTACGCCTACTTCGTACGTATCTCCTATTCCTCATGTCATCAGTCCGTTTGTTCCCTATTATCATTTGACAATCAGGAGGGTCTGAGGTAACTCTTCTTTGAGCTGCCCACTCTTGAGTCGTGGCACGACCAGTGAATAGCCCTTTACGTTGAGTATCGTAAATTCCTGATCCTTCACCTTGGTGATAATCCTCAATTGGCTTTGAACCTCGAGTACAATCCGCTTCTGATCCTTCACCTCGATCAGAATCAAATATTGGCCCTTTACCTCGGGCATATGCAATTCCTGATCCTTCACCTCGATCAGAATCAATTATTGGCCCTTTACCTCGGGCATATGCATTTCCTGATCCTTCACCTCGATCAGAATCAATTATTGGCCCTTTACCTCGGGCATATGCATTTCCTGATCCTTCACCTCGATCAGAATCAATTATTGGCCCTTTACCTCGGGCATATGCAATTCCTGATCCTTCACCTCGATCAGAATCATTTATTGGCCCTTTACCTCGGGCATGTACAATTCCTGACCCTTCACCTCGATCAGAATTGTTAATTTGCCCTTTACCTCGGGCGCCTCCAATCACAGACCCATGACCACGGGTATGATTCTTTTCTAGCCCTTTACCTCGGGCATGCTGCTGATTAGACCCTTGACCTCGGGTTTCACCAGCATCCATGTTTCTGAAACTCACACAAGCAGTTTAGTAAAGTTGTCGTAATATAGCGAAGGGTAAGACCATTAAAAGAAATGAGAAAAAGCAACCATTAAGCAAGCATGTCACAGCTGCAACTCTCGAGTTTAGCATGGTAAGTCTCTTTAATTATTTATGGGGCAGTAGATAGTCAACCCAGAGTATGCCACAGAGAATGGAGTATGAAAATAAGATATGCGAAAATTAGCTTGCGTTTTCAAAATCCAATATTTCTAATGTGTTTATTGGTTGAGATAGTAAGAAAACGAGAAGAGGACAAATAGAAAAAGAAATTAAATAAACGAGAAAAATAAAAGAAAAAATATATATATATACATATGTATGTGTACAGTCATACGTTATAATAAGTATCCTGGGCAGAATTTTTTTATGTTGGGTAGTCAGGCACGTCGGTTATATTTTTTTTCAAATAAAGATAGGTTGTAATTATAAAGATGTACTTACATTGCGTGAGCGTGAAGGAAGTTTTGTATATCCTTTTCGAAATCCCACTTCTGAACTGTTAGAGAAGCAGAATTCCAAACACTTTTGTAGATGTTTTACACTTTATTTTTCCTTATCCTTTTATATAACAATCTTATCAATTCCAACCGTACTATAATATCACCTTGGCACAACAATGATTTCTCCACGAGCGCTCAAGTTCGACTGACTAAACGGAGACATCACTGTCTCCCACCTAAACTACGCCGGAAGATCTTAATCGGAAGTAAGACAATTCATAATTAAAAATAACTACTAATACATTGCAATTAAAAATATAAAAATTAGAAAAATAATTAAGTTTGCAAGACTTGAATTTACAACATAATAAATATCATTTAAAACTATAGTAATTCATTCAACGGAAGTTACAATGCATTAATAACAATCCGGCGTTTCCCTAAAGTACGCTTACAATACCTACTCAAGTGGACAGTTAATTCTTTAGGTTTATGAAGTAAATTAACCACTAAAGCAATAAAATCTATACTAATATTATAAAGCTGAAGAGTTTGTTTGTTTGTTTGTTTGTTTGTTTGTTTGTTTGTTTGAACGCGCTAATCTCAGGAACTACTGGTTCGAATTGAAAAATTCTTTTTGTGTTGAATAGACCATTTATCGAGGAAGGCTATAGGCTATATAACATCACGATGCAACTATTAGGAGCGAAGAAATAATGGAAAATGTGAAAAATGCGGGGAAAATTATTCATCCTTGAGGGCTTCCATTGCGTGCGCTGCGAAAACGGTTCAAGATACCAAAAATATATGTATGAAAGAATTATTTCTCTTGAAATGATCTAAAAAAAAGTCCGCGACAGTATATGTCTATCTTTTAAGATTAACTCTCTAGAACCGTTTTTATGGTAATTAAATTTGGTCGAAATTAATGCATTATTTGTTAAGAGTTGTATCAACGTCATAATATTAATCTTTATCCAAATAAATGTGTTGGATAGAGTGATGCAACGGGAAGGTTTTTATGTATGTACTTTTAGCCCGGGAAAACTTATTAACGCGGGCGAAGCCGTGGGCAAAAGCTAGTAATATATATAGATACAATTTCTACATCTGCAAACATCTGCTAGTGGATTAAATTAGAATTTTAAAAATTTGTTTATTATAAAAACGTGCTTAGATATTTTTATAGATGGCGTATTATTAATTCGAATTCAATGGTTCGCAAGAATTTGGATCAAGCAAGGAATGCCCACCATGATGATTAGTGACGGGGAATTTGTGGGGAAATCGAATTTTAAAATTTTATTTGGTTACGGAATTTGTTTATTAATTATAAGTTGTTATTCGCTTTTTTCACTGAACTAGTTTTGCTAGTTAGGTATATCACAGTTATAATCAAGTTTATAAAAGTGAGTAGTTCCGACCACTGTTAGTTGTTTTACAGACGAGCAAAAAAGTAACCATTTGACTATAATACGTATTGTATTTGAGCATGAGATAGGCTATTTTATAAGTATTACATTAAATTACTCATAATAAAAAAAATACGCTTGAGCATTGACAGTAAAATCGTTGTCCGATGTAAAAAAAAATGTATTGAATCGGTAAATAAGTTTTCGGGTGCAATGTGCAGTACAATTTCATAAAAGTTGTCCAATTTCGAGATTAGTTTCTAAGAATCACATCTGGCTTTAAGTTTCAAGTCCAAGGGGATGAAACAAAGTTGCAAGCACATAAAGTAAAATTGTCCTTTGTTGTTTCCACTCTAGTGACGATTGTACAGAGCTAAATTAGAAACGTGTGTTAGTAGTCACTCCGAAATTAAATTGTATTGAGAACAATGTTTCAGTTTTAATTATCTGAGATAATTGGAAACCTCAATTACAAATTTTTGGGTGATATTGCACAAATTCCAATAAAGCAATTCTCGTTGGATTAGCAAAATCGTGAAGAAAATAGTTTGTATTAGATCTAGATGTTTATCATCAAAATGAATTAAAAATATTTATTTTCTTTGATTGTCGGAAGAAGGTGATGAAAAAGTTATTTATTTTTTTATTGAATTCAAATGACGTGCCCTATTTTAGGGCACGTCATTTGAATTGAATAATTTTAGATGTTACCTACTCATTCTAATAATGTGCGTAAGTGGTGACAGCGGATAAAATCCAAAACTTCAAAATGCGAGTAAACATTGTAAACTAATATCGCTATTGGACACGCATGATACCCACTTGCCGCCTTTATGCTACCCACACAATTAAAATTTTAATTAAAACGCGGAGTTCCATTACCTAGCAATTTTATTATCTAGGTACCAATATGCTAAAAATACTGGAGTAAAGAAGACATTTTTGGCTTTTAAAATTAGTGATAACTCTAAGACAGACTTTAATATAAAAAACAGATTCTATTTTTTAAAGTTAAAATAGACGAATTATTTTGTTTGATCATTTTTTTTGTATTGTACTCTTATTAGTCTATGATTGTACTCATCTTTTTAATTAAAAGGTTTATACTTCGTCTCTACGTCCATTTAAGTGTTCTACACCAACTTCTAAAACGTATCTTCTCAAATTAACGATTTGATTATCATAAAAGTACCTATGTCAAGTCAATATTATTTAATTTCACAATAATAATGTTTGCTTTAATTTTATTTTTCAATATAATTGTACACAATGTTATGGCAAGTCGGGAACGCGACGTATGGATATTCGAAATGACGTTGCCTACTTTTTTGGAAGAATATTTTTTTAAGGACTATACACGGCAATCGAAATTACTCAGTGAGGAACAGTCTGATAACCTTCGGATAACAGTAAGTAACTAGTACATAATACGGAGAGACATATAACTTCTAGATTAACATCAAATAACATAATGATAACAAGACGTCCAAACATTTTTTTTTCTTTTCTTTCAAACAATATTACTAACTCATATCAACCGTATCGAGTTTCAGTTGGGTAGAGCTACAATATAAAAAATGGTACAGTTCTAAATAAAACAAAAAACACATCTTTTGATTCTGTATGTGTTTGAAGGAATAAACACTAATTGTTATTCAAAATAAAGTTTCATGTTTTATTATTGATTTTGAATACAATAAGTGGCTTTTGCATGACGCCCTTACAAATAAATATATAAACCTACAAACAGATAAAAATAATATGAAAAATATAATGACATTTTTTTCGTTCTTTTACACTAGCGACTCCGTTATTCTCTCCCAAAACACAATATAGTTAATTTTTGGATGTAGCAAGTACACGATTATAATTAGAAAATAATCAATGTATGTATATTATGTAAGTACACATAAATTATTATGAAGACATTATGATGCAGTGGATCTATAATGTTCATAATTATTATCTCAAAATTTCCTCTCTCTTAATTTCCTTAAACCATATTATTTAGTTGCCAATTCACCCGTAATTCTGTAAAGATATCCTCAAATATTGGTTTCAATCGATAAAGTTGAAGTCTTATTCCACAAAACACGTCGATTACTCTTAAGGACCGGGAACGGAAACCAATCAGGTTTGGCAACTGCTATGGATTCAATTGCTGGAAACATTTTAAAGAACAAATCCGCATTTTTGCGATTTCTAGCTAAGGCACGAGTAAGTGGGTACCCTGATGTATAATATGTTCAAATGCTCAATCATAATTCCAAAACGAGTCATAGGTGCGCTGATCTTAAGTGCTAACATTAGGAATAGGTTTGCCAGATTGTAAAATCTAAATATCTGGATAATATTTCAAAACGTTGGGATTTCAGAGTTGTTGTCTGGAGAAATGCACAAAAAGCATAATTATGAACATCTTTTGAAATATTAAGTACCTACGTTGGGAAAATCGCAAAGTTCACTCCATGTAAATAAAATAGCTTTTTAAAAATTTGCATTGAACTAGAGCATAATGATAAGCGGCTTGTCGGGAAATTTTGTTATTTGTCGGGTCATCAAATGAAATATCAGGAGAATCCAGACGATTCCCGACCATCTGGCAACCCTAATTAGGAATCAGGAAGTAGAAATTATTTGAGCTTTCGAAAATACCATACACTAGGTATACAAATTGCATTTACCAGCTGTTATTTCATATTGGTGTATATTGTAACACTAATACATTTGAGTCCTTCGACAAACCCGCCTAATGGTATAAATAAGAGTGACGTGTCTACTATTGTATTTTTTTAACTGAACGCACAAGGGTCTAAATATAAATAAATTTGTGATTAGCCGACTTCCAAAAAAGGAGGAGGTTTTCGATTCTTTCAATACCATTATTAATATCGCGTCTATTAAATTTATTCCAGATTTTAAAACAGCCGAAGTAACTCAAACAGATTGAGTAAAACGAATAATAACAAATTCATCGATTAGATTTCAGGTCCTGGTGTTACCACGCTACAAAATATATTGGGAATGGTCGCCCGTAAGTCTGTCCAAAGACCAGGCGTCGAAGTCGGTCCAGGAGCATTCAAACCCGACATCGTAACATATCCACCAAACAAATTTATTAATGATCTGAAGAAACTCGTTAAATTGAAGCAAAAAATTGAGGAAAGTAATAAAATTTAGAAAGAGTTATTTTTTCATAATTTTGTTGTTTTATCAACTTCTCGGTACCCAAACTAATCCCACCTACTCGTGAAGCATTCTACGGGCAAATAGCAATGGAAAGAAATCCTGTCCTCTCAACTTAGCAGGGGTCCATGCACCTTAACAATCAAGTCTGGCCCTTTGGCCGTTGAACATTGTTAGGTCCGTAAAAAGTTAAAGCAACGTAGACAGACGACTTGATAAAGGTCGTAGGAACGCGCTGGATGCAGGCCACTTTTGACAGGTCCGTCTGGAAATCTTTGGGGGAGGCCTATGTTCAGCAGTGGACGTATGTGGCTGATGATGATGATGATGATGATGAAAAAGTTAAATGTCTAGATCAGTGTTCTTCAAACTTTTTCATAACACGACCCCTGTAGTATAAATAAATATTTCGCGACCCCCCACCCCTTCCGTTAGCTTTTTTTATGTATTTTATTATGTTAAAAATATTCAATCCAGTCTGAATATCTGTCTATTTGAATAAATGTATAAATGTCCTATCTTTTTTTTCAACTTTATTACTATTTTTATACTGAGGTAGTTTTCATGACCTCCTGCGATCCCCCTATAGAGGCTTCGCGACCCCTCGTGGGGTCGTGACCCACAGGTTGAAAAACACTGGTCTAGATTAATCAGAAATTATTTGAGAGCACGCAAAATTTTCTTAAATCTTATTACGCTGTTTTGTTCATGTCTTCTAAGAAAAACTTTTTTTTGAACTACTAGACATAATGAGACTTAACATCTTAGGTCTCCTTAGATGTCGAGCGCAGTGGAATGCCACACAGTACTTTGTAACTCAAGGTGCTGTATGGTGTTACTACTGTTTATGGGCGGTCGTGTCGCTTACCATCAGGCGAACGGCATGCTTGTCTCGTCCCGCCCTGTGGATTGGGGGCGTTTGGAGAATTCCACTACGGTATCCCCTGCCTCTCCTAAAAGGCGACTAATAGGGGCCTCCGGGGGTCACGGTGGGCGGAAGGGGCCGTCCACCTATTAGTCCAGCCAACTTTTGTGACCCCCGTGATGGACGGCAGCGTGGCGGTTAGGCCTCACGCTGCCGTTGACGCCGAGGGCGTCTTTCGGTGTGCGGGGGCTTCTGAGCCCCCCCAACAACAGGAGAAGGACCGCAATAGCGGTATGCGCAGGGGCGGTTGTGGACGATAACTTAGACGTGAGTCGGAGGAAGCCCGCAGCCGTCCCTAATGCGCCGAAGATGGCTACCGCGGAGTTTTGGTTGGTATGCCGTGTGGTGTACATAGGTTAGGGACTCGGCCCGGCGGTCGCCCGACGTTTTCCATCTCTCCGGGCGGCTCAACGTCGGGGCGTAAGGCACGGTGAACCCAACATAACCGCTCAGTCGTTCCCCTTGAACACTGGGCGGTAGTAATAATTCACTTTCTCCGCGTAAACAAAAAAAAATGCTCGTCTCGTCATTCAATGCCATAAAAAAAATTTAAAAAAATATGGACTACAGAGCATGCTTCTATTCAATGCAACTATATATATATATAAGACTTAGCAGTTATATTTTTTATATTTAGTTCAAAGATTATTTCGCAGAATTCTTGTGTTCTTTTTGAAATGTATTAATGATCAAGACTATTTCTGAAACTACTTACTTATAGTTCTGTTTAAAATATAAATCTTTAATAAGTAGATTTTTTTAAGTCTATTAAGAAGCTGAGGTATTTGGAAATAAGCAGGCCCCACTTTGTAAAAAGACAAAATAATAAGTACCTAGTCTATTTTTGCTACTGCAGACCAATTCGAAGTTTTATTTATGACATTTTCGAAAATATTTAATGGACACTGGATAGACGACCAACGGATCGCTACAATGTTACTGTACTATTTCTAGATGAATTCGTTGCAGGTGTGATATTGTATACAAATAAATAATTTGTTACCTATATTTCTTTATCATTTCATCGGCCATCATTAATTTATGATGCAGAGCTGTAACAAATCATCTGTATCTCATATCAATTAAGATAAATATAGTAACAAAGGTATCTTTGCTAGATGCTTTGCAGTGATATATTTTTCTAACAGCTGCTTGAGAAACTGCATTCTGTGTTATTTCCAACCCTTATATAAAAGAAAGGCATAAAACAGGTCAACGTTACAATGGTAACTGTTGGGTCTTTTAAATATTTATCTATATTTTGGGCCTGTTTGTTCTAGAGTATGTTTTGTATTGACATCTAACGGAAGGTGATTATCACACGGTGTGAATATAATGCCAGAGGAATTGTGCGTATTGATATTTAAAGAAATAAGTGACGGTTGGAAGTATGGTTTGCGTGATACATTGTAAGTCTTTAGTTTAATTTTCGAAATCTGGTCATACTTAATGTAATTTATGTGGAATAATGGTATCGTTAGTTAAGACCACTCATTAATACTGTAGACAAATCTGTCTACAGAATAATACTAACAATCTTAATATGCTATAACTTTGTACGCTTTCAATGTAAGTTTGCATAAATGAATTCTCGCAGAGTATGATTAAATTTGGTTTTATTAAACAACTTCTGTTGTAGGAATGGTAAAGGAAATCTCTTATTACTGTAAACAAGAAACGTCTTAATACTAAACTTGTTTTCGTTTGTTTCTCGGCTTGCATTTATTTACCTACATTAGGTACAACGTTCATATAATGCAGGAGTTTAATATTTACAACACTCTAGTGGTTCTGGCTGCCTCGGTGGTGTAACTGTATTACGATTTACGCTACGACTGCAGTGCTGAGATCTCGGGTTCGATTCCCGAGTGGGGCAAAGTGATTTTGGGTTTTTCTACTTAATGTTAGCTCAGTTCACCTCTATTACATGGGATCTAACATAAATGGCGAAACGTGGGTGTGTTGCACTTCTGAGAAGCCCGTTCGCTTGATTGTAATGCTATCTTTAGACTAGCAAGTTCTCGCCGCAATATATTGTGCAATAACTTCCAAATACTTTCATAGATACTTGCGGTAATATATCAATAATTCTATAAACATGCGAGCAGCTTCAAAATTTGCCGCAGTGAGCTTGTGATTTATACACGCAAAAAATTGCTTGTGAAACTTGACTTCTGTTAGTTTTCTAGCTAATCTAAACATCTATAGAGTCACGGCTTAAACTGAACAAACCACCCAGATTTGAGTTTGCATTTGTATTATATTGAAAAAAAAAACATAATTTAGTGATTATATTTTTAATGGAAACATTGAAAAAGAAACAATCATAAGCACTAGGCATCTCCTTTAAAGAGATAAAATAGGGAACTTGAAATTGAACAGACAAAAGTAAGGTCGAGATAGCTCAGTTGGCAGAGCACCGGCGCGATGCGCTGGAGGTCGCGGCTTCGAATCCTGCTTTCGACTGTTTCTTTTTCAATGTTTCTGTTAAAAATAAAATCATTGTCCAGGCACTATATGGCCCTTAACATGTATGAAAATCATATTATAGGATTACATAATTTAGGTAGTGTGACAATAGGATATTTGATATTTAGTTCAAAAATGCTTGGTATTAAAAACTCTGATTCCAATGCTCAGTAGTTGCTTACAACTGTAACTATGTGAACAAGCTCTCAATTCTTTTATTTCCTGCGGAAACCGTGGTTCGGTTTGTTAGTATATTTTCAAATTGCTGTTCATATCAATCGATTGAAACGAGTTTCATGGTTTTAAGTAATGATTTTTCAGTTTAAGTATTCAAGTTTGTTATTTGTATGTCCATTGGATATAAAATCATTAATGTAGGCATAATTACAGGTCAGGAATTGGAATCCGTGGTCGGGACAAAGATATTGGGATTTTCTACTCAGTATGTTGACCTCGGTGGCGTAGTTGTATTGCGTACGCGTTACGAGTACGATTTGCGCGCTGAGGTCCTGGGTTCGAATCCCGGGTCGAGCCAAAAAACTTTGTGACTGTGTTTTTCCATCTTAAAAAAATTACTCAGTCGCAGCTCGGAGTCAGGAAGTTGGCGGTATGATACCCCCGTGCCTCGGAAAGCACGTAAAGCCGTTGGTCCTGCGCCTAATCTCTCTCCGGCCATGTCGGATTGCCGTCTCACCGGACTATGAGAGTGAAGGAATAGCGAGTGTACCTGTGTATTGCGCACACACTTGTGCACTATAATATCTCCTGCGTACCTGGCTGATCTCCGTTGAGATTGGCCGCCGTGGCCGAAACTGGCTAGGAGGATTTCAAGCACAGCAGTGTACGATAGCCTAGTTGGGAATGGAACGGTCTGCCGCCCAGAGAATGTCCGGAGGATCAAAACCCAAGGAACACGCCTCTTACCTTTCGAAGTTACGAGTCTATTATTTATCAATTATCGTTTACTTTAACGGCGAAGGAAAACATCGTGATAATACCGACGTACCTGAATTCTGCATAAGAATTTCGAGTATATCGTCGATGAAGTACCAATACCTCCTAACTGACAATTTAGTCCAAAATTACTTTTTTATTACAATAGACATAAACCTCATATTCGCATGGAATGAATTAACTTCTATCCAAAATTTCTTTACCAATAAGCTTCTTGAGCTATGGAAAACATCTACTTAGTGACAGAATTCATTCGTTCGTATGTATTTAACAGTTTTTTTTCTTCTGGTGTAAAATTAGATTCTCAACACTTAGTAGGTGTTGGTACTTCATCGACGATATGTGAAGTCTGCCAGATCCGTCTCAGTAGTAGAGGAGGCCCGTGCTCAACAGGGGGCAGTACTATACAGGGTCATTTTTACATTGCGTTACTAAATGAAACCACATAGTCGGCTATACCTCTGCTAACATCGTGCTAAAAATTAACAATGAATAACGAATACTTTCGCCAAAAATCCCGGTTGCAGTATTCAATTTTTTTTATCATTTTGTTGTTTAGAGCGAATATGGCGTGTGCGTAAGTGTATTTCTGACTAAAAGTGTAATTTTGCTGCTGCGACGAATTCTCCTACAGCAGTCATAGTGGCATTAGGGCATGTAAACTTAAAGTTACATTTTATTGATATTTAATTTGTTCGAAACTTACACTTTTTTCATTTACATCTATGGTAAAAACAACTTAATGGAAAGGGTTATTTTCAACGAGATAAATATGTGGTTTTATTTATTAACGCAATGTCAAAATGACCCTGTATAATACAGCGCTGATTGTATTGCATCATCACAGAGCGTGGAATTTGTGCCCGAAATGACGGTAGGCTCGCCTCTTATCACGTCATGGGACTGAATACACACGGCGAATAGTGGGTGCACTCATTTGCGTCTGTTCCTCGCTATTATATTGGACGAGGCTAGCCATAGGATGGTGTAATTATTGGTAAAAAGAAAGGTAATTTTATCATATTACTCGATGGTAGGTCCCTCGTATGCAAAGGTTAAGCGTTAGTCTCAGGAGTACCAATATCATGACACCAAGCAGCAGTGCGCATTGTTGCACTTCAGTTTGAACGCAATACCTAATTGTAGCCAGTCACGACAGAAAAAATGCCAGTGCAATTTCTCGCTAGGCATTATGAGCCTTAATATCATATGTCTTAGGATGACGAGCGTAATGCAGTGCCACACAGTGTTTTGTTATTTAAAGCCTATTAATCTTAGACTGGTGTTACCAGCACAATCAAATCAGCCCCTCCACCCACTGCTGGGTATAAGCCTCCTCTCCATCACGCCACTCTTTACGGCTCTGTGCACGCTTAATCCACTGATTCCGTGGGGGCTAAATGAGACCCCCTGACCCTTGGCTTGCCTTAACTGTCCGGCTAGGGGTAGAAGTTGCAAGAGCTAAGAATCTGAGCTCCAGGGTGAAAGTGCTCAATAATAATTATAATCGTAATAGCGAGGAAACCCGCTTCGGGACGCTTCAGCGACCCGCGATGGTGAAATTGGTGCACACCTCTCGATACCTTTTAGCAATTAGCACCGATGTTGCGTCCTTGGCATACGCCGCATTTGGGATATCCATCTAGTGGAGGGCAAGTCACCGTCTGCCTTAAATATTATAGATTGAGACATTTTACTTGGCAGGCGTCCCGTTGTCTCAATCAATAGCTCAGCAACCAGTCCAGCTAGATCCCATCCATAGAGTCAATATAATTCTCATCTTTTCTGTAATAGTCCTTACACCTTGCAGGCACTGTCTTTGGCTGTATTTCCTCCATGAGTACAGACAGAGAGAGTACCTGCAAGGTGTACACACCCCAACACTAGAGTAATAATGTATATAAAAGGGGCCTCTACGTGTTGGATCCATATCCCCACGCAAGCCTTCCAAAAGGACCGGTCTTCGTGCCGTGATTTCCCGCAGAAAAGATACAACATAATAATAATAGCAATTTGACCGTATTAATGTACATAAGAACAATGAAAAAAAAATATTGATTGAAAATGTTTCACTTCATACGTGTGTACAATTAATACTCACACATACACACACACACACACACACACACACACACACACACACACACACACACACACTTCTTAAATTCATTTTACAGCAGTTCTATCTCACGTTCCCAGATATAAAATTGTTTTACACTTTTAATCAAAGCAACTGTTTTACGAGCTACGTCTATTATTTTGTGAACAGACGCAGGTGATGCTAGCAGCTATTTTTAATTAAAATATACCACTCTCATTACAGTTTAGAGCTGCGGATATTCCCGGTTAGATACTGTATTAAACGCTGTTCCGAAAACTGTCGTTCTTTTGTTTTAAAAAACTCTTAAAAATATTTTAAAGCTAGATGACATTATTCAGTGCAAAATTTGCATTTTACCTTTTCACAATTAGATCGCGAATGCATTATGCAAGCTCACCATCGGTTGTGATTTTCTAGGATTATATAATTTTTATAGAGCTCTGTAATTTTGGTAGAGCAGGTTTAGTTAGTACTGTATTTATGCTTATATGTGGAATTTTTGTTGCGCGAATCTTCTTATCTTATCTTACCTTATTATAATATTATAAATGTGAAAGTTTGCGAAAATCGTTGTACGTTTGTTAGAAGTAAACGTAAAAACTTCTGAACGGATTTGGATGAAATTTGGCACATGAATAGACTTTCATTTAGCACTTTCAGGTAGTTAGGCAATTCCTAGGTCTGCATTAATTATTTATAATATGAGCTACTCCGTCCCTTTAGATCTTGTAGAAAATATATTTTCCTTAATTTTATACGGTATGCCTGTCGGATGCTTTTATTGTACACAGCCAGTAAATGTATTTTTCAAAAGAGATTTGTACAAGTTCTCCGAATTGCCAAATTATTGTCACCTCGCAGCATAGTCGCCAAGTCCAGGTGTCAGCTGGAAGAGACAGCACTAATGTGATTACGCCGGACGCCGTAATGACTTTAAAGGACTTACTTTCAGTTAACAACATGAAGTGGCATTCCTGATTTATTTTACGAAATTCTTGCAAATTGTATTCCTTATTTTAGTAGCACCTGCTGTTGTTGAGTATACATACATATACATATACACTCACGCCTGTTATCCCCGAAGGGGTAGGCAGAGGCGCAACTAGTGCACCCACTTTTCGCCGTCATTCCGTCCCATGATGTGATAGGGGGCGAGCCTATCGCCATATCGGGCACAAATTTTAGACTCCGGGCTGATACTGGATAGAAAAACTCAATATCACTTTGCCCGACCCGGGGATCGAACCTGAGACCTCAGCTTTGCAGTCGTACTGTGATACAACTACGCCACCGAGGCAGTCAGTAGTCAGTTGTTGAGTATTTAAGCATAAAAGCAATCTGTGAGTACCAAACGCTAGCAACTTTAATAATATAATGAGTACCTAATGTATTGTTAATTGCATTCAATGACGAGACGGATCAAGTGATGGTAAGCGGTACGACCACCCATAAATAGTAGCACCGCCATCCATCACCTTGAGTTACTAAGTACTGTGTGGCATTCCACTGCGCTCGTCATCCTGAGACATAAGATGTTAAGTCTCATTATGTCCAGTAGTTACTCTGGCTACAATGTCCTTCAAACCCAAACACAACAGTGCATGCACACTGCTGTTTGAAGGTGCTCTACGGGTACATTTTTGTCACTTTTCCTACTTCCTTCCTTTTTTACTTTATAAGTTTTAGGCCATCGTCCAGTTGGTGATTATAACTTACACGGCGCATGGATAGAGCAGTTCCCATCCTTTCCGCAGAATATCCAAGGGCCTTTTTTATCGCGGGAAAAACGCGTTATCGCTACCAGCACTGGAGGGTGAGTGGTTATGTTGGTTTTACACAGTCTTACGGCCCAATGTCGACACTCGGGAGTATAGCATCATCCGAGCGAGCATTGGACCGAGTACCTAATACTATTTACACCCTACACCGGCATACCAACCAAAAACCGCGGTGCTCTTCTTCGGCGCATACGGGACGGCCCCGGGGTATCTTGTTGCATGAGATGCAATGAATTATCTTAGCTACGGTTGTTACCTTTTACCTTAAGAACAAATGTAGTTTGATATTTTAGTCGCCTTGTTGTTCGACTGCTTGTAAGTTGTAGTTGGAGAAATACGATCTATTAGTAATTTTAGGCCATTTTTCGACACCAAGAGAATGAGCCATCTTCCAAAACAACTGATAAATTTTTGTAAAACGTAATACCTCTTCTATCTTCCGAATCAATTGATTGACCCTATCTTGATGCAACGACAATTATTCCCCGCACGCATGCTAGCACACAAGTAGAGTCAGCAGCATAAATATCTGTACAAAATCAAAATTTGAAATCGCCCATATACGCGTTAAGATAAACTGAAAAAAAAATTTCTTCGTATGAAGTAAAGCAAATCTTTTATTTTATTTTTGTGAAGAGTAAACAAAGATTAGTAAGAACACAAAAGTATGTAGGCAATTTGAAAGGAGAATGCCCAAAACCAGGCTATCTTGGCGTCAGTCTTGCGCCTTAACCAATTATTTATGGAAAATCATTATTTTAATTATTATTTCACTTGTATTTATTTCAGTTATAAGCGAAAGGGGGTTTTAAAGATATGAAATAAAAAGTTGTTTAATTGTTGCGAAAAGCAACACCGGCTCATATACTGCCAATATGGCGAAATGATACCAACTTATGATAAATTCCCCTTTTAAATGGAATAAAAAAAATATGCACAATAAATGCGCTTGCACTTTAATCTATTATATGTATATGGATTAAATATATCAATCATTATACAAAACATGGTTATAAAATAATATCTTTCACCTTATAATTATGACCAAACTCCAAATAGCTGGTGAAAAAAAAATTAAACGTTTCCAAAAAAAAACATCAATACAGTATTGACATTGACAAAACTTAAATCAGCAAAAACATGTCTGTGGGGCTAGGATGTGAAAAAAACACGATGCGTCTCCGCTTCGTTTTATTGTGATTGTTTTTTTTCACGTCCTAGCCCCACTGGACTTTATTTTTAATAAAAAAATAACAAGCTTATTGTTTGCTCACTAAAAATATTTGGGCAAGCAATTTTTTTTTAATAATCTTGTGCCTACTGCCTATTAAAATCATCTTTTAAAGTTGATACAGATTACCTATTATGTGGAAAATACCATAAAAATCAGAGATTATCAAGAAATTCATCACATATTACCATTATGGATAATACGCAGAAATTCCTTGCTATGCCTGCAGTGCACCGATGTGAAAGAATCAACAGCGATATTGTGAGGATGAGGGGAAATTATTAGCGCCGTCATTTATAATTCGTTTCTTTATTGGTACGGTTTTTTCTACAATATAATTAATCAATATATGGGTACAGATTTTTATTACACTGGCAACCGGAATCAATGAGATTTTGACAGTTCAGATATGTAAGTAATTTTGGTTGCTCGATTTTTTTCAATTCCTACGAAACAAGTTTCCGTGAATTCTAAATCAATTTAAAAACCATTGTTGCCATATATGGAGACATTTGGTGTCTTGAATGTTACACAAAGATTCAAGCTCATGAAACTTCTGTGGTTATACCTGCACCGGAATTTGGACATAGACGGATTTGCTTCGGTTGTGGAAGTCTATATTAAGATCTCGATCTTACAAAGTGTCTTTAGAATGTCCAGTAAGGAGTGTCATTCTTAGAACAACTCCAGCACATCAGGTAATATTCCAAAAATCCTCTTTTTATATTATTACACACCTAGTTTATCTAAACCTTAGACTAATAATCTAAACAGAGGTAAACTTACTGTAATAACCAGTTTGTAAGTTACTTATATTATTATTAACATTCCCACAATGTGGGAAAAATCATGCAAATACAATGATTTTTTTAAAGAAAGCAGTTTAACAATATTAATAATCTGAACATGTTTACTTAACTTCTACATTATATTTTAGGTTTCAAGGCTGGAACAAGTGCTGCCTGTTCGAGATCAGCTAATAGAGAGGTTCACAGACAACAACAACATTACATGAACCAACCAGCGCTGCAAGAAGTAATTCAGTCTACAAGTGACACTGGCTTTGAAATCCCAGTGCCACCACCGTTGCCATCCCAACCTTCAGCAGTATATAAGCGTGCTGCAGCTACATCAAGAGCTTGTTTGTTTTTGGGATGCCTGGTGTACCAGAACTTTTATTGGTACCTAAATCAATCTGAGAATTACCATAAGTTCTATTTCCCAACAAGTGCTAGAATATGTCTCTTTCATTTAGATAGTGGTGCATAAAATGATGCAATATTATAAATCTTAGGAAGAGCACACAGCTATTACTTTGACCTTGAAAGTGTGGCAAATGTGTCACCCCATTTGTGTCATTACTGGCTTGAAATGAATGCAAATCAATTTGAAGAATTACTGACATGTGTACCAAGTTTATCACAAGAAGTAAAAAATGCCAGAATTGCACTTTTTATTTTTATTTATATTGTTAATAACTGGAGAGAGCTATAATAGACTTTCCTCTCTTTTGAAAATGCCTTGGTGTATTCAAGAACAAAAAATGTTGCACAAAAATGTTGTAATTTTTGTCTTTAGATATTTAGGTTTTGGCATTTAACGGTAGAGCCAGTAGCAATTAAGAATAAAATAATACCAGAGAGATTGTTCGGTAACACCATTTTACAGATACCTATTATATATTATTTTAAAGATACCTATAGCTTGCAAAAGTTTTAAAACCTTTTATGATTGTTAAAAAGCAATATTATCAATAGTTGTACTGATAGATTTTGTTTTTGATAATGGCGCACTACTGTATTTGACTGCCTCCATGGTATTTTCAGTCACAATATATTTAAAAATATACATAAATGTTGCGTATTACTTGTTTGTTTTTCTTTCCCTATGATAATTAACTATTAGCGTAGTCAGGATGTGAAGTAAGAGGTCCTGGGTTCGATTCCCAGGCCAGGCAACATTTTATCTCAGTGTTATCATGAGTTGCCTGGAATTGGAATCCTCCATGAGGGTTGACGTGAGGCAGGTTGCTGTCAGGCAGGCGGCCGGTCATAAAACTTAGCTAAATCTATTCTACAATATGTGTAGCGCCGACACGGTAGGTGGAAATATAGATTAAGAACTTATCCCATTCAATAGAATAAGTCGTAAGTCAAGAACATATACACTAGAAGTCAGGTAGCTTACGCCTAGTGAGAAACTGATATTCCGTCATACTATACTTATTAGAGTTTCTTCTTATCAGATATTATGTTAGTACCTATCAGTTACTTAAAAGGGCGATTAAAACTAGTTACAAAGAATGTCCAATATTTTTTTATAGCAATAACAAGTAGATAATGCAATACTGGGCTTAATTAGGCACGTAGGTACTTTGTACGGTACGTTATTGCAGTAAGTTCATACTTAACCTCAAAATAACCGAGCAACAAAAATGCAGATTACTCCGAAGTCCCATCGAATATCCAATTGTTTTCAATTTGTATAAGATTTAGAATATATTCCCTATACTTTAGTGAAGGTTTTGTAAAGACGCAAGAGTAGCCCAACTTCCATACAAAAATGGGCATTCTCCTTTGAATTTGTTCACCTACTTATGCTGGTGATTGTACATTCATCATTTGAACCGTACACAACGCGTATTATTGATCAATTTAACTCAATGATCTCCCGTAGCCTTGCATAGACAAATAGATTGTAGAACCGATAAAATGGTTTTAGGTTTTTTCATGTTCATATTTATTATGAATATCTGTTATTTCCCACGAGAGCAAATTACCGATAATAAAAATGTCTAAAATCCTATGTGTTAATCCAGGATATGATCTATCCGTGTGTCAAGTTTAGGCTACTTTTATCCCAGCAATTTGTTCTCATGAGAAAAAGAAATCTTTTTAATCTGATTTCTTGAATAGATGTCGCTGGCGTCTTAATGTGGTTTAGTGACTTTTGTAGCGGGAAAGGCGAAACCGCGAGCAACATATAGTTTATAATATTAGTAAGAAGTGAGATAGTAAGATTTCAATGAGAAATATAATTCCGATTCAACTGGCGAATGGAAGTCATCTCTAGCCAGTCGACACTCCATCTGAGAGGCTACTGCGAAAAACGAAATCCGTAGTTTCGGGTGACGGATCGCACGTTTTCTTACTACGAAGTGTTACGGATCCGATGACGGATTCGAAGACGTATCCAATGTTCGGATTTTGACACTAATGACATTTTTAGTTTCGTTGACCCTACTTTGAAAACCAATTTGACATAAAATACGTCGTTTCTTCGTTCGGATCATAAGCGGATCCGAAGTAATTTGGTAGTAAGGTTAAATCCGAAGTTCGTCCTTTCTTCGTTTCGGACCGACGTTTCGGATTTCGTTTTTCGCAGTAGCCTCTCTGGCCCTGCTTCACTCATCAGATGGAGTGGGTTATTTTATTGTGAACTTTTAAAAAAATTGCATTATTCCAGAATTTTGATTCAATCATTTGGCATAAATCAAATCATTTGAGATGAATCACTAGAATGTTAAGCGATTTATGATATATCCATGTACTATCTGTTAACCTTAAATTATGCAGTTGACAGCGTTATCGTTACGCTCCACTGAATCGTAGTTTAATGATTTCCGTTCAAGTATTAGATTTATTGAACCAATACATTACAATTGTTATTGAAGTACGGTAAAGTTACTGCGATAAGTATTTGTGCTGATTGCAATAGTTCAATTAGACTTGATAGGTTAGAAACAGTAGTGTTAGTATTATTTACAGATGAATGTCGAGACTCGTGAAGAGTTATCTGCTCGCCTGTTGGTAAGCGATACAACTGCCTATGAAAAGCAGCAAAATGATCAGAACTTTAAATTGAAAAGCATATCTTGCACTGTTTATGCTTGTTACATTGAGAATTGAGACACTAGATGCCATCTGATAAAGGCTAAGCAGTCAATGACTGCTATGTTCAAGATAGATGGTTTTATTCGTGGATTAATGCTTTTATTGAAGGACATAAACCCTAAAATTAAAGTTACTTGATATTCCTTTGGCAATAACTTTACCTCGTTTCCTGTAAGGAAATGAGGAGGGATGTCCTCACTCCTCAACCAACTTTTTTATTGCTTTTTGTATCTTTCGAATATTATCATCACTGAATTCATTACCTAAGGAAAATGTTTTTAAGATTTGTAACTTTAGAACAATAGTTTTCGGTCAGAGTATATTAAGATTTTTATTACCGTGTTCAATGCACTTTGAGTAATCTCTTATAAAAAATATAAATCTCTTAGCAATAGAACTTACAGTGCTTCAACTACTACTTATAACTCATAACAATTTCACATCAAAAAGACGTCGATCGTGTTGATCAATTATTACACTTATAAGCAAGGTTCAATTTAAAGGTTTGCTTTCTTTTATCAAAACTAAATGGTACGGTTCGCCAAACACATTGTAGTTGAACTGGCCCCTGCTAGCTACTACGAGGCGCGACATTTGATACGCTTCTCACGCGGTCATGGCAGATGCACAGGTGTAACCCAATGCAATCCTGTGAAGATACACTTTGATCTACGGAAATCGCTTTTATACGAAACAATAAAATGGTAATGGCAAAATGAATGATCATATTCTATGATTCTTTACTGAATATTTTGCCGAGATTTAAATAATAAATATAACTCTGGTGGGTACAGTTATGGTTACGAACTAGAAAACAAACAATAAATTGAAGGAACAAAATTGGAAGAACTACTAAATAAAATACTGAATAATAATACACGTAATATGCAAGGGAACTAAGATGAAGAATATGGCGAATTCTTCTTGACATATATTGATAGATGCCTCTCAGAGACGTAACACGGAAATGTACAAACAATATTTTGCCCCTTCGCAAAAAAGTCGGCTCTAGTTCAACTTGCGTTCTTTACTGTTTGCCGGCCACATGTCGCATCGCTCTTACATTTATCCGCCTTTTTATAACTGTTGCAAGGAAGTAACCACATGCTGTACCACAGGCGTCGCGTGTTCTATTTTTTTTATTCTCGCGCAGTATATAACCGAATCCCGGGGTGATCCGATCCGTTAGTGGTGTTTGGCCGTTTCTATATTAAGATCGCCTTCATTCGGCCTCGGAGCAAAATGCGTGCGCGCAGACCAAACGTCCGCACAATAAAATTCAAACGTAGTACATATTATATTTTTCCCACGAATCCGACTTTTCTCCATATCACATGAATTGATGTGATATTGTTGTGAAAAGATTTATTATTTATTACATCAGACAAGCAATCGTGAGTTTTTTTTATGTTTAAATATAGCCCGTGATGTTCAATAAGATTTTTACTGCCAAACGCACAAGAAATGATTTCGTAAGATGGTAAATTGTTAAATTACATTTGTTAATTGGCACATGTTGGTTTTCAGTCTGTGAAGTGAATGCAAAGTGAAATCCGAGTGTAGCGAAACGCTGTAAGGCAAAATGAAATTCACAATAGATGTTTTGGGGATATTTCTCAAAGTGGTTATTAGGGTAAGTGTTTTAGAATTTTGCATATGTTATTATTAATTCATAACATTTTTGACCTCAACCCAGTACGTTGACTATAAAAATAAATCTGATGTAATGTTTGATCATAGTCCGATACGTTAGGAAAATTAGTCTGATACCAGAAATGTCTGCCAGAATTCGCCGCTGTTTTTTGGCATAGTCTAACTATTGTGGCTTGACAACAGAGTTCTTAAATATAAATAAACGCTATAGACGTAATTTTTCCCTTATTTACCGCTGTTAAGATTGTTTTAAAATTACTCAGGAAAATTATTTTTCATATTTACGCAGGAAATTATTGATTATACAAGTTTAACTTTAAAATTATAATAAATTTGGTTTTATGTCAAAACAAATTTAAAGGCATTTGATTTTTTCCTTTTTTTCATATTATAATATCAATAATTACGAATTAATAATATGTATTAGGATTTAAAACGCGTAATTTTTTTAATCACTCTTTAATATTTATAATAAGTTTTTTAACATTATTTTCCAATAATTATTATCTACTAAGAAACGACTTACTTTGCGACAACAATGTTGTAAGTAATTACATCTATCTATTATGTCACTGGGAATGCGATTAAAAATAGTTTGTTGTTTCTGCAGAGTCGTTGGCAGCTATGTTGTAGATACAGTTATTGGATTCTTAAGTTTATCTTCACAAATATAATATTGGTGTGTTCAACACAATATTGTGTTTTTAGAACAGTATTTTACGCATACTCACTCCTTTTATCCCCGAAGGGGTAGGCAGAGGCGCAACTAGTGCACCCACTTTTCGCCGTGCGTATTTCTTCCCATGATGTGATAGGGGGCGAGCTTATCGGCATATCGGGCACAAATTCCAGACTCCGGACTGATAGTGAATAGAAAATCCAATATCACTTTGCCCGACCCGGGGATCGAACCCGAGACCTCAGCATTGCAGTCGTACCGTAATACAACTACGCCACCGAGGGAGTCAGAATTTTGAACAGTATTTATTTCGAAGTTTGTGAAAATTGTCCATACAATTTCATATAAGTAACGAGAAGTGAAGAATCAATAAGGAAGATCGATTAGTGGATATATCACCTCTTACTGATAAACCTTTTCTTTAAGTCAACTTCACTAAAATGTTAGATATAAAAAAAGCTGAAGTTTTGTCCACGATCGGATAAAAATTCGATTAAAAATATCCGCAAGATTCCCCCGTATAATTTGTGCCCGATATGGCGTTACTCGCGTCCCCTATCGCGGATATGAGCTCGGCAAATAGCTATACTTGTTGCTAGTCTATCTTTTCAACAAGGTATCTACATACAGATATTCTCTAGATTCGATTTTTAATATACAATTTTTTTGAGCCTTAGTCTAGTTCGGGGGAGTCATTACACAAAGCTACATTTAACATCTAAGAGTCTATAATCGGAACTCTACAACTTTATGGTACCTACACCTAAAACAATACATAGTAAATAGTTATAACTGTTTGTTATTGCCAAACAACTGAGTGCCTCATTTATGGCTTCCTGGTATATATCTTGCATACTAATGAATATGACCTTCGATGAACGTTTTTTATATTGTATCCAGACCCCTTAGAATGTCTCCAAAAAGAACGTAAGAAGATGTCGTTTAATTTTGATTGATAGAAAGAACAACACGTCATATCTTAGCCTATTAACCAATCCCAGAAAGCGACACGGAGTTGTATCTTGATTTTTTTGTAATTTTCCAAGTACAACTAGTAAGACTCTCGTTTTATGGTAAGCGATTATAAAGAACTGCATGGCAGTCCACTGCGCCTGTAACCTATTGAGACATAACATGTTAAAACACTTTATTCTAATACTAGCTTATACCGCGACTTCCCCCATGCGATAGAGTTTCCGGGGATAACAGTACCGCTATATGTTTTCCGGTATGAAAGTTTTTTTGTGATTTGTTTATTGATATTTTTCTTTTATCACTGACTGACAATAAAACATATATTTAGGGTTTCGTACCTTAAAAGGAATAGACGAACCCTTATAGTTTGTTGTTCGTCTGTCTATCTGTCTGTCTGTCAAGGCCCTATTTCTTAGGAATGCGTAGAGGTGTCAAGTTGAATTTATATCAAATACTCACGGAACCCTCGGGACGCGAGTCCAACTCGCACTTCTCCATTTATTTCAAATGTCACACCACCTGTCTTTTACAATATTAACCCCAAAGGGTTTTTTAATACATCAATGACCCCAAAGCAAAATAATAATATTAACAATGCACAAACGAACATTTAGGCCATTTGTGCATTCCATTCTCCGAAGTCCTCAGTCTGCAAACTATCCGGACAGTCAAAGTGGGTCAAGTAGCGAGACACATTAAAATCGGATCAACACGCTCACCCCAGTTCACTGGCTGGAGTTAAATTTGAAATGAATAGTTGCACTAAGTTGTGAAGGAATTTTGTGTGAAGTCTTTGGAACTTTGTCGCATTACGTTAAGTTCACAATGGACTTGGTGAAAGTAAATTCAAAGGTAGTTTATTTCATTAATCATGCGATTAGCACGTTAAAAGTTAACAAAGTACTCAACTATGACAAAAATTGAGAATACGCATACGCATACTCGCGCCTTTTATGCCTGGAGGGGTAGTCAGAAGAGACTAGTGCACACAATTTTCGCTGTGCGTTTTCCGTCCCATGATGTGGTAGGGGCCGAGCCTATCGCCATATCAGGCACAAATTCCAGTCTCCGAGTTAATACTGATTAGAAAAATCTAAAAAAAAACTCGCTAAAAACTTTCCGCATAACACCTAAGGAAATAATTAGGAGAGGCTGAAAACCAGCGCTGCTTGGAACTACTGTCCGGGTCAGCACAAGCTGAGCCGCCTCCTTTTGCCTTTATTATAGTTTAAGTATAAGAATACCTATGCTATTATTAGTGTTATAAAGCAATAAACTGATTTATTATTATTATTATTAAAAATCTAATACCACTTTGCCTGACCTGGGGATCGAACCCGAAATCTCATCATTGCAGTCGTATCTTAATACAACTACGCCACCGAGACAGTTAATTTGAAAATAATGTTATGTAAAAGATACAACAAATTATCCTTGCTTGAAATCATATCCTGAAACAAGTAGGTTATATATTATGGCTTGTAGGTGTCAAGTTACTGAAATAAGGAAATATTATTATGACAATGGCATACGAAAAACATATTATTAGAGGTACTTTGGCTCTCTCGCTGTGGGATAAAAATAATACAAATTTTACGTTATGTCAATGGGTACGTAAATATATCAGCCCTGTATTATATTATACTTTCCCATTGCTGGGCACGGGCCTCCTCTACTACTGAGATAATCAAACTGGAACAGTGCGGGTTGGTAGACTTCACATACTAACCTTTGAAGTTCTTAAGCTGTGATGTGAGCAGTGTAGACGGCAACAGCACGTGCCGCGACGGCAGACGGATTCCGCACACGACGGCAGGACGTCATTTGCCGCGCGTCATTTGCCGACGTGTGCGGAATCGGTCTCATACAATTTAATACTGCATAGTAGTGCCGTATCGCTTGCCATAAGGCGAACGGCATGCTCGTCTCGTCATTATTTGCAAAAGAGATAATAACCTCTCGTTAGTCGACTCTGTATAGACTCTAGTCCATTGCCATCAGGTTCGGTGGTACTACTTTGCCGAGTCCATATAAAAAACCTAAGGTCCAATTTCACCAATTACTTATTTAACGGGAGTTAGTTAATGGGGCATTAAAATTAATGCGAATGTTAAAGTACCGCGCGTCCCATGAGAAAACGCCTAGTTAAGGAAGATAATCACGTATTAAGGCACGGTAGGATACTCAAAAACCTTAACAGTCCGTTAAGACAGTTAACAGGCCGTTAAAGTAACTCACAGAGCATTATGAAATTAGGCCTTAGTTACGTACTTTCATTAATATTTAAGAATCTTAGGCATCGCGCAGACTCTATGTTGTACAACACTACTATGAAACTGGTTGTTACTTCAGCAACTTCATCTTATCTTATTTTTTCTTCTTACTATCCTACTAATATTATAAAGGCGAAAGTTTGTATGATTGTTCAAAGTAAACGCAGAAACAGCGAAACGGGTTTGGATGAAAATGTATTACACAGGTGGATCATGTCCTGGATTAAATATAATAATAAAGAATTCCAGCCCTGTATTATATACTGTCCCACTGCTGGGGGTCTCCTCTACTACTGAGAGGGTTTAGGCCTTAGTCCACCGCGCTGGCCTAGTGCGGGTTGGTAGACTTCACATATCTTCTAAATTCTTATAAAGAACTTCTTAGGTATGCAGGTTTCCTCACTATGTTTTCCTTCACCGTTAAAGCAAACGATAATTGATAAACAATACGCACTTAACTTTGAAAAGTCAGAGGTGTGTGCCTTGGGTTTTGAACTCTGACATTGTTTCGGCAGACCGTTCCATTCCCAGCTAGGCTATCGTCCACTTTCGGATTAAATATATGCTTCTTTTTATCCCCGTAATTTGCTGCCATAGAAAATATGGGAAATTTTTCATCTGACTTTTCAAATAGATGGCGCTAGTATTTTAGAGAATTTTGTAGCGGTAAAAGCTTTTCACGCGGGTGAAGTCAAGAACAACACCTAGTTATATATAATTTTCATATGTGTGGAGAGTTTCTTCACACCTTCTGCGCGGTACATAATTCATTGATTACAATGAAGGCACATGATTTTATCTAGGCAGCACCATATATCGAATTAATCACAAACACGGTCGTTCCTTTGGAATGTCAGAGTCAACGTGGTACAAATTGAGAGTTTGACGCGTTCTATTCCGACTACAAACAAGGCACATACCGAATTGATGTATGCGAAGAATAGGGTTACTTGCACCACATACGGGCTGCTATTTTGTCTGTATCCGTTGCGATATTTTGAAGTGTTTTTGTAAAAATCTTTTCCTGGTGGCGAATTACTATTTTTGAGTTGTTTGAATGCGTACACGTACGTATTATTAACAGCTTTAATGGGTGGTTAAGTCGGAAAGACTAAAGTCCGATTTCCAGATGACATAGCACTTATATATTTTATAATAACGCTTCAGTGTCGACGTTAGAATTGTCTGTGAGGCAGCGGGTTCTAAAAATCAAAATTTTTGAACACACACGCATACACACTCACGCCTTTTATCCCCGAAGGGACGGGCAGAGGAGCAACTAGTGCAGTTGCACCAATTTTTCGCCGCGCGTATTCATTGCAGTCATACCATAATACAACTACGCCACTGAGGCAGTCATTTTTGTGCACCTGTAAAAATGTGTTAATTGTAACCTGTGAGCTGCAAATATATCAAGAAGCAAATATTTCTGTAACATTATTGAATTGAAATGTTTTGAATAGTATGCTATGAAAGTGATATTAAATTTTGTCATTCTAGAATTAGTTTTATAGGCGCTCACAAATGCAAATCTATAAATAAAAGTTTTATACGTTGAATTTATTTTTGCAATATATCTGAGAGTTTATGAATGGAGTTTTATTTCTATACTCTTGCACAGCAGTTTTTTGCGTCCTGAGAAGCCGAATACATTAAAGATTGTATATGAATATTTTTTAAACAATAGCTGTATAATATCATCCTGTTTTTAAAAACAAATATAAATAGTAGCAATATATAGTAACAATATAATATTCAACAATTCGCAAAAGTTTCACAAAAAAATGACGTTCATTTAACAACCTAGCCGCAGATCGTCTTAAAATAGAGCAGTGAAAAATATATTTAGGCCATGTGGCTCAGTACTTATTCTTACAGTGCATAATAATGAGTCACGTGATGGACGGCAGCGTGTCTCACGCTGCCTCGTACGGCAAGGGCGTCCTTCGGTGTACGGAGGCTTCTGAGCCCCCGCAACAACAGGAGAAGGACCGCAACAGCGGTACGCGCAGGGGCGGTTACGGACGACAACTTAGACGTGAGTCGGAGGAAGCCCGCAGCCGTCCCTAATGCGCCGAAGATGGTCACAAAAAAAAAAAATAATAATAATGAGTCAGCGTACTGAACTACACTTAAAAAATTAAGAATATTTTTTTTAAACATTACAAAGATGACTGCCTCGGTGGCGTAGTTGTATTACAGTACGACTGCAAAGCTGAGGTCTCGGGTTCGATCCCTAGGTCGGGCAAAGTGATATTGAGTTTTTCTATTCAGTATCAGCCCGGAGTCTGGAATTTGTGCCCGATATGACGATAGGCTCGCCCCCTATCTCATCATGGGACGGAATGACGGCGAAAAGTGGGCGCACTAGTTGCGCCTCTGCCTACCCCTTCGGGGATAACAGGCGTGAGTGTATATGTATATATGTAAAGATGAAGTGTTTGGATGTAGGGACTATCTCTAAATCTACTTTTATCAGATCCGAGAAATTCTACTTATAAGAAGCTATATTATACCTGAGCATTGTGGGTTATTTATGTATTAGGTACGGATTTTAAAGCTGTCGTAGAGTCGAGCAAATGTATTAAAACTCTATGCCACATAATACAATACCATTTTTCTATATAATATTTTATTCTGAGAGACGACCTGCTTTAAGGGCGTAAACATAACCTCAACCACCTCAAGACCATGGCTTACGGAAAACGCCGCGTAAACGTCAGCACTCTCCGTCCGTATGTTTACAAATTTACATTTCGTCAACTGTTCAACTGTCGAGCAAATATAGTATGCGACATAAACTAGATTTAGGTGTTGGGTGTTAAACAGAACTATCACTACAGCCTACCCCGGGTCGTGTGGCCTTTGAGTCGGACATTGACAAGTACTCGTGTACTGTTCAGTTAAAGACGAAATTCAACGAAACAGTTCGGAAATTCATTGTTATGCTTTTTGGAGAGTTTAACTTTGTGGTATATATATCTTGTATAAATGTCTTATATGTTTGGAAAACCTTATTCATCACTAGCTTTTGCCCGCGGCTCCGCCCGCCTTAAAAAGTTTTTCCGGGATAAAAGTCCCGCTTTATGTTTTCCCGGGATAAAAAGTAACCTATGTGTTAATCCAGGACATGACCTACCCGTGTGCCAAATCTCATCGAAATCCGTTCAGTAGTTTTTGCGTGAAAGAGGAACAAACATCCATACATCCAAACATCCATACATTCTTACAAACTTTCGCCTTTATAATATTAGTAGGATTTAGGGGAGGCTTGTGTTCAGCAGTGGACGTCATGTGGCTGATGATGATATCTATCTTCCTTTTCTTTCTTATATGGTAGTGGGGGATGGAACGTAGGTACTGCCGAGATGAAGGCTAAGTTCAAACCCAACAAGTGGTCGTAGGTCTCTCATATGTAAGTCCGTCTGGGTGGCTACCACCGGAATGTCCATTTCTACCGCCAAGCAGTGTGCATGCACTGTTGTGTTTCGGTTTGAAGAACATTATAGCCAGTGTAACTACTGGACATAATGAGACTTAACATCTGTGTGCTGGATGGTGTTCCTGCTGTTTATGGGTGGTCGTATCGCTTACCATCAGGCGAAAGGCATGTTCGTCTCGTCATTCAATGCCATAAAAAAACCCGACTACTACTTCTCACTAACCCAAATTTGTGTTCTCGCACCTTTTTCGGATGTGAGGGCAGCGCAATACACATTTCAAGATGCTGAAGAAATGATTTGGATGAATGTTTCCAACACGCAACTTGACGTGAATCCTTAAAGTGGGCACATACGATGCGATTTGGTACAGCCGAACCATTAAAATGGTATGCCATCGAACCATATCGCATCGTGTGGGGCACGGTTCGATGGACATTATTATTATTATTGTTGGTACGGCTAGTTCGATGGCTTGTCCATCAAACTTGGTTGCATACAATTGGACGTCGCATGGTACGGTTCGATCGTGTGGCGTGAAGACTGTACCGCGTGACGAATTGGTCGCATGATACCAAATCACATCGTATGTGGATACTATTAGAAGTGTAATACGATTCCCAATATAATTATACATCTATATAATATTAATACGTGAAAAAAAAATTACTTCTTTTATCACATGCACGGAGGTGTGAGATTTGCTATTTAAAGTTCACATAGGGAGTAAAGAAAAAAAAATGTATGTAACTATGACTTACAAACATTAAATTCGATATTTGAATTTCGACCATTGGACGACCACCAGTAAATTATTATTTTGTGAAAATTTCAGTCTAGAAATATTAAGCTTCAAAAGACAGAGCCATTTAAAAGCAGTCAAACTACATAGATATAGTCGCTAGCGTTTTTTGGTACGGAACCCTAAAAGATAAACTAAAAGTGAACGATTATCCCCAGCAGTCTCGATTGATATACAACCTTATCTTTACAGCTGACATGCTGTTATCTGCAAACTTGAGCGTTTCATTTGATTGTCTTTTATTGTAAGCTATTATTGAGAATGTTTGACGCATTAGGCCTAAAACTAGGAACAGTGAAGTGTTTGGAAATGTAGAGTCTTTTCTCGATACTTTGCTTGAACACATGACCCTTTTGGTATATTTTTAGCATAAACAGCTTTCGATACGTCATTGATTAGGTGGTTATAGAAGGGTTTAAGGTGGGCACTTTGATAAATATATGTACATATTTGTATAGTCAGCAACATAAGTAAATGAACAAATTCCAAATTTCAAGCTGCCTACATATTTTTGTGTTCTTATAAATCTTTTTTTTCTCTTCACAAAAAAGAAATAAAGGAGGTTTACTTTACTTCAAACGAAAAAAAAAATGTGTCAGTTTAACTTAACGCGTTAACGGCGATTTTAAATGTTGATTTTGTACAGATATTTATGCTGCTTACTGTACATGTGTTTGTGTGTGCAAACATTTGGTTTGTGTGAGTTTTGCGACGCAAAATTCTTAAGATTTTGGTATCCACGACTTTAGATTTGTACTTATATGACGTAATATCTGTATTGTAAGACAATTGAGTGTATAAAATTATTTATAAAATAAAGAATGCCTCAGTGGCGTAGTTGTATTACAGTACGACTGCAAAGCTGAGGTCACGGGTTCGATCCCCGGGTCGGGCAAAATGATATTGAGTTTTTCTATTCAGTATCAGCCGGGAGTCTGGAATTTGTTCCCGATATGGCGATAGGCTCGCCCCCTATCACATCATGGGACGGAATAATGGCGAAAAGTGGGTGCACTAGTTGCGCCTCTGCCTACCCCTTCGGGTATAACAGGCGTGAGTGTATGTGTATGTGTGTGTGTATGTGTGTGTGTATGTGTGTGTGTATGTGTGTGTATGAAATAAATAGGAAATTTTTAAATATGTACAGTTATTTCTATTCTACATCCCATAATACTATAGGTGGTCTACCGTCCACACCTGATACCCTCATTACACCCCTGTTTATGGTAATGGTTGTGATCCGAGCTCTTCACGTTATAGACTCGTTTTAAGAACGAAAAATAAATAGGTTTTAAAGCTTTCGAACGAACGACTGCTATTCAGAACGTTTCTGTGACGGTATTCCGCATTAACTTGGCTTTCAAACCTGCGAATGTTACTATTTCTAAGACATTCGGCTTGAGTGTATAGGATATACTAAGATTTTATGCTGGAACTAGTTTTTAATAGCGAAGGATTTGGATTATTAATCGATATTTTTTTTTATAACATTGAATGACGAGACGAGCATGCCGTTCGCCTGATGGTAAGCGATACGACCACCCGTAAACAGTAGAAATACCATCCAGAACCTTGATTTACAAAGTACTGTGTGGCATTCCACTGCGCTCGTCATCCTGAGACGTAAGATGTTAAGTCTCACTATGTCCTGTAGTTACACAGGCTACAATGTCCTTCAAACCGAAACACAACAGTGCATGCACACTGCTGCTTGGCGGTAGAAATAGACAGACCGTATTTTATTTTGTTAAAAATTTCTTAATTTTAAATAAACACCCTTAATTGTTACTTCAATCTTCCAAGGGTAAATAGAGACACATTCAATCCATCTACTAACAATATTTGTTATGAAGTACCGTGAAACATAATAAAATCAAAGTACGCGATATTTTACCCCATTTTTATAAGAAATAGGACAACAAAGAATAAATATTGGTATAAAACGGCTACACAGTTTGACAATGTTAACTGTTGGGTCATCGGGGAAAATACCTACGAGGCAAGAATCGTTAAATATCTCCTAGCAACGGGTAAAACATTTTTATATGTTTGGGGTAAATTATCGTCTAAGAAATATATTGGGGTAGCGGCAGTATTGTCGGAATAAGTGTGGAAAATGTGAATTTCGGTATGTTTTTCATGTTATATTAAAATTTATGGTATTTATATGGGCGTAGACCGTTTCTAAAGGTTGCTTAGGAAATCTTTAGGGATAGTTTTTGCTCAGCAGTTGGCACCTTGTGACTGATGATGATTATGTTACTTACTTTACTTTCTTCGGCGCTACAACCCTTTGTGGGTCTTGGCCTCTTCTACAATGGACTGCCATGCGCGACGATCCTTGGCTATCCTCCTCCAGTTTGTCAACCTTCTAAGAGCCTTGAGATCCTCATTGATGCAATCGCACCATCTCTTCCTTGGCCTTCCCCTAGGTCTCTTTTGCTGCGGCTTCCATTCAGTCATTATTTTGGGCGCCCGATTTGTATCCATTCTCTCAACGTGCCCGACCCATCTAAGACGTTGCGACTTAATGAATCTGTGGGACTAAGTTGTGAAAAAAGACACGATGCGTCTTCGCTTCGTTTTATTGTGATTGGCTGAGTGACTGACGTATCGGTATTTTGATGTTTGTGATTGACCGAGAGACCGATACGTCAGTTTCTCAACCAATCACAATAAAACGAAGCGGAGACGCATCGTGTCTTTTTTTTCACAACCTAGCCCCACTGATTATGTACAAAAGAGTAAACGTCTCTTTTAATGACATTTTAATATTGTGTATACTTGAAATAATGAATGAAAACATTAATTCAGTTTTCCATTAATACATTAACATACTGCTTCCTCTGTGTTAATGCATTATTGATATCCAGTTTATGCAATACACGGAACAAATATAGTTGTATGGGGTATAATGGTGCTAAAGGAAAACATTGGGGTAATGTTGACGTAAACAAAATGGAAATTATCTGACACAATGAGGAAATAGTACCTGTATTATTGCGTATTGCTGTTAAAAATACTGGAGTGGTAACTATAATAAATCGATATTATTATTTATTGTAATAGATTACAATAGCCAAGTAAAATACTTGAAGTTTAAACATTCCTACACATAACTTTCTAAATGTGTAAGTTTGTACAAAATATGTTTGTTTAAAAGAAGACTAGAAACCATTGAATCAAATGCCAATGAAATTACCATTCAGGTTAACCAAGTCTTAGGGCGGTATTATTAAATCAATCTCAAGTTTGAGTTACATCTCAAGTGGACATAATATATGAAGAGTCCAATACATTGTGTCTACTTGAGATGTTACTCAAACTTGAGATTAATTTATTAATACGGCCCTTAGATCAGCACAATATTGGCTACTTTTCCTGAGTCTGGCAAAGAATATGTAAGCGAAACCGCGAACAAAGTCTAGAATTTGTAATATTTAGGTTGTACTAGTAAAACGATTCTTGTTTACCCCTTTTTTGGGGCGTAAAAAAAATAACAAGCTCACAATGGACATTAATGAATCCACGAGCCAAACTACTTTGAGGTTTAAACACAATTATAATGCCTAAAGCATAAATTGTGCGTATTCAAACTGTTTATCAGGCTTTATCTACGTTCTTGAAAACGGGTTTTATTGTTGCTACGTTCGATATTCATTAATAATATTTATAATTGGAAGATATAAGAAATAAATTGGGGTAATTGATTCAAGTCCAGTGTTAGACATTTTGATTGATTTAAAAGCAATAAGAATCAGAACTCGTGAGTTTTTGGCCGTATATTGTGTAAATAACTATGTTTTTTGTACAGATTTTATTATTCATTATTGATAAAAACTACGTGAGTGGATTGAGACAATATGTTGACATGGTTGCAAATCTCCCTCAAATAACTTACATACATATACACTGACGCCTGTTATCCCCGAAGGGGTAGGCAGAGGCGCAACTAGTGCACCCACTTTTCGCCGTCATTCCGTCCCATGATGTGATAGGGGGCGAGTCTATCGCCATAT
This sequence comes from Lapara coniferarum, assembly GCA_949316025.1. NCBI lineage: Eukaryota > Metazoa > Arthropoda > Insecta > Lepidoptera > Sphingidae > Lapara > Lapara coniferarum. Next base: position 27,960,029 of record OX438927.1, read on the forward strand.
CGGGCACAAATTCCAGACTCCGGGCTGATACTGAATAGAAAAACTCAATATCACTTTGCCCGACCCGGGGATCGAACCCGAGACCTCAGCTTTGCAGTCGTACTGTAATACAACTACGCCATCGAGGCAGGCACTCAAATAACTGCATCTTAATAAGATGGACATAGAATATAATAGTTTTTTTTTACTTTCGGACATCGTTTATTTTATTTGAGTGAACATTTCCTGGTATTCAAATATCGTTTCCTTTCTTTGAAATTGAATACTAAAACCCCCTGCCGTGTTAATTCTGCAACATACAGTTCTCATTTCTCATCATTCCATTTTAATAATTATGTGAAAGTTTTATGTTTCTAGTGAAAATTTATAACGAGTACTTAACTATATTTTGCGCGCAATTAATATTTAGCATGAATCCAATTTGACACAATAAACTTTAATGATCCTAACTGCTATCATGATGGATTTGTTTATAGTAATTATTGTATGTTTTGTTTATCTAACCAGGCTGTCACAAAATTTATTCTGGATCTGTGAATTATAAAGTACACATGAAGTTTCTCTGGGCAGCCTTAGAAATGAAAGCTTGTAATGCTTAGTAAATGTAAATAAAACAATAAAAAAAAATCTTCACGCTCTATGCATTATACCGTTAGGGTCGTACTGGCCCAATCAAGGCAAAATTGTCTGTTGCTTGACTCTATCGTATAATTTAGTTAAAGTTTACTTGTGGTAAGTCTCTTGTTTGTGAGAGGCCATCTGGCTAGGTACCACCGCAATGTATATTTCTGCCACCAAGCAGCAGTATACATGCACAGTTTTGTTTCGTTTTGAAGTATTTGTAACTAGAGTAATGACTGGGCATTATGAGACTTAACATCTAATGTCTCAGGGTGACGAGAACAGTGTTACAATCACCTAAGAGTAGCGTTAAGGCAACATCCAAAAGGCATGGGTCCATGAAAATTCCTCAATCCTCAACATTTATAATTTATATCATCTCTCGATATGTCTATTTCCCTCAAGACGTTCATAAGAAATCGATCGTTTTCAGAATAGGAACTCCGACTGTCGGTCCTTCAGGGAATAAAATGTTTCCAGTTGTTTGTTTACGTCACTTATTCGTATTGAGCGTAGTTTGACAGAAAATTTAGAATGTAAGTCTCTTGGGTCGTAGAGTTGTTCATTTTCTTTGATAGTTTTAGAGGCTGTTCGTAGAAATATTTACGACTTTGTTATTCAATTAATTTAGCAATTTCTATTGGGCGCGTTCAATTAGTTTATTAAACATTGTTCTTATTAATTTGAACTTAAATGAAATAAGTTTGGCAGTATGGTTCAAGGACTAAAATTATTGTCTAAAATAAATTAATTAATTAATAAATTAATTCCATTTTGTGTTTTAATAATACATGTGCTTAACCTACCTACTGAGATATCAAAAACACGCTACATATGTATAGTGTTATATACTCTTGAGTAGACTTAATCCTAATTTGTTTCGCCATTCACATAATTTTAAATAGATTAACCTAATCCGAAGTCTCTAAAGACTCGGCAAAGACGCCAAGATAGAAATGCCTTCAACGTAGCACTCAGATAATCTGTTGAAATAGCGGATGCAAACTATTTACCACCCAGAAACTTGATGAAAGAAACTACCGTATATTGAGAAGACGTGAAGAAGGTTTTAAATGAATATTTTCGTAAAAGGAAGCTTTGATGTTCGGAGTTCTGATGCATCTCTTTTAAACTTTTGATGTAAACAGATTTCATGATATTAAATTTAAAACGTAAACTAACCAAATAGACTTTATTTTGCACAAAATATGTGAGTAGAAATAATTGCCTACCTATTCGTTGTTCTAAATCGGTTTTGCGTTTAAATATTAGTCAGGAATATAGAATGCTTGATTCATTTTGGGTTTCTATAGTATACTCCGCACTCTTAATAAACCAATGATCTAATCCAAAATTTTGGCTAGATGATTTTTAGCAAAAAATGGACCCTAAAGGGCAATCTGCATTGACTAAGAAAAGAAATGCGTCTTTTCAACATTAGAAACAGAGTCAAAATCGTTCGAATTTATGTTCGTTCCCCGCCCAACTTAAAATATATTTTGTATACAGTTAATTTTTGTGACGATTCCCACAACTCAACGATTTTGGATTAGGTTATTGTTTTATTAAGAGTGCGACTCATACTTTACGCAGCCATGCGATTTCGTTATGGAAATAAATGCTGGATTTATCATGTCCATATATCTATATATATAAAAGAAAGTGGTGTTAGTTACACCACTTATAACTCAAGAATGGCTGAACGGATTTACCTGAAAATTGGTGGAGAGGTAGCTTAGAACCAGGAGACGGACATAGGATACTTTTTATCCCGGGAAAATATAAACCGGGACTTTTATCCCGGATAATTGTTTTCTGCCAGTGGAACCGCAAGAAAACAAGTATAGAGATATTTCGAGATCCAGTTGAGGACATAATTACTCTTATCCCGGAAAAAGATAAACCGGGAATTATATCCCGGATTTTAATTTCTCGCGAGTGGAGCCGCCACGACTAAACCACTGAACCGATAGCGATGCAATTTGGCAGGGAGATAGTTTTAAACCCTGGGAAGAATCTAGGCTACTTCATATCCCGGGAAAATATAAACCGGGACCTTAATCTCGGAAAATAGTTTTTTGCCAGTGGAACCGTATGAAAATAAGTATGGAGATAGTTTGTGATCCAAAGGAAATCAATCTCAAGTTTGAGTTACATCTCAAGTAGACATAATGTATGAACAGTTCAATACATTATGTCTACTTGAGATGTAACTCAAACTTGAGATTGACCTATTAATACCGCCCATAGGCTACTATTATCCCGGAAAACAGACACCGGGAATTTTATTCGGGATTTTTTTCCGGAAAAAAATATGGTTAGGTATTATTTACGGGGGGGTGGGGGTGTTTAGGGATTTTAAAATTTCGTTAAATAAGGACTCATTTGGTGGCAGGGAGGTTTTTTGCAAGAAAATTACGCGGAAAATTTGAAAATTTAAGAATACTTAACCGCCATATCAAACGTGTATGTCACTGAATTCCTCCTAAGCGGCTGGACCGATTTTAATGATTTTTTGTGTCCTCAGGTGGGTTTGAGAATAGTTTCGATTAACAATTAGATCCGGTAGGTGGCGCTGTACTCGGGTTCTAGGATTTCATTTCCTTTTTAGGGCAGGACAACGTCTGTCGGGGCCGCTAGTTAATAATAATAAAAATATTTATTTGGCACAACATGAAAATAACAAAAATATTCTAAACAATGAGTGACATAAAATTGTTGGTGCTTACACAGAAATTTTTAAACAGTATTTATCATTATAATATACCTTTTAGAATTTCAAAATTACCGATATTTTTCATGAGAATATAAATAAGTTTAGATCTTTAATTTTTGCAACACTAAAAGTTGTTGCTGTGGATGGATAGATGCCTCGTATAGGTATTATATATTTGTTTGTCTTTAGTGCCAACTAGTTGCTGTGTAGTATTTAACTCTATAATTAATTTGTGTTGATAATCTTGTGACAACATAAGGCTTCTTTCTATCGACGATACATATAACTGTCCCTTTTTTAGATTTTGGAAACTTTTTTGGTATTATGTGTTTAGATACTTTGTATTGATTTGTTTATGTATATTCTACTGGTTGTTTCCTGTACTGCGATAAAATAAAATAAAAAGTACTATAGAATACCTTGAAATTAAGCTCAAACTGTATATTGTTGTAATAGAGTAGTAGACTACTTTTTTAAAAATAAATTTATATAAAATGTGTGTATGTCTTCTAAAATCTAGAGGAAAAAGAATTTTTATAATAAAAGTAATAATAAATGAGTTATAAAGCTTTGAAGTTTGGGGGAAGGGGCATCTGTCAGATAACAGAAGCAGCAGAATGTGACGTAGCCGAGTATCGCCAGCGATAACACTGCGTGCGTGCGAAAGAGATGACGCGATATCCCCACTACGCCCTCAATTTTACTCACAACAATATTTCGAATATGAATAACTGCTTGAGTGGTCAACCAATTTTGATTCTGATTTTACAGAAAAGTTCCATTTTTGTATTATTTTCTGTTACATAATAAAATGTAATGTACAAAATGAAACATAGAAAACTACTCTATTAATAAAAGTAATTATTTTGAAGCACTATGAAATAAATCATTGAAAAATGCTACACCATTACACAATATCCACAGCTCCAATTTCTTTACAGCTTCAGACCGTAGGTATATGTGATAAATTGTAACAATTTATCTTTAAATTCAAGTAAAACGAAGGATTTTCACCGTCGAGATATTCTGGGATTATGTATGCTTTTCTAAATCTTGATGCTGATAATACGAATAGTAGTTTGATCCTTCAGGTGCAGGGAATAGGTACTGACTGCTGAATGTTATGACGACGATATTTTTAGGTCTCCACACTCGACAATATTTGTATATAAATAATGGTATTAAAATCCCTGTATCGGTGTTGCCCGAGCGTTATGACTTGTCCTTATTTAAATGAGGCTTAAAAAGAGCGTTCACCATCCAGAAGGCAGCGGCTAGGCTGTGCCTCTGACATTGCTGAAGTCTATGAGCGGCGGAGTGCTTGCAAAAAGAAATAAAAAAATACACCTAGATCTTGGTCGCGATTTTACCGCGTGAAAGGCCTTTCCCACCACAATACTGCCTAAATCTTTATATGTGTAATTCTTCTGTCTGTGTATGTCACTGAACTCCTCCTAAACGGCTGGACCGATTTTAATGTTTTTTCTTGTGATTCTTCAGGTGGATTCGAGAATTGCTTACACTTACAATTCGGTCCGGGATAATGTAAAGCGGGACTTTTATCCAGGAAAAACTCGTGCGGGTGAAGCTGCGGGCAAAAGCTAGCCAGTCTTTAGATTCATGACGCCACATTCACCACGTCTGTGCTGTCTATTTTAAAAATTAAACTTAACAAACTAAATCTACTTATTTTCTATGGGAGAAAATTAGCAGGATATAATCGTTGCCTTTCCGTGTGCCACCTTTCATTAAAATCCTTACAACTCCAGCTGTTTCTGCGTTTACGTCTCACAAACATGGAAATATTTTTGCATTTATAATACATACATACATATACATATACACTCACGCCTGTTATCCCCGAAGGGGTAGGCAGAGGCGCAACTAGTGCACCCACTTTTCGCCGTCATTCCGTCCCATGATGTGATAGGGGGCGAGCCTATCGCCATATCGGGCACAAATTCCAGACTCCGGGCTGATACTGAATAGAAAAACTCAATATCACTTTGCCCGACCCGGGGATCGAACCCGAGACCTCAGCTTTGCAGTCGTACTGTAATACAACCACGCCACCGAGGTAGTCTATAATATTAATAAAAAGTTAGACGAGGTTCAGGACTACGATTAATACTCTCGTGTAAGTTCATATAAATTCTGGAGCAATCTAAAAATTATGATGTCGAGTATCTAAGTACGTAAATAAATCTCATGGAGACATTCTGGTTTATTTATCTAGACTATATCTTAGTTATTAATGCATTTTACTTTTTACAATTTGGAAATGAACATTGAATAATCCTTTCTTAATTCCTACTTACGCTGTGAGACGAAATCGTGTGTATTTATGTTTCTTGAGCTAAAAGTTGCGTGTTTGTCAGTCAGTTTGCCGGTTACCTAGTCATTATTATTAATTTTACCAAAGGAACAGACAATACTAAACTTTGTAAAAAAATTGTTACGTAGTACCTTTTTTCGTGGCATCGAATGAAGGGACGAGCATGCCGTTCGTCTGATGGTAAACGATACGATCACTCATAAACAGTAGCATCGCCATTCAGCACCTTGAGTTACAAAGTATTGTGTGGCATTCCACTGCGCTCGTCATCCTGAGACATAAGATGTTAAGTCTCATTATGTCCTGTAGTTACACTGGTTACAATGCCCTTCAAACCGAAACACAACAATGCATGCACACTGCTGCTTGGCGGTAGAAATAGACATCGCGGTGGTACCCACCCAGACGGACTCTTACATATGAGAGTCCTACCACCAGTAAAATACCTACAAATACATAATTAATACCTATGTCATCGTGGCTTATTTTTTCAGATAAACAAAGTGACATTCGCCCCGCTTGTGGTGTCCACGTTGTTCATCCTTTTGACGTCACTCCTGGCTCACTGTGCGCGGCGGCTCGTCCAGAAGTCGATCAAGGAACCCTTCATCAGGCTCCTGTTTGAGGAGGCGATAGCTGCCGCTGAACTCTGCGGGTGTTGCTTCGAGCTGATTATTGGTAAGGAAAAATGAATTCTATAGAAGATGTGATTAGGTATACAGAATTTGTTGAGAAGAAAATCACACCGCAGCCGGTACTACTAAGTACTAACGAAGCATTATAAGACAACATCAAAGTATGAACTGTCAAGAGTACAGTTTTGTATACTTTTTAAAGTAATCCTGGTAGGTAGTATTACTATAGTTTATACTAGATTTTGCCCGCGGCTCCGCCCGCGTGAATAAGTTTTTCCGCGATAAAAGTCCCGCTTCATAGTTTTTTTTTTTATATGGCCATCTTCGGCTCATTAGGGACGGCTGCGGGCTTCCTCCGACTCACGTCTAAGTTGTCGTCCGCAACCGCCCCTGCGCGTACCGCTTTTTTGCGGTCCTTTTCCTGTTGCGGGGGCTCAGAAGCCCCCGAAACACCGTACCGTGTCCGCCTTTTGGTGTCCGAGGCAGCGTGAGACACGCTGCCTCGGACATGTCCATCACGGGGGTCACAGAAGTTGGCTAGACTAATGGGTGGGTGGCACGTCCCGCCCACCCGTGACCCCCGGAGGCCCCTATTAGTCACCTTTTACGACAGGCAGGGGATACCGTGGTGGAATTCTCCAAACGCCCCCAATCCACAGGGCGGGAGACGTCGGTCAGTCGTCCACCCGACGCCTCCTACGTCTCGTCTGGCGGCGGGAGGGATCACCACTGCGCTGGCGATCCCTCTCGGCACTCTCCTTCCGCGAGAGGACCGCCTCGCAGAAGTGGGCCACCGCCTGCCAGGCCTCCCGGCCGCCGACCATGGAAGCGACCACGGCCGGCAGCGAGAGGTCTTCTCCGACGACTGTTCTGAGAGCGCTGCGTTCTTCATCCCAGGCTGGACAACACTCCAACGTATGTTGGGCCGTGTCCATTGGGCAGTTGTCACAATAGTGACACACGGCCGACTCCTCTATACCTACCACCCGAAACAGGAACTCACCGAAGCAGCCATGCCCGGTGAGCACCTGCGTCAGGCGGTATGTTGCCGCTCCGTGGCGCCTGTCCAGCCATTCGGCAAAGACAGGACGCACTGCCTCTACGACCCGGTGCCCCCACGACGGGGCCTCCAGCCTGAGACGCCACCCGCTTCATAGTTTCCCGGGATAGAAAGTAGCTTATGTGTTAATCCAGGACATGATCTATCCGCGTGCCAAATTTCATCGAAATCCGTTCAGTAGTTTTTGCGTGAAAGAGGAACAAACATCCATACATTCTTACAAACTTTCTCCTTTATAATATTATTAGTAGGATGCATTTGTAGCTACTAGCTGTTACTAGGACAGCCGGTAAACGCAATTAAGTCAAAATTTACAAACGTTTCTGAGTGCAATACAAACACGCGTCTTTGGCACTTTGTGTATAAGCCTTTATACAGTAACACAACAACTTTGAATAGCTCTTTAATTTATTTATGTAGATCCTAATCCTCGATCAAGATTGTGTAATATTCTGTTCCAGTTGCCGATAACTTTGGGGTTGCCACGTACGCGATATTCTTGTTTGCGTTAACGATCTGGTGGTCTCTCAACTGGGGAGATGCTACAGCCTGCCCTTACACCCATATTGAAGATGTTATCGAAGGTAATATAAAGGAAATCATCATTGCCTTACATACTGTGAACTTCATCTTTATTACTAATAGGTTGCTCGCGGCTCCACTCGCCTGAAAAAGAATTTCCGGTATAAATGTTTTCTCGGGATAAAAAGTTGCTTATATTAATTGTTGATAATGTAGCATTATATTGGTGTTTGGTCAAGTAGTTTTTTTAATTTTCCATTACAAATGAACTATAAAATCTTTTCTCTTTATAATATTACATGCATACATACATACACATATACATACATACCTACATACATGCATACATACATCCATACATACATACATGCACTCATAAATACATACATACATACATGCATACACTCACGCCTTATATCCGCGAGGGGTAGGCAGAGGCACAACTAGTGCACCCAATTTTCGCCATGTATATTCCGTCCCATGATATAATAGAACGCGAGCCTATCCCCATATCGGGCATAAATTCCAGACTCCGGGCAGATACAGAGTAAACCCAATATCACTTTGCCGAGACCTTAACATTGCAATCGTACCGTAATATAACTGCGCCACCAAGGCAGGTCTTTATAATATTAGTATACCTAGATATAGATGAACAGGCGTAAGTAGCTACTAACCCACTCTTGATTTCGTCGGAGCGCGGGTTAGCTATAAAGTTTTGTATGGACTATCAAGTTTTGTACTTCTAGATAATAGATATCTGAAGATATTTAAGGGAGGCATATGTTCAGCAGTGTACGCCATGTGGCTGATGATGACGATGATGATGCGATAATAGATTTGAATTAGGATGGGAAGCTTCATTTGTGTTTTTTTATTCAAACAATGTTATAAGACTTCTTTCTAACAAGATAATATACTCGCCTTCAATCATATTATGGGTTGAGTATAAAAAAATATAGAGATCAGGTTACACCTCTCGTTCATAATAGATACACCTATAAAATGTCTTTTCTGTGATACATACGTTATTCTTTGATGTATGATATTCCAAATTCAAACTTGTTTCACTTCCAGGCAAAGGCGACATCCGTAAAGCCTTCCTGAAGACCTGGGCTGAGCTGGCCGGCGGTCTTCTGGTCTTCAAATACGTGCAAATGTACTGGGCTTTGGAAATCTCTGACACGCACAAAGACAGGGCTTTTGAGGACTGCAAGGCAGATCTACAGGTCTGTATTCATGCATGCTTATCAAACAGGCCGGCATAATTATGTCGACTAGCGAGGGATAATCATCTCTTGTCACTTGACACTGTATTTGGCATCAAACTCCATTCATCATCAGGTGCAGGGGTTACTTTACGTGCTTTGTTAAAATGCTTCTCAAGAGTGATTTGCTTTTACTTTAACATGCTCAAACATAATGCAGTCAAAGAGAATAAAGACCCTAAATACAGACCCAACCCCACAAAGATTTATTTTCGAATCCTAATTAGCCACAGTGTGGGTGGTGCATTTTACTGCCCAGTAAAGCTAGTAGTGACCATAATAGGACTTGCGTCAGCTTGGTATTACAGTCCAAGTCCCACTAAAATGTAAAATTGTACTAGAGTAGTATCCTGTTTTTAGATCAAGATTGTGATAGTGATTAACACTAGCTCACGCATCTTGCTACACATGTTTGCTATTTTTTCTCTTCGGGCGCTATGTAGAGTCTACAAATAAAACTTTATTTGTAAATTAGTTTTCATTTAACATGGCCATAAATAGGTAGGAAATAACACAAAGTTTCAAACTTTTATTTGACATTCGCATTGTAATAATAATACCTTTACTTACTTTACTTTCTTCGGCGCTACAACCCTTTGTGGGTCTTGGCCTCTTCTACAATGGACTGCCATGCGCGACGATCCTTGGCTATCCTCCTCCAGTTGGTGAACCTTCTAATTGAATATTACGGTTCCGACCTCCATCATCTTTCCTACCTGCAGCATTATAAAATAAATAAAATAAAATACTTTATTCATCACGTAGGCGAACATAGTTGCACTTATGATAGTCACTTATATAACTACAGACATTTTTATTAGGAGTAAAATAAATGATGAAAAATAAAAAGTAAGAAGCCAGCTCGGGCTGGCAAGAAAAGCAATATGAGACAAGAGATAATTAACAAAAAAAATATATAATAATAGTAATAATAATGGGAGGAACGCGTCGCGATCCTCACCGGTGAGGACACTACAGGCCCTAGCCTAGCTAACCTACCATTGTTTGTACATTCCATGTTCCAAATCGCATGCTAAATCGGCTGTCCAGTTTCTTTAGCCGTGGTTTGTTTTTAAGCGTTCCGGTATTATTCATTGTAGACGTATTCGTAACCAGAGATTTTTCTCATGCTAGGTGGTTAGCCCTGCGATGGACCCTCCTCCTTTATCCAGGCTTGGGACTGGCAGTAACCCTATCACATACTGGCAGAGTAATAATAATATCAGCCTTGTATTATATACTGTCCCACTGCTGGGCACGGGCCTCCTCTACTACTGAGAGGGTTCGCATTGTTACAAATGAGTAAATAATGTTATTATCCTAACTATATTATTTGCTAGTTATCTTGAATCGTAATTATACTGTTACAAACATTTCGCTTATAGGACGTTTATATCGTAATTTATTTCGCTCGTGTAATTTGATTCCTTATCAATGAAACCGCAGTTTATGTCTTCATTTGTAATTAAGTTAGAATCCGCATTATTTAAGTCCCTTCTGAATTAACTGATTTGCTTAAATTACGTCCAAGTTATGGTTGCAAATTCAATTTCTTTTAGGGATAAAGTCATGCGTTTATCCGCAAAGGTGTCAGTAGAGATACGTCTATTCAACCATCGAATGGTGAGACGATGTCTACTAAAAATACATTTGTTTTATATATACAATGAAAGACATAAAAAATAGGTGCTCTCGTAGTAAAGCGCTTGACAATAACATTTCTCATTGCGTTGAATAAAAAAATATTACGAGGTCATGCGAAAATTAAGTGATGTAGGTACCTAAAGTCTTATAGTGGCCATTATCTTCAGTTTCATTCAAAGAGGAATGAATATCTACGACAGAGTTTGTTCATTGCTTGGTGGTAGAAAATCCCTATGTCATGGTAGGCGCTATCACCACTGAAGGGTAAGTGGGCTTAACCATATGTGGAAAATCACTACCAACGTGAAATTAATATTACGTAATAATGTATACTTTAATAACTTTAAACAACTTTCATAGATTGTTCTGAACAACTTCCTATAGCCAAAATGTGATTTTCCTAAGAGATATAGAGGGAAATATAATCTGTATGCAATCGTATAAGGCTTTATTATGACAGTAAGTGGTTCATTTCACGTATGCATGTAATGGTTGTTTGTTTTCCTCCGATGTGTTTGTTTTGGGCGTGAACCGTGTCCCGTCTTACTTTGAACCGGTGGAAATTCTTATCTAAAACAACTTGTTTAGATGTCACCTGTACGTCCTCAAATACATCGTGAATAGACCAGAAAATAAGAGTATCAAAAACACATTCCGACTTCGTTTTAATTGTACCTATTAACTAATTTTTTGGACTGCTTTAAGTCTGTGGTCAATACCTAAGGCTTTTGTATACATAAACCACAATGCTCAACCTTTAAATAACATAAAACAAAATCAAAGTGGGGCCTTAATGTAACTATTGAGTTGTCGCAACATGTAAAAAATTGCTTTCTTAACCCGGACCACTTAAAAATTTTTGCACACTTACATCCAAACGAATCGATGGAACGTTCCCCGATTCGTACACAAGTGGTGCTATAGCAAAACCTATCCAGACAAGGCTGCATTTTTGTAGATGCAAGCTCTAGAGTCCGTTAGGATACATTGTTTTTGTTTTCAAATGCTTCTGCATTCTGTACCCTGCTTCTATTAGTTTGCTTTTATTTTACATTCGTTTCGCTTGGCAATGCTGTAAAAATGTCCGGGTCTAATGGTAATGTAAAACAGATAAAAGATTTGTACGGATGCTGTTTAGAAATGTTTCTTGAAAACAAGTTTTATGTCAACAAACACAATTGTGTAAAAGATTACCAAAAGATTATTTGTGTTCAATCTTCATTCTAGACTATTGGAACGCGATTTGGATTTAAGGCCACGCTGATAAAATTTTATGTATAAAATTAATCTATAAAAATTGAGGGTCATCATTTTATCAACACATAAACTTTAACTGAATATGATATCAGTGAATTTTTGATCATATTATTACATAAAAGATTGATAATTTTCATCACAATTTATTTTCACTTGCCTGTCAGCCTACAACAGACTGTCGGCAATCTGTTGTAGCTGGTGCTACGTGGATTCCATTCCCACGTTGATCCAATTGATGCCGTATCCACAAATATTTATAGTGTTTGGTGCCACGTGAAAAGCTTTTACATTTCTTAATACATATAAAGCAATTTGGAGAAACGAATATTTCCGCGGTGGAAATCCTTTGGTAGAAGATGATACCACAAGGTTTATGTCTTGTGATGTCAGCATTATACGTTACTTTTGGATGTATTTCTTTAAAGGTACCGATGCTCTACGGCGCAGTAGTGGAAGGAGTTGCGACATGCCTCTGCCGCCTCGCTTCGAAATCTCTCGGAGACTTGAACCCTCGATTCGCGACAGCTATTGACTCCTTCATTGGAACCTCCTTGGTCGTGGCTGGTGAGTTCGTCATCGTATTGTTACATTTGCCATTCACAATGCTAACTTTTCAGACTAACAAGTGTTTAATAGGAGTGATTTCAATTGTGTGATAAACGTCCTTTTGGTTTCTTTTGTACATTCAACAATAGGATGAGATCTATTTTCAAAACCTTAAGATTCAATTTTCTCCATCTAATGCATATTCCATGTCCTAGCAACAACGAAAATATCCACGTTTTATTTTAAAAGAAATGGAGTTCAAATTCACCTCTAGGCCGCATTCTGACCTCGCTTCGCTTCACTGTTGCAGGGGTCCTCACTAGGCACAAGGTATTCATCTACCGCTATCAGGACACTAGTGCCAATGCGGACCTAAGCGTCTCCATCTTTTGCAAAATCCATTTAGGAAAAGGTACATTTAGATATTATATGGGACACACCAGTGAGGTAGGGATTGCTCTTGTTCATGACTCATTTTTGACCATCTTTAGTAAACGACTTGCAATATAAATTATTGTCAGGCAACTTTTTTTAAGCAAGTACGATATCTACGACTGCCATTATGCCAATCATGAAAAAAATGTTGCCTTAATAATTATTTTTGAGCTATTTCAATTGTAATAGGTAACATTTAAAATTAAAACAGCACAATAAAACTAAAATTAGCAAAAAAAAATGGATAACGAAAAATAAAATCAGCATAGTAAATCAAAACAATCTAAATAGCAAGTTTTCAGATCAGAAATTGCTTAAAAATCTATCCGAAATTACAAAGTAGAGCAATCTTGAACCATCAACCCACGCTCGTGTGTCTTTAAGTGTCCGTCATCATAAGTAGCTATAGGTGTTGCATGATTCACGTGAGGACATCTTGCATCATCATTCATCAACCATTGTTATGCGACATCAAAATGACTCCATATTTCGTCATTTCACTATGCTTATCTCACCTATGTGCGGTCATTATTGTTAATTTGTGCATTTTGTTCTACAGTATGTATGTATTATAGGCTATCGATAATGTTTAATATAATGTATATTTATATATTAATTTGCTTATTTATTATATCTTTGATTTTGAATCTATTTGTTTCGTTTGAAAATCTCTTGTAGTTTTATTTTTATTGTCTGTACGAATTTTATGTCCCTCTTCGGAGCTCTGAAAATTGCTTTTCAGACCGTGAGTTTCATTAAAGTAAATTATTCAAGCATGTGTGGTCAAGTTCACTAGACAGAGTTGTAAAGACTTTAAAAATGTAAAATAAATTGCTCACAGCGGGCCTTTAAACGGGATTAAAGGGTCTTCTTGAGCCTTAAACGAAATTTGTGGATCACTTTTTTACTGTTATATGTTTGCAGTCTATAGTAGAAGCTTTTCTGAAAACACTTTAAAGTATTCAAGTTGTTTTATATTCGAATTTAGGTTTTAAAACGAACGGATGTTCGCACATATCTGATAAATCTTTCTTTTTTACAAATTCTTTTTAGATACCTAGTACTTATTTTTTCTGAGTCACATTTATTGGGGCACAAATAATTTTATGTGTATACTATACTGAACACTTTCAACGTGACATTTTTTTTTTAAATCGGTTTAAAATACATTAATATTTAATTTGATTAAAATGCAGTATTGTTTATACAAGAAATTCCTTTAGTATTTTCTACTTTAATAGTACGAAAGTAATAATTAAAAATGTATAAACTTTTTCCTATAAACAACAAAAGCCTTGTATAGCTTTCTCGAATCTAAAATCGATTAGATGGGCTGTTAGGCCGTCTACCTCCAAGGCTCATAAAAATGTGCTACCTCTTGTTTCTTATGTATCACTTTAACATTCCCTTTCTTTCAGCGTTCGATTACTCTGGTGGGTACTTCAACCCTGTCTTGGCAACGTCCTTGAAGGCTGGCTGCGAAGGTCACACCCTCATGGAACATGCTGTGGTCTACTGGATCGGCGCATGCGCAGGCTCCATCCTCTCTGTCTATATGTACAAGCTACCTGCTATCCAGAAATTTGTCAGAGGAACAGATACAGTCGTCAACGGTGACAGCATTTGGGCTGATAAGGACGATTAAGAGATTAGTAATGCGACTGTGCTTAATCGAGAGATTTCAGATTTTGGAATTCAAAAACAATCAAAACCAAATCTCATTGATGAAATTATTAAAGATGTCATGGAATTTTCCTATCGAGAATTCTTCACTTCTCTTCACATGTGAAATGTTTTTCCAGTAGCTCCAAAGCTTAAAGAAATAAATGATGTTTCTAACTTGAGCAGGACAAACAGCTGAAGCACGGATTTTATTGCAAGAATTCAGCTTGAACCATTACGTCCTAAAGTTGTTACAGAAGTTATTCACTGGAATTGCCAAAGCTTTTGCTATATTAGGATGACCTCAATAGTAAAATAATGATGAGAACAAAGTAATTGCATGTAAGATTGTATTAAGCTCAGTTGCCAATGCCCGGGATGATGATTTATAAGAATGGAAGTGATTTTTATAAAGTGATATTCAACAGTCTAGTCAAATGTTTCACCTTCTAAGAGTTGCTCGTTTAATTTGTGAATAAAAGTATTATTTTTGTTGAGGCCTTTGTGATGTAATCGTTTATGAAGTTGTGTTGTTATAGGTTTTTATAAGTTGTATTTTGCAAAAATATAATAAGTGCTACGTACTCCCGTTGTAAATACATTAAATGTTTAATTTATTAATTATTGTTTTTGTTAATGTCTATTTGTTTATCCCCAAAAAAGATAAAGGTATAGCTGCTTCTAGTGGTTTTCGAACTTATTCCTATACCTATCGTAATACAGGCAAATCTGTCGGTAAATGGGTCACAAATTACAATCACAGACAACTCATCACTTGTCGGTGCCAATATAGGTAGTACATATATACAAATTTTAGGTGTTCGATCCAAAACCTCATTGTGCCCAGAAGCAGCTTATAATCCAAATACGGTACCACTAGATAATGGACTCACAGTATTAACTAAACTTACCGCAAAAACTCTATCATAACACACTTTCCAAGACTTAACATGTATCTCGATCGGTATTGATCGTCAGTTACTCCAGGATTTATGTGCACTCTCCCGTGGGATGACACAGTAGTCTTGTAACTCAGTTGCTTGTAACAAGATATTACGACCCTGATGGAACATAGCATGGATTAATCTGTGAAATGGAATGTAAAAGTATATGGCAATGTTTCTTCATCTGATATTTAAGTTATACTAGTCCTCCAGGGGACGAAATTCGACAGTCGAATCTACTTTATTTGTAACACATAATAAAAAATAAAAAATTGGTGCGTGTACTTATGTACGCGCGTGAGAAGTTATACTTCTTTGGCATGATTAAATAATTTAAAAAATTAATAAAAGAATGGGTGTGGGTGTCGACGGGTTCAAGGGGGGTCAATTTGGGTTGGGGTGTCAAGTGGGATCAAAATGGGTTTGGGGGTCAAGCGGTCAAATTGGGTGGTGGGGGGGGGGGATTTGGTTTGATGGGTCAGGGGGATCAAAGGGGTGTGGGGGGGCAGGTGCACAGTACAGTAGACCCGCCACACTAGAAGTTCCTTATAGAATAAACTGACGATATTAAGAACCTCCTTTAGTGAAGTCGGTTAAATATACAGTGTCATTTCAACATTGCGTTACTAAATGAAACCACATATTCAGCGTGACCTCTGCTAATATCGTGCAAAATATTATCCATGGGTAACGCATACTTTCGCCAATAATCCCGATCATAGTTTTATAGTTTTTTGATCACGCTGTGTTTTAGCGCGCTTGACTTTATTCAGTGAATCGCGTCACAGCTGACGATGTTATTACAAAACCTATAGGATTAAGAAGGGCAACTCACAAATTCACTTGCAATACATTCACTCACATAGCTGCAGCAGTACCGCTTGAGACGTGGAATTTGAAATAAAATAATTAAATTGCTACTAGAGCAGTCCCTACTCCGTAACTAATACGTAATAAATATCAACATGAAATAAAAAATTGTCATGTTATTGTATGAAAAGGAACTAATTATTTTTTAAGTGTTATGCTGTAAAGAAAAGTATTAATTCTTTAATAATAAACTTTGTTTTCGTTAATAAATAAGTTTACCTACCGAAATAGATAGGTACTAAACAACTCGCAGTCGGGTTATTAAAAAAGTTACAGGATTTTAATCTATTGATATCATATTTTTTAGATTCCGTATGATATTTCAACGTTCATTTTAATTTTAACATCAATATTTCTGGACGTCATGCCTAAAATAGGTTCACATAAATACTTTATACTACCAAAGGCCTTATTATGCCTTCTGTACCTTCTAATCTCTAGCTACATTTTGTAACGCGTCGGAGTCGTTGATCTTGTTACTAACACATTGAAACTAACGTGCAGATACCAACATGTTATGTCTCTTTCGCACGCCATTCATTACAAACACGCACTCAAACACGCTGTGTTGCCAGTATAAACATTTTAACCTACAAGTTTGCTAAAATGACACAGCTTTTCAAA
Organism: Lapara coniferarum; assembly: GCA_949316025.1. Taxonomy (NCBI): domain Eukaryota; kingdom Metazoa; phylum Arthropoda; class Insecta; order Lepidoptera; family Sphingidae; genus Lapara; species Lapara coniferarum. Next base: position 27,977,168 of record OX438927.1, read on the forward strand.
GAATCGGATATTAGTTTATTTATCACATGGATTTCTAACACACTTAAATAAGTGTATTAAATAATAAAATAACTAGGGTAATTATGCTAATGAAAAGTCTACTTAAACGAATACGCAGCAATATCTTTGTATTGTAAAAATAACATTACTTTAAGCAATAAAGCATACCAGAGCTCTAACATCATTTAATTTCAATATGCATTGTGGTACGGTTTAAATAGCATAGAACAATGTAAAACTAAAATTGCAAGATATTGCAGAATAAGGTAATAGTACCAAAGCTTGGTATCCCTGTGGGAACACGTGTAACACGAACATCAGCTGGCGGGGCCAACGATCGCGCGCGCCAGCGGGCGCACGGCGCACTTGTCGGCATGTTCTTTGTATAGGGCTGCCATTACCTAAATTGCCGACACCGGACTAACACGGCAAGAATCCCGGACATTTGGGCGATTTATGGGTTTATTCCCGGACACCTCTGACAGAGTACCCCAGTGTCTCCGCACCGCAATAACAATCGCAATTTTTTATTGTTCCTGCCTGAGTAATAATACCTAAAACTGGCGTTATTTACTAACCACTTATAAAGTGACTCGACCAAGTGCACAAAAATCCTTCTAAATGCCTATGTTTTACCTACTTACAATAATTTTGGTCATTAGTCAATTGAATATCCTGGTTATCTTAAATTAAGTTCAGTCATTACTCACTACACAATACGTACGTAAATGTTACTTATTCTTGACAAAAGTGTGCGTGTATTCTATGAAGTGGTAAAAATTAAACGTTTTTTACCCTACTAGTAAATTACGACAATTCCAGGTAATAGCAATAAGTACAAGTGATATTTATCAAAATGTGTAACGTGTCGAAATACATCGAGATTCGCGGTCCGGGATTCGTGGACTTCATGCCTGTGGCCCCGCACTGGCTCCTTCAGGCGCATGCGCCGCGGAAAAGCGGGGGACGGCGCGCGCGTCGCCCGCCAGTCGCCACTCGGCCACAGTACTCGGCACTCGTCATTTTGCCAGCGGCCACTCGCCCGGCAGCAACACGACGTGGCGTATGTTGATTTATGTACCGAATGTTAGGCCGATGCGCCCTATGTACTTACTCGTAACTATTGTAATTTCTGTTGTGGTAAACTATGATTTACATTTACAAAGCTCGTGAATAAAGTGTTAATGTTTCCGAGAGGGTCGTTGAAATGTCTTTTGTACTTTTAGGGATTACTGAGTAAATGTTCAAAATTCCAATTTTTCAGAACCTCGCTGACACTCGTATCATAACGGTAGCATCATAGTCGGTTTCACGAAATCGATCGACGAATTTGACGGCTTGAGCGTGCGATTCTTGCTGATGTATCGTGTGATAGTTGATAGAATCTTAGGGTTGTGAGGCTTTTTGATAAGTTACGTGCGGTGTACAGACTGTGACCATTATCGAAGATGCCACAATGATTTCAGTCTTCTAAAGGAGACATAACTGGCTCTGACAGAATCTAGTAAGTGACTGTTGTTTAGATTGACCTATGTGACCTGACACACAAGCATTGGTAATAATAGCGACCTCATCTTTTCGGTTTGGAATAAAGCTTCTTGGTTACGATGGCGCGATGTGACAGCTTATCGTTGCGCTCCGTGTGTGCATCTCTTGTTCGCGTGTGCGTGAGCATATTATCAATGAAACACAGACCTCAGTGCGATGTTGACGCTCCGACGATTTCTCGTTTACTAGTAGTGGCAATAGGATGTCTAAAATTAAAAGACCTTTTTTGTTATTTAATTTGTTTGAAAAATGTACTTCTTTATTTTACACTTATGGTTAAATTAATTAACTGCATGGTGTTTCTTTCAAATTGATTTTATCGCAGTTAAATTTATGTATACGGTTACAAAATGACCCTGTATACATATACATACATATCGACCCGGGGATCGAACCCGAGACCTCAGCTTTGCAGTCGTACTGTAATACAACTACGCCACCGAGGCAGTCGGTTAATAGTATTGAAACTAAAAATGATAATAATTTCGAGACTTGGTGAGCGGTTTAGCGGTCAGGTTCAACCTGTTACATTTGTGTTAGAGTGATGCGTGCGCATCTTAAAATGTCACTCGTAATTTTTTCATAACGCGCCTAAAGAAGTATAGCTTAAAAAATCTGCAATAACTTAAGTTAAGCCAAATCTCACACTCCTCAGTGCACGCAATATGCTTAAAAGGGGATTCAAAGATTTTTCTTCATGTAAGTGAAAGTATTTGTTTTTTTTTTTTAACAGTAACCGGAATGCTGTTCAATATATTGGATGTTGAGCACACAGATTATACATATAAATACAAATACTTAAAAGCAAAAATTATGAAAACTGTCTGATAATAATATTTTGTGAAAACTAAAATAAGGGCATCTGTTCCCTAGACACATTTTTTTTTACATTAACTCACTATAAATTACCTATTACGTTAAAACGTTACACGTGTAAAATAAAGAAGTTCTAAAACACATTTCATGTATTTTAAAACGATATCTAATAGTAATTACCTTGTAAGTTAAGCATAGATAGTCATATAGTATTACAATATTCCTAGTCATAGTCTGACAAGGAATATTGTACGCTTTACATTGATTGCTCAAATGTAATACGGGCGTGTAATGTGCCTGCGTAAAATTTCAGAAAAAATGTTGAAAAGGATTTTGTGGTTCTTCTGTGTAACTTCAGTGAATTCAACATTATTGGAGGAGAAAAATTCCAATCCTTCCGAGCGGAGTTTTGTGTCAATTTCTAAATGTATAAGTGAAATTTGTAAGACCTCACAAAATTTTAGATCAACTGCTATACTCTTATATGCAAACAATGAAACGGTCGAGGAGAAACAATTGTTTTTCAAAGAAATTATAAGCAAACTTTCTGGGAATATAATTCAACAGTTAATTATTGATGATTTGACGAAAATTAAAGATATTGCAGTAGCAGAAGCTGATTGTATGGTCGTAGTATATCTGAACAATTGTGAGTTATTATTGACTTTGAATTTTACTAAAATGGTGCATAATAAAATCAAATATTTATTCATCGTGCCACATTATCTTGAGACAGATTGCAAAGAGGATTTTATAGAAATTGGGAATAATGTTGCTTATAATGACGTAACATTCATGTTCAATAATAAAGAAAATGCTAAAACGTATACAATTTCAACATTTGTGCGTGAAGTTGATGACGCCACCTGTAAGGAAGTTGTACATGGATTCATAAACATAAATTATTGTCACAATGGAATACTGGAATCCAGCAAAGTTTTTCCTAACAAGAATCCAACAGACATAAAGACTTGTCCTTTAAATGTCGGCATTGGACAATTATATCCATTTTCCATCATTAAAGATAAAGAAAAACTAAAAACATTTGACAAATTATATGAATCACAAATAAGAGGATCAGATTTGGAACTAGTCAAAATAGCTGCTAAGCAGTTTAATGCTACATTGAATTATAATTACATCAAAAAGAGGGAAGAAAATCCTATTGGTCAATATGACTTCTTAACCTTTGTAGTGAATGGTAGTTTAGACATTTGCGCCGGAGGTTTTTATAGAATTTACGGTGATGTCGTTTCTTATTCCGGTGTTTATACCAGACAAGCTGTTAAATGGGTATATACCGCAGATAGAAAGGATAAATCATGGCAAAATCTTGTTTATAAAGTCAATGGTTTATACATATTTATGATTTACTACGTTGCATATTGTTGCATTTGGTGGCTGATTCGCAAATTTGATAAGCAATCTGTGTCTGCCGTAACTACTTCGGTTTACGCTTGGGGTGCGCTTCTAGGAGCCGGTTCTCTTCAAGATGCAAGATCACTTAAGCAGAAACTTGTAAACTTAATGTATCTGACGATGTGCCTACATTTATCAGCCTACATTGGAGTTCAATTGTACTCGTTTTATACAATCTTGGAACCTCCGGAAAGGCTCGAAACAATCAATGATATTATGGTATCAGACAGACCAGCGTATTTAATATCCGAATCGAAATACTTTATATTTGACGAGAAGTATATGAAATATGCCAATCAATCAAGAGAATGCGACACATTTTACGATTGCTACGAAAAATCTGTAGTTTATAAAGGCATGACGATACTTTTGCACGGATTCCTTACTAACTACCAAGCAAAAACGGCTGTTGACGACGAAGCTAGACTGCTTGGGACTACTGAAAATGTCCTTACTGTTTATTATGAAATGTTGATAAGAAAAAACAGTGCATATGTAGCTAAATTCCAAGATATAATAAAGAGATTATTTGAAGCTGGAATTCCTGAGAAACTCTACATCGAAGCAATAGGCCTAACGGTTGTTGGGAGAGCTAAAAGTGCAAGTAAAAATATAATTGCCAACAGTTATAGTTGTCAGGCAGGTTGTAGAATCTCTTTAAGTCAGTTAGACGGAGCTTTCTACATCTGGTTAGTTGGGTGCGGTATTTCATTTTGTGTTTTTATTGTTGAATGCATTCGTAAGAGGGAAAGGAGAGTATTTTTTGCAAACACATAGCACCATCGTGCCCAGGAATTCATAATCATAATAAGTAATGTCTATTAATGATGATGCAGGTGGTTATTTAAGGAAATTACGGTAATTTTTATTTTGGTGTGCTTGTTTTTTGTTAGCATAATAAGTATGTAATGAAGCATTTAAATCAGCCCAGCTGAATAAACTTGAGCGCCTTCAGAACTTTTGTATTAGGTTTATATTTGGCTTACGCAAATATGACCATGTATCTGAATTTCGAGACAAGCTCAAGTGGCTTCCTATACGTCGTCGCCGGAATGTTCACATCTTGTCCCTTCTCTACAGTATTCTGTTCAATCCATCCTCCCCGCGCTATCTTCAGGAACATTTCAGTTTCCTACATAGTAATAGCTCTCATTCTCTTAGGTCATCAGAGAATCTTACTCTAAACTTTCCAGTGCATAGGACATCATTCTATGATCGCTCCTTTACTGTAGAAGCTGTGCGATTATGGAATGCCTTGCCTCTCAATATCAGGCGTTCGTCCACGCTGGAAACTTTCAAATCTCGGGTGAAAACACACTATCTTTCGCAGTAACGCTACATCTTATTTTTTTTTTTTAATTCCACCATATTATCGTTTTATTTATTTATGTGATTTATTTAAGTGATATGTAGTATATGAGTATTTTATAGTGTGTAGTCTATGTACATATATGTGTATGTATATATTTATGTTATTTTATGTTACATACGTTTATTGAAAACGCCGCCGATTATTCTATTAATTTTATTCCTCTCCATGCATGGTTGTCTGGAAGAGATCGCTCTTAGCGATAAGACCGCCAATTTGTAACACCTAACTTAGTTTATATGACCTGTCCTGTGTGTTGTGGTGTAACAATAAAGTGTTATTATTATTATTAAATCGGATTATGCATAAAAACGCATGCATCAAGAGAAATGTAGAAAGAGTCTATAAAAAAACACAAGGAAGATTAATTATAACTAACTAACACCGTAGTCACAAGATACTTTTTTCCAAGCGTTAATGCCAATAGAACAGAAATGACACATGCGAATGACTTTATCTAACTACAAGTCTAGCACAAGGATACGTCATTCCTATAATTTTTTAGCACGTTTTTATTAGCTTCAGACGTATGTATGCATGTCTGTATGTATATAACTTACACTTTGAACATGATTTTGACCCACTTCAAAACGTCGCATTAAATCGAAATTTGGCATACTTATCAAGGACCGATGGCAATACAATATTTTAAACGAAAAATTATTTCTATTCTATAGGCGTTAAAACGTGTTGAAAAGCGTCTTGGATATAGGCCCTGAGCTTAGATAATTATAAAGGACTAGTCCAAAATTGAACCTAAAATTCTAACTGAGACAGTCTACATACAGGATAGAACTTCTAAAAACGAACCTTTTTCAATCAATCATTTAATTTTAAATACCTACGATTTAGAGATTAATGTAATTTCATTTTACTTAAAACTAGACTTAATATGAGCACTTTTAAAAAGTTAGTTATGAATGCAGGCCTCTAAAAATATTTTTTTAATCGATCCAAGTTCCATTTGTTCGTTTAATATCCCTAAAGTTAAACCTGGTTAGATTTTGAGGCCCAGCGGCACAAAAAGCGCACATCTTTTATATGCACAGCAACAAAGTCCATATTATTTAGTTGCGAAAATACATAAATACATACATAAACTCACGCCTTTCCCCTATTGGGGTAGGCAGAGACTATGGAGCGCCAAGTGCTACGATCCAAGCATACCTCTTTCGCTTCTTCCACAGTCATCAGTCTCTTCATACATGCTCGTCGGTTACGAGAACTCCTTATTTGACCCTTCCTCAAGAGGTCGTCAATTTGGTCCATAAAAGTACGTCTAGGACGTCCCCGTCCGACACTACCACTCACCTTCGCGACATAAATTTCTTTCGTTACTCTCCTTTCATCCATCCTTTCAATGTGGCCAAACCACCGAAGCATTCCTTTCTCAATCTTAGTCACTACATCTTCTTTCAATCCACATTTTTCTTCTATCACGCTATTCCTCACTCTATCACTTACTTTCAGCCCACACATACTTCTCAAAGCTTTCATCTCCACTGCATTTATCTTACTTTCATGCTTGCGAAAATAGTATAGTTGCGAAAATACTGTTTAAAATAATAAAATGAACATTAAACATTTAAACAATGAAAATGTGAACACGTAAAAACTTCGTTTAAAATGTTCCATTCTTAGGTTCCATTGAAATTGATACGTTATTCGTTTGCTATTCGGTTAATTAAAAAGTTGAATTTGACCAGTTTCGATGTTTACTTTTTTAAAGGAATGTTGGGCTTTGTGCACTGATGTATTGAAAACCCATACATCAATGGTTTTGTGTGGTAAACGATACGATCACTCATAAACAGTAGCAAAGCCATTCAGCACCTTGAGTTACAAAGTATTGCGTAACTAGCTTTTGCCCGCGGCTCCGCCCGCATTAAAAAGTTTTTCCGGGATAAAAGTCCTGGTTTATATTTTCCCGGGATAAAAAGTAGCCTATGTGTTAATCCAGGACATGATCTACCCGTGTGCCAAATTTCATCGAATTCCGTTCAGTAGTTTTTGCGTGAAAGAGGAACAAACATCCTTACATCCATACATCCAAACATCCAAACATCCATACATCCATACATTCTTACAAACTTTCGCCTTTATAATATTAGTAGGATATTCCATTGCGCTCGTCATCCTGAGACATACGATGTTAAGTCTCACTATGTCCATTCGTTTGAGAGCTACGATGCCACAGACAGACATACAGATACACAGATACACACCCTAAACTTATAACTCCCCTCTTTTTTGTCGGGGGTTAAAAATACGTTGAATCTATTATTTAAAATAAGATATTAAATTTGCTTTCAGGATTAATTGTACCTTGATAGTTTAAAATAGAGCGTGGGTTTGAAGAGTCGACTGTTTAAAATTAGTTTTAATTAATAGAGTTATTTTGGTACCAATAAAATAGATGTCAAGTGGTCGAATATTTTATCAAATCTGAATAACATAAATGCGAATGTGTCTATTTTTGTAAGAAGACGTAGAAACCGCTGAACAGATTTGTATGAAATTTAGAACACAGATAGAATATAGCAAGTATCCAGTAAACCTAACATCATTTCAGAAAGTAATTTCACGAGTATTCAGCGTCGTGAGCAAAACACTAGTTATTGTGTATTCGTGATGAAATGGTAGTTATTCGCAACGTTTATGAAATAGCTTCGAAATAAAAATACAATATTCAATAAGTGTAAAATGTTCTCCTATGTTAATAAAATAAATTGCAAACTCGAATTTTCTGTGTAAACTGTTCTAATAAAATATTACGTTAAAAAAAATGACTTTCATATTATGTTGAGTTGGAAATTATTATTGCTGGGTTAGTATTTTCTTTTATTTTTTCAACTGTATTCATATTTTATTCGTATATAAAATTTTGGTGTAGGTAAATGTAATTGTTCGCTTTACATAATTTTAGACACTGTTAAGTTTTAATATCGTAATGTAAAAATATAATATTTTTATTTAACTATGTAGTATAATGCGTTCTATGCTTCCAGTCAATAAATAATTATTTCCCGCTGTTTTCTCTGCGAATTTAAATGCTTTTGCTGGCGTTAAAACTGGAATTAAACTTAATCTATACTAATATTATAAAGCTGAAGAGTTTGTTTGTTTGTTTGTTTGAACGCGCTAATCTCAGGAACTACTGGTTCGAATTGAAAAATTCTTTTTGTGTTGAATAGACCATTTATCGAGGAAGGCTTTAGGCTATATAACATCACGATGCAACTATTAGGAGCGAAGAAATAATGGAAAATGTGAAAAATGCGGGGAAAATTATTCATCCTTAAGGGCTTCCATTGCGTGCGCTGCGAAAACGGTTCAAGATACCAAAAATATATGTATGAAAGAATTATTCCTCTTGAAATGATCTAAAAAAAAGTCTGCGACAGTATATGTCTATCTTTTAAGATTAACTCTCTAGAACCATTTTTATGGTAATCAAATTTGGTCGAAATTAATGCATTATTTGTTAAGAGTTGTATCAACGTCATAATATTAATCTTTATCCAAATAAATGTGTTGGATAGAGTGATGCAACGGGAAGGTTTTTATGTATGTACTTTTAGCCCGGAAAAACTTATTAACGCGGGCGAAGCCGTGGGCAAAAGCTAGTCTATTCATAAAGGAAGATGAAATTTTTTTTAAATCTTCTTTCAGTGGTCATCTATCACACAGCAGAATGCGCTTTTCCGATAGACATAGTAACTGAAACAAACAGCTACCTGAAGTCCAAGAGACCAGCGATAATCGCGATGATACCTGAAAAGGATCCAATCATATCCAGGAGAGACCACCATAATCCTGGTCCCCAAAAATATCACCTCAGCCACCGCAGAGTACCTTATTACTCCTTGAAGCCTCTTCAACGTCGCGGCGTGGTATTTGGGGGCAAATTGAAGGCTGTACCGAATTTGAAGAGTGCGGTATTTAAAACACGATACTCTAGAAGATTAATGTAGAATGCCTTTGGACATGCTCATGTGTTATGTGGGAAATACATTATTGGTTTATTGTTTCTTCTACTCCTTCTTCAGGTTTTGGAAGTCCACTACTGAACATAGGCCTCCCCCAAAGATTTCCAAACTTATGCTTATTCTTTTTTAATCTATACTAATATTATAAAGCTGAAGAGTTTGTTTGTTTGTTTGAACGCGCTAATCTCAGGAACTACTGGTTCGAATTGAAAAAATCTTTTTGTGTTGAATAGACCATTTATCGAGGAAGGCTTTAGGCTATATAACATCACGATGCAACTATTAGGAGCGAAGAAATAATGGAAAATGTGAAAAAAACGGGGAAAATTATTCATCCTTAAGGGCTTCCATTGCGTGCGCTGCGAAAACGGTCCTAGATACCAAAAATATGACTAAGAAAGAATTATTCCTCTTGAAATGATCTAAAAAAAATTTCCGCGACAGTATATGTCTATCTTTTAAGGTTAACTCTCTAGAACCGTTTTTATGGTAATCAAATTTGGTCGAAATTAATGCATTATTTGTTAAGAGTTGTCTCAACGTCATAATATTAATCTTTATCCAAATAAATGTGTTAGATAGAGTGATTCAACGGGAAGGTTTTTATGTACTTTTAGCCCGGAAAAACTTATTAACGCGGGCGAAGCCGTGGGCAAAAGCTAGTACGTAGATAAGATATGTAGGTTTGTTTGTGAAGATTATAGAGCACGATAGATAGACAACGAAAAATAATCATCTATCTATACACACTCATATAATCACGCCTTTTTCCCGAAAGCGTAAGCAGAGCTGCAACTAGTGCACCAACTTTTCGCCGTTTGTATTCCGTCCCATTAAGTGATAGGGGCGAGCTTAAAGCTAACTATCTAGGTCTCAAGAAATTCCTATCTATTCATCATAATAATTAAATATTAAATTTTATTACCACTCAATACATTGTATAGTACCACAGGTGGCTTATCCTAGATTATGTAGAACTGTAATTAATAAGTTATTATTACTAATTAGTGTCTTGTTTTATGGCAAATTTCATCAATAACACTTTGTGCAATTAAATGAGTTTTTTTCTTTGTTTTCAATTTCAGAATTTTTAAATGCGACGAAACGTTAATTACTATAAATAAGGGTTTCACTCACGTATTCTTGGTCATAATCGCCGATCAGTTTCGACCTATTAAGTAGATCATCTTCATAGGCGAGTGCTAAGAAGACGTCGCGTCGCGGAAGCCTCTTGATCACTGTTAGCCGCCCGCGCCCGCGCAGCCGCCCGGCTTGTCGGCGATTCTGACCAAGAATACGTGAGTGAACCGTTATTTCTAGTAATTAATTTAATATGTGTTGCGACGAAACGTGTTGCAAATTCTAAATCCTACTAATATTATAAAGGCGAAAGTTTGTAAGAATGTATGGATGTTTGGATGTATGGATGTTTGTTACTTTTTCACGCAAAAACTACTGAAGGGATTTCGATGAAATTTGGCACACGGGTGGATCATGTCCTGGATTAACACATAGGCTACTTTTTATCCCGGGAAAATATAAAGCGGGACTTTTATCCCGGAAAAACTTTATAAAGCGGGCGGAGCCGCGGGCAAAAGCTAGTTATCTATATTATTGGACATTTCAGGGTGACGTCACGTCAGTAGATTGATATAAGCAAGATGAGGAAATAATATTTAGCGTTCCTTGCATGAAATGTGGCAGGTCCCTCACATTAGTCGGCTTGTCTGGATAGGCTAATAATAATGATAGGCCTGTCTGTAGTAGTAATGTCTGTTTCTGTGTGGTTTCTGTCATCAAGACGTAATGTGCATGCATTGTGCTCCGATTTGAAAGATTTTATTCATCGCACCACTGGTTTATAATGAATAGTAGTGCTCGCGGCTCCGCCCGCGTGAAAAAGTTTTTCCGGGACAAAAAGTAGCCTATAGCACTCAGGAGTTATGTACCTTCCTATTAGTGAAAGAATTTTCAAAATCGGTTCAGTAGTTCCTGAGATTAGCGCGTTCAAACAAACAAACAAACAAACTCTTCAGCTTTATAATATTATAGTGTAGTTTTTAATGACTCACATTGACCACTACAATGCAGTTTTGAGTATAATAATTATTTACTGAATTAGAATCGTAAAATTCTTCATGTTTCTTAGAAGTATCAAGGCCATTATTATTTGTAGCATATACCATTTAGTTTTCAACATTTACACTAATGACCAATAAAAAAAGTATGATTTAACACGAAGATGTAAATAGAATTTAATTTATGGTCTCACGACACCTCCCAAATATTCTAGAATGCCAAAGAAGAATGTCAATGCCATTTATGTTTCAATGTGATCGCAACCTTTCCGCTTGACCGAATTTCGGCTTTGAGAACGTACCCTCCAGTTTAGGTTTTAACCCGAGCTATGTTACTAACTTTGGTCCGTCATCTATTCTAAGTGAAATAGTTTTGGAAACGTATGTATTTGATTCAAAGGATTATATGGCGGACCGGAATTATTACTTAATCTACATGCTGGACAAAGCTTCCTTTTGAGAATTAGCTCCTAACGCTGTGTTATTTTATAAAATTTAAGTTATCGTTCTCCAGATTAAGTTCTTGGCTTACCATTACACTACCATAAATCAATAAAAAAAATCATGCCAGCCTATCTTTTTTAAAGTAAGAGTCCGTCTGGGTGGGTACCACCGCAATTTCTATTTCTACTGCCAAGTAACAGTGTGCATGCACTGTTGTGTTTCGGTTTGAAGGAAATTGTAGCCAGTGTATCTACAGTACACAATGAGACTTAACATCTTATGTGTCAGGATGAAGAGCGCAGTGGAATGCCACGCAGAATTTTGTAACTCAAGGATCTGAATGGTGTTTCTACTGTTTATGGGTGGTCGTTTCGCTTACCATCAGGCGAGCGGCGTGCTCATCTCGTCATTCAATGCCATAAAAAAAAAAGAAAAATCCCTTTACAATCTTACTATTAACACTTGACCGAAATTTAAAACCGTTTCACGTTAACGCGAAACAGAAAATCATTGCAATATCCTAGAACGCGGTAATAGAAGGAACTTTATTAAAACTTTGTGATTTCATCTAAATAACATGCCCTCGGACCTGCCTCAAAGGGATCTTTTCACTAAGTTGGATGGAGTCACAAAAACGGGTGCAGAAGGTTTGCTTATAACAGAATTCCGAGGTATCAAAAATATTTTAAATTTTTTTAGAAAGACTGTCGAGAAATTAGTAAGTGTATCACTTTACTGTAAACTAGAATAACATGGAAGCTACACAAACAGTTTAGCAGGAAAATGATGTTTCATTGGGCTCTAAATCTCATTGGATGCAAGAAGATTCAAAATCGAAATTATTGAGTATCAATTTATGATGATTTCATGATGTCATTGCGCCTTTTTGTGTGTACTTATAGCTGGTTATATAGCAACTCTACCATAAAACGTGAGTTTGTGGAATGTGGGCTTAGTTTTTAAAATTACAATATTCTTTTTGCAGAGTCATCGTCAGTTACTTCGATACTTTAACACATTTTTTTTTATTACTAATTCATATTTACTTCGATACTTTAACACAAATTAGATTACTAATTGTAGCGACACACGTATGTAGAATTGCATAGTTGCATTTTTATATGCAGGTTTGTTTAGCGATGTTAAGTTAGTGTAGTCACGCCCGGCACAATGTAGAGTCGTTCGTAATAAATGTTATAGTATATGTATGGTTTGATTTAATATCACCTAGAGACTTCCAATGAACACCTACACGCAATAGAACTCTTAAATAATTCATATTTACTAACGAATTAATGAAAGTTAAGCAGCATACAAACTATTTTTCTTGTTTACCCCGGCATACCAACGAGTAAAAACAATTTACCTACATCTAATCCTTCTGCAGGCAAACGCGTTTGCGGCACAAGTTTACGGTCGGTTCGTCGCATTCAGTTTCAACAGGGAATAGTTTTAATTCGCAGGATCTCAACCAACTACTTTATGGCTTAAAGAGGAATTCCTTGATATTACTCGGATATTTTTAATTAAACTTTCTAACAGTTTTATCTTGCTTTTATGTATAGGTACTAGTATCAATATTGATTTGTATTGGCTATTTAGGCATATGTTCTTTTTGTTATGAATGGCAAAAATGACAGTCATACAATATTGATACATTGCAAATATATGGATAGCATTAGCGATAAAATGATGACCTTACGCAAGTACTATTGATTTGGGAACTGACTCGATTAATTACGCCTGACGCCGCAAATTATGAAGGGTGCCTGTTAAATCGAGAAGGATTATTTAAAGAAAGAAACATTTATTTCTAGTATTTAAAATTATATACAAAACCTATAGAGTTCTCCAGGGTGTTAAACATTATTTTATTTAATTTTGCTGAAGATGGTCTTCTTATACTCGGCGATAGTTGGGAATGAAACGGATGGGGTAGATAAACGTCCCCAGCTTTGAATCGTAAGACTTTTCGAAAATTCATGGGTATTCTGGTGTAACTATCGCTCAATCTATATACTGAGAATACTATACAAGTATCTCGGAGGTTTTTAAAGTCTGCCAACCCTCACTAAGCCGCGCCGGCGTGGTGGACTTAGCCCTAAACCCTCTCAGTAGTAAAGGCCATCATGGTCCGCCGTAGAACAGAGTAAAGGAGGCACATGGTCCGCCGTAGAACAGAATAAATAATACAAGGCTGGTGAATTATTAAAAGTAGTTTCTTATTGTTCACCATTACCTAACCAAAAATCATAAAAAAAACTGAATTATCAACTTCAGGATCTAAGATATCTCCATTAGACCAGTAAGCCGCTCATACATTTTACAGTGATCAAACATTGTCAAGTTTGAACGTCTAGACGATCCGAATGCTGCGTATTCAATGAATGGCAAATAGAATTGCAAACAGATTACACGTTTCGTATGGTTACCTACAGGTGTTCCTCTAATTTTAGCTGGTAATAGTGTGTGATTGAAGTAATTTCTGTTACTTTCGATTTGTTTATCCTTCACTGAATCCATCGGAAAATATTGGTTAATACTTTCAATTGATTGACTTGTGTTTTCTTCCATGGGAAAGTTTTTAGATAATAAATAATCTATAGTTGAATGTCGTTGGTTCGATTGCATCGTGTTGTTTTATTTCAAAGAAGAATGCAATAAAACAGCTATTACTTAGAAGATGAATTAATGTTTCTTGCTAAGACATAATTGTAATCAACTTCAGTTATAATTATTATGTGTTAGCTGTCAATTTATTTGTTAGCTATCAATTTATTTATTGAGGGTAGTAACCAAATCCCCACCGACCAAATCCCTATAAAAGGAGTGGCAAGCTGTCTGAAAGAGCATTCTGTTGCGAGACGTGCACGCGAGAACATCAACTTGGGAATTTAGTATTCTGGTAAGATTTTGTGACCTTCTCTTTGAAAGTTATTTCTATTAAGTGCAATTTATGGTTTTCGTTAACAATTTAGTATTTGTTAACCATTGTTGATTATTTTTTTAAAGTAAATTTAATTAGAATGCTAACATCAGAAGTGGGATAGACAATGCCCACAGAAATAGATTATGCTCAATACATATGTACGCTATGTGGAATACGTACATGGTACGATGGAAATATTTGAATACCCGCAATTTACGCGAAGAAAAATAAATTGCACTGAGAAATATCGGGATAAGAGCTAGTCTGCAATGTGAATAAAAGTAGTCGTGTGGTGTACAACATAGCCATCGCATATACGTTCGTGATGATGTCATGTGTATACGACTTCGAATGAACAAGTGTTTACGTGTACCACGATTAAACTGTTCGTGCTCAAGCGTTGTTTTTGGTGTTCAAACGTTCCTGTTGGTGTGCAAACGTTCCTGTGGTGCTCGAGCGTTCTGGTGGATGTGCAGCGTATGGTGTATCGCGGTTGGTGTCCTGGGCAAAGTGACTGCGCGGGTGGCAACTGGCGGTTGAAGCTAATTGCTCCAGCACAGAATGTTCATCGATGACTGTAAAGGAAGTTTGGTATCGTATGACCCATAACCCTTCTCTGAGGGTTCTGGTTTCTTTTATTTCTTGGTAACTTGTACAAATATTGAAATCTTGTTTAACAAGGCATGTGCAGACATGGATTAACGAGCAATTCGTGGTTATTGTTGGTACAGAGCTGTGCCTAAACTTAAGGACTTGGAGAATTAAAAATACCTGTTGTAGTAAACAGTGACTGTACATGGCCTTGGTTGACAAGACAAGTGACCTAGGTGCATAGTGTTCGGTCTGAAGGATAGTTCACCACTTTTTGACCACTTTGCTAGTGGATTTACTTGTTGTAGTAATGAGATGGCTGTTCAGAAAGTTTAACGCCAGATTTTATTTAAGGTCAGAATAGGCCGAACGGTGTGTTGATGTGATTTTCTTTGATTGCAGAGAAGTTCACCCAATGTATTCACATTAACGGTCCTGTAAAATAAGGCCTTTAAAAACCATATGTGGGAAGGCTTCTTCAGATCATCAATGGAACCCCTCTTAACGGAATCGCAGGAGTTTGTGAAGATGTGCGCTATGGATTGTTGTATTTTCAGGGCGAACCAAAACAAAACTCTTGTAAGGCCTAGTGTGGCATAGAGTTGGATGGGAATAGACTTGACCGACTAGGCATGCAATGCCTGAATAGCTCCAACATAAGCCATTGAAAAGTTTGTTTCGTGTAAGTCCTTGTGTGGCATCGACATACGTTTGTTTCGTGTAAGACCTAGTGTGGCATCGATACGTTTGTTTCGTGTAAGACCTAGTGTGGCATCGATACGTTTGTTTCGTGTAAGACCTGGTGCGGCATCGATATGTATGTTTCGTGTAAGACCTAGTGTGGCATCGATACGTTTGTTTCGTGTAAGACCTGGTGCGGCATCGATATGTATGTTTCGTGTAAGTCCTTGTGTGGCATCGACACACTTTTGTTTCGTGTAAGACCTCGTGTGGCATCGAGATACGTTATTTCATGTAAGATCTTGTGTTGAGACGTTTTCGTTTTGTATCAACTGAAGATGCGACTATAATTAGAGCTCGTACCCGAAGCAAAGAACAATCTTTGCGATATAGATCCTCCGATATTGGGAGATAGCATCGGCGACTCTAATACTTCAGGAGGTGATGGCGAAAGGGCGTTTTGGGGGTGCTGTCTATTTTGTAAAATACGTGATCGAGGACGACCACATTGTCAGGAGAGGCCGTGTTAGCTGTCAATTTATTTGTTAGCTATCAATTTATTTATTGAGGGTAGTAACCAAATCCCCACCGACCAAATCCCTATAAAAGGAGTGGCAAGCTGTCTGAAAGAGCATTCTGTTGCGAGACGTGCACGCGAGAACATCAACTTGGGAATTTAGTATTCTGGTAAGATTTTGTGACCTTCTCTTTGAAAGTTATTTCTATTAAGTGCAATTTATGGTTTTCGTTAACAATTTAGTATTTGTTAACCATTGTTGATTATTTTTTTAAAGTAAATTTAATTAGAATGCTAACATATGATAAACACACACATTCACGCCTCTTATCCTCAAAGGGGTAGGCAGAGGAGTAACTACTGTACCCACTTTTCGCCTTACGTATTCCATCCCATGATGTGATAGGGGGCGAGACTATCGCCATATCAGACACAAATTCCAGACTCCGGGCAGATACTGATTAGAAAAACCATATCACTTCTCCCGATCCAGAAATCGAACTCGTGACCACAGTATTGCAGTCGCACCTTAATACAATTACGCCACCGAGGCAGTCATTATGATAAACAAATTTTATACAAATAGCCCAATGAAATCTACGATGACTGTATTTATTGTTCATATAGGTACATAACGAAATACAGTAAAATGTTTGTTTCCAAGTGGTATCGAAAAATACTGAGTAACATATTCATGATTCTACAAAGGAAATGATTTCTGTTTTCCGGCACCGAAACTTGTATTTTCGTCGCCCGCAGTGTTATTTCAGTTCCTGGGTTTCTGTTTATTTTGTACTAGCTTGTAGCTACATAAAAGTATTTGAAAAAGTCGCGTCTATTCAAAACTAAGGAACAATGTTCAAGTTATGAGGATATTTTTCAATCGTATGTTTTTAATGAGTTGAAAAACTGTTCGTAAGTTATCATTATCGTTCATAGAAACCCTGATCATCCAGTTTTTCGAGTCTCTCACTCCAACTAAAACAAACTTCAATTTAGAGTCAATATCGATACCACATCCACCAAGACAGTAAGTAAGTACGTTAGTCAAGGTGTAAATTTCGACGCGTCATAGTTACGAACTATTCGTCGTGGTAATAGGCTTAGGATCCAGTTAGTACAGCCAATGATTATTCAAGAACAAAAAGAACAAGAACTAGCGTACACAGTAAAGTTAATTAATGTGATAAAATTAGCTTGTAGATTGAGAGATGATGTAGCATTCTAGCGGAATCGGGATAGCCTTATTAAGAGCGGAACGGACTGCCGACACGAATGGCCGCAGGTTCAAAACCTAAGGGCACGCGCCTCTGACTTTTCTAAAAAGTTATGTGCGTATTCTTTGTGAATTATCGCGCTTTAACGATGAAGGAAAAACATCTTTTAGAGTTTCGAAGGTATGTGAAGTCTGCCAACCGTATATTGCCAGCGTGGTGGAGTTAGGCCCCAAGCTATTCAGTAGTAGAGGATGCCCGTGCTCAGCGGTGGGCAGTATAATACAGGGCTGGTATGGTAGCATTCTAAAAAATAAATATTTTTTAAAGTCAGTCCAACAGGCCGGGATTATTATGTCGACTCACGAGAGGTTATCATTTCTTGGCAGTCGACACTATTTGGACCATAGTCCACTTACCATCAAATGTAGTGGGATTACTCTCCCGTTCCCATATAAAAATGATCCAAAGATTTTAATTTTATATTATGATTTTTTATACATAATATAAAACTAGAAAAAAGTTTAGCGACTCGTTTCGGTTTACTTACTCCTGTAAAGGGGTAATGCTGAGTTAGTAGTTGTAATAACTGCTAACAGATGTCGCTGGTCATCTCCTTTAAGAGAATTAAGTACGGATCCTGAAATTGGCAATCGATGGCGGGGTCGGAATAGCTCAATTGGAAAAGCACCGGCACGGTACGCCGGAGGTCGTGGGTTCAAATCCCGCTTACGACTGTTTCTTTTTCAGGATTCTATAAAAATATAACAAAGATTTTAATTCCTTTAAATAAACAACCAAGAAACATTATCTTCAGCTTTATAAATGAAGGGTTAATGGTTTAAATTTCCTTACGTTATCTCGACCATTGAGGATCAAGTCAAAGTTTTTATGCCAGCAACTGACTTTACGCAGACAGAGTCGCGAAGTTAATAAAAGAATGTAATAATTATCGCCATAAAAGAAAAGATGAATCAAAGGTTCAAACGCATGTAAAAAGTTAAAATGTAAATTGTATTAAGCGTTCCAAACATCCATTATTAGAGTAAAACTCACGGCGAGTTATGAACGAGAGAATTTACTTTTTATTATACTGGAATAAAATGAAAGCGGAAGTGCTAAAAGAATTCCGTAGTAGGAAGCGCGTTCGTTGAAGTTGCCAGGTTATTAAAAATGCCGGAAAAACGTGGATGTAGCCCGTCTGGATTTTTAGGAGAGGCCTATGATTAGGCTTTATGTAGCTGATAATAATAATGGTGATAATGATAATTTCGATTAATTTCATAGTTTATTTTTGTAATTTTTTTGTCCGTATACAATACAGGTAGCTTTTTAATTAGTACAAATATAAAAGTTGAGGAATTGTTGAGACTGCGTGTAGTCAATACACACACAGGAGTATTTGCACACTGTTATAATAAAATAATTGTAATCGAACTGAGAATTTAAGTCGTCGTGGAGACGGGAATCAAAGCAGGGCTCTCCGTCTAGGCATTCAGTTCTGCAACAATTAGGCTATCTAATATTGCAAAGTCGGTTTGGTTTAGCTTTTAATATAAGTGAAAATTATTGAAATAAAACTTGAAACTAAAAGTGATTGAAATAAAACTATTTTTACCCGACTGCGAAAGAAGGAGGGTTATGTTTTTCGAGTGTACGTATGTATTTCCATGTATATTTGTTTGGCACGTCCCTGAGCCTAAATTGCTTGTCGTATTTTTATGAGAGTGGTGTCAATAGATTCGTCTTAGTCACGAAAGTGACACTGAATACATAAAAATAAAAAAAAACAAAATTTAAGGATTTTTGGCGGCAAAAAGTAATTTAAAAACATATATATTTACAAAAAGTGCAGTAAGTTTGTAAACACTGTCAGCTAAGATTATTCAAAACCAAAATAAAATTTTCAAATTGAAATCTTGTTTCAGTTCTTCCTTGAATTTAATAAAGATAGACAGATATTGACGTAGTTGGTTTTTTTTTCACGGATTTTATCGCGGATTATTCATTTATATTTTCTCCCCACGTTTCGAAGACTTCACAGCCTTCATGGTCATGGGGCGGACTTGAAAATGAAAATCGGGTTGAAATTTATAATTATGGAACGATGCGCATTATCTTTATCAAAAATAAATAAGAGTGGTCTCTAAACTTTTCTACTAGTGTAGTTTTTTATCAGTTATGTGAATTTTATGTATTTTACTTTTTATACTTTCTCTTTAATTAATAAGCTGGTAACCCCAGGAGAAGCTATTACCGAGACTTCTTGTAGAAAGAATTTAAGGTTAATAAAACAGAGTTCACTGTATTTCAAAATGACTTGAAGCATTTTTAGAATGATTTTATTCCTTTTGTTTAAATCATTTGATGTTTGCAAATGTTTCAGATGCTTTTTTTCATTACTATATTCAGCGCAAATTTTGATAACTTCTGTATGATACAATAGGGTCGATTCTTTTTATGGTTTAAAAAAAGGTTTATAAATATGCTTATTTTATGCAGAAGATCAGCAAAGCAAGTTCTTAATGGAAAATTGTTACAAGTAATGGGCATTTTATTTGAAATTTTATATCTCAGGGTGACGAGTGCAGACTGCAGTGGAGTACCTATCTACTACATATATTCTCTTTGGTGCTTAGTAATTCAAAGTTCTGTATGGTGTTGCCACTGTTTACTGGCGTTCGAATCGTTTACGATCAGGCGAGCGGCATGCTCATCTTGTCATTCCAAAGCAAAATAAACTAAAGCGAGCTATCAATGATCCAAGGAACTTGGATATTTGTTTGATAATTTCTGAGAAATTTTGTTTTGAATCAATTATAGACATCTGGTTCGTTGTAAAGGCTTATTAAATATCGTTTATGGAAAACATTTTCTCGTTCCAGTTTCCTAGAGTGATTGAAAACTTCGATTAAATTGGCTGGGGAGCCGGCGAGCCATTTTGGTGTTCTGGGCGAAAATTTATGGTTGAGAGAATACCAGTTTCAGAGATTGTTCAAAGCACTTTCCAATATCAGATACTAAGCCCACAGGAGTGACATACGCTATCATGAGTGGTTTAAGCTCATTTAAACAGCTCAACATTACTAACAATTAATTGAACGCCGTCTGAACATGCACAATAGCGGGGCAATTCTCGACCGTGTTGATGTACATTCGAGTCTTGACGAGATATTAAAAAAACGAGTACTTATGCGAGCGATTATTTCTGGCAATGATTGATTCTTCTAAATGAGGCTTTAAGCCTCATTAATACCTAATAATGTTATCATCATTGTCTATTTGCTTTTGACAAATTTGATTTAGTTTGTAGTGTAGAAAATCGACCTGTACCACATTCTCAATTCGCATCATTTCCTCTTTATTACTATGGTAGAGGCACGACGTAGGTGTACATAATTGTCTGTAGTTGGAATGAGTAAGCTCGACCGGGGTAGTACTACTGTTTTACAGATAACCAACGTGAAATTACAGCTTTTTATAGCAGTACACGAGTGGCAGCCATTTTGTAATTCTGGCTACTTAGCGTCATAACAGCAATTGCGGTAATATACACCGAAATTTTGTAGAGCCATACAGAAATCACTTTACTGAGACTTAGCAAAACCCGTTAGAGTATTTAGGTTACAACTTGTTCTACATCGAAACAACTTCCAAAAATTTTACTTAGCATGAAGTCTTTAAAAGACTGTTTAATTTTCATTGCTTTTTTAAAACTGGAATGAAACTGCTACTGTAACAGCAATAATTCTACTGTATTCCAATATATATATTTTTATTGAAAATGTTGTACGTTAGCAATAGTAATATCATCCAGAATCTTGAACTACAAAACTCTGCGAGGTATGGAACATTTGTTCGAAAGGTTAAGGGTATTTTGGCTTCAAAATTTAAACGAAAACAACAGTAAAACAGTGCTAGGTACCTCAAGCTAAATTAGATCATTATAGATAATTAGTATACGATCTAAGGTACCTAAGTAATAATTTTGTTGCTGAAATGTCTCTACAAAAATTAATAGTACCTACTACCTACCCATATGGACTTATTTATAAGAGATCTTTTATCTAGTAGATCTTCCTTTTATCTTTTTTCATACATCCTACTATCCTACTAATATTATAAAGGCGAAAGTTTGTAAGAATGTATGGATGTTTGGATGTTTGGATGTATGGATGTTTGTTCCTCTTTCACGCAAAAACTACTGAACGGATTTCGATGAAATTTGGCACACGGGTACATCATGTCCTGGATTAACACATAGGCTACTTTTGTCCCGGGAAAACATAAAGCGGGACTTTTATCCCGGAAAAACTTTTTAACGCGGGCGGAGCCGCGGGCAAAAGCTAGTAAATTATAATATCATCTAATTCTGATACCTTCTCGAGGTTAATGACTCACTTCATTACGTAACTTTGATAAGAATAATAGGAACTAGACTTTAGACCACTGGAGAGTTTAGACTTTAGACCACCACGCTGGCCTCGTGCGCGTTGGCAGACTTCAGATACCTTCTTAATTATTTTTATGAATAAGTACTCATGTAGATTTCTTCACGATGTTTCCCGTCACCGTTAAAGCGAACAATAATTGGTAAACAATACACACATAACTTCGAAAAATCATAGATGTGTGCTTTGGGTTTTGAACCGACATCCGTCTGCTCAGACCGTTCCTTTCCCAACTAGCCATCTTCCACTTACAACTGTCTAGTTGGTAAAACCTCATTTAGACAGATCAATTATTGCTGGCAATAATCGCACGCAATTATTGCTGTAAAAGTTACCCTGTCTGAACATACGCAATGGCCAACGGCGAAGTAATTTTCGCCCACGTGGACGTATAGGAGTCTTGTCAAATATGCTGCTCGTTCTGAATGAGGCTATGTTTTCATTTTGTTTAACCTATACATAATATGTTTGCGAAAGTATTTGAAAATATTTGGATTGATGTAAGCGCAGTAACCGTTCAAAGATTTAGATTGGCAGTTGGCACACATAAAGACCAATAAGTACTGTATATATCTGAAGAATAAACAGTGAAGTTCTTATTCCGGGAATGGTGTTACTTGTGGGAATATTCATGGATTAGAACCATTTTACTTTAGGAAAGCAATCATAGGTGTAAAAACGAAATTATGTTTTTATTGTATGTAACCTCTAACCTCGAAATCTATACAGTGAAAATATTATTTTTGAGATAGTTTATACAGGACGGAGCTGGAAACAATTCTAGTGGGCTATATAAATAGTTTTTGTTCTAGAAATACCTTCGTACGGCACGTTAAACTAATAATGTTAATTTAATGTTATACCTAGTATAATAATCACACATTATTTCCTTATGTAGGTCAAAGCCAAAGTCAACAATGTATTGATTGATAGATAGTTAATAAGCGTCAAAGCGTTTTCCTGTAATGAATACATTGTAGGCTAATGCATTGTTTCAAAACCGCACAGTATTGTTATTAAAATCCTTTAATTTTGAACAATTTACAATAACAGTCTTGGCGGAGACAACATGATTAATATGATTTGGTGAGTCTAGTAACTGTAGCATGCTTGGGACTGAAATTCATAAGGATTTAAGTGAGGGTAGGACTTTTGAAAGGGTTTTTGATTATGAGACCTTGTCTTCTTGATCGCGACACAAGAGGTGCTGTTAAAGAACCCTGCACACTAATACCCCTATACAAAAAAGCAAGAGCTTATTCCCTAATATTGGAATTTGTTAATTTATGCACGATTTTTTACACACACACACACACACACACACGCGCCTTTTATCCCCGAAGGGGAAAGCAGAGGTGCACCCACTTTTAGCCGTTATTCCGTCCCATGATGTGATAGGGGGTGAGCCTATCGCCATATCGGGCACAAATTTCAGACTCCAGGCTGATACCTAATAGAAAAACACGCTTTGTTGTTTTTTTGAATAATTTAATTCAGCTAAATAATATCTAATCGCAAGATAGGCCGTAAATGTAGCAACGTGTAGCATACAAATAATAGATGCAATAATGGAAGTAACAAAAAAACCTTATCCAGGAACCAAAACCCAACGCATGCGGTAACAAAAAATGTAGGTGCACGTGCATAGGCATTCGCACTTGTCATGACAGGTTCAGGCGGGATTGAGTTCCTTCAATTTACCTGCTTTATGATTTTTGGGGAGGTTTTTTCATGTGTTTATTTTTATTTGATTGAAAGATGTTACTTTCTAACACGCTTTTTTTTTTCTTTCACAAGCACTGGTCGGCCAACAGCACATACTTAATCATTAAAGCCTTGAATAGTTTTAAGCATAAAGTACTGTGTGATACTGCCTCATACAACTCCATCATTAGACATTACGATTATTCGTCACTTGGGTGGGAGGTTGGCTATACAAGAGGGATGGACTTCTTGTAATTTCATCGAGCATAGATTTGTTAGGCGCTTCAAGACACCTTTCAAATTGAGTCGATTCAAGTTTTTTCATAAACCCAGCGCGTCAATGATATTTCTAATACTTAATTTGCGTTTTTACGGTCAGTAAAAACCTCAAAATTGTAAACATTTAGGGGCAGTGAAGACCATATATCAAGTGACGGACTTCGTGCTATAAAAAAAGCGCACCTTACTCCATATTTCGAAGACATGTCCCAACATGTCCTATGATCCACATTTTTTGCACATATTCGTAAAGTAAGAAAGCGTTTGAGTTGAACGTTATTGTGTCATTTGGAAATGCAGGTAAAAAGGAGCCAATTACTTTCAAACGAAATCTTTTGTTAAGGTATTATATCGATTGAAAGATCAGTCAACATGGCAAGCTTGAATAACATGGACGATTCTAAATAGAACTGTAATGCACCTCGTTGAATGCCTCGGTGTTGTAGCTGAATTGCGAGCGCGGTAAGACTATTGTGTTGAAGTCTCGAGTTTGATTCTTGGATAAAGCAAAGTGCTATTGGGTTTTTCGGCACTCTCTTCTCAGCCCGGAGTCTGGAAATGTGCCTAGTAAATGGCAATAGGGCCATATTTCTGGCGAAATGTCATTATATATTATTCTTTATAAATATATGTATGATAGAGCAAACAATGAGCATGATGTGAATGCCAGAGTGCTTATTATTAAGTTGATGGCAGCAAATTCCAAAGTGGGTCACTACCGCAAATCACCACAATAAGACCCAACCGTTGTGGATAATATACACAAATATACTCATTAAAATTGATAAATATGTATGTTTATTATTTATTCATTAAATTGCCAATAAGGATTGAGGTATTAGTCCATCCATGTAAATCATGAACTGATTCTATCCGTCACACAAGAGCTTTTTAAGTTTCGACATATCGGTAATCATTTCCAATACCACACATTGAATTTATGTTCTAAGTTTAAAACTTATAATGAATTTAATTTTTTGAAATACTGGTGGTAGGACTCTCATATGTAAGAGTCCGTCTGGGTGGGTACCACCACAATGTCTATTTCTACCGCCAAGCAGCAGTGTGCATACACTGTTGTGTTTCGGTTTGAAGGACATTGTAGCCATGTAACTACAGGACATAATGAGACTTATCTTATGTCTCAGGATGACGAGCGCAGTGGAATGCCACGCAGTACTTTGTAAATCAAGGTGCTGGATGGTGTTTCTACTGTTTGTGGGCGGTAGTATCGCTTACCATCAGGCGAACTGTATGCTCGTCTCGTCATTCGATGCAATAAAAAAAATCTTTGCCTTTCTCGTAGTAGGATATTTTTTGTATATGCCCGAATAGCGACCATAGTACAAAAGGTGTTAAAACCCGCCATACTGGACTACGTAAGTGTCGCATTCCAGTATCTGCCTGTGTATAGCCGGTTCAAACAGGCCGACATAATTGTGTTAACTGGCGAGAGGTAACCATCTCAACAGTCGACGTTCTATCTGGACCCCACTCTGCTTACCATGAGGTAGTCAGTCATCAGTCAGGCAGAGTGGTCAATTGCCGTGACTGTATAAAAAAAAAAACCTTCACTGTTTCCCTCAGTACCCTAGACCAACGAGATTTCAACAAAATATTTCACTATAATCCCGATCTCAGGTTTGAAAACTAAATGAATAGAACTTTTAAATCATTTGTATATAAATATGTAAAAGGATCAGATGATACGAAGATTTAAATGCATGTTACATGCAGCTCTGAGATTGGATCGCATTCTTCCACGATGCTTTGATCCAAGACTTTGTAGACCGTCTAAATCCAACCAGAGGCATGATTCTCTATGACATTGTTAACTCGTAACGCGGCCGCGTCACGTTCACTTCGTGTAATGGGCGTAAAATGGTATTCTGTATGCCAATTTCCATAGTGATAAACGCGATGAGTTACGTTACGCGCTTGTTACGAGCGGTAAAAATAACGTATGTCATAGAGAATAAGGGGGCAGGAATGTCAGGAATTTTCACAAAATCATGAATAAAACATTCCGTAGTTCGATTTCAAATATGTTCCGTAATAGTGCATTTATCTGAACGTGGTTTGAAATCTTGGGATCGTTGATATGATAGTGCTCAAGTTGAGAGGAGATACGTGACGTTTTGGATTCGATTCCTGACGGGGAACTTTTTTTAATTTGTGGTAACAATTGAATGACGAGACGAGCAAGCCTACCTGATGGTAATCGTCACTACTGATTCAAAACCGTAGCACTAAATGGGGCTTAGAGAGAGTCGCGGGGCGAGATGCGGGGGGCTGCTCAGTCTAATTGAAGCGACTCCGAGGTGAACGACAATGTGGGTGGTCGGTCTCCAGTAGTCTTAAACGACGAAGGCGTCCTTTAGAGTTTGGGGGGCTTCTTGCCCACCAAAATTATGAAGAATTACGTATCTAGTGTAGTTATGGGTTAAAAAGTAATGCTGCAATGTTCAAATTCTATTAGCGCTAACAGTTGTACAAAGACATCTTGCCTACGGCCTCAACTTTGAATAACAAAACACTGCTGGTGACTTGCTCGTCTTGTTATTGCAAAAATGATTGGGAAATCCTCCGTAATTTAGACGGATTGAAAATCCAAACATAGAGGTAAGTGGGATGAGGATTCTCACCAAATTGGTCTTGATGAAGCCGAAAATTTACAATCATTTGCATTTTTGAGTGGGAGTCAGATTGCTCTTGTTTGCATCCATCCGGTTTATACGATAAGGCCAGGCGTATGTTACGCGTAGGCTTTGTGTGTTGTCAATATCATTTTATACATATTTCTTTAGATTAATGTCTGTGCATAAACCTGTCTCGCTAGATGAATCAACTTTTGGGAGTGTACTAGATATATTTTGTGCATGATTGAAAAATGTTAGAAGTGAAAGCCTGCCCATAGTAAGAAGTAAGTAGTAATCATTAAGACTGGTTATCACAATCCTGGGAACCGTCAAGCGGCCCTCCCATTGCTTAAAATAATATTTGGGATATAATTCATTCCACATTAGGTTCACTGCAGTCATCACTTACACCATAACATGCGGTTTTCTATTCATCTTACAATAATTCTGAATTGGCCTGTGCTTCGTCCGTTGCACGTCAACATACGCACACACACACACACACACGCCTGTTATCCCCGAAGGGGTAGGCAGAGGCGCAACTAGTGCACCCACTTTTCGCCGTTATTCCGTCCCATGATGTGATAGGGGGCGAGCCTATCGCCATATCGGGCACACATTTCAGACTCCGGGCTGATACTGGATTGAAAAACTCAATATCACTTTGCCCGACCCGGGGATCGAACCCGAGACCTCAGCTTTGCAGTCGTACTGTAATACAACTACGCCACCGAGGCAGTCAACATACGACCGGCATTAATTACTCAATGTTAATGTTTTTCATAATAATATGACATATTTTTTATTGCCACGTAATTTTTGACTAAGCTTATAAATAAGTTGATCGAAAATGATCGAAAAATACTACTGTAATAATATAGATGTTCTACCGTGTTTAGGAGGTAAAGACAGTTACTGGAAAGTTTAGACCATCTTAGACACAATGAATACTCAAGTAAATTAAATTGTGTGAAGCAAGCGATCATCTTATTTGTATGCGACAGACAATACGAACTACTGGTTCTTTTTTCCAGCGCCAACTGTATTAATTCAGCAAAGATCAAAGTACAAAAAGTAGTAAAAATATTCCGCCATTTTCTTTGTTCTTATACTTCCTACATTAATGTTGCCGCCCACTGTGAATGATGTGAGAGGCATGAAAAACAATACCCTAACGAAAATAAACTAAGAAACCCATTAAAAGCATTTACTACAACTCTAGGCAGGATATTGAATTATAGTTCCAAATTCCGTAGGCATTAAGAAACCATTATTTCTTGCTAAGTTCTTTCTATTTATCTTGGATTAATTTATACAACTAAATGACGGGACTAGCAACTTGCTCATACGATAACAAGGGACACGATTGTACAGAATACAAATCCATGCGAAACTTTTTTTGTATTGCAGTTATGACTAGACAAAAAGTTAGGGAAGGTAGTTAGTTAGGGGTTAGTTAGGTAAGTTAGTTAGGGAAGCGATACAATCGCTCATAAATGGCAGCATTACCATACACAACTTTTAATGACAAAGTACTGCCTGGTGGCACATTGCACGTCACCCGGAGCGGATAAAGCGGGGCTCTTATCCCGGATTTTTTTTTCTCGCGAGTCGTTACGGCTAAAACCCTGACCGATTTCGATGAAATTTGGTAGGAATATAGTTGAAGACCCTGGGTAGGACCTAGGGTGCTTTTATCCCGGGAAAATATAAACCGGGAATATTATGCGGGCAAAAGCTAGTTAGATTATAAGTCTCATAATATCTAGTAATAACATCGGTTACAAAGTTGTACAAACCGTAACAAAACAGTACTTGACAGTTGACAGCAGATATAAATATTGCGGTAATACCAACCCAGTCAAAATCATGCAAATGAGAAATCTACAACCTAGAAACATCAATTGGTATGATCATTCCTGCTTATCTTATAAACACGGCTTTACAATTTTACAATACATAAATGACATGGATCCCAACCCTATCAATGGGGAGCGATTCCCTTTTTTTCGCTCAAGACGAGAGCCGTTTCCCCTCGCAGGTACTTTTGTTTGCCATTCTCAAAGACCCCGCCGTGAAATATTTAGGGTTGTTAATTGTGGGAACCATTCTGGAATGTTGTCTTTGGACCATTAGAAAAAAATATATAGGTTGTTATGGTAAACTTTGTTAAAGTGTTGAGATTGTGTTATGTTTTGCTGTTGGTTAGAATGGTGTTCTAGGGGAATGTTTATTAAACTACTTCCTGGATCAAACAGGTATCCGAGTCTCCCAAAAATACGACATAACAGCTTTCCTAAAACCCTGTAGGCCAAGATGGAAAGCCAGTATTTTATGATTGTCTGCGTTTAGAAAAGAAATTTGAAAGCGTGTTCCATACCATAGGACCTTTAAGTTTAATTTTTTTAAGACTTAGCAGTTAGTACATAAG
The DNA here is from genome assembly GCA_949316025.1 of Lapara coniferarum. Taxonomy (NCBI): domain Eukaryota; kingdom Metazoa; phylum Arthropoda; class Insecta; order Lepidoptera; family Sphingidae; genus Lapara; species Lapara coniferarum. The sequence continues at coordinate 28,006,267 of OX438927.1, forward strand.
TAGTCAAGGCTCAATCGGATATGAAGTCATTAGTTCTCGTTTTTTGAAAAGGTACTTACAGAAGAACAACTTCTATAAATTTAATTGAAATATTTAACAAGCCTGTCTAGGTTCAGTAAATTTTTAATAACAGCATTTCTGAAGTGGAATTTCTGCTTGCCTCTGACCGTTGAAATTAAGTAAATCCTCTTTTTATTGAAAAAACTGCATACCAAATAAATTAGGATCAAGAGAAATACGAAAATAAATTATAGAAAGACAAAAGTTATGGTGTTTGAAAGGAAATATAGCATGATATTATATAAAAAATAAGATAACAATAAAAGACCTACGCCGAGTTTTTAGGTAGTTCCTCTCAGGTCAGTGGGCTTTTCCGAAGCACTGATAGAATCTTATAGTTGATAAAAAACATCGTAATAAATGACGTGTATTAGTGCCCTTGGGGCCTAATTACCTAATAAATGATTCGAGTTTAAATTTCAATTTGATAGAATGCTTTATTATAAAAGATAATGACTAAGATCCGGATTATATGCAGCATAAAAAGCTTGATATATGCAAGCAAATATGCATGAAAAATGCCGTTACTAATGACAACTTATAACAAGTAAGAGATAATGTGTTTTAACAAGTGATGGTTGACATGAAAGTGATATTGATAGACAAGTGAGTACATGTGAATGGGGCTTTTTACACCTCTTTATGGTCAGTCAGAAAGTCTTCAAAAGCCATGACTGACTGAGAATGTATAGAGGTATGTTATTGCTGACTCTTAGTGGTGGTAAAAGATACGTATGGAAGAAAAAGCATGAAAGTCAAATGAGAGGGATCAGAAACGTGTATGGGATAACGGGGAATGATGTGAGCGTAATTCGGTGGTAATGGATACGTATGGTGTGGAAGAGGATATAATTTAATAATATCGGTATGAATTGAGTACACCGAACGTGTGTATGTGAGGTATCTAACATTCTTATTAAAGAGCGGTTCAAAAGGACCCTGTACCGGTGGGAATGCATGAGATGATTGACAAAAGTTGAAGAAGCGATAGAAGTGTACCAGAATTGGGCAAAGTGGCAGTCCATAGTCTAAGCCCAATGCCTACTCCTATGGGAAAGAGGCGTGATATTACTTACGAATGTATATAAGAGAGATGTAGAGTCCTCGCATTGACAGACAACTGAAACTCAACTACAAAATAGTTTCAAAAGTTCGTTCCCATTCGTTCACCAGCACTTTAATCACATGCATGCGGACTTCCAAAACAATTAGTAAAAATAGTTTCGCAAACAAACAACGAACAATTCGCGTTCGTTAGTCAAAGCAACAAGCCCCGGGACTTTCAATACGACGGGGAATCAAAAGCAGCGATCCAGCGCTGCAGCGATGCAAATGAATATTTCCAGGATCTCACGAGGAAAGTCGCACCAAACAAAAGCCGCACGAAGCTGATTTAAAACAATAAAAATAACCCCATCCCTTTCCTACTTAAGGGTGAAACTGAGACGAAAGGACAAGTTGCATTAACCACTACTCACTATTGTTCCTGCTGCGCTTTTACTGCAAACTGAATATAAAAATTTCACGCCCCAATCATCTTGATGTTGAAATCTCTCTCTCGCTTCGGCGTTTCGTATCTGCCGTCCTTGTCTGCATGGTCCTAGACACAGCTCTGATATCGACGCAGCGTTATCAGTACCACCGGTGGCATAAGTTCTGTCGCTATTCGTACCACATACAGTCGATATTTGTTTGAAGTCTCGTTGGCGAGGTTGTTCACATACCTGAATGGCCGTAGCTCGTAGTATTCGAGAATGGGTCCGCTAACATTCTCCAGTCAGTACCGCTGGAGACTTGGTAGGAGGCGGACGTGTTCGAATTCGCCCGAAAGCCGGCGAACGCGTGTGCAATTTTCGATAAGTGAGTGACTTGGCACATATTTAAATTTTACGTTAGTGAAGTTTGATATTATGTGTGTGATTGTGTTGTGCTGAGTGCGTAAGGTAGGTTGTTTTGTTTCTTATACGATTTTCTTTCGGTACGTAAGGTAAACCTGTTTTTCGTCCGGTTGCCGTGGGAAGGTATTTGGTCCGCGATCGAGTACATTGTTTGCAGAACATGTTCTGTATGGTTTACACATCATTTCATTAATTTCACTGAGTATTGCTTCAGATTGTTCATTTATTGTCGTAATTTAATTAATATTTTTTCAATCTAGGGTATTTATCATGCTTTGCGAATGTGTTGCTTCCTACCTTCATAAACTTATTAAATTCTAGAATGCTAAACAATATTTTTTATATGCTTCTGAAAATTTATATTTTATACCAATGAGTTAAGTCTTCAAGGTTCCAAAGTAATTTCTGGTAGTAATATTGCGTACATTATGTAAATAATTGAAGTAATTATCTACTATTGCAATATCAGCGTAAAATAAGTTTAAATACAGTTGTCTTACTCCTCTAAGTGTTGTCTTTTTAGCTATATCCATATAGCTATATTAGCATCTTAAATCTTTGAGTACCTAACACTCTTCACTAGATAATGTAGTAATTATAATGATTAATACTTATATATTAAAATGTAGATGAATATGCCTATTAGAAAGTCATGGTGCAGTTAGTGAAGAGGTAAGAACTAAAGGTATATCAATTGCAATTTCCAATAGATTTATGTTTTGTTTGTGGAAAACGATTTAAAGGATGACATTTTCTGGTCAGAGTAATGAAACCTGTAGATGATCATTCGCTATCTATAACCACATTTTTGTAAATGTAGTCACCTTGATGATTTTGGAGATCTGGGTCTTCGATAACGGTACGAAATGCAATACAATTTGAAGCTCTCTGTTACATGTTGACTTTCTTTTCTTTTGGAGGATCATGGTTATTATTATATTTATTCTTCTTTAGCTGCAAGAATAGCTTCCAACCACTTTTGAATACACGGGAATTTGAACCTTAACATCGCGTCGTAACTTTTAACGTCGAAGTGACCATTGACCATAAATATTACAACCGGCGCGTTAAAAAGACATTTGATGTATCTTCTTCCGATCTCTAACAAAGGAAATAAAGGGAATACAACTTCCTCTGTTTGTATTCTAATGTGTTCCCAGTAATGTAAATATTTTGAATAACGATGAACATTGTATGTAATGTGTGATAAGTTATCATTAGCTCTATCTACGCTAGACAGTCGTCGTTTTAATTTAATGTTGAATATCTAGTTATTCGTTATTGTTGTTACTTTTTTGTGAATACCGTTTGGACCGAAGTAATGTAACAGTGTGTTCATGTTGAGGAAGAAATCCAGTGCCATGTTGTTTCGTTCATAAAGAATTATTCCTTGATATCTTTTTTTGTATTACTTCTAATATGAAAGCCGGCGAATTAATTATAAATAAAATAATAATATAATAATACCAGCCCTGTATTATTACCTGCCCACTGTTGAGCACGGGCCTCCTCTACTGAGGGGGTTTAGGCCTTAGTCCACCACGCTGGCCTAGTGCGGGTTGGTAGACTTCACATAAAATAAAATAATGACCTGTGTAAATCTGCGATAGCTGTTGTTAGGTAACCGCTTGTTTTATTCTCAAGTCTTTGTCTCTCATTACGCAGTATAGCAGTAGGAATCTAATAACAAATACGGAATGGAATTTTCTTAGTTTCTTCATCAACTTATTAATGCATGCTATTTATGTAAATCTTATTATAAATATAAGCAACTTACATGTACGTATAATAGACACTTCTGTAGCTTACGTGTTTATAAACAAAGTTCTGACACAGTTCTTAATTACTATGACTAACGTTGACATTCTTGCGTAATGTCAGTTATGGATTTAGAAGAAATAATAGGGGGTCAGACTCACACTATCTTGATCCTTTGTTTGATATTTTTGTAAAGTATGAGAATATGTTATTATAATTACATGTGGTTTCACAACGTTTAGATTTCCAATTTTATAAGAATAATATATTAATATTTGTAATGTTTTTATGTATTCTCATTTTAAATTTACAAATTTAATACACGTCTGGTAAATTAATTGGGACACAATATTAATGACTACAATATTCAATATATTATACCCTTATCATATATTCGCGTCGTTACAATTTAACACGAATACCGGAATCAACCCTGAGAAATATGACCCCCGTCTTAATTTTCAAGACACCCTTGATGCGGCCCTTTGTTTACCCAACTGTTAACTACTTACATCAAATATTGTAACTACTTTATAGCTTCCTCGGTTTAGTGACAAAATAGTTTGATCCAGGTTCATATTTCGGGCCAGGAATTTTGGACTTTGAGCGATATTAATAAACTCAAGTTTGAGTTACATCTCAAGTAGACATAATACATACATACATACATACATATACAGTCACGCCTGTTATCCCCGAAGGGGTAGGCAGAGGCGCAACTAGTGCACCCACTTTTCGCCATTATTCCGTCCCATGATGTGATAGAGGGCGAGCCTATCGCCATATCGGGCACAAATGAATGGGTAGACATAATGTATTGAATTATATACCGCCCTTAGAATTCTAAGACTGTCGTAGCTGTATTGAGATACGATTACCGCGCTGTGGTCTCGGGTTCGACCCCCGGGTTGGGTAAACTGATGTAGCCTGGAGTTTAGAATTGTGTCCAGTAAACGACAATAAGCAAACCCTCATTGAATGAGACCTAACATAGCAGGCTAAATCCTACTAATATTATAAAGGCGAAAGTTTGTAAGAATGTATGGATGTTTGGATGTTTGGATGTATGGATGTTTGTTACTCTTTCACGCAAAAACTACTGAACGGATTTCGATGAAATTTGGCACACGGGTAGATTATGTCCTGGATTAGCACATAGGCTACTTTTTATCCCGGGAAAATATAAAGCGGGACTTTTATCCCGGAAAAACTTTTTAAAGCGGGCGGAGCCGCGGGCAAAAGCTAGTATGGCTATAATAACAACTCTGTCAACCTTTGAATGGAGAAAAAGATGCAATGTTAAGTGTAGAACAGTTCGACTAGACTCTAATTAGGTTATGTAGGCATATAATATTTTTGTCTGCAGCATACTTCTTACAATGAAAATATCAAATTAGTGGCAGCAGACATCAATAAAATATTATCACAATATCATTACAGGGGCAGTTATCGAATGCTCATTATCAGATTTGCTATCAAGTGACCAACTTTTCCTCACGAACTAATCTTTGCCGACACTTGATATTATTTTAATGTGTTCGAGTACCTTCTATTTGAGACTAGTTGATGTTTGCGTCTTCGGCTCTTCGCATATTAAAGTTTCGATGACTTGATAACTCCTCATGTCTATGGGATATTAAATGGAAGTGTTATACGTTTATTTGGCAGCTGGGAATAAATCCAATAGGTACCTATAATATTATATGGAACCCTTAGACTAACAATGGAACCGCGGCTGATGGTTTCCGATACTACATGGTAGGTCTTAAATGATTATAATTCAACAGCTATTTCAATATATCCATATGTTCGATATTTTTTACTATCCTATCCTACTAATATTGTAAATGCGAAAGTTTGTAAGAATGTATGGATGTTTGGATGTTTGTTCCTCTTTCACGCAACAACTACTGAACGGATTTCTATGAAATTTGGCACACGGGTAGATCATGTTCTGGATTAACACATAGGCTACTTTTTATCCCGAGAAAACATAAAGCGAGACTTTTATCCCGAAAAAACTTTTTAACGCGGGCGGAGCCGCGGGCAAAAGCTAGTAGAATATAATACCGTTGTTTATATGTCGACATATGCGGAAACCATTTTTAGACACACTTGTTTTGAAGGTAGCCAGATATGTTGATTTTAAAAGGCGATGATCTCTCACCAACTATCGACCTATTTCCCTAAAATCTATTCAAAACATTAAAGAAATTGAAAGCGAATCAAAACAAACCGAAACATCTGGCCAACGTGGTTCGCTAACTATTCGCGGGTTCAATGTATTCTAAATTGCGTAAACATCTAGTGTCAATATTTAGTCAGAATACTTCCTTTTGCTAGATAACTTGGTGCAATTGTTTGTTTTGTAGATGGATCCATTAAAGTTGACATTATTGTTCGTTTACCGGTCTATTCATAAAAAGTAAGCAATGGTATGGACAAATTTTAAAGCTCAAGGCACACACGCCTGACTTTTCGAAGTTATACAGCAGAAACGTACATACCAGAGAATCCTACTAATATTATAAAGGCGAAAGTTTGTAAGAATGTATGGATATTTGGATGTATGGATGTTTGTTCCTCTTTCACGCAAAAACTGCTGAACGGATTTCAATGAAATTTGGCACACGGGTAGATTATGTTCCGGATTAACACATAGGCTTTTTATCCCGGAACAATATAAAGCGGGACTTTTATCCCGGGAAAACTCTTTTACGCGGGCGGAGCCGCGGGCAAAAGCTAGTTCTAAATAAAAAATTCGAGGGTAGGTATGTAAAGTTTGCCTACCCGCACTGGGCCAGCGTGATGGGCTAGAACCTAACCCCTCTAAGTCGTAGGGGAGGCTCATGCTAAGCTGTAGGCAGTATATGTATAATACAGGACTACACACACACACACACTTACGCCTTTTAACCCCGAAAGGTTAGGCGGAGGCGCAACTAGTGCACTCACCTATCGCCATTCGCCGTGCGCATTCTGCCCCATGATGTGATAAGGGGTGAGCCTATCGCCATATCGAGCACAATTTCTAGACTAAGGGCTGATATTAAATAGAAAAAAACAAATACCACTTTGTCCGATCCAGGGATTGAACCCGAGACCTCAGCATTGTAGTCCTACCGTAATACAACTTTGCCACTGAGGCAGTCATAGGTACTATAGGTATAATAAACGACTAGTATAACTTGATTTCATGGGTCGTTTTAGAGCTGTAGGTACTAAATAATGGATATCATTTAATGGAAGATATGCAGTGCCGGATTAAGACAACTTGATGCCCTAAGCAATTCCCGCCTGTGGGGCCCCCCTACCATAAGTAAACTATCATCAGTCTTTAATCGCGCGGATTTTCAAACAGCTTTACTTTTATGTGCCACCATTTTTTGTGCTGTTTCTGGTGCCCCCCAAGACGTGATGCCCTAAGTAATTGCTTAATTTGCTTATGGGCTAATCCGGCACTGAAGATATGATTGGGGTCATCAAATTAAACTTGTATTACAGTGGTGACATTGTGGTTTACATAATAATAACAGTAGTAATGGATCTCCTCATTTCTGATTCGATCGCGTAGAGAAACACCTAGCATAGCCCTCTCACACTTTTTTATATTATTATATGTGTTAATGTTTTTTTATATATATAAAAATGTAGAAAAAAGAAATGTTTAAAATAAAGACGAATAATAATAGTAGTAGGTAATTTACAAATAATAATTATATGTCACATATTTTGTTCAAGTAATGCAAAAACACTTAATTATATTTCGTGACGGTTTGTTCAATTATGCCGGCCTGTCTTATTGCATCTACTTTATTCACGTTCAGTTAAGGTAATTTACTTCATTCGAGACAATTCTACTGAGTCGTTAGTCAAAAGAAACACCAAGTAATTTGCACAATCATTACATACTACTGAAATCACATCTCGATTTAAGCATCATTCATACACAACTCTGCGTCATTACTCACAATAAAACTGAGTAAATATATTGAAATAATCATTTATATGCATAATAACATCTCAATTCTAAGATATAGGAATCATTCATTGATTCTTATGCAAAATATCGTCCACGCCCCACCTTCTTGCAAGCATGAGTCACCGTGGTCACTTCGGTGGATCGCAGATTTCGCAGTGGCTCACTTTTCCCACAAACATAGAAAATGAGCTTCCCATTCAGCTGTCAAGATAATATTGGCAAAAAGTGTGCGGGAGATTAAGTGAACGTGCGGTCAATTGACTTTCTAGTTAATTGACGTAACGGTGACAGGCATTGGGGTTTCATCTTACAAGAGTTTTATTTGACTGACGTCTATCTCTTCTGGAGTACCTAATCTATACTAATATTATAAAGCTGAAGAGTTTGTTTGTTTGTTTGAACGCGCTAATCTCATGAACTACTGAACTGATTTTGAAAATTCTTTCACTAATAGGAAGCTACTTTACTCCCGAGTGCTATAGGCTACGTTTATCCCGGGAAAATATTTTTATACCGGAAAAACTTTTTCACGCGGGCGGAGCCGCGAGCACTACTAGTCTTAGATATAGCCTGACCTATTCGAAACTCATAACCTTTCAGGCCAAGAACCCATGATATACCCTTGAAGCGTTATAATAATTTCATATTATTAAATTAAATTGACTAATGAATATAGCAGCATAATTTTTATACATACCTATATTCAAATGAATGTTTGTCGTAATGCTTTAAAAAATTGCGTGAGTGTATGGCCTTGATTAGTATATTATAATTTATGGGAATCAAATGTATGGAAACCTACACTTTACCGTCCTATTGATTCATAGCGCCTACTTGTATATTAAATATTACAACACCATGTGAAGTACATTTAAATACAATTCTTGCTATTGTAGCGTAATTGTTACGCAGTAAGCCGTTCTGAGGTCTCCGGTTCGATTGCGGTTGGCTAAAGTGATATTAGTATTGATTTTTCTTTGCAGTTTTGTCATAGCTCACATTTACATGGCCAACAAAGCTGACGAAATGTGAGTGTGATACATCTCTGTCTGCCCCTTAAAAGGAAAAGGTGTCATGCTTCGGTTTTCACTCATAGTTACTATTCAAAGATTTATTTGGACTAGGATTAAATAAACTTATTTTAAACTGTGTTTTTTAATACTGGGATAGTCTTCATAGCGTAGCGAACGAAGAGCCGGCTATGAAACGAAGAGAACGTGGGATCAATTCTCACACAGAAATGTAATCCGAAAATATTTCCATCGCGTTTGGTGTTGTACTATAGTCCCTCTTGCTGCCCACGACATAAGATTTATATTAGGCATTAAGTCCGCCTTTACATAACTGTGTATAAAGTGCAATAAATAAATTATTACCCAGTATGGAGCTATATTTATGTATACATATTATGATGCTTAGTCGTTCTCGTACCTACACCTGTTTATAAGAGCTGAGTTCGAATCTATAGCAACAAAATGAGGAGGCAACTGTCTGTTATATTTCACGATTAAATTACTAAACCGATTTTGATGAGATTTCGATTGTAATGAGGTTGAAAACGAAGAAAGAAAATGGGCTACTTTAATTGTAATTGTCTCGGTCGCAGCCAGGGGCCAATGCCAGCTAAAGAAAGCAAGAAAGGTAAACCCGTTCACTCGTCTCAAAATGGTGGGCGAAGGGACCAGTTCGCCCACTTTACACCTTTATAGCTAACTGTTTACGCGCGTGCAAAAAAAATAATTCTTAAATATGTAATAATGATAATAATAATATTTATTTCATACAAAAATAGAAACAGAAATTTACAAAACATTGTTACAGTAGGTAGAAGAATATGATTTTTCTAGGTCGACATAATTAATTTACCCTGCCTCTCAAACTAGGGAAACCTGTATCTTGAGACACAGTGTATGTATGTAGTATTACCCTCACAGAAGTAGACGAGGCCCGTGCCTAACTGTGAGACCGGATATAGTACAGAGCTAGTATTATTTATGTACGGATTACTATACCTATATATACATATAGGTACGAGGAAATACAAACCACCTGCTTCGTACACTTTAAAAGCTTACTCCATCGCAAGGTTTCCAAAAAAGCTTTCAATTTTATACCGAGGTTCCTCTATTTTTAGGCATACACCCTAAAGACTAAATCTGTGTTATCCGTCACTCGGTCTGATCGATCGTCTCACTGTGAAAACGGGGCTGTTTTTCACTTTGACGTTTCTCTAATAAGTTCCAATATTGCTTGAAAGCCGGACTAATTTAAGCGAAATGTGCCTATATTTTACGTATTAAATTATTTTTCCTATACACTTTCTTGATGAATATTTATGACATTTGAGTGTGTTGTGTTTTAAATTTTTGATAGCGTAGCTTAATATGTATGGATTTGCTTCCAAATTAGGCAGGCAGAAGTAATGTCTGATTACGAGGAGCCCTTGCTGATGTTTTTTTAATCTTGGCATGGCTACTACACTGCAAATAATGCTTATTGTAAAAAGTCCTTAAGCTAATCATATCAAATCATTTAATAAGTAATTAGGCCCCTAAGGGCACTTTTACACGTAATTTTTTACAATGGATTTTATCAACTATAAGATTCTACCAGTGCTTCGGATAAGCCCACTGACCTGAGAAGAAGCACCAAGAAACTCAGCGTAGGTCTTTCATTGTCATCTTATTTTTTTAAATATATATTTTACAAATCGCTAGTCACAATACAAATTCAATTTCAAATATGGATATTAAATGCGAAAATAACGGAGAGTACCTAAGTCAAACAACCAATTCCATATTTAATTTTAAGTAAACAATAGAGTCAACCACCAAACAGAGCAGACCACTCCAATTCGAATAATAATTAATTAATAATATCTCCTCATAATGCTCACATTCACATTAAAAGTGAAAATGATTTTACCTTTTAATACATTCTACGCTATGTTCTGCGAAATAAAATAAACAAGCGAATGAAGTACATATTGACTCGAAGATAGAACTTGTTTCATGTACTGGCAGCAATCTTGACGCAAAGCTTTCTAGATACTGTGAAATGAAGTAGAGACGGCTAGGCTGTTACACCGAACTAGAGTTAAGTCTGATACACTGCAAATGGCGTGTTATACTAGCAGCTGCAGATATTATGAGTCCAAACGATACAGGAAGGTTGGTGATTATTCGAAACGTGCGAGTATCTAAACGCAAGGAAGAAAAAACTGTATATAATTCTAATGGATATCCATGAAGTTGCTCTTATGCTACTTGTAAATATAAAAGTTTGTAACGGTGTTGACGTTTACACGTTTGGCGGTATTTAAAATAAATGCAGACGCCGGTAAACGGATTTGTATGTTTGGCACACCAATCACTTCATATATCTCTCACAATCAGTGTAGGTTGTCTGGAAGAGATCGCTTTATAGCGATTAGACCGCCTATTGTCTTTCGATTCAAAGTTATCTATTTGTTATTTTGTTTTTTTGTATAACTTGGTGTAGGTACAATAAAGTGTTTTCATTAATTGATTCACACAGACAGGCGAGATACTCGATTAACACTAAGTAAGCTAAGCACATGGACTAGACTACCCTGCTGCACAATGAGCCGATGACTTGAAAAGGGCGGCGGGTAGCATATGGATGCGGGCTGCTCAAGACCACGTTGGTTGGCGTTCACTCGGGGAGCCTGCGTTCAGTACAGCGATAGGCTGATTGTTGGAGCATCACGGAGTACGTTCACGAACAATTCCGTAAAGGAATGCCTACCGGTGCTATTTTTTTCGATATCGAAAAAGCATTCGACAGGGTGTGGCACAACGGTTTGCTTTTTAAGCTGTACACTCTCAACGTGCCCACACAACTCGTGCACATCATACGAGATTTCCTGTCGAATCGCGGTTTCAGATTTCGCGTGGAGGGAACTCTCTCTTCCCGACACACCATCACGGCCGGAGTCCCGCAAGGCTCCGCCCTGTCCCCTTTTCTATTCTCGCTGTACACGAGTGACATCCCCAGACCACAAAACGCCCATCTGGCACTATTCGCGGATGATACCGCAAGCTACGCTTCACGTAGAGACCCCGACGATGTGGTTCGCTTTTTGCAAACCGCCGCCGACGAACTCGGTGAGTGGTTCCGCAAATGGCGAATCACCGTCAATCCCACCAAAAGCCAGGCTATCCTTTTCACTCGGAAAAGGAAAGTCCATATCCCTCATTTTTCAGTCCGCATGTCCGACCAGGTAATCCCCTGGAAGGGCCAAGCCAAATATTTAGGAGTAACCCTTGATCAGAGGTTGACCTTCATCCCACACGTAAATGCGGTACGCGCGCGAGCCGCATTCGCGATGAGCCAGCTCCACTGGCTCTTAAACAAAAATAGTAAAATGTCAATCCGCAACAAGATTAGGATTTTCAAAACATGCATCCGTCCGATAATGACATACGCGTCGCCCGTATTCGCTCATTTACCGCCCCGTCGCCTTCAGCGAATGCAGGTGCTTCAAAATCGATTCTTACGACATGCACTTGGTGCCCCGTGGTACGTTCGCAATCGCAACCTCCACGTGGACACCAATATGCCGACCATCATGCACTTTATGCAGTGCGCCAGCAGACGCTATTTCGACAGGGCGGTAAACCACCCGAACACGCTTATCCGTAAAGCGTCTATATATACTCCATTTGATCGCGCCAAATGGAGACGACCGCGTTCAGTTCTGACAGATCCAGAGGACGAAATCACTCTGGCTTTACGCGAAAAGACCGAGCATCTAAAGCTCCTACACTCTACAAGACCGCTGTACCGTCCTCGCCGTCGAGGACCTCGTCGCGTTCCCCATCACCCTGCCCTCTCTTAGCAGTTCCGGCCCGCGTGCCGAAGACTACGATCAACACGTTAAATAGGATTAGGTTAAAACCATTTTCTCCAAACGCTGATGTCTTATCCTCTCAGTGGCCGTCCTGAGCCGAGGTTCGTGACCCGTTAGTGGGTCGCCCTCAGCGTGGTCGCTTAATTTAAGGGTTGCGAGCGCCTTCTGCGCTCACCCATAAGACCGGTGTGCTTGTATAAGCCGACTCTCGTCAGGCTAACAAGAGTATAGTCAGGGACAAAAAAAAAAAAAAAATTGAAATCACATAAGTACATAATATCCCCGAGAAATGTAAAGATTGAACAATAGTTCAAAATACCATTCGGTTTAATAATCATACATACAAATATTCGCTTTGCATCGTGGGCGGCTTGATTTATAATCCGAGGAGAGGCTCGGACACAAGGATTACGCCTTGCGAATGCACAATGGCCGCAGTTGTGCTTAATAGCATGCGCTGGAATGCCACAGAATTTCGTATGACATCTGGTCGTTCCAGGTTCTAAAATAACTATTAATGTATAGCATATAATTTTCTTCGGAATGTATTTTTAAACGACTTATAAAGGAGGAGTGTATGTATGTGTTGTGAGTGTGTTTTTTAAATGTATCTACACCGATAGCTCTGATTTATGAAGACCAATTTTCGTGATTCCTTTTTTATTTGGTAGAGAAAGTTCTCGACGTAGTCCCATTACAATATATCTTCGTTTTGGGTTCATTTTTAGCTACAGTTTTAAGGCGATTCAATGTTACTATTGGCATATTTTGTTTTCTGTTACTTAAGCCCTAGTTCTAATAAACATCTAACGCTAACCTGCCCACAGGAAAACATAGTTTTGAACTGATGTATTATTATCAATCAGATATTTTTATAATCCGCCGGTGCGTTGACTGCATTTAATTTGGAATACTAACCTCCATATGACATAAGACTAGGCATGTATTAAAGTGTATGCTGCGTGCGTCGTTTATATCCAAATAACATGTCACGTAACAAAATTATTCGAAAGTAGATAAATATTTATGGGATATAATGTTATGTAATTCGTTGTCGCTTCATCCAAATTAGCATAAAAAATACCTTACGCGACTTATCAGCTGTGTTTAATTTACTAAATGCTATATAAGATTTCGCATGCTAAAAACTAATGCCAACAATAAATTAATTTAGCACAACTGTCAAGTGCAGTGAGATTACTTTGCCGTGTCACCGGTCGGTATGTATGGTCCAATGTGACAGAAAATGTGACGATTTTCGTGTGAAGATTTTTATAACAGATTTTTAACGTCGATAAAGAAGCTTTACTTCAAAAATTGACTTCAACAAGGAGTAAGCCCAAACAGTATTTGAATAGCTTATGGGTGTCAATTCTCCTTGTTTTAATAGCCCTTTGTGTCCTTAATCGAGGTTAAAGGTTATTTATAATGAAGGTTGATTAATTATGTTTATCGACCATTCATACGGAAAAATGTATTTCGAAACGTTTGTCCTACATTTGTATGGCTGTGCCGCGAATAGTAAGCTGAAATGAATTACGATTAGGGCTGCAACGAGTCTATTTAAGATGTGTATGATCACGTTAAACGTGTCGTTCGATTTCTCTAAGTTGCAAAGCGGTCCCCAGATGCACAGTTAGCGACATAAGTAGTTGATCAAATTCAAATCTTTAAATCGCTAACACACTTGTTTTCTTGCCAATTTTTGTTTTTTCTTCGCAAAAATAAAATAAACCGGTTTACTTTACTTCACATAAAGAAACATGTCCATTAAACTTTACACGTATAAGTGATTCAAATTCTGAATTTGTACAGCTACTTATGTGACTGACTGTACTAGTTTTTTAAGGTGGTATCTCTAATAAGAATACTTGAAGATTCTTGGTTTTTTAACTAAGCCCCGACTTGGTTGACTCGTCAAGTCCCGCGACGGACGCCGGTGTCCGAGTATATAGGGTTTCCCCATATATCTATATATATAAGCGGGGCTTGACGGGTTAATATAAGTCATAATATAACACTCATACAAGTCTTACATTGGAATTAGGAAAAGGCACTTTCGGCCAACAACTCGGGACCAATACAAATATTTACAGGCTTCTTTGGTGCGGAGATTTATTGGATAAATTGTTTTTGCTTACGGTTCTTCATATATTGTACTTCCTGAAGGATTTTATGTGTAACAAGCTTAAATATTATGTTGAGATTTGTAAAATATTTTTCGTTTAAACCTACTTTTATGTAGATACTTGGTATAAAAAAAGTAATCTTCCTAGCCAGTTTCGGCCACGACGGCCAATCTCAACGGAGATCAGCCAGGTACGCAGGATTATATTATAGGATTATTATATTATAGTGCACAAGTGTGTGCACATACACAGGTGCACTCGCTATTCCTTCACTCTCATAGTCAGGTGAGACGGCAATCCGAAATGACCGGAGAGAGATCAGGCGCAAGACCAACGGCTTTTTAAAATAATTAATGTTTTCAAAACATATCGAGTATGGTATCAAAATAAAGAATTTTTAACGGTGATTACGAATGTATATACAACATATATGTTTTATTAGAGTTAGGAATAGGAAATTCTAATAAAGTTGCTTGAAAACAAAAAAGATGGAAATAAAAAAATATATGAAAACAAAAAACCCGACTGCGTCAAAATTTGCATCTGCTCCCTCCGAGACTTTGTTGCTCTGCCTATACACATACATACATACATACATAGTATCACGCCTCTATCCCATAGGGGTAGGCAGAGACTATGGATCGCCACTTTGCTCGATTCTGGCACACTACTTTCGCTTCCTCTACCTACATCAATCTTTTCATGCACTCCCGCCGGTTCAGAGTACTTTTGACCTGGCCTCTACTTAGAATGTCAGATATCTGACATTCGAAGGTTCGGTGCGGTCGACCCCTGCCGGCCCTTCCATCCACACTCGCCTTATATATCCTCTTTGTCAGTCTCCTATCATCCATCCTTTCCAAATGCCCAAACCACCTTAGCTACCTCTACCTATATGACCAACCAAATTATGAGAAATGAGCGTGTTATGCCTCCGACAGCGTTTGTGAACACTGTCAACTGAGATTATTCAAAACCAAAATAAAATATTCAAATTAAAATCTTGTTTTTATCTTATCAGTTCTTCAATAAATTTTATAAAGATGGCAGGCAGATTTTGACGCAGTCGGGTTTTTTGTTTTGTTTTGATATATTTTTTTTTATTAAGAAGATGATATAAATACGTTTGGTTGGTTTGATGTTTGTATGTTTTTTGAGTGTAAACTCAGAAGCTGTCGAATAGATTTACATGTTTGATATACGGGATCATCAGAATCTGGATATCATCGGGGATAGTGCAATATCACGTAATTTGCATTGGTAAATACCGCGTAAGTGACTGGATATGCGGTTATGTATTATCCCCAGGGACTAATATGATATGAGATGTTAGATCTTTTATTCTAACAAAGTTAATTGTAGGACACTTATTACTACGATGCTGCGCTTGCAAAGTGGACAGACTACTTATTTAAGGTCGCAGGAACGTGTTGGATGCAGCTTGCTTTTGACTGCTCCATCTGGAAATCTTCAGGGTAGGCCTATGTTTAGCAGTGGACGTCATGTGGCAACTTATGTCACTAGCTTTGTTTGTGGCAAACGTATATTACCTATAGTTTACGATTTATTAAAATTGTATTGAAAAATTCTAGACTGATATCAAATAGATACTATTCATTTTCATGGATTTAACTACTTTTAAGGTCAATACAAACATAACAGGTGCCACAACAGCAAAAATGACCTACATGCAAACTAATTATAATTACTAATTATACTGTCAGGGTTAAATGTTTAGTTTTGTGTAGTTATTAATTTATTCTAGCGTTATGTTTAATCTGTTGCGTACAAAATATTTCCTACTACATATTATATTATTTTTTAATGTACTTTATTTTGATTGTAAATATATTACATGACTAATAAAGACACTTCTGCATCTATAAAACGGCTTTTCAACTCTAAAAAGTTAAAGAACACATTCTTAAATAAGATAGGTCATTATTCCACTCAAAAGAAAATCCGCGGAACTGCGCCTTTACTGCTGTCTTCCATCTGAACAGCTTATCGTAAACAATTCGCATCATGCGGGTATCTCAACGGCAAAATATCCCAGGAGCATTCGATTACAGTCACGTGTGGTCTGCGCAGGATGTAAGATTTTTATTACAATCTGTCCGGTTCTGCCCACTGATTTATGCTATAATGTCGCCTGACGACATGCCTGCGCGTACGCACGCCGCCGCGCACTGAGCACTGATTTTATTTGGAAGTCGTTTGATTGATCTTTTATGTATTTATTTATTTGGGAAACATACAATACTTTAATTCTTATAAACTAGGTAAGTTAATTTAAAATACAGAAGTCAATAAAGTTTCCACTTACAAAAAGCTATTATACAGTACAGTAGACGCTATTAGTAAAAGTGATAAAACATTAACATAAGGAAAAAAAATAACTATAAAGAAACAAGTGAAAAATAAAAAATAAAAACTAAATAATTAAGTTTACTGCGTGTATATAGTAAGTTTCTTTAGTTTTGTCCTATATGAATTAAGTTTTTCGTTAAAAATGTCTATTGTACAATATTCTTTATTATATATATGACGTACACGATACAAAAATGTGTTGCTGCAATAATTTGTCTTCCAAGCAGGTACATAAAATAGCATTTGTTTATGTAAATTTAAACGAGGACATTTGATTTGTATATGATTTAACAGAAATATACTGTCTACTTTATTATTCAAGATCTTATAAAGAAACATCTGATGTAGGAATATAATACTGACATCAGACGTGTTATAGTTACCAAACTTACTGTGTATCTTGTCATTGGATAATGGGCGGTAGTAGAAGGCAACCATGATTTTTTTAACGTGCGTTTCGTTCCTTGTACTGAGAGAATATTCTCTGAGTGAATCACAATATTTTAGGGTTCAATTATTGTTAGATCGAAATCCCTACTATTTAGTACAACCGATGTAAAAACGATTTTTGACTCCATAAACATACCACAAAAATATTAATTGCTTTCGATCGAATAACGTCTCATTTAGACACATGTATTAGCAATGGCAATTTGGGCACAATTTATTTCGTACAATAACAAATTAATTGACAGTGTAACCGTTCACTTTTCCATCCGCAATTACCTTTTTAATTATTTCTCGTTAGGAGCTTTTTGTGTGATGGCAACCCGTTCCAATAAATTACTACTAATTGGTGCTTAACCTTTAAAACAATTGTGTTGCCAAAGTTTTTACTGTTTGCAAAAACATACAGCCGTTGCCCTTTGCCTTGTTATGTAAAGATGTGTTCATATGACATGTGCTTGAGAAATGTTTACGCCTTTTGAATATTGAACACGTGTGACATTTTGTACGGTTATTTTTAGGGCGTAGTGTGTTGTACATTTGCTAGAAACAAAATGTCAGTAAACATTGACCCGCGTTAAGTTAAGAAAGCACAGTAATAGTATTTGTTACAATTCTCTGTTAACCGTAACTCCACAGCTTACACAATATACTTTAGGCTGTGCAAAAAGGCAAAACAGTGGTATCTACAAAGACGATATTAAGACGGACATTTGCATGACAATAAACTAAGAAAATTTTCATGCCTACATATTATTATGTGATATTAATGACAAGGATTATGCAGCCAGTGTTTATTTATCTACCGTTCGAAGTTCAAATGTTTCATTTGAGAAAATAATGTTTTGTTTAATAATTATGCATGCACTTAAAACACTAAAAAAGGTCGTATTTTAGTATTTTAATGGCAGCGTATAATAAATAATAAAGGTTTATACCATGTATATTATTCTATGTATTTATTTTTACTTACGAGAGGGTCGTCCAAGCATAACGTCAACTTATGCAATTGTAGTTGGTATTTTGAAGTGCACATGGCCATCACTCGATAATTACGCCAAGGCTGGCATTAAACAGCTGTTGAATTCCGTTGGAGGACGTTCTTGTAATAATAAATTGAATACGTAATTCCAAGTGAAATTTAACGTTTTTTCTCTTTTGTCACAGGCTTGAATGCCAGGTTTGAGACAAGAAGGCGGAGATTCGACTCATTTTCTGTTTAGGTTTGTGTGATACGCAATATATATTAGTGTCTGGGTTATGTGAAACCGAGTGTCCTCATGATAAACCACGTTATACCATCATCTTATTTTCCAATCAGGGCTGTGCACGTACTATAGGCTGTTAATTCTTTGTGCCTATAAGACCTTTAACTCACTTCGATATTGGTGTGGGAAAATCCATTTTCTGTCACGCATGTTGCAAAAATGATTTTGCTTGCTTTCACGACCACCAGCTGACGTCTACCACTCGAAGAGATTTACATTCTGTATCCAGCTAAATCCTATAGTTATGTTTAGCCCGATAATGGCCTGGAAAGACGAATAGACTTCTGGAAATTTCTAGTAACTCGAAAATTATTTACACATTCTGAAGATGGGTTCAATGACTCACAATCCGTTGCTATGGCAACGATCTGGGCGGAAATTTTCCTTCGTCGGCAAGCGGGCTGTATTAAGAAAAGGGTTTTAATGTAATTTCTATTAAAGAAAACTGATACTTATTAATCTGCTTATAGAATTCACCTTATAAATATTGTAAATTCTGATAACGATATTCTCTTTTCTCTCTATTGAAGAAGGAATTTATTTTGGCATTTATATCTTTGACCAATGGCTTTATATTGAAATACAATTGATTTTAATAAAATTACGCTAGTTGCCTTTTCAATTAGTAATAATACATAATAAATAATAATACCAGCCCTGTATTATATACTGCCCACTGCTGAGCACGGGCCTCCTCTATACTGAGAGGGTTTTAGGCCTTAGTCTACCACGCTGGCCTAGTGCGGGTTGGCAGACTTCACACACCCTCGAAATTCTTATGCAGAATTCTCAGGTATCTAGGTTTCCTCACGATGTTTTCCTTCACCGTTTAATCGAACTAGGCTATCGTCCACTTTCAATTAGTAATTTAGGCTAAATTAGATACGGGCTACGTGGGTTTAGGCGCGAGGAAAAACTAGTCTTATAATTATTATCCGGATTTTTTACGAAGTGCCCACTTAAGCTAAATATGGAATCGTCTTTTTTACGTGTATAAATCAGTGTCACTCATCGGCTGATAAGTTGTGACTTGTGATCAAATATATACGAATGTGGGTAGATCTAATTACTATCTAATAAATAATCTAATTAATTAATAAAGTTTTTATACTATAAAATATATTATGTTTTTGCCTTTGAGTATCTAGCAATGCAAAGGAGAAGGGATGACCAGGCGAACCCTACGTTGGTCATACATGCGAAGCTGATCATAAACTTTTATTAAAACCTATGAATTGCGATCGCTGTCATTACATCCTACGATAATTACATTAAGCGGTGCTCCACAGAAATTGTGAATTTTGTTATTGTGTAAAAAGCGGCCTTATATTCAGTCCTGCACGTGTGAATTTTTTTTGTTAAATGTGTTATCCGTGTCACCTCGCCCCCGTCAGGATTGGCAGAAAATTGTTTGCACATTATTCCCATATCGTGTCCATTGGTTAAATAGTCTAAGGTTCTTGCATAGTTAGGGCTCTATTTTTTTATAGTCGTGGCGTCATAATAACTTGACAGAACAGATTGTTTCTCCTGATGCCTTTTTGTCGTCACATTCTGGAACATTCTGTACATTCATTTAATAATTACTACTCTATTACTGCATCCTATTTTAATATTATATTGTCGTGTTTTCAACTTCAAATCATAGTTTTTGAAATTTCGTAACCCCCACTTTATAAAAAATATAACTTGCACATTGATGCTTGGCGGGCAAAAACAAGATATTTTTATCCAGACAGTGAACAAGACAGAACTAGCAAATAATGTTTCATGACAGGTCTAGATTAAATTAGTTGCAGTTAACACACGAATTAGAACTCTACGTTTCGATAATAAAGATTATTTTTGTTAAATCCAGTCAAGGGCTTCCAAGTAATTGGATAGATTTATTGGGATATAAGTTAAACAACGGTTAATTCGCGAGAAACAATTGTTTTCAATTTATCATTCAGTTAACGCTTAGAGGTATTTAATTAAAGGTGAATTTATTTTCGTTCATATTTTATAGTTTAGAGCTTTAACTCTGCACTTGATTGCTAAATTGAATTTCGCAAATATAAAATCTATTTGCTTGGTAGGAGAATATATTTTACTATAACAAGACATATTATGTGCGTCCACTGTGGAGAAAAACCGGCATTTTAATTTAGCAATAACCTTTTTTTAAATCGTTTTTTTTTATGGCATTGAATGACGAGACGAGCATGCCGTTCGCCTGATGGTAAGCTATACCTCCGCCCATAAACAGTAGTAACACCAGAGAGCACCTTGAGTTACAAAGTACTGTGTGGCATTCCACTGCGCTCGTCATCCTGACACATAAGAAAAGAAAAAGAAAAGAAGAAAAAGTCTCATTATGTCCAGTAGTTACACTGGCTACAATGTCCTTCAAACTGAAACACAACAGTGCATGCACACTGCTGCCTGGCGGTAGAAATAGACATTGCAGTGGTACCCACCCAGACGGTCTCTTACATATGAGAGTCCTACCGCCAATAAAAACATAGTTTTCATTAATGGGTCAGTTACATTTATCTTTGAAACTTAAGTTGTCTGGTTTTGAGAATTAACACTGAGGTGCTTAAATTACTAAAAGGACATACATTTGTCTTATCATTAGTTTGGAGTATCATGTGAAGTAAATTATTTAAAAAACTTAATAAGCTATGTAAACCCTATATTATGATATATTTTTTATACATGTTAATGGCCATGTAGTGCCTGGATAATGTTTTATTAATTTTATGGAAACTTGAAAAAGAAACTTCCCGCCTTCGACTGTTTCTTTTTCAAGTTTCCATAAAATTATAAAAAGCTACGTAAACATTTTAGCAAAGCCAAAAGAAATTCAGAGCGCCTGAAATATTGACAAAAATATAACAACAATTAACGCCATTTTATGGTAAATTTGTTTACAATAATAATATTTTTACAAATCGTGTATCTTTAGAAAACTTGAGGAAGTTAAAAGAAAGCGTGATACTACCGCAGAAATTAATTAATTTTTTAATCAACTCTCGCTGTGGGTTGATTTAGAGTTCCAACCTCTTTCGCGAAGTTATTATTTACCATTCTAACTTGCAAACTAATTTTTAATTAATTATTTACGGTGAACAGCGGTAAGATATAGCATCCGTTAATTGTTTATTTGTCATAGAAGTTATTTAATGCCTTTTTCTTTTATAAACTCACTAGCTGCGCCCGCGTTACTAAGTTTTCCGGGATAAAAGTACATATAAAACTTTCCTCTTGAACCACTCTATCTATTAAAAAAAGCCGCATCAAAATCCGTTGCGTAGTTTTAAAGATCTAAGCATACATAGAGACTGACAGACCGACAGCGACTTTGTTTTATACTATTTAATAATAATAAACTTGGCTTAGAATACCCACGACTCCTTTCTAGTCTTTTATTAATACTTATACGAAAAATATAACATAATGACAATATAACCTGTTGTTAAATAGAGGACTGTAGACACCCTGCCGCACGATGGACTGACGAAAGACGGCACGGCGGTTAACGGATTGGTGTACGCTGTTCAAGACCGGGATGGTTGGCGCTCACTTGAGGAGGCCAACGTTCATCAGTGGACGGGGACAGGCTGATTGATTGGCACTTAATTCTTTTGGGTATTACGTTGAAATGATTTCGATATAACTTGCTCTTATGAAGCGAATCTTCTAAAAATCTCAAGTTGCGCGCAGAGATTTTATTTTAAGGATCCTTTCGTCATTTTAACCAAGCGACATACATTTTGTTTACCAAAAAACGCCGGAAGACAGTATTAATGTCGTACAAAGGCAAATATAATTATCTAAGTCCTAATGATGCTATGACAAACACGTTTACCCTTGAAATATCATTACGTTGTTTACGAACTGCAATCATTGTTCGCGTGGTTTTCCGTTTGCTTTTGCGTCTTATTGTTCTTCTATAAGTACGGTAAAAGAGAAACAAATGAGATATTGGATTCCAAATATATTTATGCACATTTTTTTTGCCTATGTGCTGCATGTCTCTTGGTTTTCCGGGATTATTTTCGCTGATTTGAGGCCTCATCGCTGATTATTAGGCCATTTAAGACATTTGGAGCTTGGAATCAAAACCAAACCACATGAGTCTTAGATCCCTCAATAATTGCGATAAAAAATTATAGAGTTTGGAATTAAAGTTCAATGTAAACACTTTTATTGAAAATGCGCATTAAACGTGTAGTTGGACCTTGGTAACTAGTTATCCTATTACACTAATGGCTGGGTAATCGGAAAGATTGCTGACGAGTGAATGACTCCAGAATGGAAATATCTAGGTTAAGGGCTTTAGAGATGAAGATTTGAATTGCGACGAAGAGTTCTCTTTAATAAAATGACAGGCATAGAGATTGGTCGAATTTGCCTGATCGGTTCTATTTCTGTTTTGATGCTTGGTATTTTTTGATATAGCACACCGTCTTCTCGAGTCTCACAATGCTTATTAATTGCACTGACTTCAATACCAAAAGTTAACTTTGTTTATATTATGATACAAACGAGTATGTATTTGCATTAATTTTGAGGTTCTTAAAATTATAAAAGTGGAAGGAAATGCATATTAAAAATTCGTATTGCAATTTCCAAGTTACTGACATAGCCCAGCGGATTAGCAAGCTGAAGTGGCAATGGGCAGGGCACATAGTTCGAAGAACTGACGGCAGATGGGGCAAAAAAGTTATCGAGAGGAGACCACGTACTGGCAAGCGCAGCGTCGGCCGTCCACCTGCAAGGTGGACCGATGACTTGGTAAAGGCCGCAGGAACGCGCTGGATGCGGGCCGCTTTTGACAGGTTCATCTGGAAATCTTTGGGGGAGGCCATGTTCAGCAGTGGACGTCATGTGGCTGATGATGATGCTGATTGCCATTTCCATTTACAAAGTATTTCTAAATATATTCTTTGCTTGAAACATCTTAAATTCAATTTCCCCGGTCAATACAACGAAAAAGGAATTGTTCATTAATTCCAATGCTTATTACAAGATATGATAATATCTAGAAAGGAGGATTTTACTAAGAACTTTCTCTGTAAATTTGGTTAGAATTTCTTTGGCCAAAGCGTTCAGGATTAGGTTACTTAGCGTTACAGTGTCCTTTTTGAAAGTTTCTATTTGAATCTCGGTTTAAAATTATTGCTAGATCAGTTGCTTCCTTCGTATTACGCTTCTTATGCTGTACTTAAGTATTGAATATTCTATTTTAGAACAACTATGTGACTACAATTCTCATTGCCACATATGGTCGCAATAATTATGTCCAAGCCGATGATAGTAACATTTTATGTTCTTCTTTTTATTTCTACTTATCTTTGCTATTGAACGCCAGCAACAAATATTTATTAATATCACACGATGAATACTTGCTAATACTTCAAATGTTCAGTATCCACAGCCATGAAAAACTGGACTAATACAATAAAGGAAACCGATATAAAAATAAAGGCAAAGGAAAACTAACTTATAACAATATTCAGCCAGTACTCTTGACATAAATTGATTTAATGATGTTATGTACACAGTGGCTTTATGGATAAACGTGTACACATTGTTTCGCTTGATGGACATACATTATGCATCCTTGTATGTTAACAAGATTTTAACAAAGATTTATTCACAAACTTCAGGTACTACCAAAACTATGGACAAATATGGGGTTAATAAATTAAGTTATGTATTATAATAAGTTGATTATTCTTTAGGATTTCTCAAATAATTACAGGTTCTGGATTTTCAAACTTAATAATTTATCAATTAATCTAATATAAGTGTTTTAACTCATCTTCGTGCCTTTTCTATCGGTTAGCTGGGGACTCAACAAGTGCACCTATTAATTATAGATCCTTACCCGAGAATTGAACTTAGAACCTCTATGTTCATAGCCCAAGTTCGTTATCACGAGTGAAATGAGGTGATACATTCATAACATAATATGATTACTGGCAGACTATCTCGGTGGAATGGTTGTATTATTGTATGACTGCAAAGCTGAGATCTCGGGTTCGATTTCCGAGTCGGGCAAAGTGATATTGTTTTTTTCTATTCAGTATCAGTCCTGAGTCTAGTGTACGGAATACGCACAGCGAAAAGTGGGTGCAACTAGTTGCGCCTTTGCCTACCCATTCGGGGATACAAGACGTGTGTGTATATTACTAAATAACTATTTTTATCGCAAATTAAAACCGACTGTCACCTACCAAAACCCTCCAAAATGCCACAATTTCCCCATAAATAAGTACGATGGTCCGAGGACTCAAAATGTTAATTGGACAAAGTTTTAACAGAACCCTTCGTACGCAATAAGTAGCCATTGTTCCTCTGTTACAGCCGTTTGTTAATGAAACTCTCTGCTCGTAAATGTAGGTTTTATTATAGATTGAGGTCATTCTTGGATAGAAGTTTTTGAATCTTTATGGGAGTTCAGTTCTTAAAGGAGGAATGTCTAGTATCTAAGCTGGGCAATATTTAAAACAAATGTAGGTAAGTACTTATTTTATCGAGCATAATTCCAATGGTTAGAAAAAAAGTTAAAAAAACCTGCCTGAAATTATTTGCACTATCTGCAATTTTACATAGGTACAAATGCTTAGAAATTGTGCATCTATAGAAATTTTAAGTGATTAGTAAAATCGTTAAACAAAATTACTATGAATCTTAAGTAAATCGAGAATATACTAATTAATCATTCGTTAGACAAAGCCATGCAATGCAGTGCAGTGCAATCAGTCCTGTATTATATACTGCCCACTGCTGAGCACGGCCCTCGTCTACTGAGAGGGATTCGGCCTTAGGCCACCACACTGGCAGTGGCGTAACTAAGTTATCGGGGCCCTTGGCAAATCCATTGGATGGGGCCCTAGTAAAAATTATGACATTCAACAAAGAAATCACGTATAAACCCCTCCCCCCCCCGTATCTGACCTCGCGGCCTGTCGGGTCGGGGAGGCCGGGGGCCCCTTTGGGCCAGGGGCCCGTGGCATTTTGCCACCTCCGCCACCCTATAGTTCGCCACTGATACCCTCGAAATGCTTATGGAGAATTCTTTCACCGTTAAAGCTAACGATAATTGATAAACAATACACACGTAACTTCGAAAAGTCAGAGGACAAAGCCATAGACTATTATATTCGCAATAGTTTCACGGATTCTAGATTGTTCTAAAGTTGCAATCAATTGGCTTCCACGCCATATGTGCGAGCCACACATGTTGTCTCTTATAAAGAGATCGTAGCGTGTGCCTGCGTTTATTTATACATCCTATTGTAGGATTAGACCTCCTCTGTGATAATTCATTTGACATAAATAGGGAAGCGCCACGTGTTTCAGGACATCTTGTTCATTCATCGTGTTGTTATGGATTTGAAAAAGTATAAGTACCTAAGATTTACATGAAAACGTTATACTTACTTGTACATGCTTACACCTTAAGTCCCGAAGGTTTGAGTAGAAATATAGGATTAAAACACATTAGAAAATTTACATTCGTTCCATGTCATTGACGTGACAGTCTATTCTTAATGCGATATTGCGCAAAGCATATTTTTGTTTTTGTAATTATCCTTCACTAACACCATCATCATCATCATCAGCCACATGACGTCCACTACTGAACATAGACCTCCCCCAAAGATTTTCAGAAGGATCTGTCAACAGCGGCCCGCATCCAGCGTGTTCCTGTGACCTTTATGAAGTCGTCTGTCCACCTTGCAGGTGGACGGCCAATGCTGCGCTTGCCAGTACGTGGTCTCTACTCGAGAACTTATTTCCCCATCTGCCGTTCACTATGGTACGCACCAAATGCCAATTTGTCTTTATTAGCATGTAACATGTCTACAAGTAAACTGACTTGTAACTAACTAACTAACTTGTAACTCGCGACTGGGCAAACGTAGTGTAGGACGCCCTCCGGCCAGGTGGGATGACGATCTGCGAAAGACTGCAGGCAGATGCTGGATGCGGCAAGCTGAAGACAGGGCGCTATGGCGCTCATTAGGGGAGGCCTATGTCCAGTAGTGGACTGATAAAGGCTGATGATGATGATGATGATGATGATGATGATGTCTACAAGTGAGCGAACCTAACCCGTTAACGCCTACCCGGTTCTCTGGAACATTCTGGTAGCATGCTGTAATCAAAAATTTCACTGCAAGACTCCAGATTACCACATTTTGGAATAAGGAGATGAACTATTCACTCTGATTTACAATAACTTCATTAAGAACAATGACTTAGTAGTTAGTGCAACATGGCACATAGCAATACTCATCTTCCTACGATATTATGTCTCGTAATACCGCTGCCACAACAAAATAATTACAACGCGTTAAAAAAAACAGGCATGTAATCAAAATGAAATGACTGAGCCGTCATGCAATTTTAATCATTTTAATGCACACACTGCGTACACTATAAATGTTGATTTAGAGTGAAATCGGTTAAATTGAAAGCGCTGTGCGAGGGCTGGCAGACATGACACTTTTATTAAATCTGTATAGCACCTAGGATTCCTTGTCATCTATATGAAATAGTGTTTTGAGAGCAGATGCAATAAAGTCCAGAATACCATGTGTGAAATGAGTTATGGTTTTACATTATGCTTTCTTTACTGCTCGGGATGTCTTGAGTTTTTATTAAATAGGCATCCTTGAAAAGGTTATTGTAAATGTAACATAAATTAAAGTTCTCCAGCGGCTAACGGATAATTGATTCAAGAATTTATAAAAGATGCTGCAAAAGTGTCCTCACTCCAGTCTCGTATACTTAATCACGCTGAATGCAAATTTAAAAAAGAACCGAATTAAGAAGACGCATGGAAGAATAAATAGGATATATTTGAAATAAGAATGAGAACGTTATTTAGAAAAAGTTCCTCATTTGTCGTTTTCTTATATTATGTGTCATAGATAACATAGCGCCACAAAACCCTACAACAACGTAATCGGGAACAAAATAGACCAGGCAACCCTGAGAGTTTTGAACCGTAATTGCGAGCCAACTGCATACCGATGACAGGCTCGGCTACTAGTGTGCAAAAGTACTTCCTTTTTCGACGTACCGTGCAATGAAAATAAGTGACGAGCTACGCTACTTCTGGAATTACTGGAATCTACAATGTTGTTTTAATGGTTTTGTTAGGTAGGCTAAGGTTATATAACGTTTTAAATTGGTATAAACTGAGTCAGGTTTATGATTTGTCTATTTTATTTAGATAGATTAGGATTTAGATAGGAAATATCTTTTAAACTTATGAAAACAGATTGTTGTTTTTTGTAATAGAAGCCTGTCTCTTTTTTTGTGATTGTGAGATTCCTTGTTTTTACAATTTTATTTGGATCAACAGCACCCACTTAATTATTGTGTTAGGTAAAACGACGCGTTTGCAGTGATAACGATAAATACTTTCTTATCTAAAACGGCTTAGCATTGTTACTAATTATAATTTACTCGTCAAGCCCCGCGACGGACGCCGGCGTCCGAGTATATAGGGTTTCCCCATACACCTATATTAAGCGGGGTTTGGCGAGTTAGTGGAGCTATTTAAAGAAAATACCTTACAACGTAATTCCCATTTTTATTGTATCCAATAAATATTTTTTCTTCTACATAATCCAGCACTTTCTTTGTCGACTGTACGATCGGCCAGTTCCTACCCAAAGAACTTTCAATTTGCTTATTGTCTTTGAAAACAATATCGTATTTATGAGTTATTTTTTTTTCCTGTCCAATCTTTTATTACCTGTCTAGTGGTAGGATAAAGGCAAATGGTCTCATCGGATAAAGTAATCGTTTTATAGAAATGTATTCTCGAATAGAAGCGCGTACTGAGACGTGGCCTCTGACTATGTGCCGCCTAAGACGGCTAACGGTCACTCAGCGAGCTATGGAGAGGGCGATGCTAGGTGTTTGTCTACGCGAGCGAATCAGAAATGAGAAGATCCGTAGAAGAACGAAAGATATTAGCATAGCCCAGTGAATTAGCAAGCTGAAGTGGGCAGTGGGCAGGACACATAGTTCAAAGAACTGACGGCAGATGGGGAAAAAAGTTCTGAGAGGAGACCACGTACTGGCAAACGCAGCGTCGGCCTTTAAAGTCGTCTGTCCACCTGCAAGGTGGACAGACGACTTATTAAAGGTCACAAGAACACGCTGGATGCGGGCCGCTTTGGACAGGTCCGTCTGGAAATCTTTGGGGGAGGCCTATGTTCAGCAGTGGACGTCATGTAGCTGATGATGATGACGATGACTGGAAGCGCGACTTACGGGTATTAATTAATATGCTGTATAACTTTTGCTTCCTTATCTGGTATAATCGCAATGTACTGATGGAATTGTGATTTGTTTATAGTATACTAGCTTTTGCCCGCGGCTCCGCCCGCATTAAAAAGTTTTTCCGGGGTAAAAGTCCCGGTTTATATTTTCCCGGGATAAAAAGTAGCCTATGTGTTAATCCAGGATATGATCTACCCGTGTGCCAAATTTCATCGAAATCCGTTCAGTAGTTTTTGCGTGAAAGAGTAACAAACATCCATACATACTTACAAACTTTCGCCTTTATAATATTAAGTAAGGTGCAGACACCACCAGACGCATTTAGTCGATATTTGGTGCCGAGGTAGATCAAATTCTGAATCAAAATGTAGGATACTTTTATCTCGAAAATATAATGGAACTTTTGCCCCGGGAAAGGTCTTTCTCTTACATACATTACATACTCACGCCTTTCATCCCCGAAGGGGTAGGCAGAGGCGCAACTAGTGCACCCACTTTTCGGCGTAATTCCGTCCCATGATGTGCTAGGAGGCGGGCGTACTACTTTATTAAGGTGAGAAAATAAAAAAATGTCTGTTACGAGACAGCCTATCACCAAATAAAACCCTCTAAGAGTATTTTTAAAATAAGTAGTTTTTACAAATAGGAACCAAACCAACACCCCTCTCCATAAAACTGCCAGGCTGGGCTAAGCAGCACATACAATTTTATCTATAGCAGTTTAAGCTAACCCGCGATTGATGGCAAAGTTAAAAGGATTAGCTGGTGGTCATAAGGCCCTCGGGTGATTTAGATGTGGAGTGGAAATCTTGTCTAGAAACCGACGGCGCCGGCTTGCCAGGGCAACGACCTGCGAACATTAATTTGTATTTTCTTTAACTTAACGATTAGTCGGAGCGATATCGTGACGATGATACTTTTATATTAGTGCTTGTTATATTGATAACTCTACATCTTTATGGAGATGATAGTCACTGGAGGTGTTATAGTTATTTTTTGGACGACTAATCTCATGTTTTTTCATCCGTGGTCAAGTTAACTTACATACATATACGTATATACATATACACTCACGCCTGTTATTCCCGAAGGGGTAGGCAGAGGCGCAACTAGTGCACCGACTTTTCGCCATATCGGGCACAAATTCCAGACTCCGAGCTGATACTGAATAGAAAAACTCAATATCACTTTGCCCGACCCGGGGATCGAACCCGAGACATCAGCTTTGCATTCGTACTGTAATACAACTACGCTACCGAGGCAGTCAAGTTAACTTAAGGTTCTTATTATACTGGACGAGCGTGGTACCTTCCCCTCGCTGAGAATTCGCCAGCGTGATAAGAGCCTTAACTTTACCTGACAACGGAAGAAATTAATGGCCTAATGTATGTAGGAAATAAGCTCAAGGGCAGTTATTGGGTATATTAATTATTTATTAATGACAATAGTCTCGCGCTACATAAAGTAATAAGGAATTTGTATGCGCTTCCTAAGATGTAAGTTATCTAATTGCGATCCTGCCTACCTCGGAGATCAAGGAGTGATCTTGAGTACTTGACTCGTCAAGCCCGCTACGGACGCCGGCGTCCGAGTATATAGGGTTTCCCCATACATGTATATATATAAGCGGAGTTTGACGGCTTAAAACTGCGCTTAATTTAATATGAACGTTTAAAAAAAGTTAGTTATGAATGGAGGGTTCTAATTTTTTTTTAATGGATCCAAGTTCTATTTTTATCTCTATTTTACCCTATCTATATTTTACCCTTTAATATCCCTAAATTTTGAGGCCCGCCACTCATGCAAAAAGCGGAAATCTCCTTTAAGCATAATGATCGTTTTTTCCATAGTAGTATAGTGAGCCTCGAATAAGTCCTTCGATTTAACTCTGAATAAAGAAAGTGTATCCTATTAATATAGTAACGTATGACACCATCAATTGTACTCTGAAATAATAAAATATTTTCTCATACATAATCATAACTTACCCAAAGTACCTCAGAAGCTATTTCTTATGTCAACTGCGCGCAACACAATAAACAATATGTTATCAGTTATGCTTAGCTAAATATTTGTGCTTTCTTGTTTTAGAATATTATACTTTATTGCATAATAAATGTAGAGAAGGTTACATAAGTGAATATTTACGTCCAAGATTTCGTACGTGAGAGGATAATTTTAAATAGACCACCCTTATACATGATGCCGCTAACTATGGAAGTGTCATGCTATATTTTCAATAGTCCTACTAATATTATAAAGGCGAAAGTTTGTAAGAATGTATGGATGTTTGGATGTTTGGATGTTTGGATGTATGGATGTAAGGATGTTTGTTCCTCTTTCACGCAAAAACTACTGAACGGATTTCGATGAAATTTGGCACACGGGTAGATTATGTCCTGGATTAACACATAAGCTACTTTTTATCCCGGGAAAATATAAACCGGGACTTTTATCCCGGAAAAACTTTTTAATGCGGGCGGAGCCGCGGGCAAAAGCTAGTAACAAATAAACTAACTAAGTATTCACACTATTCTTTCATCATCATCATCAGCCACATGACGTCTACTGCTGAACATAGGCCTCCCCCAAAGATTTCCAGATGAACCTGACAAAAGCGGCCCGCATCCAGCGCGTTCCTGCGGCCTTTATCAAGTCATCGGTCCACCTTGCAGGTGGACGGCCGAGGCTGCGCTTGCCAGTACGTGGTCTCCACTCGAGAACTTTTTTGCCCCATCTGCCGTCAGTTCTTCTATGGGCCCTGCCCATTGCCACTTCAGCTTGAGAATCCGCTGGGCTATGTCAGTACTATTCTTTGCTCAATATAAAAAAGACTCTACAGCACTCATGGCTACATTAAAGTAGAAAAAATTTACAAAATCGAAACATTGCTTCGGAAGTTGTTTTTCCGATCCAGTCATAGATATTAGCAAATCTTTATATTGCAGATCAATGCAATAATCCGGCTAACCAGGTCATAAGCGAATTCGGATTTATTGACCGTGTATAAGAATCTCAAACTCACGAATTCGATAGAATCTTAATATCTTCCGCTTCCAATAAAACACGCAAACATGCGAGCTCTTACTCAACATATAAAACGTAGTTATATAACGGTACGTAGATGTACGTGCTGGGAGGGATAAAATTAAATTGAATCTAGCATAGCGACCATGGTAAATGGTGAACACGCTGACCAAATAGCTAGTTCCAAGGACCGGAATCAGCCGATCTACAGGCAACAGCTGGGGGAAATTTTATTACATGCATTGTACTTATTGCTATCACTACTTTAAAATTTACTTTAACTGCTGGAAAAAGAAAGGAAACCCACGTAGGATTCAGTATAGTAAACGGAGTGTTCGTGGCTTATCTGCCATAATACATATTCTGTGAAAATTCCGCTACCTTTTACGTTTCAAAATTCTTGAACAATTGAACAGATAGACGTTATTTTAGTATCAAGATTCCTCCGGCTTTAGTACGGAACCTTAAAAGACTTCGCAGGATATATTACCAAATCGATTTATTCGATTTCATGTTACGCAACTTCTGCGCAACACCGTGACAATCGAGCTTTCACTGGTCGCGTGTCGTCTGAGTTCAACGATCGCGGTACGGTATTGTTCTTAATGCTGATTAGGGTCCAAATCAAAAATGTCTACGCAACTTGTTAATGGTCATGAATCTAATCGCTTTAGAAGGTGTCTTTGTAGAAAAGACACGGGCGCGAAAGATTTTATTAGTAATACGATAATAATAAAGAGGTAAGTTTATAAGTTTGTGCGTTTGTTTGTAAAAAGAAATATCTGTAACTACTGCACCGATTGTGATTAAATTTTGTATGGAGATAGTCTGAGATGATGAGATGGACATGGTCTTTTTATCCCGCGTAAACTTTTTCACCCGAGCAGAGCCGCGAGAAAAATCTATAGAGTCATGTAATATCAAAATATTCTTGTTATTGGTGGTGGTAATTTGGTCCTAAATAAATTTTACAATCCGTATTAATATTTAGATACTAAACTTATCAAATTATTGTGTCTCGATTACCCATACAAGGCTGGCTTCGTTTATTACAAGCAAATAAAGCCACAACACAGCTGGATGCTTGACGAAACATATTAAAATAGAATGAGGATCAAATTAATCTCATATATGAACCCAATTGACCTTTCGTTTACCTACTCAAATATCAAAAGCACATTTACACAAATAATTTCGATATCACAAATCAACTCATTACACCCATAATCGACCCCAAAGGCATTCGACATTTGTCTAAAATTATAGCTGATTACAACCACCCGAGAGACAATTTTACGGACGAGATATTTTCCAATAAACCACATATACTGTAAGTAAGATAAACGGGCCATACTGCCATACTGTTTGTGTGTAGATTGATAGTTTTCGTGTCTAGGTCAAAGTGGAATTGCGTTTTATAAAGGTAGACCTTTTTAGGATAAATTGTTTATGGTAAATTTTGTTTGGCGCGAAAATAACATATTTGAATGGCGTGTCTAAAGTTTGATCTGAATATATGAAAGTGATTTTGATGTTCGAACTCAAACTCAAAATGTTCTTTATTCGAATAGTCTTGTACAAGCTCTTTTGAATCATCATGAATCTACCACCACTTCGGAACGTGTTACTAAGGTCTACGTGTTGCCACGAAGTAGACGCTAAGATATAGTAATTAAAGTGTAAAAATAATAAAATACTAGCTTTTGCCCGCGGCTCCGCCCGCTTAAAAAAGTTTTTCCGGGATAAAAGTCCCGCTTTACATTTTTCCGGGATAAAAAGTAGCCTATACGTTAATCCAGAACATGATCTACCCGTGTGCCAAATTTAATCGAAATCTGTTCAGTAGTTTTTGCGTGAAAGAGGAACAAACATCCATACATCCAAACATCCATACATTCTTACAAACTTTCGCCTTTATAATATTAGTAGGATTCTAATAAAAGTTCAAGATATGAAAGATTTTTATAGCATAATCTATCTCAATATCTAGACTTCTGTAAACTGTATCGTCTAGCCCAGCTCAATACATCAAAAGACAAACAATCTACAGAATAAAGCAGAAAAACATTGGCAGAAATAACTGAGTTGTATTTCCAATACCAACGCAGAGGAAACGTTTGGGCAATAAATTGAAAAGTGAACTCTTGACGCTCAGTGGCGGATTTAGCGTGGGCGGTGCGGAGCCCACGTTTTCGCCCGCGAATAACTGTTTCGCTTACGACATACCGGTATTATATTACCAAACATATAAAAACATAAATGCAGTGATTTGCATGATTTATTACATTTGAGAGTTAGTGAGGACGTAACAACTAACGGCTTGTTTTTGTAACTGTTGTATTCTTAGTTGAATTAACCAAATCCACCTAAGATTTTAATAAATTTATAAAGCGAACTATTGTACTAAGAACTGAATAAGATTTTTGTATAATATTTTTGATTAGTAAAATATTTGTGGGATATAGTAACATACTTTTTGTGCTAGAACGCATGCAAACAAAATAATTTATAGCGACAATTTATAGCCTTTTTATAATTTAAGGGAAAGATTACTAATCCGATGATATCTTTATTTCTAAATGAGTTTAAATCTTAGAAAAAATGCTCTTGAACTACGCGTAAATTTTTGTACCTTGAAATCCTCCTGGCCAGTTTCGGCCACGGTGGCCCATCTCAACGGAGATCAGCCAGGTACGCAGGAGATATCATAGTGCACAAGTGTGTGCGCAATACACAGGTGCACTCGCTATTCCTTCACTCTCATAGTCCGGTGAGACGGCAATCCGACATGACCGGAGAGAGATCAGGCGCAGGACCAACGGCTTTACGTGCTTTCCGAGGTACAGGGGTGTCCCACCGCCAACTTCCTGACTCCGAGCTGCGACTGAGTAATTTTGAACCTTACTCTAGCTACAACGTTCAAATATTAGCTTTCAGTCGTAATGGCTACATTAACTACTATTTTCTAAGTTATAAAGCATTGAGCCTAAAACATTTTTACTCCCAGTAATGCCCCCAAATCCGCCCCCCATTGTAACTGCTGGTACAAACCAGACAAAGAGATACGTAAACATCTCTGGTCCTCGGTCGATCATACTTGGGGTTACTGGTTCCATTCTATCGAAACAAATAAGATGGAATTATTCGTCTAGGGTCTACTCATGTTAAAGTAGACGATTCTATTGATACACCTACTGCATTTCAATATGAATTTTAGAATATTGGTTTCTTGTTGGTATACTTTGATGGAAAACTTTAATAATATTTTTCATATATTTGAGTTCAAAATAAGAGCTCTTTGTAGAAACTGTTTTTAATATTAGAATGTTGAACGGTATTTGTCTTTCGATCAACGTGCAATGTTTGAATAGATAATATTTTTTTCAAGTGATTCCAACGTTTATAAATTGAGGTCAGCTGAGATAATAAAACTTAGTTGAGCTTAGGCTTAAGCGGTCTTTAAAAAACATTAATTGTGTTGTATTATGGCATTCGACTTTTAAATCTATTTCTGTACTTAATTTTGATAACTCAAGATATTATATTCTTTTATAACATGCATAGCTTAAATTTTCCTACATCAAAACATCTGAAACCGAAGCTTCGAAGTTCCAGTACTTCTACAAAAGCCAAGTAAAAAGTATTACTTAATAATAAATATTGCTCAAAAAGGCTAAAGGAGGTAATTAACACTCCCAGTTGAGTTCACATTTGATTTTTATTAACGTCTGCTATAAATTATTACAAACAGAAATTACACAAATGATGTTCCATGAAAAGTTTAAACGTATGGACGAAGTTGCTTGGAGTTTGGAAGACACATCCTTATTTTGTTATATAATGTACATACTCGTTGCTAACTAGTACATAACTTACAGTTTCACATTATGGTTGGCTGCTTAGTATTTAATCTGGCTCTTTAAGCAATGGTATGAAAGGAATAATTGACTTCTAAGTGTTAAAAAAATATCTTTAGATTAACAGTCACATAAAATCTTCCGGGTAGTATCCTGCCAAGTCAATTCCAGGAATAAAACAGAAGTCTCAGATTAAATTTATGGGTTATTTTAGGATTTCTGTTTTATCTCATGTGGTAAAATGATTTAATCTGTTTTGGCTGCAGCGTAACAAACAGAGCTAGCTCAGTTCTTAATAAACTTGCTTTTTATAATATGTATAGCGGATTCATCAGAGGCTCAAAAGTAAGCATCGTCCTCGTTCCTCTTCTTAAATAACTAACTAAATGCCAAAGATTTTTTTGATATCGTGGGTTGCCAACGAAGTGGCAATCATTTGCCATCCTGACTGACTTACTCTTCTATCGGGCTTTGACGTAAAATAATATTTCATCATTTATTAATGTCAGCTTTTACTAATGTGTTTTTTTTTATTTCAGGTACACACACATTTATTCATCAGTGATTTTTTTTTAATGTGGCATCGAGCTCCTGCCTCTGCAAAATTAAAAGGTATTAATTTCCTTCATCGCTATTATCGATCAACTACAAAAAATAAAATTTTAAGATAACAGTGTCCTTAAAACTTCCTTTTAAATTACAACTAGCGTTATATACAGGATAAATGAAACGATAAAGGGTCGCAACACAAATTGAATTAAAATTATTACCAACACATTTCTCAATGAAGACATAGTCGCCCTCTCATTGATCGCATCACCTATAAATAAAGAATCGTTACAAACGATAAAAAAGTACCTATATTCTATTGAGGAACATAAATCATCCCCAATCCGGTCAGTTGGACCGTCACAAATCAAAAATATGTAACTAAACATCACATCTAGTTTTTCGTTCGATTTACTCAGAAAGGAAACTTGGTTCGCAGAGCAATCTCAGAAATTCGAATAGATAAATGTCACTATTCGGAATTTCTGAGGACGCCATCAGTCAATGGATTATCGTAAGGGCGTGTGTACCATTGTTGGGGACAAAATGTGCCTTGTGAGGTTTGTAAACATGGATAAGCGGGAAATATAACGAGGAGAACCTATACTGGTTCTCCATTTTTGAATTGACTGTTGTAATTGAAAGTAATGCTTGCGATTCATGACATAGAGATTGATATTGTTAACTCGTTCATCTCAGAGTTCGCTCGAATCGACTGGTATATAGTTTCGAGGGTATGATCATTTTCTCAAGCAATGATAAAACGAAGACAGATTTTATCGATTTAAAGGCAATAAAAATTTGCTCAACCTATCCTTAATGCAACCATCTGATTGATCTGAATACAGTTCAATCAACATAACTTCAAGGTTTTAATTTCAATATCCAAATATTTCGTGATCCACTTCATCAATCCATACCGTACTAGTATAAATTCAATAATACCAAGATCAAATTGAAATTCTTGATCGATCTGTAATAGCCACACTACAATAGCTGTATTAAGAGCCTATGTGAAAAACATATGGAATCGTGATGGGCGTGACTTAGCGTATTTCAAATGCGAGGCGCCGCACGGCCCCGCTGAGATAGATCGCGCGCCTCGGCCCTCGTCGCATCGCGTCTATGCCATAGGTCGTTGCACTCAAGCCCGCGAAAAGATCGTCATTGCAAATGCATGTCTGTGTTGTAAATATTATAGTTATTATAATTTCTAATAAATTTATAACTTATAAAACATAGAATTTATTTTAATTCGTTTATAGAACCATTATTATGTCACTATTATCTACCTAATTACTTGAACATTATGTAAAATGACATTGTAAGTTATCTAAACTCATCGAAAGTATTATTCACTTATAGTTGACTTTTGTTGACAAGATAAAATTTGGTGTGGTGGTAGGTTCGAGTCTTACCCCTACGTAGGTCTGTATATAGGTAAAAAGCAAAGCAGTATGAAACTTCTATAATATGTTTTAAATTATATTTTGCTTTGTTTTGATTTATTCTTGTGGACTTTCCTAACTTTGGTGGACATAAAATAAATAATAATACAATAAATGCAGTCACTATTTTTCGGCCCGACTCGGGATTCGAACCCGGGACCTCAGCACAATAGGCGTATCGTGTGTGCAACTACGCCTTGGAGGCAGTCAAACATAGCATCACACCTTTTCTCCTCACATTTCGTTAGCTATTTTAGGTCTTATCAAATAGGAGACGAGCTTATTGCCACATACCGGGCCCAATTCAACAGACCGAGCTGATACTGGACAGAAAAAAATAGTATTTGCCCGACGCGGGATTCGAACCCGAGACCTGAGCGTGGAGGCCGTACCGGGCACGTAATACAACTACGAGTTGCGACATCAAGGTAGTTTCGACAAGTCATTCACGATGAAACTTCTTCCCTGGAATGTCAGGTCTATTTTACGTAAATGATGCTTCACTCTAGTGCCACCATGCAATTTAAAAATCGAATTTTGTATGTAAAGGATGTTCGAAATTTATGCAATGCAATAAAATTACATAGCTTGATATGAAGATTGATTACATTATTATGGTTGAATAGTCACCATATAGGATATAAATGTTACAAATGTTGAAGGCGGCTGCTACCTATCTAGATAATTTTTAATTTGAACTGTATTTAATGTGGGGTAAGAAAAATATAGCAAGGTCATTCTTACTACGCGGGTACTTATGCTTATAGAAAATTTGAAATGTTAATTACTTACAATTTTTTAAATATTTTTGATATTTTGTACAGAAGAATAGACTGATGTTTACTGCAACAGCTACTTCTTCAATTCTAAGGCATTTGTTTTTGTTTTGCAATATAACAAAGCTCCGATATCCTTATTGAACTGAATGAAAAATAATGATGGCCATATTTTAAAAGGAGACGGGAAAAACTTCATAGAACTTTGGGCTTAGTGTTACAGAGATAATTTATGCATTATTTTATAGTTATATTAGAACTATTTCCAAATGAGAAAGAAAAATCTGTCTGTCCAATGGGAGTAAAGAAAGAACCGCTGTAGAGTAGAGCTTCTAAATCATTTTTCGGTGAATAACTTTTTTTTACCTGATGACATAAGATGTTCACAGTACCTAACCATTGGATTGCCCTATTGAATAGTGAACAGAGCTAGCTTAGACAATAACCAGAATTGAACATATCACATGGAATCGACGAGGACTGATATAAATATATAATGGCTCATTTACACTCTCGCGCGAGTGGTACGCCGAACACAATACGAGCCACGACGCGAGGTGTGAAGCTAGAGTGTTAGTGAGTCAATAATGTATTTCAATTTGACATTACGTCGGGAGCGCTGAACAAAGTTGCCAATAAAATTAAATAATATCGACCAATATTAAATATCCCAAAAAGTGAAAATGTCTTTTTAGTTTAATTTCTAAAATACCTATAGTTTTTAATTCTTATTCTTTTTCAGCCTTTAAAAGGCTACTATTGCACATAGGTCTCCCCCAAAGAATTATTAATACTATTATGTCAATATTATTCTTGTTATACATGCTTGGTATTCTTTGAGTATGTAACCAACGCTCTAAGTTGGTGCCAGCGCCGTGTGTAATATTACACGAACCACTTGGTGCCACTTTTCACCTTTTTATAACTCAAAACCTATTTAAAGTAAACACATAAAACTGTGTGAGTTTAATTATATCTATAAGGACATCTAGAAGCCCAAATTTCATGAAGCTAGCTCAAACGGTTATAAAGATATGAAGGTCAAAATTGTAAATTTTTGTACTGACTGACAGACTTATAGTATCTAAACCTAACCTACTTCCAGATGACCTAGAAGGATGAAATTTGGAATTCAGCTCGGTAATTATGTGTAAGCGTAAGAAAAAATCTAAAAATAAAAAAAGTTAAAAATACAGGGGTCCACATAAAAAAAATATATTTTTAATGGTAGCGTTGGAATCCCAATATATGTTTTATTATATTTGCTTTATAACCGAAATATAAAGATAAAGTTAAGCCAAAACATTTGTGGTGTCCCCATAAAAAAAACACTTGTAATACGCGCTAAACAGCCGGCCAACGGTGTGTCGTCGGCGGCGCGCGGCACCACACAACTCAATACCTACCTAGTTTTCTTTACAAAAAGTAATGATATATTATACCAAAAACATAAATGTAAAAGATATCACATTTGTAAATACCAGCAACTATTATAGGTATTCAATAAAGCAAACAAATAGAATTTAATACTTGTTCATAATGTTATTTTGTTCCTATAAATACATATTTAGATTTTGCATAAAACTTGGCACACATTTAGATCTCCATTCTTTTTGCGGCGAAGCCCACAGCTAAGCATAATTTTGGTATTGAACTTGGCTATCCTTTTTTACATTTATGTTTTTGGTGGGATATTTTTAAATGGAAGACATAAAAATAGAAGAATATTGATACATGCTTCAAAAGTGTAAGGTTAAGCCCAATTTAGGCCGTCTTCTTTATACCTATTAGAGTTTGTGGCCAGTCATGTCCAGCGGATTTTGATTTTAAAGCCAAATAGCCTTTAAAGAAAAATAAATCTAAATGGCGGCCTTTATTTAAAATTCTAACATTACATCTGCCTTTTGTGCACAAAACAATGCCCAGATATCGATTTTGAGTTCGATTGGCCTTAATACAAAAAACTTCAAAATGGTGGCTACTTTTTTCAATTCTGACATTGGATCACTCTTTTGTTAATAATGTTACACCCAGATATCGATTTTGCGGTCGATTTACCTTATAACAAATAAATTCAAAATGGCGGCCACTTTTTTCAGTTCTGACGGTGGATCTGCCTTTAGTAACTAAAGTGGTACTCAGATACCGATTTTGAGGTCAATTGACTTAAAATAAAGAAATTCAAAATGGCGGCCAATTTTTTCAGATCTGACATTGGATCCGTCTTTTGTACCTACAGGCCTGCCCAGATGTCGATTTTGAGATCGAATGGCCTTAAAACAAAGGAATTCAAAATGGCGGTCATTTTTTTCAATTCTAACATTGGATCCGTCTTTTGTACCTACAGGCTTGCCCAGATATAGATTTTGAGGTCGATAAGCCTTAAAACAAGGAAATTCAAAATGGCGGCCACTATTTTCAAGTCTAACATTAGATCCGTCTTTTATACCTAAAGGCCTGCCCAGATATCGATTTTGAGGTCGATTGGTCTTAAAACAAATAAATTCAAAATGGCGGTCACTTTTTTCAATTCTAACATTGGATCCGTCTTTTGTACCTACAGGCTTGCCCAGATATAGATTTTGAGGTCGATTAGCCTTAAAACAACGAAATTCAAAATGGCGGCCACTTTTTTCAAGTCTAACATTGGATCTGTCTTTTATACCTAAAGGCCTGCCCAGATATCGATTTTGAGGTCGAATGGCCTTAAAACAAAGGAATTCAAAATAGCGGTCACTTTTTTTAATTCTAACATTGGATCCGTCTTTTTTACCTACAGGCTTGCCAAGATATCGATTTTGAGTTCGATTGGCCTTAAAACAAAGAAATTCAAAATGGCGGCCACTTTTTTCAATTCTAAAATTGGATCCGTCTTTTGTACTTAAAGGCCTGCACAGATATCGATTTTGAGGTCGATTAGCCTTACAACAAGGAAATTCAAAATGGCGGCCACTTTTTTCAAGTCTAACATTGGATCCGTCTTTTATACCTAAAGGCCTGCCCAGATATCGATTTTGAGGTCGATTGGCCTTAAAACAAAGAAATTCAAAATGGCCGCCGTGTATACCAATTCTAACATTGGCTCTTAACATTTTAGTTATTATTGATTCATAATGTATAAATAAATGAGTACTACAAAAAATTATACTAAAATAATTTTATGGTGTAAAAATTTGAACAGCCTTTACATGCAAAATACGATTTTTTTAAATGTATGAGCGGCACGCAAGCGTCATTTACACAAAATTGGGCCGGCATTTCAGGGCGTCCCTAGCTATGGATTACGCAATATAAATAATACATACATATACTCTCACGTCTTTTATCCCCGAAGGGGTAGACAGATGCGCAACTAGTGCACTCACTTTCCGTCGTGCGTATTCCGTCCTATGATGTGATAGGGGGCGAGCCTATCACCATTTCGGGCTCAAAATCCAGACTTCGGGCTGAAAAGAAAAAAATCCAATATCACTCTGCCCGACTCGGGGATCGAACCCGAGACCTCAGCATTGCAGTCATAACGTAATACAACTACACCACTGAGGCAGAATAAATAACAAAAAAAAAGCAGTGACTATTATTTTTCAATCAGGGATTCGAACCCGGCACCTCAGCGTACCGATCACTAAATATAACTAAAGCAGGTCTCCGACTAGTAACAATTTACAAAGGTGAAAGGATGTAATAATTACGCTTGCTGCCTATCTTATAGACCTAATAGAGCCTATAATTTTATATTGATACACGGACGTGAGCTGGATACACTATAAAACAGAATTTCCAGGGCACCTTCAAATTTGCCGCGCGGTAGCGCGGACCAATCCCTACACTAGACGGCCAATTCGAACTTTGAAGGCGTCCGAAAATTTCGAGCACACGTCCGTCGTCAGTAAAGATTCCGGACGACTGAAGCCGGCACGGGTCACTCCCATAACAGCGATGGCGTATTTGGACGTCGCGGATGAGAGAAAGTGACGGGAGGCGCACGCGTATGCCGAAATGAAATGGCGTAAGCGCCAAAACAATTTTCTTTTAATTGTGATTATACTATTTAATTCGTTTTAATTGTGTATTGATAAAACTTTGAAAAAATTGTTGTATTGTATTTAAATAAAGTTACGAATGTACATATTCCACCATTTAGAGATAAAGCGTGTTTAAAGAAAATATCAGAGGTAACTTTGAATTTTTTTTCGATCGAGAA
Source organism: Lapara coniferarum (assembly GCA_949316025.1). Taxonomy (NCBI): domain Eukaryota; kingdom Metazoa; phylum Arthropoda; class Insecta; order Lepidoptera; family Sphingidae; genus Lapara; species Lapara coniferarum. The sequence goes on from OX438927.1 coordinate 28,049,212, forward strand.
AATTTATAGCAATTGTGTTTTGGCTTTGACATATTATTGAGTTATACGTTCAATTTACACATATCCAAAAATCTAACTTTTGATCTTAGTAGTTTACGAGAAATTTGAATTTGAAAGTCCTTAAAGTTCCTTGCATAGGCTCTTAAACTAAATACGCACAGAGGGAACATTTGAGTGTATAAAGAAAATAACATACTGATTATAGGGCTATCAAATCAATTCCGAGGGGGATTAGCTTTCAGTGCGGTAATATGGTTTCGATTCAGGAATTTTACGACATGGTAGGATGGAATTTATGAGGCAATTAAGAGCCTATGTGAAAAACATATGGAATCGTGATGGGCGTGACTTAGCGTATTTCAAATGCGAGGCGCCGCACGGCCCCGCTGAGATAGATCGCGCGCCTCGGCCCTCGTCGCATCGCGTCGTTGCGACAGGTCGTTGCACTCAAGCCCGCGAAAAGATCGTCATTGCAAATGCATGTCTGTGTTGTAAATATTATATTTATTATAATTTCTAATAAATTTATAACTTATAAAACATAGAATTTATTTTAATTCGTTTATAGAACCATTATTATGTCACTATTATCTACCTAATTACTTGAACATTATGTAAAATGACATTGTAAGTTATCTAAACTCATCGAAAGTATTATTCACTTATAGTTGACTTTTGTTGACAAGATAAAATTTGGTGTGGTGGTAGGTTCGAGTCTTACCCCTACGTAGGTCTGTATATAGGTAAAAAGCAAAGCAGTATGAAACTTCTATAATATGTTTTAAATTATATTTTGCTTTGTTTTGATTTATTCTTGTGGACTTTCCTAACTTTGGTGGACATAAAATAAATAATAATACAATAAATGGCGTCACTATTTTTCGGCCGGCTCGGGATTCGAACCCGGGACCTCAGCACAATAGGCGTATCGTGTGTGCAACTACGCCTTGGATGGAGGCAGTCAAACATAGCATCACACCTTTTCTCCTCACATTTCGTTAGCTATTTTAGGTCTTATCAAATAGGAGACGAGCTTATTGCCACATACCGGGCCCAATTCAACAGACCGAGCTGATACTGGACAGAAAAAAAAAAGTATTTGCCCGACGCGGGATTCGAACCCGAGACCTGAGCGTGGAGGCCGTACCGGGCACGTAATACAACTACGAGTTGCGACATCAAGGTAGTTTCGACAAGTCATTCACGATGAAACTTCTTCCCTGGAATGTCAGGTCTATTTTACGTAAATGATGCTTCACTCTAGTGCCACCATGCAATTTAAAAATCGAATTTTGTATGTAAAGGATGTTCGAAATTTATGCAATGCAATAAAATTACATAGCTTGATATGAAGATTGATTACATTATTATGGTTGAATAGTCACCATATAGGATATAAATGTTACAAATGTTGAAGGCGGCTGCTACCTATCTAGATAATTTTTAATTTGAACTGTATTTAATGTGGGGTAAGAAAAATATAGCAAGGTCATTCTTACTACGCGGGTACTTATGCTTATAGAAAATTTGAAATGTTAATTACTTACAATTTTTTAAATATTTTTGATATTTTGTACAGAAGAATAGACTGATGTTTACTGCAACAGCTACTTCTTCAATTCTAAGGCATTTGTTTTTGTTTTGCAATATAACAAAGCTCCGATATCCTTATTGAACTGAATGAAAAATAATGATGGCCATATTTTAAAAGGAGACGGGAAAAACTTCATAGAACTTTGGGCTTAGTGTTACAGAGATAATTTATGCATTATTTTATAGTTATATTAGAACTATTTCCAAATGAGAAAGAAAAATCTGTCTGTCCAATGGGAGTAAAGAAAGAACCGCTGTAGAGTAGAGCTTCTAAATCATTTTTCGGTGAATAACTTTTTTTTACCTGATGACATAAGATGTTCACAGTACCTAACCATTGGATTGCCCTATTGAATAGTGAACAGAGCTAGCTTAGACAATAACCAGAATTGAACATATCACATGGAATCGACGAGGACTGATATAAATATATAATGGCTCATTTACACTCTCGCGCGAGTGGTACGCCGAACACAATACGAGCCACGACGCGAGGTGTGAAGCTAGAGTGTTAGTGAGTCAATAATGTATTTCAATTTGACATTACGTCGGGAGCGCTGAACAAAGTTGCCAATAAAATTAAATAATATCGACCAATATTAAATATCCCAAAAAGTGAAAATGTCTTTTTAGTTTAATTTCTAAAATACCTATAGTTTTTAATTCTTATTCTTTTTCAGCCTTTAAAAGGCTACTATTGCACATAGGTCTCCCCCAAAGAATTATTAATACTATTATGTCAATATTATTCTTGTTATACATGCTTGGTATTCTTTGAGTATGTAACCAACGCTCTAAGTTGGTGCCAGCGCCGTGTGTAATATTACACGAACCACTTGTTGCCACTTTTCACCTTTCTATAACTCAAACCTATTTAAAGTAAACACATAAAACTGTGTGAGTTTAATTATATCTATAAGGACATCTAGAAGCCCAAATTTCATGAAGCTAGCTCAAACGGTTATAAAGATATGAAGGTCAAAATTGTACATTTTTGTACTGACTGACAGACTTATAGTATCTAAACCTAACCTACTTCCAGATGACCTAGAAGGATGAAATTTGGAATCCAGCTCGGTAATTATGTGTAAGCGTAAGAAAAAATCTAAAAATAAAAAAAGTTAAAAATACAGGGGTCCACATAAAAAAAATATATTTTTAATGGTAGCGTTGGAATCCCAATATATGTTTTATTATATTTGCTTTATAACAGAAATATAAAGATAAAGTTAAGCCAAAACATTTGTGGTGTCCCCATAAAAAAACACTTGTAATACGCGCTAAACAGCCGGCCAACGGTGTGTCGTCGGCGGCGCGCGGCACCACACAACTCAATACCTACCTAGTTTTCTTTACAAAAAGTAATGATATCCCACCAAAAACATAAATGTAAAAGATATCACATTTGTAAATACCAGCAACTATTATAGGTATTCAATAAAGCAAACAAATAGAATTTAATACTTGTTCATAATGTTATTTTGTTCCTATAAATACATATTTAGATTTTGCATAAAACTTGGCACACATTTAGATCTCCATTCTTTTTGCGGCGAAGCCCACAGCTAAGCATAATTTTGGTATTGAACTTGGCTATCCTTTTTTACATTTATGTTTTTGGTGGGATATTTTTAAATGGAAGACGTAAAAATAGAAGAATATTGATACATGCTTCAAAAGTGTAAGGTTAAGCCCAATTTAGGCCGTCTCCTTTATACCTATTAGAGTTTGTGGCCAGTCATGTCCAGCGGATTTTGATTTTAAAGCCAATAGCCTTTAAAGAAAAATAAATCTAAATGGCGGCCTTTATTTAAAATTCTAACATTACATCTGCCTTTTGTGCACAAAACAATGCCCAGATATCGATTTTGAGTTCGATTGGCCTTAATACAAAAAACTTCGAAATGGTGGCTACTTTTTTCAATTCTGACATTGGATCACTCTTTTGTTAATAATGTTACACCCAGATATCGATTTTGCGGTCGATTAACCTTAAAACAAATAAATTCAAAATGGCGGCCACTTTTTTCAGTTCTGACGGTGGATCTGCCTTTAGTAACTAAAGTGGTACTCAGATACCGATTTTGAGGTCAATTGGCTTAAAATAAAGAAATTCAAAATGGCGGCCAATTTTTTCAGATCTGACATTGGATCCGTCTTTTGTACCTACAGGCCTGCCCAGATGTCGATTTTGAGATCGAATGGCCTTAAAACAAAGGAATTCAAAATGGCGGTCATTTTTTTCAATTCTAACATTGGATCCGTCTTTTGTACCTACAGGCTTGCCCAGATATAGATTTTGAGGTCGATAAGCCTTAAAACAAGGAAATTCAAAATGGCGGCCACTTTTTTCAAGTCTAACATTAGATCCGTCTTTTATACCTAAAGGCCTGCCCAGATATCGATTTTGAGGTCGATTGGTCTTAAAACAAAGAAATTCAAAATGGCGGTCACTTTTTTCAATTCTAACATTGGATCCGTCTTTTGTACCTACAGGCTTGCCCAGATATAGATTTTGAGGTCGATTAGCCTTAAAACAACGAAATTCAAAATGGCGGCCACTTTTTTCAAGTCTAACATTGGATCTGTCTTTTATACCTAAAGGCCTGCCCAGATATCGATTTTGAGGTCGAATGGCCTTAAAACAAAGGAATTCAAAATGGCGGTCACTTTTTTTTATTCTAACATTGGATCCGTCTTTTTTACCTACAGGCTTGCCAAGATATCGATTTTGAGTTCGATTGGCCTTAAAACAAAGAAATTCAAAATGGTGGCCACTTTTTTCAATTCTAAAATTGGATCCGTCTTTTGTACTTAAAGGCCTGCACAGATATCGATTTTGAGGTCGATTAGCCTTAAAACAAGGAAATTCAAAATGGCGGCCACTTTTTTCAAGTCTAACATTAGATCCGTCTTTTATACCTAAAGGCCTGCCCAGATATCGATTTTTTTTTTTTTTTTTTTTTTTTTTTTTTTATGGCTGCCCTTGACGAGACGAGCATGCCGTTCACCTGATGGTAAGCGATACGACCACCCATAAACAGCAGAAACACCATCCAGCACCTTGAGCTACAAAGCACCGTATGACACTCCACTGCGCTCGTCATACTGAGACGTAAGATGTTAAGTCTCATTATGTCCTGTAGTTACACTGGCTACAATGCCCTTCAAACCGAAACACAACAGTGCATGCACACTGCTGCTTGGCGGTAGAAATAAACATTGCGGTGGTACCCACCCAGACGGACTCTTACATATGAGAGTCCTACCACCAGTCCACCAGATTTTGAGGTCGATTGGCCTTAAAACAAAGAAATTCAAAATGGCCGCCGTGTATACCAATTCTAACATTGGCTCTTAACATTTTAGTTATTATTGATTCATAATGTATAAATAAATGAGTACTACAAAAAATCATACTAAAATAATTTTATGGTGTAAAAATTTGAACAGCCTTTACATGCAAAATACGAATTTTTTAAATGTATGAGCGGCACGCAAGCGTCATTTACACAAAATTGGGCCGGCATTCCAGGGCGTTCCTAGCTATGAATTACCCAATATAAATAATACATACATATACTCTCACGTCTTTTATCCCCGAAGGGGTAGGCAGAGGCGCAACTAGTGCACTCACTTTCCGTCGTGCGTATTCCATCATATGATGTGATAGGGGGCGAGCCTATCACCATTTCGGGCTCAAAATCCAGACTTCGGGCTGAAAAGAAAAAAATCCAATATCACTCTGCCCGACTCGGGGATCGAACCCGAGACCTCAGCATTGCAGTCATAACGTAATACAACTACACCACTGAGGCAGAATAAATAACAAAAAAAAAGCAGTGACTATTGTTTTTCAATCAGGGATTCGAACCCGGCACCTCAGCGTACCGATCACTAAATATAACTAAAGCAGGTCTCCGACTAGAAACAATTTACAAAGGTGAAAGGATGTAATAATTACGCTTGATGCCTATCTTATAGACCTAATAGAGCCTATAATTTTATATTGATACACGGACGTGAGCTGGATACACTATAAAACAGAATTTCCAGGGCACCTTCAAATTTGCCGCGCGGTAGCGCGGACCAATCCCTACACTAGACGGCCAATTCGAACTTTGAAGGCGTCCGAAAATTTCGAGCACACGTCCGTCGTCAGTAAAGATTCCGGACGACTGAAGCCGGCACGGGCCACTCCCATAACAGCGATGGCGTATTTGGACGTCGCGGATGAGAGAAAGTGACGGGTGGCGCACGCGTATGCCGAAATGAAATGGCGTAAGCGCCAAAACAATTTTCTTTTAATTGTGATTATACTATTTAATTCGTTTTAATTGTGTATTGATAAAACTTTGAAAAAATTGTTGTATTGTATTTAAATAAAGTTACGAATGTACATATTCCACCATTTAGAGATAAAGCGTGTTTAAAGAAAATATCAGAGGTAACTTTGAATTTTTTTTCGATCGAGAAAATTTATAGCAATTGCGTTTTGGCTTTGACATATTATTGAGTTATACGTTCAATTTACACATATCCAAAAATCTAACTTCTGATCTTAGTAGTTTACGAGAAATTTGAATTTGAAAGTCCTTAAAGTTCCTTACATAGGCTCTTAAGTTACTATTCGAACTATAATTTGACCTCGTGGTAATAACTCGGTTCTGTGCCACATATTCACTTGCGTTTGAAATTCTGCTATTTAGGTGTAGATTGACTGCTGTTTAGTAGATTTGAACACCTAAGTCGTATTATAGCTAAACCGGGATATCGAAGAGGTTACTTCACTTACGCTTGTTAGGCATCTACTTAAATAAGTATTCTAGTACTAAGATGTCTACTCTATACAAAATATGGAAGTAAGAATGATCTGTTTCATTTTTTTTTATGCAATATTAATCTTGTAGCTATGAGTATAATGAATGGAATAAAACGAACAAAAAAGACTCACGAGCCTTATTCACAAACAGTTTATAAGCCTGTGGGGCTAGGACGTGAAAAAAAAAACACGTGACGTGACGTCTCCGTTTCGCTTTATTGTGATTGGTTGAGAGACTGACGTGTCAGTCTCTCGATCAATCACAAACATCAAAATACCGATACATCAGTCACTCAACCAATCACAATAAAACGAAGCGGAGACGCATCGTATTTTTCGTTTCATGTCCTAGCCCCACAGATTTAGTTATCAAATGTTTTGTGTTCTTCGAACGAATTTTGGTTTGAATTTGAAGCAGGAATACGAAACATTCTATAACTAAATATTTTTATGAATAATGTCGTAGGTCCATTAGCCCAGTCTAAGTAGGCGGTATCATGTGTGTTCACCATGAAACATAAACAAGCCTCGTTTCTCCAAATATTGGTGTGTTATGTCGCCATATATTGTGAATGTGCGTTACAAAGGCACACGCAATCAGGGGCTTCACGAGATAGCCGCGCGTTTACCTCCGCCATTATTAAGAGTTGTGTTGATCGTTAGGTAAGGGACATACAGTACAAAGTTTTTTTTTAATGAATAAGAAGGATGACTGCCTCGGTGGCGTAGTTGTATTACAGTACGACTGCAAAGCTGAGGTCTCGGGTTCGATCCCCGGGTCGGGCAAAGTGATATTGAGTTTTTCTATTCAGTATCAGCTCGGAGTCTGGAATTTGTGCCCGAAATGGCCATAGGCTCGCCCCCTATCACATCATGGGACGGAATAATGGCGAAAATGGAAAGATAACAGGCGTGAGTGTATATGTATGTATGAATAAGAAGGCAAATGAACAAGGTCGCGATGATAAGTCCCCAGATTATAGCTATTATACGAAAGTAATTCACTGGCATATTGGCTCATTCTACCGAGTCCAATTGCACAGTCGATTGGTGTACTTCCTGTAAGATAGATCATCGAAGTCGATACGGGAGTTTTTTTTTAATTCGTAGCTCGGCAAAGTGACTTCACTGCACCTGATGTTAAGCGAAGTGAAATCCAAAAAAAACCGTCAAGGGACAAGATTATCCATTAACGGTCTACACAATTATGCCGGCCTGCTAATTGCTTCTTCACGCTCCGCTTGAAGGACCCCATGTTGTAAGACGGAGGGAACACGTGTGCCGGCAAACTGTTCCACAGCTTAATGGTACGGCAAAAGTAGGAATTTCCGAACCTTTTGCTACGCCGGGATTGACGAGACCACAAAGCTATGGTTCCGTAAGGCAGCACGCGTGGTTCTGTTGGGGAAAGGTGAGGATGGGATAAAGGAGTAATCCTTTTTGGGAATACAGGTTAGTATAATTAGGTGACTCTTGATAAACAAACTCTAAAACTTATAGCACCATATCTACTTAGGCTCAAGCCCTATGCATTACCTAACAATAATAAAAAAAAACTCGTTTGTGAGAAGTGATTTTAATGATTCATAGACCCGACAGATCGTAACACAAGTATTAAATTAAAAAAAAAAATTCAAAAACACGCCCACTCTTATTTTGGTCAAATGACTTATGCAAAAACATAATTTAACGAACAATACATTTAGTAACCAAAGTATTAACAAAATTGTAGGTCTCAGTACACCCCTGCCCTTACTGCTGGGGATGAAGGTGTAATAACTGCGTAGTTTCCGTGTGCCGCTGTTATCACTCAGAGTTTCGGTTCCTTCCATTCTGTTGATCCTTTCGCTCGTAATGTACCAACTTTACTTGCGAAGTGAATATTATGTAGATTTCTTTGCGTAGTTTGTTATTAAATTACTTTTGAAACGTTAATTCGGAGACAATTGTTCTCTATATTACTGGCTAGTTCCATTATAATCTTTATTCGGTTTAAATTTACTATTGGACAAAGACCATCCGTTTTTTGGGTTTTCAACACACACGCTCACACCTTTTATTCCTGAAGGGGTGGTAGGCTGAAGTAAAACTAGTGCACTTACTTTTCGCCATGCTTATTCCATCATTTAATGTGAAAGGGGGCAAGCCTATCGCCATTTTGGGCACAAATATCAAGCTCCATGTTGATACTTTGTAGAAAAACCCAATATCAATTTGCCTGACCTGGGGATCGAACCCGAGAACAATCCTACCGTAATACGACTACGCCACCGAAGCTAATAAAGTTTAAATTTTCCAGTATCTTGCAAGATCTGCTATTCATATTTTCTAGCGACCTCACGTGTTTATATTTAGTGACAATATAAAAGAAAGAAAGAATAATTTATTGCTGCGGTACACGTGATACATAAAAAAAAAATTACAATATAAAATTCACCTCCACAACTAGGTGGCCATCTCAGCATAAGCTGTGTTAGGTAAACCAAAACACAGCATTGATTTTAGTGGCCACCTAATGTTCTCAACGTACGGGCGGCAAATCAGCCATAAAGCATAATAATAAATTGATAGTACCTAACATTTATAGTAGATACTTCATATCGACCTTATTTAATTTGTTTTCACTCTATTATAAAAAAAGCCGGTTAATCTATCCCTAAGTAACTCAAGCGCAATACCTACGTTATAAAATTATTTGTTATCACAAAATCAGCTTTCAAACTAATGGCGTTGAAACCCCATAATGACGTTAGTGCTGTGGAAATGGTCAAAGAAAATTGCCACTCTACCATCGAGGCTCGTGCGTGCATTCGAAAATGTTTTATAGAATTTTCTAGAAAAAGCAATCAATCAATTTTTTTATTATATAATCTGGAGTGTCATTAGACAACTACACAGTACCTTTTTTGCTCGAATGGGTAGGCAGCGCAACTAGTGCACCCACTTTTCACCATTGATTTTATCAGTTGGCATCCGGCGTGCATTTACGTCATATTTTTGCTTAGTAGTACAGTAGTAAATACTTTTTTACATTAGAATTTGAAAGTCAGCAAACGTTTACGGGTAATTTATTTATGAATAAGATTTTGGGTAATGAACATAATCTCCGCCCATAATATCGGAAGACTAGACGTGCAGCTTTAAACATGTTTTACGCACACACACACACACACACAAACACTCACGCCTGTTATCCCCGAAGGGGTAGGCAGAGGCGCAACTAGTGCACCCACTTTTCGCCGTTATTCCGTCCCATGATGTGATAGGGGGCGAGCCTATCGCCATATCGGGCACAAATTCCAGACTCCGGGCTGATACTGAATAGAAAAACTCAATATCACTTTGCCCGACCCGGGAATCGAACCTGAGACCCCAGCTTTGCAGTCGTACTGTAATACAACTACGCCACCGAGGCAGTCATACAAAAGTTTTCATGTTTTCACGGGAGCAAACATGTTTTCTTTATGTCTAATATTATAAAGAGGAAAGATTTGTAGATTTGTAACAAATAAAGTTGAAAACTACTGGAACGTTTAAAAATCTCTCACCAATATAAAGCTACATTATCAGTAACATAGGCTACTTTTATCGCGGGAAAGTACCTATAAAGTGGGACTTTTGTGTCCGAAAAACTCATTCACTCGGGCGGAGACGCGAGCAAACGTCTAGTGGGATTATAATGGAATGGGGATATAAGGCTTCCAAATATGACACTCCGTAGGATTGGTAGTACCACACTCAAACAGAAATCATGAAGAAAAAATATAACAGTACAGTTTAGCTATACGACTTTTTAGGGTTCTGTACCTCGAAAGAAAAAAAAACGGAACCCTTATAGGATCACTTTGTTATCGTCCGTCCTTGGAGCTGTGAAAAAATCACTTCTAAGCCAACGCAATCAAAAGATACAGCCGTTTATGCCGCAGATTTTCGAAACTCGCAAGAGAATCAACCCTACAGGATACTTCCCGTGAACTCAGAAACTTGAAATTTGGTACGAAGCAACGTCTTATAGCACAGATAAGGGAAAAATTGCGGAAACCATAAATTGCGTAAACCCTCGGTGCGCGAGTCCGACTCGCACTTGACCGGTTTTTATTTTAGCACGGCAAAGTGCACCGCACCTGTTGGTAGACACAATGGTGTTCAGATAGAGTATCGAATGGCACCAGACGATTATCTCATGGCACTTTATAAATATAAGCAACTAGCTTTTGCCCCCGGCTTCCCCGCACGAAAGTGTTTTTCCTGGATAAAAGTCCCGCTATACATTTTCCCGGGATAAAAAACAGCCTAAAACCTTCCTAGGGTCTCAAATTATTTCCATATCAAATTTAATCGAAATTCGTTTGGTAGTTTTTGAATTTATCGCATATAAACTTTGCCACACTTTTTTGCCCACTTAGGGGTTGAATTTCGCAAAATTCCGTCTTAGTGAACACTTACGTCCTAAAAGAAATCCCCTTGCAAAATTTGAGACTCCTAGCACTTGTAGTTTCTGAGATTTCGTGATGAAACTCTTTCGTGTGGGCGAAGCTGCAGGCAAAGCTAGTAGAATGTATAGATTAACTTTTGCAGCATCAATTGTCATGTTAAATTATATAGTGGTGTAATTAGTGACCGGAATTAATTTGTCGTCTGTAATTAATTCTAATTTAGTACATCGTATGTGTTATCTGTAATCAATTGGTATGAACGTAAAATGTATAATTATGATATTTGGGATTTAAAAGTGAATTAATAATACTATCAATACCTATAAATTAATAAAACTGAAATATTTGTTTGTGATTTCGAATAAATGCCTAACCTAGCCTCAATGGCTTTTTTGCTGCGTCAAATGCTAAACAAGCATTTTCAGTGTATTTATGCTTTGTCTAGTCTCTAAAATTACTAAACCAATTTTGTCACAACTTTCATTTACAAGTTGATGATCATTACATTTAGACCATCCAGTCGATACAATATTTACTGATGACATAGATATCACTGAATATGAATCTAAATCGCTATATTCAGATTTGTAGTCAATATCGTTACCGGAAACCGCTCTACGATATCCGGTTTACAGCTCCTTTCTCCTTAAAGAGGTCATACCTCAACTTTAAATGTAATTTCATAAAAATTGACGTACCTACATGGATTAGAGCAAAACCTTTCAAATCATTCAACTCGACCTAAAGACTTTTTTGTAATATCTCCATTTGTATTCCATACCGGGTCTGGTGATCCCGGGGAATGACCGATGTACCGGGAATCGTAGAGCTTCCTATTCCCCGAATCAAACCGAGTTTTCATTATTGGGACAGAATATTTATAATAAAAATGTGACAGAATATATTCAAGTAGAAGAATCCAGAAATAATAATCTTGGTTCTTGAATGGTTTTCATAAAGAAAAAAAAAATGTTGTCAAAGTATTGATAGCCTTTTCTATTTTCTAATCATAACAAAGTATACTTCTAGATAATGATATCTTTTTCATTTTTGCAATAAATTACGTTTTAAACTTGATTTTGCCCGCGACTTCGTCCGCATAGAAAATGTTTTGTTTTTTTTTTTAATAAATTCGGATCGACTTTTCAAACATGTGTTTGAATCAATTAAAGAAATTAATTGAATGTGTTTGAAATCAAAACCACTAACGAATATTGATATCGAATTCGAAGCAAACCAATGCCAAAATAACTTTCCAACTCCATTTAACCCCGTTAGGGGATGAATTGCAATAAAATACGAAGCCCGTCTTCCATAAATTCTATTAAAAAAGGTTTATGCAACATTTGAAGTAGATTGGACCTAGAAAATATATATTTAATTGCATCATACCATCTCAATAGTAGAGGAGACCCGTGATAGGCAGCGGGCAGTATATATTAAAAAGCACTTATTATTATAATTCAAATATAAACTATACTTCCCCGAGTTTTTCAACCCGATACACACCCCAATTTTTCCAACGGTTCCCTATTCGCATTCAGCACCCGTCCATTTTATCTAACTCTAGTCAGTTACTGATTACGGCATAACGGATGGCTGTCCCTCGAAAAAAAGGCTTTCATTTAGCGCGATTTGCATCCGATGTCCGATGTAATTTAACTGTACGTAATTTATGGGTTTCCGACGCTGTTTGGGCCTCGGTTTGATTCGGACAATTTGAAACAGCTTAGTTTGAGTTTTAATTTAGGAATGAGGAATATTGTTTCTTTTTGTATAGGTGAGTTTTCAAGGTATCATAAGTTAGTAACTGTAACATCGGGATTCTGTTTAGCAATCTTAAGATTTCTAAGTAGACTGCCTCGGTCTCGTAGTTATATTACTCGTATGTTTCGGGTTCAAATGCCAAGGTTTTTTGTACTCCGATATGGCGATGGCCTCGCCCCCTATCACATCATGGAACGGAATACACACTGCTGAAAGTGGAGGCACTTGTTGCGCCTCTACCTACCTCTTTGGAGATAAAGGAGCGAGTGTGTATTTATAGATAAGGCGGTGGTAGGTCGCTCGTGTGTGCCTGATAGGCAGGTGTCATCGCTTATCTAAATATTATTGCATCACAAGACTTGTCTCAGGATGTCGAGCGCGGTGTAATTCGATGCAGTGCTTTGTTATTCAAATTTGTGGGTGGTGTTGCTTCCGTTCGTAGAAAAGCGTGGGTTAGCCAGTAGGTGAATCAACCTGTTTCGTCAGTTTGTATAAAAACATTTTTTTTCATTATTACCAAAGCTAAAGTTATATTACACACACACACACACACACACATACACACTCTCTCACGCCTTTTATCGCCGAAGGGGTAAGCCGAGGCGCAACTAATGCACCCACTTTTCGCCATCCGCATTCCGTCCCATGATGTGATAGGGGGCGAGCCTATCGCCATATCAGACACAAATTTCAGAATCCGGGCTGATACTGAATAGAAAAATTCAATATTACTTTGGCCGACCCGGGGATCGAATCCGAGACCTCAGCATTGCAATCGTACTGTAATACAACCACGCCACCGAGGCAGTCATGTTCAAATATTATTAAACTAAAATAAAGACAAAAGATGTACTTGTAGAAAATGTAACACAATCTTTTGAAAGTCTGACCATTTTTATTACTCTAAGTACTAGGGTACCATAAACTACTAGGGTTGTCACTTAAAATAAATTGAATGTTCCAATTCGTACCAAGCGTTCCGTAAAATCTACCTTGTCTACCCTACACGTAGATTGTCTTTATATCTTTTGAACAATAACATCATACAGGGTCATTTTGTAACCGAATACATAAATTTAACTGCGATAAAATCAATTTGAAAGAAACACCATTTTTTTTTTTTTTTTTTATATGGCCATCTTCGGCTCATTAGGGACGGTTGCGGGCTTCCTCCGACTCACGTCTAAGTTGTCGTCCGCAACCGCCCCTGCGCGTACCGCGTTTTTGCGGTCCTTTTTCCTGTTGCGGGGGCTCAGAAGCCCCCGAAACACCGTACCGTGTCCGCCTTTTGCTGTCCGAGGCAGCGTGAGACACGCTGCCTTGGACATGTCCATCACGGGGGTCACAGAAGTTGGCTAGACTAATGGGTGGGCGGCACGTCCCGCCCACCCGTGACCCCCGAAAGAAACACCATGCAGTTAATTAATTTAACCATAAGTGTAAAATAAAGGAGTACATTTTTCAAACAAAATAAATAAAAAAGGTCTTTTAATTTTAGACATCCTATTGCCACTACTAGTAAACGAGAAATCGTCGGAGCGTCAACATCGCACTGAGGTCTGTGTGTTTCATTGATAATATGCTCACGCACACGCGAACAAGAGATGCACACACGGAGCGCAACGATAAGCTGTCACATCGCGCCATCGTAACCAAGAAGCTTTATTCCAAACCGAACAGATGAGGTCGCTATTATTACCAATGCTTGTGTGTCAGGTCACATAGGTCAATCTAAACACAGAACAGAGATAGAGATAGAACTATAAAGTGGGCGTAACCTTTGATACACTAGTTTAGAATGCAGTACAAACTCACTGTTTGAACGGTCTCAGTCGTCATTGCGCATTGTCAAAGGTTTAATGATTGGAAAAAATATTTAAAAATATTAAAATGCCCTATTATGCTATTCTGGAATGCAAAAATAATAGCCGTACCAAAAATGTGTCCCACGGAGGTATTTCGTACCATCGGTAAGTAATATTTTCTGGTATATTGCTATTTAGTTGAAAAATGTATCTTGATTTTCTATGTCAAACATGACACAAAAATTACAATTTAAAATGTTCCTTATTCTTTTCACTATATGGTTAATTGTCGCAAACGAAAATCAGTTGTTCTAGAATGATTTGTCACCAATTCATAATGTCATCGCTACTCAATTAGTGCATGCGTAGTCGATAAAATATTATCGATAATTATTAATTTTTCACTGAAGCGTTATGTTATGCAGAAAAGTACGAAAAGTTATCTGATGCATGATCCGCTTGTGATGCATAGCTGTGGTCGATATAATAATTAATTAATGAAACAATACTAGATTGTTAATTTTCAGTTTTCCAAAAGATCAATTTATTAAGGAAAGTTGGATCAATGCTACGGGAAGGTTAAATTGGTTTCCTCCCAAATTTTCCGTAATATGTTCAGAACATTTTGTAGAAGATGTGTAATGTAAAAAAAAGGGGAAATCAATATTTTAAAGTGAATGCAGAAGCTCATATAAATATTCTAATTCATCAATCAATAAGTAATTATAAGAAAGCCACACACCATAATATTTATTTTATTGTTTTATTTTACTACATAAATTTATTAAAAAAACTATAGGTTATTATTTAAAAATACCCTTTTTAATCTTATCTTACTTCTTGTCTTATTTTAGTAATATCATAAATGCAAATGTTTGTGGAAATTTTTGGATCTCTGTATGTCGGGATGTTTGTTTGGTTTGTATGTTTCTTAGAAGTAAACTCAGACATTTGGCACACGAGTAGATCATAATACCCTTTTTTTTCGCGGAGAAAGTGACTTATTACTATCACCTAGCCTTTCAAGGGAGGCGACTGAGTGGTTTTGTTCGGTTCACCGTGCCTTACGACCCAGCGTTGAGCCACCGGGCCGAGTCCCTAACCTATGTACAACGCACGGCATGCCAACTAAAACTCTGCGGTGGCCTTCTTCGGCGCATTAGGGACGGCTGCGGGTTTCCCCGGGCTAAAGTGTCTAAGTTGTCGTCCGCAGCCAGATCATAATACCCTGGATTAACACATATAGGCTACTTTTATTCCGGTAATTTGCTCCCATGGGATATAATGGATATTTTTTCTATGCGTCGTACTGCGTTTTAGGGGCTTTTCTAACGGGAAAAGCTTTTTATTGAGACAACACATAGTTTTAAATAATTGTTTTTAATTACATATAAATGTGCCTGTCTGCTTTATAGGTTAACAATGTTTGATCAGCTATGTTACTTGATATTATATTATGAGTATTACTTGATATCTCATCGTTAATGTTATTTCTTAGGGTGGTGGATTCCAAAGTAAACCTGAAATCATAAATTTAAACGCAGGCGTATCTTCTTCAAACGGAGCACAAGAAATTGTTGCCCCCAAAAAGCGTAAAATATTACCGAGTCAGATCCAGGTACAAAATTAAACAACTTTTGCTTGACGAGACGAGCATGTCGCTCAACAAGCGATACGACCACTCATAAACAGCACAAAGCACTATTCAGTTTGGAATCAATGCAGTTACGCCGAGACATTGCCTCACTTAGTGTATTCTATCGTCCGTGTCTTGGTGAGTGCTCTGGACAAAGTTTAACCTTAGGCCATCCTCACACTTCCTTAGGGGAACCACGCGTGCTGGCTTGCGAAACCACTGCTTAGTGATTTCTTCTATCTCAGCCCATATCAATCGGGTTAAGAAGTTCGTAATTTTGCTATTAAACTGTGGAACAGTTGCCGGGCACGAATGTTTCCAAGTCTTATGATATTGGGTCCTTAAAACGGAACTTGCAGAAGCTATTAGCAGGCCGGCATAATTCTGCTGTCCGTCAAAGGATATTTTCTTGCCTTGCCGGTTGACGTTTTGCTTAGACGTGAAGTCTACTCTTACTCTCTTAACCCCAGCAGTGAAATCACTATGATAAGTATATATACTCATTATAATTTATTGCAAACTAGCTATATAAGCTGTGTAGCTAATATAATATGTGTAACATACATATCTGCAGTATTGAAATTATAAAGTAGGAATTTAAAATATATACTTAAAATTTAAAATAATTTTTAATTTACTGAGTTAAAATTGTATTCAAGACAGTTCCAACAACTTTTCCAGTACTTATCAAATTAATATTATATAATTTTGTTATAAGTCCATTTCATTTATTAATGTTAGTTATAACACAAACACCATCGATAGGTTTACAAAAAGGTAACGTATGGGTGCAACACTATTACCGGCATGCGTAGCGTATTGGGTGTCATTCAATAACTTATCTTAAAACAACAGTTATAGAGTTCTTATGAATGCCATTGCGATTATACGCCATCTCGCGTGGACTAGCGGTATGAAATCGAATTAAAATCAAAATTCAGACTGAAGGAATAATGTCGTATGAAGTCATGTGAATTTTTAGAATACGAAGTTTATATAATGGCATTAAGGTTAAATTTAATGCAAATGATTTTGTATTATACGCTTTATCTTTATTGGTGATTTTGGCCAATCATAATGAAGAGATGATAGTATGCGAATATATGCATGTGTGAGTTTGGCGACACTGGTTTTCTTAGTAAATTGATGCTAAACTCTATCCATTCTATCTTTAATTCGTGAATCTAAACAACAGTCACTTACTAGATTCTGTCAGAGCCAGTTATGTCTCCTTTAAAAGACTGAAATCATTGTGGCATCTTCGATAATGGTCACAGTCCGTACACCGCACGTAGCTTATCAAAAAGCCTCACAACCCTAAGATTCTATCAACTATCACACGATACATCAGCAAGAATCGCACGCTCAAGCTGTCAAATTCGTCGATCGATTTCGTGAAACCGACTATGATGCTACCGTTATGATACGAGTGTCAGCGAGGTTCTGGAAAATTGGAATTTTGAACATTTACTCAGTAATCCCTAAAAGTACAAAAGACATTTCAACGACCTTCTCGGAAACATTAACACTTTATTCACGAGCTTTGCTTTTGAGCAAGGTCACTCGGATCGATACAAAACGATATAATAATAAAATTACAATAGTTACGAGTAAGTACATAGGGCGCATCGGCCTAACATTCGGTACATAAATCAACATACGCCACGTCGTGTTGCTGCCGGGCGAGTGGCCGCTGGCAAAATGACGAGTGCCGAGTACTGTGGCCGAGTGGCGACTGGCGGGCGACGCGCGCGCCGTCCCCCGCTTTCCCGCGGCGCATGCGCCTGAAGGAGCCAGTGCGGGGCCATAGGCATGAAGTCCACGAATCCCGGACCGCGAATCTCGATGTATTTCGACACCACACATTTTGATAAATATCACTTGTACTTATTGCTATTACCTGGAATTGTCGTAATTTACTAGTAGGGTAAAAAACGTTTAATTTTTACCACTTCATAGAATACACGCACACTTTTGTCAAGAATAAGTAACATTTACGTACGTATTGGAAGCTTTAGTATTTAACTAAAGCATCCAATAGTAAGTAATGACTGAACTTAATTTAAGATAACCAGGATATTCAATTGACTAATGACCAAAATTATTGTAAGTAGGTAAAACATAGGTATTTAGAAGGATTTTTATGCACTTGGTCGAGTCACTTTATAAGTGGTTAGTAAATAATGCCAGTTTTAGGTATTATTACTCAGGCAGGAACAATTAAAAATTGCGATTGTTATTGCGGTGCGGAGATACTGGGGTACTCTGTCAGAGGTGTCCGGGAATAAACCCATATTTCGCCCTAATGTCCGGGATTCTTGCCGTGTTTGTCCGGCGTCGGCAATTTAGGTAATGGCAGCCCTATACAAAGAACATGCCGACAAGTGCGCCGTGCGCCCGCTGGCGCGCGCGATCGTTGGCCTCACCAGCTGATGTTCGTGTTACACGTGCTCCCACAGGGATACCAAGCTTTGGTACTATTACCTTATTCTGCAATATCTTGCAATTTTAGTTTTACATTGTTCTATGCTATTTAAACCGTACCACAATGCATATTGAAATTAAATGATGTTAGAGCTCTGGTATGCTTTGTTGCTTAAAGTAATGTTATTTTTACAATACAAAGATATTGCTGCGTATTCGTTTAAGTAGACTTTTCATTAGCATAATTACCCTAGTTATTTTATTATTTAATACACTTATTTAAGTGTGTTAGAAATCCATGTGATAAATAAACTAAAATCCGATTCTATGAAAAGTTGTGTCATTTTAGCAAAGTTGTCGGTTAAAATGTTTATACTGGCAACACAGCGTGTTTGAGTGCTTGTAATGAGTGTTTGTAATGAATGGCGTGCGAAAGAGACATAACATGTTGGTATCTGCACGTTAGTTTCAATGTGTTAGTAACAAGATCAACGACTCTGACGCGATAAAAAATGTAGCTAGAGATTAGAAGGTACAGAAGGCATAATAAGGCCTTTGGTAGTATAAAGTATTTACGTAAACCTATTTTAGGCATGACGTCCAGAAATATTGATGTTAAAATTAAAATGAACGTTGAAATATCATACGGAATCTAAAAAATATGATATCAATAAATTAAAATCCTGTAACTTTTTTAATAACCCGACTGCGAGTTCAAATCAAATCAAATCAAATCAATTTATTGCTCTCCACAATTGTTAAATAGGTTTACAAAAATACATAAAAGTACATAATTGTGGACCCTGCAGGGCACGGCAACATAGTAGAGAGGGAAAACTGTTTTTATAAATAAAAATTGTTGTCTAAAGTTGTTATTATTTTGTGTAATTTTATTGTTAATATTTTTTTTTTCATCTATGAGTCTAGAGAATTGTTATCTGGATATCATTGTTTAGTACCTACCTATTTCGGTAGGTAAACTTATTTATTAACGAAAACAAAGTTTATTATTAAAGAATTAATACTTTTCTTTACAGCATAACACTTAAAAAATAATTAGTTCCTTTTCATACAATAACATGACAATTTTTTATTTCATGTTGATATTTATAACGTATTAGTTAGGGAGTAGGGACTGCTCTAGTAGCAATTTAATTATTTTATTTCCAATTCCACGTCTCAAGCGGTACTGCTGCAGCTATGTGAGTGAATGTATTGCAAGTTAATTTGTGAGTTGCCCTTCTTAATCCTATAGGTTTTGTAATAACATCGTCAGCTGTGACGTGATTCACTGAATAAAGTCAAGCGCACTAAAACACAGCGTGATCAAAAAACTATAAAACTATAATCGGGATTATTGGCGAAAGTATGCGTTACCCATGGATAATATTTTGCACGATGTTAGCAGAGGTCACGCTGAATATGTGGTTTCATTTAGTAACGCAATGTTGAAATGACACTGTATAATATTTTTTTTTTTTTATCGCGGGGAGAAACGCGTTATCGCTACCACCACTGGGGGGTGAGTGGGACGGTTATGTTGGTTTCACACAGTCTTACGGCCCAATGTCGTCACTCGGGAGTATAGCTTCATCCGAGCGAGCATTGAGCCGAGTCCCTAACACTATGTACCACCTTCACTGGCATACCAACCAAAACCCGCGGTGGCCTTCTTCGGCGCGTACGGGACGGCCCCGGGGTATCTTGTTGCACGAAGATAGCTGCACGGAACCGCCCCTGCGCAATGCCGCATTGCGGCCCCTCTCTATATGAGGAGGCTGAGAAGCCTCCGAACTCAAAAGCACGCTTTTGCGTCTACGACTGCAGGAGACCGACCACCCGCATTGTCGTCCACCTCGTAGTCGCTTACGTTGGAGTAGTTGAGCGAGCAGACCCCCACTGCTCACCCCGCGACTCTCACTTATCCCCATTTAGTCGCCTCTTACGACAGACAGGGGATGCCGTGGCGAAATTCTTTAGATGCCCCCAGACCACAGGGCTCGAGGCGCCGGTCAGTCGTCCACCCGACGCCTCCTTCGTCTCCTCTGGCTGCGGGCGGGATCGCTCTGCTCACGATCCCGCTAGGCGCTCTCCTTCCGCGAGATGACGCACTCGCAGAAGGAGGCCATCGCGCGCCAAACATCATATAATCCTGTTAAGTCATTACTAAGTTTGAAAGAAAATAAATAAGTACAACAAAACAAGAAGTTTTATGGCTTTGTTGACACTTCAAAGTTTTCAATTAAGCTTTTGGTAGTTAATTAAGTGTTGCTTTAAAACAAATTATGTGAGGAAGGGTAATTAGTGAAATTTTATGCAAACATTATGTAACAAAAGATAGATATAGCTTTAGGCATTGATTAGGCTTAGAGCTTTCGTGGCTAAGAGTATTTTGGTCTTATTTTGTGAGGTAATTCGAGTGATTTTTTGTACAATTTAATTATATTAAAATGTGCAAGAATTTGTGTCATAAATATATCGGCCAAACTAAAAGAAATGTAGGGACCCGCGTAAAAGAACATATAGCTGACGTGAAACACCGACGCTCTACGAAGTCTGCAGTTGCTGAACATACAGAACAAGGCTCCAAGCATTACCTTAGATTTGACAAACCACAAATCCTTGCCAAAGAACACCGATTCCTACCTAGGATGATCCGCGAGGCTATTGAAATTAAAAAACATCCAAATTTCAATAGAGAAGATGGTTGGAAGCTTGCACAAGCCTGGGATCCAATTATACATATTATTAAATCGGACCCCAAAAGACCAACTGCCAGATCTCAAGACACTGTGAGCTCTTTCTGTGTAGATCGGACCGTCAATAACAACTAATTTTTAAAAAATTGTATAATTAAAAAATGAAGGTAGATATTGTAACATTAACTTTTCGGACCACCTACACCTCAGTCCGCCCCGTGACCACGAAGTGCTGAAAAGCCTTCGAAACGTCGGGAGAAAATATAAATTAAAAAACCGCGATAAAATCCGCAAAATAGTTTCATTTTAATGTCTAACATTCGCGTAAATAGAAGAAGTCATTATAAATATAAGTTAGTAATGCTGAAATATTTAGTTCATACTTCTATTACAATTATGTACTAATCGATTCATTCGAATGAACATACACAGTCGATATTTGAATTGGCGTACTCTGCTTTCCAATAGGGAATTCTAATATACTTCCACGTCTGAACTTTTGAACCAGAGCGGGTAAACCGGAAATTTCATGTAGGTAGTCCCAATAATCCAACATTAATAACATGCAGAACTCCACATTGATCCGGATTGGGAGACAAGCTGTCCTTCCTTCCCTTCTGGTTAGGTTAGACATTCGTGTAACTCATACACCCATCCCTAGTTAATAAACATCATAGAATTGCGTGAATCGTCATTTTGTTCAGCCTAGTAGTCGTTAATGGCAATAAATGGCCGCAAACGGCACCTAGTAGTGCTGTTGTGAGTTCAAACAACAATAATTCTGAACGCAACTCGTCTATTGAGATTAGACAAGACAGTTACACACTTTAACTTTCTCAAATCCTGTAATATATTGTGGTCCACTTGGGTCGTTTTCCTTTTGTTCTTACGCGAGTTGTGTTTGTTGTGTACTGAGTATATTTAAGGTTAGCATTAAATTTTACGTGTAATTAAAACTGTAAGTTAAGTGATCCTGGGTTTTTCTAATCAGTATCAGCCTGGAGTCTGAAATTAGAGCCCGATATGGCGATAGATCCGTCCCCTATCACATCATGGGACGGAGTACGCACGGCCAAGAGTAGAGTGCACTGCTAACTGCTTGCACCTCTGCCTACCCCTTTGGGGATTAAAGGCGTGAGTGTATATGTATGTATGTACAATAACCTACCTTGGAATCAGGTCTCAGGGAGACGCGGTGCATCGTCAATCAACTTCATTATTCTCTGCCTCGGCAGTTTAATTAGGATGGTGACTACAGTGCCCAAGCACAGGGCGTAGATTCTGGAAGGGCAAAGAAATGACGTAATCCAAAACAAGCTTCATGCTTTACGTATTATAGTTAACAAGTAGAAGCAAGCATGATAATATATACAATATTTTTTTAGTATATATATAGTAGGTCTATTTCTGCCTCGGTGCTTTTTTGTGCTAAGTATCATCCCATAATCTGGAATTTATAGCAGATATGGCAATAAGCTCGCCTATCACATGATGAGGTGGTACATATGCGGCGAAAAGTGGGTGCCCTAATTCTTCCTTTGCATACCTTCGGGAATTATGGGGTGATGTTCAGTACCCAGTATGATGTGTAGTACAGAATACATCTTCCCGGGATCAAAGTAGCCTATAGCATCCAGGAGCAACATCGCTTCCTATTAGTCAAAGAATTTTCTAAATTAATTCATTAATTCCAGTATTAGGCCCTACACACAAACTTTTCCTATTTGTAATATAAGTATACATTGTAGCAAAGATTTTTAAAGAAATTTAAAGAAAGACACTAAGTATATAGTTTATTACAGCACTAGTATAGATCCCTATAAACATTATTTAAACCAACTACGGATATATAAAATCATATTCAATATAGATTTATGATTTGATAGTATCCGCTGTTTGTCACGCCTGCGGTTTTTCGCTAACAATGCACTTATTTCCATAATTAAGCGGTACCTATTTGTGTGTGAGAGTTGTTCCCGAGGGAATAATGAGTAATACTTGTTATTAATTCTGGATTGTTATTACAATAAATGTTATTAATCAGAGCTGGTAGGACCTTCCATAGTACAGTACCGCTTGGTAGACTGCACGTGCCTTCGAATTCCTTAATATTATAATAGTAAATACTTATATTATATTACGCTGGTGGTAGGAGATATTTTCACCTACAAGGTGGACAGACGGCCTTGTAAAGGTCTATGTCCAGCAGTGGACTTCCAAAGCCATACCATACCAGCCCTGTATTATATACTGCTCACTGCTGAGCACGGGCCTCCTCTACAACTGAGAGGGTTAAGGCCTTAGTCCACCACGCTGGCCTAATGCCGGTTGGCAGACTTCACATACCTTTGAAATTTAGAGAACTTCTCAGGTATGCAGGTTTCCTCACGATGTTTTTCCTTCAGCGTTAAAGCGAGCGATAATTCACAGAGAATACACATATACATTTTTAGAAAAGTCAGAGGTGTGTGCCCTTGGCTTTTGGACCTGCGGACATTCGTCTCGGTGCTCCATTCCACTCCCAACTAGGCTGTCGCCGTATCTCAGTAGAAGTAAGGCGTAAAAATATTTTGTATCCATATGAATAATGGCCACCGTACATAAAGTATAACTGGCCATAGTCGGCCACATAAGTGTATCGCGTTCCAGGTTCAGTCTGTGTATATTCAGTTCAAGACTGCCTCGGTGGCGTAGTGGTATTGCGTACGCATTACGAGTACGATTTGCGCGCTGAGGTCCTGGTTTCGAATCCCGGGTCGAGCCAAAAAATTTGTGACTGGGTATTTTCATCTTAAAATTTACTCAGTCGCAGCTCGGAGTCAGGAAGTTGGCGGTGTGATACCCCCGTGCCTCGGAAAGCACGTAAAGCCGTTGGTCCTGCGCCTGATCTCTCTCCGGTCATGTCGGATTGCCGTCTCACCGGACTATGAGAGTGAAGGAATAGCGAGTGCACCTGTGTATTGCGCACACACTTGTGCACTATAATATCTCCTGCGTACCTGGCTGATCTCCGTTGAGATTGGCCGCCGTGGCCGAAACTGGCTAGGAGGATTTCACATTCAGTTCAAACAGGCCGACATAATTTTGTCGACTGACGAGCAATAATCATCACTTATCAAGCGACTACCTGAACCTCTCCCCGCTAACCAAGCTTCGCAGTGACCTTCACTGTACCGTTCCCGTATAAAAGAGAACTGTCAGGCACGTAAATTATCTCAAGATGTTTCCTTTGCCAGCGAAAAGTAATATAATATCAAAGAAAACACACGTTGCTTGAAAAATGTAGTAATGCTTTACAGATATGATGGGATTTCGATCAACATCTCAGTATATTTATATCTTCACTGCGCTGTTGGTACTGAAGAGTTTTTTTTTTCGTGAATAGATAGAAACTTAGTTTATGCGTCCACTTGCCTAGATCAGCTAAAGATTTTTACGTGATAATATACCTTAAGACTGCCACGATGGCGTAGATGTATTGCGGTACGACTGCAATGCTGAGGTCTCGAGTTCGATCCCCGAGTCGAGCAGTGATATTGGATTTTTCTATTCAATATTAGCCCGAAATCTGAAATTTGTGTCAGATATGGCGATAGGCTTGCTGTCTATCATGGGACGGAATACGCACGGCGAAAAGTAGGTATATTAGTTGCGCCTCTGCCTACCCCTTCGGGAATGAAAGGCGTGAGTGTGTGTGTAATATACCTTAATCTTTGACGTTATGGGTTAAATTCCAATTACTGTAAAACGTAAGAACACTGAATAAGTAGTAATGGTCGTGTATCTTGCCTGTATGGATGTTGAAGATTGCCGTGACCTTCCGCCATTGGGCAGCAGGCCTCAGTTAAATTTGATGACAGCTATGCACTCCTAGTACCTATCAAGAGTATACCTCCATAAACTTAACTACGTTATTAAACATTGTTGACGCACATTAACCGAGTAATTCCGATGGAAGAAAACAGTGGATTCAGCTAACTTGCGGACGTCGTAAACTTCCTCAAACAATGTATTACAGTGATAAAGTCTTTTAGTTCATCTTACTGGTTGTTTTTAGTGAATGATTGTGAACATTTTAGAATGGAACGCGGATGTTTCTAGAACTTTAAAATAATATCAGTCCCATACTGTAAAACATTGGGAACGGGCCTCCTACATTGCTGAGGGTTTAGGCCTCAGTTAGCCTAGTGTGGACTGGAATTCACGTACCTACTTTCGAAATTACAAATTTTAATTACCTTTTTTATCTGTGTATTATATTCATGTAATGTGAGGTCATCTGAGTGACCCGAACGAATATAAAGATTGAGTTTCATGTAACGGTAGCAAAATAATACAATTTGACAAGAAAGAATTCAAAACGATACGAAAACATACGAAAGGATAAGGCAATAAATAAAGTAGGTGGGTATTTTGCGTATAAATTATGTTTTAAAATGGGTACTTAAAATATTGAAAACGTTCGAGACACTTATATCGAAACCGTGATCGAAACACATTGGTCTGGCGCGGTGACAATTTCTTACTTTGTTTTTCAGAAAGGTGGCAATTGGCAAAATAAGCGATGATGTGCAGCTTCGTCTACTGTACAAGGATAAAATACAAAATGATAGTCGAAAATAAAACAAACAACCGATCCCAAATCCCTATTCAATTCAAGCATTCAAAAAGTATGTTCAGCGTATTTGCAAAACGACATTATTTAAAACTAATTCGGAGTACCTGCGGCGAGGAGCCAATAAATATGGCCAATTTTACCCCAACGCAACTCAAAGGATTTGTTTTAGGTCGGGGTAATTTGTTACCGGGATGTTGTTCCGGTACATTTTCTTTGTCCCGGGTATCCGGCACGCGGCAGATACCGGGAAATTGATGAACGAATATCTCACGCCATTACGTTGATGCTTAACATTTTCAATTCGTTTTATAGTTTTATGGGGCATGATTAGGCTGTATCAAAGCGTAGATTTAATTTGGAGACAGACGTCTGAACATTGTCTTAGATTACCGATTGTGTTTATTCTAAGTACTTTCTCTTTGCTCAGATTTATTTGTAGGACTTTCTTGTTTGTACTTAGGTCTATTGTAAAAGTCCCTTTCAATTTCTTATAGTTTTAATGAAACATAAAAATTTACTCTTATGATGTACGCTAATTCGTTGAATGAATTCAAATGTTATTACCATCTCACAGCTACTTTATGGCTGTCTTTCCTTATTAGGAATAGCAGGGACCATAAACTAGAATACAATTTAGGGATAATTGGATTTTATCCCAATCATTAAAATTTAACGTCTATTGAATATTTTATTAATTACTAGCTTTTGCCCGCGGCTCCGCCCGCTTTAAAAAGTTTTTCCGGGATAAACGTCCCGCTTTATGTTTTCCCGGGATAAAAGGTAGCCTATGTGTTAATCCAGGACATGACCTACCTGTGTGCCAAATTTCATCGAAATCCGTTCAGTAGTTTTTGCGTGAAAGAGGAACAAACATCCATACATCCATACATCCAAACATCCATAGATTCTTACAAACTTTCGCCTTTATAATATTAGTAGGATTATATTACATACGATTTTATAAAGTTAAACGATATTTCTAAAGAGAACCACAGAAACCACAAGAAAGACCACCAGTTGACCTCCAGACTTCAAAAACATAATCGCCGTTGATTAAATGTTGTCAATAACATTAAGGGTCACCCGATATTATAATTTTAATCAGGGCCTGATTAACCCTTAGGCTAATTAGGCTGCAGCCTAGGGCGCGAGGATCTGGGGGGCGCGCTGAAATCGTGTCATCGCATACACTATTAATCTAGCATCATTGCATCTACCCTACATATTTCAACTACACCGAGCCAAAATACTAAAACTAAAAGCGCTGTGAACTGAAAAAGCCTGGGACTCCCTGATTTGTTACTTTAAAAAGCGCGCGTAAAACAAACACTTATTTATCACTCGAATCGGTCGGTGGTCGAGCGACTCGCTCGACTGCGATGTTGCCAACTCACTCGTCTCACGAGTGAGTGAGTTGGCAACAGCGCAGTTCGCCGCGCGATGAAACACGTCACCGACGCGCGGGGACTCCCCGGTGGTTAATAGTTAGTAGACTTTGCCGCGCTTCATTTTTTTTCGTCTACGCGGGCGAGCCGCATTCGCGATGGGCCAATTGCATTGGCTCTTAAACAGGAAAGGTAAAATGTCAATCCGCAACAAGAAGGACTTGCATTCGACCTATCATGACGTACGCATCGCCCGTATTCGCCCATTTACTGCCTGCTCGTTTTCAGCGTATGCAGGTCTTACAAAATAGAATGCTCAGACGTGCTCTTGGTGGCCCGTGGTACGTTCGCAACCGCAACCTCCACGTGGACACCAACATGCTGACCATCAGGCATTTCATGCATATGGCCAGCAGACGCTACTTCGATCGGGCGGTAAATCACCCAAACACGTTAGTCCGTAAAGCGTCAATATATACTCCATTCGACCGCGCCAAATGGAGACGGCCACGTTCCGTAGTAACCGATCCAGAGGACGAAATCACTCTGGCCATCCGCCGTAAGAACGAGTTCTTGAAACTCCAACACTCCACAAGACCGCAGTTCCGTCCTCGCCGTCGAGGACCTCGCCTCCTCCCCCGACCCCCCAAGCAGTTCCGGCCCGCGTGCCGATGACAACACAATCTAATAGGGTTAGGCCTAAAAACCAATCTTTCCCTAATCGTTGATGTCTCATCCTCTCTGTGGCCGTCTTGAGCCGAGGTTCGTAACCCGTTAGTGGGTTGCCCTCAGCATGGTCACTTAATTCAAAGGGTTGCGAGCGCCTTCTGCGTTCACCATAAAGACCGGTGTGGCCAGAAAAGCCGACTCGCGTCAGACTACTGGCAGTAGGGCCATTACAAAAAAAAAATATTCTCTTTCGTTATATTATCCGATAATATCCGTCATATTATCACGCGCTCGAGTATATTCGTTTTTGGTGATTGATATTTATTGTCCTTTCCTTCGTAATTCAGTATTTTATTAAGACTATGAGGAGCAATGAGAGTAATTCGATAGTAAAAAAGCCAAGTGGAGCAGAATACAGAAAAAAAGGAAAAGAAGCGAGAAAACATTTTAAGACATACTCGTAAACTGGAAACATATTTAAGAGCTCTGCAGAAAGGAACAAAACGGTGACGAATGCTGAACTATCGCCAGCGATTTCTTGCCCTGGTCATTCTATCGCGGACTGTTCTTACGTTTCTCCGTCCAACACTAGTCCTATAGTAGCGACGACGCCGACGATCTACAATGAAGACGAAATTCTAATAGAAGAAAGGCCGTCTATTCCGTGAAGTGACCCTGCACTGTTGCATGTAAACGATGAATTTCGAGATTATATTGTTAAAAAGGACTGCAACAAAACGAAGAATTAGACTTTTCCAGATCAGAAAGGCAGTATAAAAATCAAAAAAGATTTCTATCTAAACATATGTTTGAGACAAAGCTTGTTAATGGCGAAATTGTGAAGAGAAGCTGGTTAGTATACTCAGAAACCACAGGTCACGTGTTTTGTGGTCCTTGTAAATTTTATGGAGGAACATCCATATTTGCCAAAAGTGGATTTAATGACTGGAAAAATTCTAACTTAACAACTATCATGACAATTCTCCGGATCATCGTAAATGTTTGGGACAATATGTATGTAGAGGAAACTTTTACAACCATTGCATACCCAAATAATTAAACATTATAATGAAGAAATAAATTATTGGCGAAATGTGTACTACGTGTAATAGAAACAATTAAGTTTTTAGCTTCTCGTGGCCTTCCATTTCACGGTTGAAATGAAATTATTGGATCTGCACTAAACGGAAATTTTCTTGGCTGTATTGAGCTTATATCCAAATTTGATCCTTTCATGGCTGAGCATTTGGTGAGATTTGGACAAAAAGGCAGAAGTGCTCCATCGTACTTGTCATCCTCTATAATCAATGAATTTATGGTACTTCTCGCTGATGAAGTTCGACTTTCGATTATTGGAGAAATAAAAAAAGCAAAATATTATTCGATTAGCATTGATTCTACTGCAGATATTCCACACACCAATCAGTTGACATTTATAATTCGTTATGTTTTGCCTGACGGAGAACCTGTCGAACGTTTTGTCACCTTTTTACCCAATTGCGGTCATAAAGGCATATGGAGAAGGCTGTTCCTGCGACAATTGATAAAACGTTAGAAATTTCTGGTCAATACAAAGGTCTACAGTCAAAAATTAAGAGGCCGTATCTAAAATTTCAACTGCTTCAATTAACTCTTCATCGTGATTTTAAAAAAAATAAACTGATCTGATTAATTTATCGGAAAAACTATTTCAATACTAATGGAATAAACGAGCCAGATTTTTCATATCATTCTTTAATTTTAATTTAGCCACACCAAGTTCCAACGTCTGTTTCAGTAATTTTGTCGTACGGAGACTCAAACTTGTTGTCGTTTTCAATCAAAATCGTGCTTGAAACTAACTAACAAAAATTACTATTTATTGGTATAAAAGTCGCCTTCAGGATAAATGCAACTTCACACACTAGATGACCACGCACATGGTCAATGGCCGCAAAACTAACTTCTCTATAGAAACTAAGCCAATACATGTCATGCGGCCAAACACGACATGGATTTGGTTTTCTACTTGGTAGCCTGCAGTCACTTGTCATGATTTTGGTCGTATAAGGCGCCTTTATGTACGGTCAGCTAAAAAAATGGTTTGCCACGCTAAGGCTGAATGTCGTGTAGATTAATGAACAACGTTAGTTTCATTTTCAGATCGATCTGAAACCGTTTATAGGTAGTATGAACCATGTTAAAATTTTCACCGTATCACTTACACCTGGCGGGGGCGCGTCCTCATAATTAGCCTAGGGCGGTCAGAACTCTTGATCAGTCGCTGATTTTAATACTGGTTTTAATAGCAGAACTTGGAAATTGTTCTCCTTGAGCCATTAATTTACCGCCATTATAGTACTCGAGAGTAATACAGACATACTAATATATAAATAATATACATTAAAAAGACAACACTCGACTGTGGATATAATATACCTTTTGGCATTAGAAAGAGACTTCCTAGAGCATTGTTTATGTCAATCTGACCCGAGTTCTTGGTGCTTCATCTCAGGTCAGTGTAGAAGTGCCCTTTGGGGCCTAATTACTCAATAAATTATTTGAATTTGAATCACAATTATTTGACATTTTGCTGGTTCTATTTCTATAGGTCGATGTTACTTCCGAGTACCATTGGTACAATTGTTGAGCAGGTTAACGCTTTGTACCAACTATCTTGAATAACGTTTCAGTGCTATTTAAAGGGCTTTTCTTCTTTTCTTAACCCAGATTTTAAATTTGTGCCCGATAGAATACGCTCGCCCCCATCACATCATCGGACGGAACACACTTGGTGAAAAGTGGGTGCCCTGACTGCACCTCTGCCTACCTCTTTAGGGATAAGGAGTAATGTGTACTTACACCGGCATAAATTTTAAATGAAATCCAAAAGGCACATAATCGATCTTACAAGTGACGTCACGCGGCTTGTTCCGCATATTGGGAACGGCAACTTTCACTCGGCTCGAGATGTGAAGTTACGATGGCGCTGGAAATAATGCCGTGAAGGGCACTGGTTATAGTGCTTGTAATACGTTGTTTTAACGTTGATGTGTTAGTTACCGATTCTGAGAATATAATATTGTCTGTACTCTCTCTCTCTCGCTGCATCCTATAATCACTCTTTTATACCCTCTCAACATTGCATTCATTTATACAAATCTACCAATACAACTATACCAGCCCTGTATTATATACTGCCCACTGCTGAGCATGGGCCTCCTCTACAACTCAGAGGGTTTAGGCCTTAGTCCACCACGCAGGCCTAGTGAGGGTTAGTAGACTTCACATGCCTTCGAATTTCTCATAGACAACTTCTCAGGTATGTAAGCCTCACGATGTTTTCCTTCAGCAAGCGATACTTCACAAAGAATACACATAATTATAACTTGTTATAAAAGTCACAGGTGCGTGCCCTTGGGTTTTGAACCTGCGGACATTCGTCTCGGCAGTCCGATCCACTCCTAGACTAGGCTATTGCCGCAAAAATCAATAACATAGAAATGCGTTTTGAAATAACCTTTATTCTAAGCTCATGTTATTTGTAACGTATTATTAAAACATAATGACTGCCTCGGTGGCGTATTTGTACTACAGTACGACTGCAAAGCTGAGGTCTCGGGTTCGATCCCCGGGTCGGGCAAAGTGATATTGAGTTTTTCTATTCAGTATCAGCCCGGAGTCTGGAATTTGTGCCCGATATGGCGATAGGCTCGCCCCGTATCACATCATGGGACGGAATGATGGCGAATAGTGGGTGCACTAGTTGCGCCTCTGCCTACCCCTTCGGGGATAACAGGCGTGAGTGTATATGTATGTATATATATGTATTAAAACATAAATAGGACCTGCTAAATGCAGTTCGCTTGTAACAGGTTGGTCTCGAAATCTTTGGGGGAGGTCTATGTATAGCAGTGGCGTTCTAAAGGCTGGAAGAAGAAGAAAACATAAACATGCTTTTTAATTCTTTTGTGTACCTGCGTGCTTGTGATCTTTAATGGGAGTATTTTTGAAGGGTTTTTATTGACTAGTAGCAAACATAACTTTCCAGAGAGTAATTTAGACTACATTTTACTGTGAAAACGGACTTTTACGCTTGCAAACTAAAAAAAGTGTTGCAATAAAAGTTATTGCACTTAATCTTTTTGTTCAGCTTAATTCGGGTTGATATAAATAATTTATGTTATGCGTATTCGATGTTCCTATTCAAAATTTAATTGCCATAATTGTCAGTGTGTATTCTGTATTCATTGAAATAATAATTACCAAATTGTACTATAGAATTGTATATCCCCAATTGAGAAAATGTACATACATACCTGCATTAGATGTACAAAGCACGCCGCTTATAAGTGATAGTTTATTGCTTCCTCGAGATGATTGATGATAAGAAATGGTACTCGAGATGCTGTAGGCCACTCGATACTGATCTTATTGCTAACATATTGGTGCTATTTGTAGCTCCGGGTCATTTATCATTATAATTGAGGGTTCTGAGTTTAGTTTGCAAGAACTTAGTGATATGGAAACTGTATGGAACTTTCTTGGTTTTTTTATGGATATTACTAGCCTAAACCTATTTAATTTTTTCTGGTACATTTAAGATGTAGTCAGCTTAAGGACAGCGTATAATACGAGTTATGGATTACGGTCCCATGTGATTCTCAGCTCAGAAGACACTTGAGAGTCTAATAATTTAAAATAATGGAAGCATTTGTACCACACACGGCCTTATCATCATTAGTCTCATAAAATCCACTGTTAAACATAGGCTTCCCCTAAAAATTCCAGACGAACCTATCAAAGTGGCCCGCATCTTATAGTTATGGTGCATAGCTTATGGTTTAAATTTATTTATTAGTTTAATTATAGACTAACATGCCACTTGAGAGCGGCTTCTTCATCTTGAAATTTTAAATAAAGTACGGGCTATCATCGAACGTAATCCCGTCATAGCTCATTTAACTCGATTAACACTTATGCTATTAAGTTAAAAGCATATTTGCAAAGGTTTCATATCGAGGCTTGGCGGTGTTCCAACTAGCCGAAGAGGATTTTGTACTGACACCGACATCGCTTTTGTTTTAAATTTACACATGTTAAATATTTTACATGATATGATTTGGTTAAATTATACAACGTTATGCAGGCTTTTGTGCTTATTCCGGAACTTTAAGATAATAAAATTTAAACTGTTTTTCATGGCTATGAGTGAATTTTATGTCAGCATTTTTGGCTACTGCGATGATTTTATAAAACGTGATTAAAGTAATGTGTAAAGAGATTAGGCTTAACAAAATAAAGCATTACCATTCTTGTCACAGAAATCAATTTCAAGGGATACCTATTAAACGGATTCGACAAAGTGACTCGTACTCACATGTCACAGAAATCAATTTCAAGTGATATTTAAACGGATTCGACAAAGTGACTCGTACGTTAAGCGAAATACCATTAGACACAATTATGCCTTTGAAACCGAATGTACACAGGCTGATCCAGGAACGCGACTCACTTATGAGGACTTCTATGACGGGTTTTATACCTTTTACAGTCGCTATTCGGGCGGATACGACCTACCACCAGCATGCTAGCTGTGGCGAGTTGCGTTTATATGGTGAGATACATTTTCGGATGCCTCAAATCTCCTCACATTTCTAATTTCCTCAATTGATGTCTGCCCACGTCTGCACGTTTTTCTGGAGTTGTGGATAACCGTAATACCACCAGGCGACTAATTAAATTTACCGGTACGAATTCCAAACTTAAGTCAAATTACAACCATAGCTAATTCTATCTACAACTTACAACTACTTTCATATACAGAGGAATATACTAACTCCGGAGATAACTCCAATTCGGCTTCCGTCTGTCTAAAAGCTGTTGTGGTAATTAAAACTCGTGTGTACCCGCGATGCACAATTTTGGCTTGCATTAAATTTCCCAAAGCAATTTACTTCGCTTAAGTTTGTGACGTTTGCATGACGATGTAAGCATTGCGAAATGGAACGGTTAGCATTCTTAATTACATTGGATGTTGGTGTTTAGTGTTTGTTATAACTCGGATAAGCTTTTAGCATGAAATGTGAAATGATAATTTTGTGATTTTCTGTGAGAATGTGGTAATGCCTCGGTCTAGTCGAGCCATTCATCTTGTAGATTTTGTCTTGGCTCTATAACTTTGCCTCTTTCGACTGTGTCCAGAAATCAATGGATGCGCGACTATGATTCAATTGACACTTACGACAGTGCCTGGAACTCTCAGTACTACTAATTAGCTATGATTGAAACAATTGTGAATATTTTTTACATAGTTTTTCTATTGTAGTGTTTTGGCAAAGCTCCCGCACCGGGTGTTTGCAGACATAATAAAATTTTATTAAATAAGCTCGATGTCTTTACGTGAAACACGAATTTTAAAATGCTGTGTCATTCACAAGAGGACTGTTTAACGTAGAATACCGCGTGTTTTAAAATTCGCTGTTTCATTAATTTCGAGTGATTTATGTTGAAATGTCGAGAAGCTATTTTCGGTCCTATTTTTGCGTTATATTGTTTATAAAAACTCGAAATGTGATCGATCTTGAATGTAATCCATTCTCCGTCATTATTTCGAGACAGAAGTTCTTCATGCTCGCCCCCTATCACATCATGGGAATACACGCGGCGAAAAGTGGGTGTACTAGTTGCGCCTCTGACTACCTCTTCGAGGATAAAATTTTTCGTATGTAATTACTTTATGATAAAGCTTTGGGTATTAACGTATTAAGTTCTTTTTTCTTGAGATAATATCATTATTTCGTCTTTCTATGTGGCATTATTCCGTCTTTGTACCATCTCGCAAGAAAATAAACATCACATAATTTGCACAATTAATTGTCCAATGAAACGTATAATTTAACGTAACATCGCACAATGGTGCATAGCGTGGACGTCGGTGACAAAACAGTGGGACGTCAGACGTCAGCGGGGGGCGTTAACGTCCGCGTTGACGCGTCGTTGATCATTAATTTCATATGTCCATCTGAGCGCGCATTCGTGCCACTGTGTACGGACGGATGATTTTTATCCCGCGCGTCTCGTATTCGCCCCGCTGTGTGGCCAGCCATATTTTATAAAGCGGTTAACTTTCCCATGTTAAAGGAAATTTAAACAGCTGGCCATTGTTTGGTAATTGAGAGGATTTCCAAGGATTATGGAATGTAATATAATATTTGTTTAAAGTAAAAAGCCTCATTCGTTTAATGACTTTACGCTGAGATCCGTAAGGTTTTCAGTACGGTTTTTGAATTGAGAAATACAATGCTAGGCTCTTGTTTCACATCATAGGCCCATATAAGCTTGATAACATGCCCTAACTGCAACTCTGTTGAATCCTTAGACAGGCTTATGCAATTACCACTTTAAAATTTAAACCGAAAATGCAGTTGGAACTAAAACAAATCTTAACTAGTGGACGTTGAAAATTTTCAGTAGTGAGACAGTTTCAACCGCAGAAGGATGCTGATGACAAGGACGACAAACATCATTAATTTTAGCTTATTTTGTCCACAACGACCCACCGACCCACTGTGCAGACAAAGATCAACCTCGGTTGTCTTAAGAGCTTTAAAATAATATTAATCGATGTTAGGTCGCTAGGGTACGTTCTGTTCTGGTTGCTTGAGTTAAATTAGTGCAAGATCTGACTAATACTGCGAATGTTGGTGAATTTGTTTGTTAGAGGTAAATTTCGAAAGGGCATTTGGAAAGTATGGATGATAGGAGACTGACAAAGAGGATATATAAGGCGGGTGTGGATGGAATAGCCGGCAGGGGTAGACCGCACCGAACCTTCGAATGTCAGATATCTGACATTCCAAGTAAAGGCCAGGTCGAAAGTAACTTGAACTGGTGGAAGTGCATGAAAAGATTGATGAAGGTAGAGGAAGTGAAAGTAGTGTGCCTGAATCGAGCAAAGTGGTAATCCATAGTCTCTGCCTCATGTATGTATGTATGTAGAAGTAAACGCAGAAACTGACAAACGGATTTAGATGTTCGGTGTACAGATAGAACGTGGGCTATGACCCATATTGAATTCTGTACTTGTATAACATAAAAAAATGCTTTTTATTTTGTTTAGAACGTCTAATACGACCTATTTTTTATCCTGGAAAAACAAACAGTAAGATTTTTATATCGTGGTAGGTCCGCGGAGACGAGCCTCAGAGTAACCTAGTAAAAAATATTGAAAAACCCACAGACATTATCCAAAAATTTATTCCTAAAAATGTCTAATCAAATTGGAGTACCGAACCGGCTCTAGAATCAATTCTTGTCGCGTCCACGCTGTGAAATTTTATACAATGTCAGTCAATGTAGTTTACGAACCGTGGGGGCTTCGTTAAAGTTGTGTTATATCTAGGATTATTCCAATAATAATTTTTCGTACTTATATAAAAGTTAATATAAGTACAAAATATATTTAGGCATGTATATATCAGCTGAATCCAGCGTGTTGCTGCGAGGCCTATGTTCAGCAATGAACGTCATGTGGCTGGTGGTGATGATATCTAATTAGCTTTTGTTCACCGCTACATCTACGTATAAGTGGCTAAAATCTTGATTATGCACGATTGCAAGAGTTATTTTTCCCATTTAAAGGAGGCTTACTGTGTCTTAAAGTACAGTCATACAGTAAATAGATCGGTGAAACCTAGATTCGCTAATTGCAATGTTAAGTGATGAGTTAAGTTGAAAGAATGAGTGCATTGTCTTATATGATAAAAATGACTAATTTGGTGGAAGAGTACGGAATGTACATATTTTTGTTGAACCGAACGTGGTATAAATTATAAACCCCTTTAAAGTTTATTTCGTTAAAGTCAAGCGGTGAACATTCAGATTTTAATTTCAGCGATTCAGGATTATATTTTCATGATCGATAGGACTGAAAAGTGGCGTCTAAAGATAAATGAATCAAAATCTATTCATATAGACTTCTCCAACAAAAGGCCGAATTATCAGCCAGTGTACATAAACGGTAAAAACATACCATATGAAAATACAGCCAAATATCTAGGCATGACTCTTGACGCAAAGCTTCGCTGGAAGGCACATGTCAAAAAGAAACGCGATGAATTGGAAATCCGCTACAGAAAGATGTATTGGCTTCTTGGTAAACACTCTTCGTTGTCAGTACACAACAAAGTACTTTTGTATAAACAAGTCCTAATGCCAGTATGGACTTATGGTATACAGTTGTGGGGTTGTACCAAACAAAGCAATGTACAAATAATACAGCGTTTTCAAAATAAAGTTCTTAGGGGTATTGCAAATGCCCCTTGGTACGTGAGAAATGAAGATCTGCATCGGGACCTTAAAGTGGACTTCGTTACGAATATTGTAAAGAAATATGCCGAAGCTCATGAACATAGACTTCATCATCATGTGAACGTCGAGGCAATCCAGCTCCTCGATAACACGGGCCTAGTGAGAAGACTGAAGAGGACAAAACCCTTCGAGTTAGTGTAGTGAACAGTTAGTGCAACATAGTGCAGTGAGTGCTAGTTAAAAAGAACACGCGAACAATGTGTCTTCCCCTTAATAGAGACAATAAGAAAAGTGTTATTGGACATATTCTTAGTCATAGTCTCATTAGAAGTTTAGGTTAAATTTAAATAACTTATTAGTCGTAAGGCTAGATTGTTATTAAAATGATGTGTTGCATATAACACACCATATAAAAAAAAAAAAAAAAAAAATGATCGATATTATCCAGACGAGACGTAGGAGGCGTCGGGTGGACGACTGACCGACGTCTCCCGCCCTGTGGATTGGGGGCGTTTGGAGAATTCCACCATGGTATCCCCTGCCTGTCGTAAAAGGCGACTAATAGGGGCCTCCGGGGGTCACGGGTGGGCGGGAGGGTCCGCCCACCTATTAGTCTAGCCAACTTCTGTGACCCCCGTGATGGACGGCAGCGTGTCTCACGCTGCCTCGGACGCCAAAAGGGCGTCCTGCGGTGTACGGGGGCTTCTGAGCCCCCCGCAACAACAGGAAAAGGACCGCAACAGCGGTACGCGCAGGGGCGGTTGCGGACGACAACTTAGACGTGAGTCGGAGGAAGCCCGCAGCCGTCCCTAATGCGCCGAAGATGGCCATTGAAAATAAAAAAAAAAATGATCGATATTATATTTGACTACAGATTCTACAACTACAACAGAGTTGTAGTAGCTTAGATCTAAAAAAATATTAACATCCACTGTATTTGTCATTGCTTGAGTCATGTTTACACACACACATACACACGCACACACACACACACACGCCTGTTATCCCCGAGGGGGTAGGTAGTGCCGAAACTAGTGCCCCCACTTTTCGCCGTGCGTATTCCGTCCCATAATATAATAGGGGGTGAGCCTATTCGGGCTCAAATTCGAGAATCTGGACTGATACTTTAAATAAAAGCCCAATATCACTTTACCCGACCCGGGGATCGAACCCAAGACCTCAGCATTGCAGTCGTACCGTAATACAACTGTGCTACCGAGGCAGTCGAGGCCTGTTTAAAAATTTTATTTTTTTTAATGCCTCATTTTGACTACTGGCGTATAACTTAGCAAATAATTTGTGTCCGAATACGGAATTCGGGTGTATTCGTTACTCTATGTGTTATGAGTAACGATTGCACCCGAATGAGTCCTCGTATTCGTCTATACTCGTGAAATATCCAAAAGAAGGGTTACTCAGATGTTAAGAAAATGTATCATTTTTTTTTTATTTATTCATTGTTAATTTATTCTTGTCCATAGATACAAGTCCTCCAGACGCATACTGGTTTCTTTTTTATCCTCGGTAGTATGTCGAAGTAAAGTAGTGGTTACCTTACCAAGAATTTATCGAGGAGTTTTGGCGGCAAAAAAAAACACTTGATTAGCACAGTCATTTCATTTCACTTCATTTGAGCCCTTAAATGAAAATTTATCTTGTACCTATGTGTTGCTGTGAGTACAAATAGCTCTCCATTAATATTTACTCAGGATGCAATACATCGATCGAGTCGAGTATCGCCGAGTCTAGATTTCATTATCGGTGGCGATAGACTCCAGTCGTGCTGAAATTGACAATAAACCGTAATTGGGATCTGCAAGACAGCTGCTGTGTACAAAGACCTTTATTATGACATAAAATGTATGTTAAACTTGTTTATTTAAAGTTTATTTTTCATTGTATTTGGGATAATAGCTATAAGCAGATATAGTCTCTCGGCGACCTGAGTGTCGCAAGCCAATGGTAAAGAAAGGGAAAGTTGTAATATGGATGTTGAGACAAGTATGAACTGTAGGGACAGTCAAAAGAACTTGAAGCTTTACATTTGTATTGCGAATCTTATCTCTATGATGTTTGTTATATCTACGGTACAGAGTTCAATGCGTAAGGCTCTCGGAATTCTTTTAAATTACAAGGGGAGCAGCTGTCTCCCCTTGGTGACGCACTTGCTTAGGTATGCGAGAGTTTTGGTAGCTACCACTGTCTACTTCTGCCGCCAAGCAGCAGTAAAAATGAATTGTGACCCTGTTAAAGATCTATACAGATTAACATCTGTTTTGTAACAAGCGCAATGCAGTGTTTTGTTAAACTCGCGCTGTTCGAGATACCATCAAGCGTTACTTACTAGCTTCATCAAGAGCTAAGTCCACTCTAAGTTGGTTTAGTATTCTAGATCGTCTTACTCTTAATAATACTATAAATATGCAAGTTTGTGCAAATGTTTATACTTTAGAAGTAAACGCAGAAATGGGTGATCGGTATTGGATGAAAATTTACACACGGATAGAGCATGCCCTGGATTAACACATAGGCTTTTTAACCCGGAAATTTACTTCCAAGGGAAAAAATGAACATTATCTGAATTTTTAAATAGATGATAGGGCTTTTGTAGCGAGACGGATGGAGGCGGACGAAGCCGCGAACAACACCTCGTATGTCATAAAATTCTATAAAAAAATTCTAGGACAAAAACGGCCGTATATCCCCGGGCTTACACAGAGATAAATCAGCTCTCAAATCTCCGTCTAGCACTAATAATACCTAAGTCTAGAACTCTAGGCTATCGATATAACATTGGATTACTGCAAGTTTCGAAGCCTTTATGTTGTGTTTATGCAGTTTATTTCATAGTTATTGGTTTTCGTACAAGCTTGTTGTAGTCAACAGTTAGAAACTCTTATATGGAATCGTTTCTTGGATTTACTAGAAACCCGATTTATGTTTATTTATTATGTAGATAGTTACTAGGAAAGTGTCTCAAAACAACCTTCAACAGTTGAAGCTCTTTAAATCATCCTGCTAATATTATAAACGCGAGAGTTAATATGTATGAATGTTTGTTACTCTTTCAGGCAAAAACTACTGAGGGGATTTCGATGAAATTTAGCGCACGGGTACATCATGTCCTGGATTAACACGTAGGTAGGCTATTTTTTCTCCCGGGAAAATATAAAGCGGGACTTTTATCCCGGAAAAAGTCATTCACGCGGGCGGAGCCGCGGGCAAAAGCTAGTCTACAATAGATGTAACAGGCCAGGCCAATTAAAGTTACTTTTTTAAATTCTTAGTTTTGAGCCCTTTTGTTTCCGTGTAATTGCTGTCGCTTTCAAGATTGTTGTATATTTCATTTCATTAAAATCTAAGAAGTGTGGAGCTTGTATGATAATATTTATGAACTAAAAGACAACTGAATAACAGCAACTATAAAAACTTATGACTGCTGGTGGCGTAGTTGTATTGCATGCGCTACTACCACTCTGCAGACGCAGGTTCGAGTCTCGGGTCGATCAGTGATATTGTTTTTTTTTTCCATCTAGTATCTGGATTCTGGACTTTATGCCCGATATTGCGATAGAATGCCCCCTATCACATCATGGGACGGATCACACTTGACGATAAGTGAGTGCCCTGCCCTGTCCTGGCAGTAGCCAGGACCATTGCCTACCCCTTCAAGATAAAGACATGATGTGTATTTGTCTTTTTATGTTCTAAATTAGAGCAACACTAACGAAAAACAGCGCCCGTTTTTATAAAGAAAACACGTATCACGTGTGTCGAGTCAAACTCCAAACTTTGAGCACCGTCCACAAACTTAGTTTAATTCTTACTGAGCTAGGGTTGTATGGGGTGACGTGCTTTGCTTTAGCAACATTACTAGAAAAACTTTATAAACCTACGCTGGCATGATATCATTGTATCCTCCAAAGAATTCTAAAATTATATATAGCGGACACTGGAAAAATGTTCATACAATTTTTTTTAGCCTGTTTGTCATTCGCTCAATCTACCGTAAAATAGCAAAACACCTATGTAAAATGCATTAGATATACTTTGGCATGATTGTAATGCGCAAATTGGAATATTTCCTTCCAAAATATTGTTTTCTTTAAGTACAAAATTTGCGCATACCGAGACGTCTTGTCTCACGGATGTGGCAGAAAAGACCGCGACTTCCTACCAATTGGTAATATCCTTTGGACGAGAAATTTGGGCCTGGTGTCCGGTCTATAACTATACAATTGAATGTCTTTGGTATCTTCCCGGATAACGACAGCCCAAATAAAGCCCGCCATAAAGGCCCACGTGGTGTGTCGCGTTCCGAGATTCCGTGTATATCCGGTTCAAACAGGCCGGCATATACCGACTGACGGTAATCTCTCTTCAATCGAATTTTATCTGGAAGCCAGTCCACTTCCCATCAGGTGTCGTTAGGTTTGCCGTGTCCCGATAAAAAGTAAATTAAACATGATGGGAGATTTGAACATTAGATTAGAACAAACATTATTGTATGAGGAGAGCAGTCTTGAGGATGTATGATGGGGCATGTGGTTCACCCCATGGCTAGTGCCATAGTCAGGTACATTGTATCTAGTGTTGCTAATACTGTTGAAGGACATTGTAGCCAGTCCCAGTGTAACTACAGGACATAATGAGACTTAACATATTATGTCTCAGGATGACGAGCGCAGTGGAATGCCACACAGTACTTTGTAACTCAAGGTGCTGGATGGTGTTTCTACTGTTTATGTGTGGTCGTATCGCTTACCATCAGGCGAACGGCATTCTAGTCTCGTCATTCGATGCCATAAAAAAATTACCCTCCACGATAATCGAGTAAAAAGGCCGCGCAAAGATCTGTTACCAGTGCCTTACATTCGTTAAGGCTGACCACGTAATATACGAATATTCGCTTTGAGAAGCTGTATGAGATTTGTGAGTAGCCTAGTTGTAAGCACAATGACTGGATAAACAACAGCACATAATTATTTGTATCACAAAACTACTTGCTCGTAAATGACAGTAATACTCAATTACACTGACTATAATATCCTTCATACCGGCATACATTAATGTCTGGACTAATTGGCGGCAACAATAGATGCATTGGTGCATAATTATATCTACTGCGAATTCCGGCGTAGGAGAGACCAGCCAACACATACACTCAAATAAACCTAAAATACTCCAAAGCACTGATTGTATTTTCTGTACTAAATATTGTAATCGTATGGGGACAGTGGAACTACCTAAATCTTTATTAATTACTAGCTTTTGCCTGCGGCTCCGCCCGCGTTAAAAAGTTTTTCCAGGATAAAAGTCCCGCTTTATGTTTTCCCGGGATAAAAAGTAGCCTATGTGTTAATCCAGAACATGATCTACCAGTGTACCAAATTTCATCGATATCCGTTCAGTAGTTTTTGCGTGAAAGAGGAACAAACATCCATACACCCAAACATCCAAACATCCAAACATCTAAACATCCAAACATCCATACATTCTTACAAACTTTCGCCTTTATAATATTAGTAGGATAATTTATAATGGATATGGTAGAGCATTGTCTTCTAATACAAGTATTCATATACTTAAAAAGAGACTCCAAGTCCTGTAATTGTAATAGATTTATTTGGTACATACATACATATACATATACACTCACGCCTATTATCCCCGAAGGGGTAGGCAGAGGCGCAACTAGTGCACCCACTTTTCGCCGACATTCCGTCCCATGATGTGATAGGGGGCGAGCCTATCGCCATATCGGGCACAAATTCCAGACTCCGGACTGATACTGAATAGAAAAACTCAATATCACTTTGCCCGACCCGGGGATCGAACCCGAGACCTCAGCTTTGCAGTCGTACTGTAATACAACTACGCCACCGAGGCGTAGTTGTATTACAGTACAATTTATTTGGTGTCGAATAAATATTTTATCTCATTTTAAGTATATTTTAATTAGCTGTAAAAATGCATTGGGTACATAATTATAACTACTCCGCATTCCGACGCAGAAGAGACCAGCCAACTAGAGCGGAAAGTGATTATGATATCGCCTTGGAGCAACAAGGTTCTATTTGACCATTATTAATACATGGTGAGATAGGAACCCTGTTATTCCAAGCCCCAAGGCCACGATATGCTACCAATAGTTCGTTATTCATATCTTGTACTCATAATAACTTATTGTGGAATGAGGATCATGAATATGGTACAATGTATTTGTTTCATCGGCAATCTGTATTTCCAGTAAGCACTACCTACTCTATTTCATTCGTAGTTAATGACGACCTGTATTAAAACAAGCTCTCTCCTCTCAGTGTGGAGACCGCAGCGCGAGACCCTAATGAGACACGGACAAACACTGTGTCAAAACTTTGTTGGACACAAAAAAAACTGCTGTTTCATTACTACATAGACATATCGGGCTGCATTGTGACTCAGTTTCACGTATTCCAACAAACTTTGACCGTGTTTTTCGTTTGTAGCAGTTTTTATTTTACTATCTCGTATACAACGATCCTTTTTTAAGATTTCGCGGCAAATAATAATTTACTTTTATATATATGAAGACAAAGTAAGTAACCTTTTTAAAACTGAGGAAAGAATATGGACATAAAAACTCTCCGCGTTTTAAAAATGCAATAATTAAGAGCGCTAGAGCTTAGCCAAAAAAGTCATTTGCTGTAATTTTATATATGCTTCTTAGAAATAAGTACCTGTTTTCGCCCTGATCGGGCTAGCCATTCTTGCTCTTCCCACATCTATTACCTCCTCATTGAGCCTTAAAGCTGTAGACCCAGGTGTGGCAATAACTGTCCTTAAAGGTTTCTTATACCTAATACCTTTCTAAGCTGGAGTACCAAATAGCTGAAGTCGGATTAAATCTTTCAGTCTTTCCGCATTAGCCGTACTATATACTAACGTGAAAGTTGTTAGAAGTAAATCGTGTAAAGGATTTGTATGCAATTTCGCTTGGCTATGTCCTCAAGAAAGGTTCTCAAGTGGAGATCATGTACCGTGAAGTATAGCGTGGACAGATAAAGACCGCAGGAACACTCTGGAAGTAGGCCGGTTATGACAGATCCGCCTGGACATCGGGATAGTTCAGCAGTGGAATTCATATGGCTTA
Source organism: Lapara coniferarum (assembly GCA_949316025.1). Lineage (NCBI taxonomy): Eukaryota > Metazoa > Arthropoda > Insecta > Lepidoptera > Sphingidae > Lapara > Lapara coniferarum. The sequence continues at coordinate 28,093,489 of OX438927.1, forward strand.
TGATGATGATGTTCTTGATTAACACCTTATATTTAGGCTACCTTTTCCCCCAAGAAAGTATAAAATGCGACCTATATTATCTATTAAAATATATTTTAAGCAACAAATGTATAACAGCTGAAACCGTGTATTCCGTTTAAACCTCTGTATCCCGAGCTTCCTCGTCGCGTATCAAAACTTTCCCTCGGGAACTCCCAAGTTCCAACTCCCATGATTGTGTGGATATCGCCTATATGTAATTACACGTAATTATCAACAAGCTATGAAACTCTCATAGGAGGTAATCAAAATAACAGAGTACACTTTCTCACAACCATTGGAGTGATTCTTCGCGTTTGATTGTTTATATAGAAGAGAGGGTCTATGCCCCACGGACCATTGTTCTGGCGAAGATATCGATGTACATAACATATTGATTACCATGTAGAAATAAGGAATCAACTATATCTCTAAATAACCTTTTGTAGATATATTTATTTGTGGAAGACGACTGACCGTTCATTTGGCTCCGCTTGCCGTTATAATTTAAATTGTATTGACTGAAAATTATTAAAATCAGAAAAATAAAACAAAAAACAATTGAAATGTTTCGATACCTCATTTTCGCATTCAATATGGTTAAGACGGATCTCTTACACACCACAAAGTCAAGGCACTACATGCAGGAAGATAGGAAATTAATCCTTACCTCAAAGACCTTTTATAAATAGCCTGCATATAATAACACTACCGGAAGACGCGGTCTAAAACCAATTACCGAACCATTACGCTGAAACGCTGCAAACTTGGGAGTTAACTATCAAAATGTTGGAAATTAATTAGTTTGTTCCGAGTGCTTGTAATGCACCCTTCGAATAACTTCAACATACCTTGTGCTTATACTTTACTTCAATAGAATTTATGTAAACTGATGTGCTATCATGAAACTTAGAATTTGTTTAGACTAGAATTATGATTAAGTTTAAAGAGAGTTAATTAAAATTTAAATGGATTCAATTCAAGTATGTGTGATTTTTTCAATGCATTTTTCACAATTTTTATGCATATTAATATTGGAAGGTCTCGTATGCGAGGAGCCGTCTGGGTAGGTACCACTGCAATGTCAATTTCTACCGCCAAGCAGCAGTGTGCATGTACTGTTGTATTCCGGTTTGAACACTTTGAAGGACATTATAACCAGCATAGTTGTATTACGGCACAACTGTAATGCTGAGGTCTCGGGTTCGATCCCCGGGTCGGGCAGTGATATTGGGTTTTTCTACTCAGTATCAGCGCGGAGTCTGGAATTTGTGCCCGATAAGGCGATAGGCTCGCCCCTTATCACATCATGGGACGTGATGCGCCCGGTGAAAAGTGGGTGCACTAGTTGCACCGCTGCCTACCCCTTCGGGGATAACGGGCGTAAGTGTGTGTGTAAATTACTGGGTATAATGAGACTTAACATCTTATGTCTCACTGTGACGAGCACAGTGGAGTGAAATGCAGTACTTTGTAATTCAGAATTCTGTGCGGTGTTGCTACTGTTTATGGTCGGTCGTATCGCTTACCATCAGGCGAACGGCAAGCTCCTTTGGTTATTCAGAAGCAATAAAAATAATTTCTCCTAGCCAGTCCAGGCCACGGCGGCCAATCTCAACGGAGATCAGCCAGGTACGCAGGAGATATTATAGTGCACAAGTGTGTGCGCAATACACAGGTGCACTCGCTATTCCTTCACTCTCATAGTCCGGTGAGACGGCAATCCGACATGACCGGAGAGAGATCAGGCGCAGGACCAACGACTTTACGTGCTTTCCGAGGCACGGGGGTATCACACCGCCAACTTCCTGACTCCGAGCTGCGACTGAGTAAATTTTAAGATGGAAAAACCCAGTCACAATGTTTTTGGCTCAACCCGGGAATCGAACCCACGACCTCAGCGCGCAATTCGTACTCGTAATGCGTACGCAATACAACCTACGCCACCGAGGCAGTCTAAAGGCAGTCAGAAGCAATAAAAAACCGATCGTATAAAGGCCCGTTTCTGGGATAAAAAGCCTAGAGCACTCATGGAACATTTAGTTTCCTAAGTACAAGAATTCTCAGAATCGGATCATTTATTAATTCTGGATATTACCTCTGACATAAAAAAACTACAAAGTTTGATATGACATATTCAGTAAAAAGTATAGATGTTGGGGAAAATGTTAAAAAGCTTTTATCGCCTATGGGTCTAGTGGCAAACTTAGGCTCTGAACCGTGATATTCTCGATTCGATTCCCATGCTTTTTTATTTTAATAATTTACTAACTTTCGCACAGATTACAAGTTTACAACACAGTTTTACACACGTATTCCTTGGTTAGAATCACCGACAGGTTTTGACCACTATTACTACTATTAAGCAGGTCATCTTCATAGGTGAGTGCTAAGAGGACGTCGCGTCGCGGAGGCCCCTCGATCATTGTCCGATACTAAATATTATTTTTGCACAGAGCTTGACCCGTCATTATAATATAAAAACTACTTCATGATGTCTTAAACGTTCATCATTACCGCACAAATTCATAAGCGAAATCAGACCCAAACGTTACCAAAGAATTTTTATTGCTTCGATCCCTTGATAAAAATCAGTTTCCTCTATAATAAAAGTCACGTTATCCCTCATAAATCTTGGCAAGTTTCACTCAGTCCCCTAGTTCCTGGTTTGAAAGGAAAGGCCAGATGTGTTGGTTAAGATGGAGTATAGTATTTGTGTAGTAAGTACATGCTTTATCTACGAGGGCAGGCAGATAGCAATGGACCTAGGGTTTGACATTACTGTACTATCAACGTAATATTTGTATGCCCTTTCCCCCTGTCAAAGGCTTCTCTTTACTGCGTGGTCAAAGATATGAGATCAAATGATCACGCACACATTTATAGAATCATATTAGTGTATGTTGAAGATTTAATTATGTGTGCGTTCACATTGATACACCACGGTTTTATTATCCGTATTGTAATTTCAATGTATATAGTGACACTGAAAGTGACAGAATTTTTTGTTCGCGCTAACACGCACATGGCGCGACCATTCTAGATGGTCTAATTACTCTGGGAATTGTAAGTAAATTTGAGTAGTGATTTATAATAAACAAGCGTTGCCTGAATGGATAGATGAGCATTGACCTAAAAAAATCAGAAGCCATCATCACCACATAGTATAAAACAAAGTCGCTTCCCACTGTCTGTCCCTACGTATGCTTAGATCTTTAAAACTACGCAACGGATTTTGATGCGGTTTTTTTAATAGATAGAATGAGTCAACAGGAACGTCTTTATATGCATTTAGCCCGGAAAAACTTATTAACGCGGGCGGGGCCACGGGCAAAAGCTAGTTTAGTTATATTCCAGCGACCACAGGGTTATATTTAATTTTAATTTAATTTATTATTATTATTTCAAGTTACAAAGACTCATTTGGGTTAGTAAAAAATGCTTATATTTATGTTAGTAAGGCAATCGACAGACAATTGAAAATAGAATTGTGTCCACTGCTGCACTCCTCATGGCGGAGCATGCAACCTGCAGCAGTGGTTCACATAGACACAGTCTAGCCTATTCGAAAACATGTTCAAAATGCTGTTGGTGCTGGCCCTCACACGGCGCACCAGTGACGCACAACGTTTACGCATCGTGGCGTAAAAGCAATCTACGTGCGCCTCCGCAAACATCCCTGATGCACTGCAGTATCGGGGCAGCCTCAACAGCACTCTGAACGCGTTATTATATTGCACACGAAGGGCGTTATAAGCTTTTCGCGTATACTCGGCCCACAGGCTGCATGTGTAGAACGAAGTACAGTACGCTCGGAAAAGCGTAACTTTTACTTCCCTCGAACACCTCGCAAATCTGCGGGCTAACATGTTCGCCCTCACTGATAACGCCCTTCTCGTATATAATCTCTCTTATATAATCGTTGCTTTATTCATTTCAAATTCAAATCCATAATTGCTTAAAATTTCTAAAACTTCTAGAAGAGCAATTACTAAAAGTATTTAAATCTCCGCAACGGCGAGATGTTATGAATACTAAACAGTTGTTATTTCATGAAAAAATCCCCTAACTTCGAATCAGTGCCTACGTTGGATTAAAAGCTAAATTGTGTATTCATTTTATAAGTATTTTATTGTAAAACTTTACGTGTTTGACATGTTGAGGAGTTGATTCCATAATTCTTGTAAAAGCTGTGTTATTTTTGGGTAAGGTTTATTTTCGCTCATTTTTTCAAATACAAATACGTATTTGATCGTGGAGAAGCAAATAGTAGCGGCACAATAGTACTGACCGCTCGGGAATGAATGTATAGAGATACATTGCCGGTCGAAATTTTTTTGGACTTAAATTCACACCAGGTCAATTTGCTGTGCGTTCGATAAAAGAAATGTTATTCTTTCTTTACCTAAAAAAATAATTTAATCATAAGAAATGGTCCATACCTATTGATCCGATAATAACAATGTGAATTCAAGTGATTTCCTCCGTTTAGGTATATTTTGCAGTGCAATCACAGAATTCGCTGAACGGATTTTAATCCAAGTCAGTTTGTTCATAACTGAAACTACCAACGTCAGATATATATGTAAATCTAAAACGTTCGATCGCTTACGTGAATTTCAAATAGCTACATATTCCGCGTGACCACAGAACCAGGATTCTTTTCTAAATTATTACGTACACTAAAATTTAATATTATGCGTCCCATTACAGCGGTCGGCTATTAGGAATAATGAGTACGAGAAATCTGAATGAGGCTGTAATACCTTCAATATATTTAATTGGGAGACTTGAATACCTCAATTGTTCTGAGGCTGTTTTAATATTCCCATAATGTTTTAGCATCCGTACAAGTTAAGCTGGTAATTAAATGATAAGTCGTGGGTTTGTTTCTCGTTTCGAGACAAACTTAATATGATTTTTGCAGTTTTTGCATCTAAGTATTAGAACAAATGCCGAATATTGTCTATAATAAATGTTCTATTAGGTAGATACGGATCTCGAGATCCCTGTTTATCAAACGTTACATGTCTTGTACTACAAGCGTTTTCTCTTGGAAATTAGTCCATTTTACAAATTTTACCATGCAACTTATGAGCTTTAAGACTTGTAATGTTTGATGAACAGTGCACAAGTATCGATTAGATCTTATTTAACAATCATATCATAGTATATCTAATACCTAAAGCAAAACACACATATACTCACGCCTGTTATCCCCGAAGGGGTAGGCAGAGGCGCAACTGGTACACCCACTTTTCGCCGACATTCCGTACCATGATGTGATAGGGGGCGAAGCCTATCGCCATTTCGGGCACAAATTCCAGACTCCGGGCTGATACTGAATAGAAAAACTCAATATCACTTTGCCCGACCCGGGGATCGAACCCGAGACCTCAGCTTTGCAGTCGTATTGTAATACAACTACGCCACCGAGGCAGTCAAACCTAAAGCAAAACAACTTTTATCCAACAAAATCCTTGCTACGAACTTTTTCTTTGAACTAAACGTATTTATTTGTTACAGGTAAACACAGAAAAAGAACAATACGTACGAACACTGAGTTCAGTGTTGATTTTGTCCAAGTAATTCTTAAAATCCACTGTGAATTGTCTACTAAACAGCTGTTATAGTCCCACATATAGATACTAATTTCATTACGTTAGTCCACGTGCGTGCGGTATCTGCCCAATGTCCGAGTGGCAGCATCTCGAAGAAATATTTTAAAATCAAGACAAATAAAATGATATAGCAAGTATGATTTATTTAAAACGGTTATATTTTTCAAAGAATTGATTTAGAAAGTCAGGTGCAAAATCATTCGAAAACGGAATGAGATAAAAATATATTTTACATACACGCCTTCTATCCCCGAAGGGGTAGGCAGTGGCGCAACTAGTGCACCCACTTTTCGCCGTGCATATTCCATCCCATAATGTGATAGGGGGCGAGCCTATCACCATATCAGGCACAAATTCCAGACTCCGGGCTGATACTGAATATAAAAACCCAATATCACTGTCCCCGACTCGGGGATCGAAACCGAGACCTCAGCTTTGCAGTCGTACCGTAATACAACTACGCCACCAATGCAGTCGGGCAGTCATAAATTTAACCAAAAGCCAAAATAATAAAACTGCAGAAGGTCACACGCTGTGCTACGAGGTCTACCTAAGAACATTAAAATAATAGCTTTACCCGCTGCAGTCCATAGGGAACATACACACACATTTATTTATATAATATCTGGATAAGTAAGATTAATATACATGAGATAGATCTCAGTGTAATCCTAAACTAGACCAATGTTAAATTTTAACACAACACGTGTGCCTCAATAGTTAAAGCAATGAAGACATTTCTTATTCCAGCGTTCATTTTACTTCTCTCATGCAATATGGAATAGGTATAAAAGTAAGCTTTATCTTTAATGATACCGAGCGTTTGGTAGCTTAAGAGAATTGGATTTTTGTATCTATACTAATATTATAAAGCTGAAGAGTTTGTTTGTTTGTTTGTTTGTTTGTTTGTTTGTTTGTTTGTTTGTTTGTTTGTTTGTTTGAACGCGCTAATCTCAGGAACTACTGGTGCGAATTGAAAAATTCTTTTTGTGTTGGATAGACCATTTATCGAGGAAGGCTATAGGCTATATAACATCACGATGCAACTATTAGGAGCGAAGAAATCATGGAAAATGTGAAAAATGCGGGGAAAATTATTCATCCTTGAGGGCTTCCATTGCGTGCGCTGCGAAAACGGTTCAAGATACCAAAAATATATGTATGAAAGAATTATTCCTCTTGAAATGATCTAAAAAAAAGTCCGCGACAGTATATGTCTATCTTTTAAAATAAACTCTCTAGAACCGTTTTTATGGTAATCAAATTTGGTCGAAATTAATGCATTATTTGTTATGAGTTGTATCAACGTCATAATATTAATCTTTATACAAATAAATGTGTTGGATAGAGTGATTCAACGGGAAGGTTTTTTTGTATGTACTTTTAGCCCGGAAAAACTTATTAACGCGGGCGAAGCCGTGGGCAAAAGCTAGTTACAGATAAAATAACAATGAGGTACGTGAAATTCTGCTTTTTCGGTGTAAATAATTTGAAATCGTTCATATGTCACGAATAATAAATAATAGGATTGTGTGAATTTGAATTACAAAACATTGTGATACTGCAGTGAACCTTGCTTTTCACTCTGGTATTAATTTCTTTAATTTTAATTAGTCGTCACAATGTTCAGCAATTTTATTAAAAAGAAAATGGTATGAAATAGTTATTTTTTAATAGCCTCAGAAGGCAGACGAGCTAACAGCCCGCTTTATGGTAAGTAGTCACCATCGCCCATGAACGCCGGCAAAGTCAGGGGCACAATCAAGCCACTGCCTGCCGAAAAAAAACTTACTTTAAAGGACTAGACAAAAAACAGCGAGAAAACACCGCGGATGAAAGATCATTCAGACTATAATTCTAGTAATATTTCGAAGTACCTAGCTTTTGTTCGCAATATTAATAACCTTACGCAAATTTTATTTTTAGTCTATGCGGTAATCCAGAAAAATAGTCTATATCCCGAATTTCATCAAAATGTAACCGAAACAACAAGTTACTGTAAGTAAAAAAATACATATTATGAAACATATTAAAATTTTGTTTATTGAATCTAGCATGTTGTTTTGTATTCTGCACATGACAGTACAAACTAAAAACGAAATCCAACTTGAATTACTCCCCATTACGCCAGACGTATTTTCATTTTCCGAAAACTAAAAACTCCGCATACGCGAGAGAGTTTATCGTATACTGTATAGAACAAAGGCGCTGTAATAACTGCCTAGTAGTGTGCGAGATTTTTGTGCGAGTTCCGGAGTGATTATATGAGATATCTATATGTAAGATATGATAACTGGTGATGTTTGTGGTTTAGGAGGGGGGGGGGGTCAGTTTCATGTAAACTGTATTTCGCAGTTATCGTATTCCACTGCGCTCGGCATCCTGAGACATGAGATGTTATATCTCCTTATGTCCAGTAGTTATGTAATGTCATTCAAACCGAAACACGACAGTGCATGCACACTGCGGCTTGGCGGATAGACATTGCGCCTACCCACCCAGACGGACTCTTACATATGATAGACCAGTAAACTCATTTTTATTACAATTTATTTGTACCATAGTCCAAACAAGACATAATGACGAGACGGCTAACCATTCAGCTGACGGCTAACCACACAGCCTAGAAACCAAAGCTTTGATTTACAAAGTGATCTAAAGAACATCAATGTTAGTAAAACCCCTAACAAAAACCTCATACATTGTAAATCCTATATCGTGTTTACCCCATACAACGCGAAGCATAATCTTCTTTAGTGCTTGAAAACTCTGAAATATGTGCTTAAAAGGACATTGTACGTAATCCTTTCCAATAAGCTTTGTGTGGCGAATATCTTAGAAAATATATATGCATCACGTCGTAAACTAACAAGGATGTAGGAGTATTTGGAGGCGGCATTTTAAATATGTAATAAATTTGTTACCGTTGCTTGGATAGTCTGTAAACATACGTCTTTAATTTGATTTCTTATTGCTGGGTTTACGAATTCTATAAATAAAATTTGTCAATGTCAACTTAAAGGGTCCATTATTTTTGTTTTTTTTTTGTATATCATAAACGTGAGAATATTCTGGTAAATTTGTTATCAAACTGGTATCAATGCCACCCTCTCCATTTTGGGTCGTCCAAATTTCAGCTCTCACTTGTTGATATTTAAGATAATTTGAATTACTTCTAATTTCATTCTAGGCGTCACTGTAAATTGCCATGCAAAAAAATTCAACTACGGTACGGTTTGCTTCTGCCTACCACTAAAGATAAACGTTTAAGCTTATAAACAGAATCTATTTATTTGTGTTTATATCCCTTTAGTTCGTAAACGATTGGCCTACTCCGCTCAACTCCTTAAATATAAATTTTATGTCCGATATATAGTATCCGATTAGAATTTTATCTTCGACTTTACGATATAACGAGAATTGGAGTTATTAAATTACAATTTTATGGTTTATTTCTCATTATTATGATTATATCTTTATTCCTAGCTGCCTAAGGAATTCTGTTTGAAGATTTCTCGAGATAACGACAAATACCGTCACTTTACATTACTGACAAGTACTTACGGCTTCGCCTGTGTAAACGTCCATTAATTCGAGAATTCAACACTTACAGGTATCTGTAGTATTCTATTAATGAAAGAATTTTTCGATCGAGATTAGCGAGTTCAAACAAAAACATTTTTTTTTTATTCATACAAATACCATATCCATAACAACTCAACTCATTGTCGCAGCACTTTTACCTTCGTAGTCGGTCCCAATATACGGCTCTTAGACTGGCTTAGTGCACATGTAATATAGTGACGGAACACTGCGTCCCTCGTAATGTGGATATTAGACGACGACGCTCCGGATTACCACGATATTATGTGCCTTATGAAGACTAGTTGGGTGAATTGGGAGGAAGTATAGAATTAGGAGAAGTGCATCCGAAAAGCAATAAGGCAAAGGAGATGTTCGCTTTTTGGCTATGGGTGCTGGGCCTCAAAATCTAACCAGGCTTAAACTTTAGCGATATTATAGGGGTAAAATATGGATCTTAATAAATAATAGTACCAGCCCTGTATTATTATACTGCCCACTGCTGAGCACGGGCCTCCTCTACTGAGGGGGTTTAGGCCTTAGTCCACCAAGCTGGCCCAGTACGGGTTGGTAGACTTCACATACCTTCGAAATTCTTATAAGGAACTTCTCAGGTATGCAGGTTTCCTCACGATGTTTTCCTTCACCGTTAAAGCGAACGATAATTGATAAACCATACACACGTAACTTCGAAAAGTCAAAGGTGTGTGCCTTGAGTTGCGAACATCCGGACATTGTCTCGGCAGACCGTTCCATTCCCAACTAGGCTATCGTCCACTTGGATCCTTTAAAAAAATAATTTTCGACCCCTCCATTCATAACTAACTTTTTTAAAAACATTCATATTAAGTATAGTTTTTAAGAAAAATAAAACTACATAAATCTCAAAATCGGAGGTGTTTAAAATTAAACGATTTATCGTATAAGGCTAATGTTTAGGAGTTCTATTCAAATATTATTTATAAACCGTCTTGTTTAGAATTTTAGGTCCATTATTGGACAAGTCCTTTGTGCTCATCTTAATTGTCCAATAGGCGATATATCCTTGGTTTCTATTTCAATTTACATCAGATGAAGTTAAGTTACCGCGCTAAATTTGGGTTATGGTTCGCCCTCGTCACATGAGATATAATTCGGCGTACTTCCAAAATCATAGAGTTATTATATAAAAAGCTTTTCTTTAATATTGACAGTATCAAATCATCAGCTTTCCAGTGTATAGAGGATTTAACGTCTATAAGTTTTCTCTTAGATTAATAACTAAAGCAATATTATTCTAAAGGTTTTGTGCACAGTAAACAAAACAATCAAATAGTTCAAAACAAATCCTACTATAATATCCTATTAACACTTTCACTGCGTAGGCGCCTGAACCTAGTTTTACTACCAGTGCTATACGAGTCATATACTTCCCGTATGAAGAATACCAATCTTGCGGTACGACCTTTATTTTCCCGTATCAGGTCCTGATTTCTAATGTCTTTACAAGCGTGGAATATTACCATTTTTATTTATTTTTTATACTAATCGATAGACTATATCCCTGCGTATATACATCTGCCGTAGCACGGGGATCTACGTAATATAGTAAGAGTTATATTTTTTTTTCAAAATCGGTCCTTTTACGGGTAATTATTTCCCGTCCCGCATATAACATATAAAATGCTAGGGATGAGGGTAAAGTTAATAATTAATATCAACTTTTGAATTGCACTTTGTTTATTGAGCATAAAAAATTGTATCCCTATCGATTTCCATACGAAACATAATAAAAAATTAATAGATTCATTAACATGCATAATCATAATCAACAAAAGGTAAATGAAATTGAACAAGTATACACATTGTGCACAAACTGTTATTATTTATTACTTTTGTAATAAATTACATATATCACTTACAAACAAAAATAATAAAAGAGGTAAATATATATTTGATTTTACAAAAATATTAAAAATTTATCAAATTAGGTAGGTATTTTTCGAATATTTTCGTTTCTTACCTTATCAGTAGTTAAAAATTCACATGAGATCTTTACTTTATAAACCACTAGCTTTTGCCCACGGCTTCGCCCGCGTTAATAAGTTTTTCCGGGCTAAAAGTACATAAAAACCTTCCCGTTGAATCACTCTATCCAACACATTTATTTGGATAAAGATTAATATTATGACGTTGATACAACTCTTAACAAATAATGCATTAATTTCGACCAAATTTGATTACCATAAAAACGGTTCTAGTGAGTTAATCTTAAAAGATAGACATACACTGTCGCGGACATTTTTTTAAATCATTTCAAGAGGAATAATTCTTTCATATTTTTGGTATCTTGAACCGTTTTCGCAGCGCACGCAATGGAAGTCCTCAAGGATGAATAATTTTCCCCGTTTTTTTTCACATTTCCCATTATTTCTTCGCTCCTAATAGTTGCATCGTGATGTTATATAGCCTAAAGCCTTCCTCGATAAATGGTCTATGCAATACAAAAATAATTTTTCAATTCGAACCAATAGTTCCTGAGATTAGCGCGTTCAAACAAACAAACAAACTCTTCAGCTTTATAATATTAGTATAAATAGTAAAGTAGGTATATAAAATTCAAAATGTTTGTAAGAATATTTTGAATTTTCATTGAATTTTCATTTTTTGAACAAGTATCGCGTAACAAAAGTCCCCAGAAACGTTTAATTATTTTTTATATAGGACCAACTTCGAACTATTTCAAAAAACATTTGTACCTCTGCATATAAGTTGTTCCAATTCTTTCTGAGGTTTCGAAGTTCGTCCCTTAGAAAAAGTTGTTTATATTGATAAGTAGGTATAATAACACCATTATAATATATTTTGCCGGTATATAGCTATTATTTTTCAAACTAAACAACATTCCCTAAGGAACTCTTCTTCTTCAACTTCTCAACTCAACTCTTCAACTTCAACTTCTTTCTTTTTCTTTCTTTGTTACTATGTCGACCTATAAATTGCTACATGCGCAACTTAAGCTCACGTTCTTACACGTAGTACCTATCTATGTGAATTTACTTTCCAAAAAAATATCACAAAAACACATACCTAAATAATATTTTTTTTTACTAACAGGCATAATCAACAATAATAATAGGAACTTCTCAAATTTTCAAAAAAACATCACAACAATGAAACAAAGTATTTAAGTCTTTATTTTTACACATACCTAAATAATTATATTTTTTGACTAACATGCATAATCGACAAAAATAAAAGGAACTTCAGAAAATTTCAATGTTTAAATTCATTCATTTCATTTCATTTAAAAAAAACTATAGGGTGAAATTTAACTTCGACAAACCTTAGAAAAACTTTTAATTATTGATTTATTAATTTATAATAAGTAGTTACTTGTAGAAATGTTAACTATACGATCCACAAATTATAATATACTACGTATAACAAAAGCCTCCAGTATATTAAAGGTTGTGATTATATTCATCAATACAAAAAAATACTTTTTCTATGGGACCAACATTGAAACTTCAACAAAAATTTCGACCTCTTCATACAAGTTGTCCGATATATCCCATAGTAAAAGTTGTTCTTATCGATGAGTTGAATGAAACACGCTCTTAAATATTATTGAGGACTTTGGTTAAACGTTGTATAAATACGAGTTAATACTTATTCTAAGGTCGACATGTGTGAACTGCGCACAACACTATGGCAAACTAAAGCACCGCGCGCGCACCCCTCGGTGCTATACGGGGTTTCGGCTACGACAAAATAGTTCCCGTACCGCACCAAACGTAAAAAAAATAACTTCTGTGCGTTACGACAAAATGCTTCCCGTATTATTTTTCTTTTTTAAGTGATACTAAACGAAGCGAGAATGACGGATATATAATTATCTTTTTTCTACCTTCACGGGATCCTAGAAAAATACCCCCCGCACCGAGCGCAAAACAAGGATAGTCAGCTGCCGCACATTACAAGACTCAAGTACGGCCAAATAGTTCCCGTAACGCAGGGAAAGTGTTAATATTATACAGGCGAAAGTTTGTTAGTATGTATGGATGTCTGGATGTCTGGATGTATGGTTGTTTGTTACTCCTTCACGCAAAAACTACTGAACGGATTTCGACGAAATTTGGCATACGGATAGATCATGTCCTGGATTAACACACATTACATTTTGTCCCGGGAAAATGAAAAGCGGGACTTTTATCCCGAAAAACTTTTCAACGCGGGCGGAACCGCGGGCAAAAGCTAGTAAATACTACGTTATAAAATCAATTAAAAAAGAGTTGCAATTCAAATAACTCGTAATCCCACAAATATAAATAGTGGATAGTCAAATAAGTACAGTGAACAAGAATCTGCACTTAGCTGAAGAATGATGGCTCCACCGACCCAGTTTTTGTAGGGCCACTGGATGCTCTCAACGGCTTTTGTAAACTGCACTGTTGAAAAATCTTTCACGGCATAAATGGTACCTAATGTTAAAGGGCATTATTCACTGCTTATTATTATTTAATCCGAAATATCTGAATTATTGCATGAGTAGATTCCGGGAAATATGTTTCGAACTATATTAACTTCGTAGTAATCTTATTTGAAAATGATTAAATGTTTGTTAGAATTTAACTCATTTATAAATTAATGGATTTAAGTGAAGTTGGTACAGTAATATTGCTACACAGTGGAAGTCACTGCCTTGCGTAGTATTGTATACGCGATACGACACCGCTCTGAGTTCTCGGATTCGTATCTTGGGTCGGGTAAAGTGTATCAGGCGTAGTCTCTGAAACTTGTAAACGATATGGCGAGAGACTCGTCCCCTATCACATCATGAGACAGAACTAGTTGCACCTCTGCTTACACCTTCGAGAATAAACACTTGAATGTTTGTGTGTGTATGTGTGTACAGTGGAAATTTTATCCCCAAAAATGATAGCAACGAAGGTGCAGCCACGAACAGAAGCTGGTATTATAAATACAAAGCGGCTTGAACATTTTACGTCTATTCTAAAGGCGTAAAGATCAATAAAGTAAAGGCCTTGATAAAGTCGACCGCTCAAAGTATAATTTAGCCAAAAGTCAGCGGAGACTGCTAAAGTTATAGCCCGGGCACAATGAGTCCTTTTTGATTAGTTGTTGAACAAAAGTAATCCCAGCACTAGAGGCCACTACTCCAAAAGTTTGTTATTTATTTGTCAAAAGAAAAAATACCTCTTTAACATAAAACTTTGGCAACAACAATTTGTCGTGTTCATCTTGAAGGATAAGAGCACTTGAAACTTCGCACAAAAATTCAGAATTGAAATATACTTTTACATTTCCAAGTGTAACTTGTTTAATCTCATGATTATGTTTTTACTTTCGTTATCTACGGAAGTAAAAACACAACGTTATCTACGAGAGGAAGCAAAGTCTAAAGTTATATTCATAATTATATTATTTTAAAATGTACTAAAAATCGGAATACCATAAATAACTTTTAATAACTACTATATATCATAATCGAACAAACATTAACAATATAAAACAATAATACTAATAACTAAAACCTATGTATACTTATATACAAATATATAGATTTACAAAAAACGAGCCTCGTTGAGACCGCCAATTTATTTCAACAAGAGAGAAAGCATCAAAAATCCAGGTGGCAACCGACGCCAAACCGCACCCGCCTCTGCCGGTCTATTAAAGTGCTGCCAACAAGCCGCAAAACGCGTATCTCATTATGCGGCTCGTAAAAATAAACATCCTTTTGGTAAGTAAACCCGCCGCACCGTTGTGAATCAACAAACATCTTCAATTCTCCCCCGTTTCCATAATTCTTATGGAGCGCGACGCCGACGGTTGTGCCGCCTCTCACGCCCTCGTTCACAACCGTTGCTATCCGGAGATCGGCCGCGAACTGCTTGTATAAACATACCTGGAAACCGCTCTTGCTGATAGTTGACGAGATCGCGAACTTAGGTTTCTCGTATCGGGCGCTGATCGAGTATTCCGGCGTGGGCGGATACGATAACGGTTTGAACGCGACTTCCGTGCCAAGGTAGGTATCTGGGCGCAGCTTGTACATCCATTGCGTGACGACACGCAAGGTACTGGGTTCCACGTCCCTCACTGAGCAAGCGACCGTGCCTACAGAGTTCGCTAGCTCCCTTTCAATAACCACTTCTGTTTCTGATGACACGAGGTCTTTGATTTTCGACTTCAACCGTATTTGATAGTCATGGTCAAGCTTGTCCGCATACGTGGCTGTAGCACAGCCGGCTGAGTCAACCACCAACCCTTCCTCAACGATCTTTGGTTCGAGTTCCTGGTCAATTAACTGCGCGAAGCATTTATGTGTGTCTTTAGGTTTACCGTAATTGTACTGCTGTATCAACTTGACCTTATCCATCATCTCTCTCATAACAACGAGTTTGGCTCCGATAAAGCATGATGGGAACACGTTCTTTGCTTCGGCGTGAATATCTGTCAGTCTCGTTATTCTCGACTTCATTGGCGCGAGAACGATAATGTCCTTTTTCTTCGGGAGAAGTCTTTGTATGTTGGACACAAAACTATTGACTTCCTGCTTAATCATTTCTTCGTTTATGTCCATTGTGGTTTGATTGTTGGCTTGTTGGGTAACGGGTCAAACGTCATTTAAACGTGTGTATTTTTAATGTCAGCTCCGTCGCGTACGGCCAGTCGCAGACTGCGTGGAGTTTGTATATTTTTAGTTGTCTGCCCGTCGTTTCTAGACGACCGCACTTCCGTTCATACAGTATCGAAGACATTAATGAACGTCTGGATATGTTTACAAAAACATTAGCACTAGATATGTATTTACGGTTTGGGGATGTTGTTTATTTATTAACAGATTTATTATAGTAGCTTCCTCTATTATTGTAAGTATAAACTTAACTTAACACAATATCGTTTAAAGTATGAAATAAAATAGTAATTTATGAAAATAATTATCATTAATGTTAATTCCACAATCTGAACATCGTTGCGCATCGAGTTTCGCAATAAATACAACTCAAGCACGTTCCACCAAAACAGTGCATGCGATTGAACATTCCACTTCAAATTAATTACAGTAAACATTTTATTGTCCATTTTCGAAGACAATGACGTTTTGAAAGCTTTTCATTTAAACATTGGGGAAGCCGATACCTTTTCATTAGGCAAGTCAAACGAAATTGATTTATTATCAGCTCCTGAAATCGCCACCTGGGCCGAAATGAAGATCCCCAGGGAATAGGAAGCCTTTTAGTAAATTGCAATAAGCAGTTGAAATTGAAAAAGGGGTTCCGTAATCGTCTGACTGATTTATCCCTTGATATTGTGATGATGGGATTGAGGGATCGTAATGGGAAGATACAGTTCCTGGGTAGAAAATTGGCTTTAGAATTTCGCACTTCTAATATAATAGATTCTTGTAACAAAGTATTCGTGAATATTTTAAAGTATAAATATGTCCTAAATATAGAGGCGATGTTTAGGTATCATTGTTAAGTCAACAATTCTTTTGCAATAGAATTCTTAGTAGTGTAAATAACTATAAATAAATTCAGGGTTTTTAGAAAACGTTTTCTCCATCACTTAGAGAAATAAGAAATTCTCTCCACATTTCATCCTCAATGTGCATTCCATAGTAACCCAACGCGAATGCAATTCGTTCCGTGAACTCTAACATTGCTCTATAAACCTAATGCAACCTTTTAGAATATACTATGTTTCCCATAGAAAATGTATGTATATGAGTTGGTAAAGTTATTTTACTACAAAAATAAATGATGAATACTAGTTGTCGTTGTGACAGGGCGAAGTAAAAATGTAATTAATAATTATTTTAATAAAAATCCTACCGTAACGTTTGCCTACATAGCGAATAATGAAATAATTATAAATTATGTTAATTATTTTATTCCAGAAGGGTTTGTACACAAGACATTAAACATCTATAATAGACTAGTGGTCATGCAGTGGTTGAAATTTTAACATCAAAATTAATATATTTGTAACACATATTTTTAATTTTTCTGCACTTGTCTATATCTATTAAGAACTTCAATTATGCCAAATCTCACACTCGTCCGAGCGTGCAATGTCCTTAAAAATGGTATTTTTTTCGTTCTCCTATAGATAATACGAAATCTGTTATTGTATGTTTCCTGTTTCAGTCTCAGGATTCTGTTTCAGTATCAGTTACAAAGCGCATTAGCGTGAGGCAGTTGCAACTCTTGAAATTGCAATTGCCAATTATTAAAATCTGGCCTGCTATTGTTACTAATTAGATTCGAATGGTTTAATTACTTTTAAACCAGTTGTAGTCACTTTATCAAAGTCAATAGTAATTATAAAGAAAACTTTTGTTGGTATTAAACAAAAACAGTAACTTTTGTATCGCAAAAAACGATGTACTGTTAGTTCTAAATGTAATGTAGTTGTAAATGCAAACATAATTTCATCACGTCTTTATTCCCGAAGGGGAAGTCAGAGATGCAACCAGGGCACATACTTTGGACTCTTTTAACTGGACTAATTTACATCGTGCTGCATCGGTGGCTTAGTTGTATTACGATACGATTACAATGCTTTTTTTTTACGCAGAGAAAGTGACTTATTACTATCGCCCAACGTTCAAGGGGAACGACTGAGCGGTTATGTTGGGTTCACCGTGCCTTACGACCCGACGTTGAGCCGCCCGGAGAGATGAAAATCGTCGGGCGACCGCCGGGAAGAGTCCCTAACCTATATGCAACGCACGGCATACCAACCAAAACTCCGCGGTGGCCATCTTCGGCGCATTAGGGACCGCTGCGGGCTTCCTCCGACTCTCGTCTAAGTTGTCATCCGCAACCGCCCCTGCAACTGCAATGCTGAGGTCTCTGGTGCAATCCCTGAGACCGGCAAAGTGGTATTGGGGTTTTCTACTCAGCATCAGCCCGGAGTCTCAAATTTGTGCCTGATATGGCGTAGGTTCGCTTTATCACATCAAGGGATGGAATACGCACGGTGAAAAGGGGGGCAGTAGTTGCACCTCTGACTATCCATTCGGGGATAAAATGCGTGAGAGTGTGTGTGTAATATACATACTTTCATAAAAACATTAAACAAAACTATTTACAAACTAAAATTATCAATTTCTACCGGCTGTATGTCTTCAACGACCTTTGCTACTAAAAACAAATCCAAAATGGCGGATGTTTAGAACAACAATAGATGCACCAAACAGGATGTCTTCATTTGCTGCATCGACATAGGAATCTCTTTACGGCGGCGTCTCGCATCCGGGTTCGTTCCTCGCCTGCCGTCATTCTACATTGTTTGCTTTCATATCGTTTACTGTCTTAGTACACATGTTGTCTTATTTATATCTTCGTTCGATAATAAATATGCACTGCTTACAGGTCTGAGTAACCAAGGAAGTTAAATTTTAATGATTGAAGTATGGTGCGTGTTCAAATAATTGTAAGATTTTAAGAATTACAATGATTTAAAATATTAAATTTTAGAAAGGAAATACGCTAGAGTACCAAATTGTATAGGAGATTTAATATAGGTACATTATAAATACTAAAACAGATAGATAAATTAATAGAAAGTTTGTAAAAACTGGATATGGGTCTTCGCTTCTAATTTACTATTAAAAAATAGAAATAAAAATCATACAATTTCTTATTAGGTGTGTTTAAAGTCACGCAGATCTTTGTAATTCAAAGTTACGCTTACCATCGGACACGTAGCCGTTTTAAAAAAACAGTATTTTTTAGTAATTAGTAATTACAATTATTTTCCCAGTCCAAAAATAGCTCATAGCTTTTTATTTTTATTCCTACAAAATCCTTGAAAGACGGTCATTACAAATATTATTCAAAGCAGAAAATGAAATGCCTCCATTTTAGCTAAAATTATCACTGAGCAAAACCTATTCTAGTGAAAACAAATAACTCACAGGGTATCTTGTATTTATTGCCTCTTTATTACATTGCAATAAAGATTTAAAGTTGGAAATATTAATTTACGAGCACCGAACTGGGTTAAACGGGAAACATTGTTTTAACTATTGTAATAAACTATGTTGGTATTTTTACGACGGTTTGTTATGGAAAATAATGATTGACGGCTTTTAGACGGGAGCAGCTACTGTGTATTATGGCTAAAGTCAGAGTTTAGCCTGCCAACAATTGCAACTGATACAATGAACTTGGTGGTCCTATCTTTATGTATGCTAAACAAGGTTCTTCATATATTCATTCATTATTTTGAAATGATTGCATCTTTTGTTAGCAATGGTGTAAGGTAGTTGGGGCGGGGCACTCTTTTTTTTTCGCGGGAAAAAACGCATTATCGCTACCACCACTGGGGGGTGAGTCGATCGGTTATGTTGGTTTCACACAGTCTAACAGCCCAATGTCGAAATTCGGGAGTATAGCATCATCTGAGCGAGCATTGGACCGAGTCCCTAACATTATGTACACCCTAAACCGGCATACCCACCCAAAACCCGCGGTGGCCTTCTTCGGCGCATACGAGACGATCCCAGGGTATCTTCTGGCACTAAGATAGCTGCACGGGACCTTCCCTGCGCCATGCCGTTGCGGCCCTTCTCTATAAAAGGGGGCAAAAATGCCCCGAACTCTAAAGGACGCCTTTGGCGTCTACGACAACGGGAGACCGACCACCCCATTGTCGTCCACCTCGAAGTCGCTTAAATTGGACTGAGCAGCCTCCAGCTGCTCGCCCCGCGACTCTCTTGAGGCCCCATTTAGTCGCCTCTTACGATGCCGTAGCGGAACTCTCTAAATGCCCCCTGACCACTGGGCTTGAGGCGCCGAAGGAGACCATTGCTCGCCAAGACCTCCAGCCGCCAACCATGGTAGATACCACGGCCGATAGCGAGAGATTTCCTCCGACGAGCGGGGGGCACTCTGGGCGGCACTTTTAAGGGGGCTACAAAATTCGTAAAGTTCAATTTAAAAAAACCTTTGCCACTGTTTGTTGGCCTCAATAAGTTAGTTGACTACTTTTTTTTAAATACAATTATGAAAAATGTATGTTATCCAAAATCTAATGGAAAAATAATTTTCAAATTTGGCACAATAGTAAGTTACACTCGGGTTTCGTTCTCGATATTAGTATGACACATGTAGTTCCACACATACCGCTTACTGAATCGCACTGTATTTTAGAGACAAAAAGTTAATAAAATAAAAAATATTAACACTTTGTAGGGTAGGTAACCATCCTCGTCGATCGCCCCGCGCGCTGACCTCACTTCACACTTTAGTGCTTCGCTGTTTCGCACAATTCAATTCATATTCTATTTTTAGAAGTGTAGTTTGATCAAATAATTGTATTATTTTACATTAATAATGCCTAAACGAAAACGTGATAAGCACAGTGATATTAATATTGAATATCTTAGTAAAAAGATTAAAAAATTAGAGCGTAAGCTGAGACATAGCAAACGACGCGAGAGAAATAATAGTGTTTCATCATCGAGTGATACGCATTCCGCTCAAAACCAGCAAGGTGAGCTTAATGTAATTTTTTTTTATTTAAAACTAATATCCTAAATGTTACAGTTTGACTTTAAAGCGCCGAATAATTGCGTTTTAACGAGAAATAACCGAAATTTTCAAATGGAAACTTTTCACAATTGCATGTAACACGTATATTACAAGAAAACGTGTTACTTTTTTTATGTAAATAAATAAACTACGGACTGTCCACAAGGGGCTTTCCAATTTTTAAACTAAATATACAGTATTCGGATTTACCAACTTGTTCGGGTACTTCCACCACTGTGTATAATCCCTATTATTATATTCCCGACGTACCTACCCACTTATACATACCATGTGGTTTTGCGTGTTTCTCACAAGGAGTCTCACTACCACTATATTATGCATTTCATAATTAAAACGCTATGCAATAATTAACCGACTTCCAAAAAAGGAGGAGGTTCTCAATTCGTGTGTTTGTATTTTTTATAATACATATGCATATGGGTACGGGAACGATATCGTTGAAATTTTCCGTTTGCAGAGCGCGATTCAACAGAAACCGCTAATGATTTGAACTCGGGTAGCCATGAATATTTACCCGAGAATGTCGACGGGCCAATTGAAACATTAGCCTCTTACTCTGTCGATGGCACATATATTATACCCTCGGTTGAAAATATCACCGCCGCGGACCCGCCGTCATTGCTGCCGTTACCGCCTGCTGTTGAATATTCTTCTTCACACTCGTGCCATCAGATGCACGAAAGCGTGCAATCTACTAGTACAACTGCACTGAAGGATACCGAAATACCAACTGCAATAAATGAAGAGGTTCTTGAATTAGATAAAGAAATACTGGATATTCTAGGCGAAGACCCTTCAGTTGCAAAAGAATTTGGCAAAGATATCCAAAAGGATCTTGCTATCAGGCTTAATCATATTGTTTCTAAAGGTCTTTCAAAAGAAAACCGTAAAGAAATGAAGGATAAATATCTAGTGCCATCGAACTGCAAACTTATCAAGGCGCCCTCCCTTAACCCTGAGATTAGTGCATCTTTAATAGATAGCCAGATCAAGAGAGATAAAGGTATTGAATATAAGCAAACTTTAACTGCTTGTGCTTTATCATCACTCGGCGAAGCAATCACTTTGCTTCTGTCATCAGAAAATAAACATCCTGAGCTACTAAAATTGTTAATGGACACGGGTCGTATTCTTGGAGATATCCAACATTCAGATTCTGTGACAAGACGGGCCTTTATTTTATCAACTCTTAAACGAGAACTCAAAGACCAACTCGAAAAAACAAATATAGACGATTTGCTTTTCGGCAAGGACCTATCCGAGACCCTCAAAACGGCAAAAACTATCAGCAAATCAGGTGCTGAACTCAGATCGGCTTCGGCTGTTAAAGCACCACCACAAAAACATACTGCAAAGGCACAAAATAAGCCTTTAAACTGGCGAGCTCCTCCTCAGCACAGGGTGCCACCGGCGGGGAATACAAGGAGTACGAAGGTGGCCCCTTCCACTTCGAAACAGACGATGACCGCGAGGCACGCCAATGTTTCCAGCAAGTCATCGCGTCATCACAACACGAGACAGCGTCGTTAGATCCGGTAAGGACAGCTGGTCGATTGACCTATTTCTACAAAAAATGGTTACTGATAACCAGTAACCCTATCATTCTTTCTTGGATTGATGGATATAAAATTAAATTTTCACGGCCAATCATCCAGTCCATTGTCCCTACTGAACCGAAATACTCTATTACCGAATTTAAAGAGTTTAGAGAAGCTATAGATAATCTTTTATCCACGGGCGCTATTTCGAAGTGTCAACCACATAAAAATCAGTTTATTTCAAATACATTTTTAATACCGAAACCAAACGGTAAAAAACGGTTTATATTAAATTTAAAACAGTTAAATAAGTTCATTGACACTGAACACTTTAAACTGGAGGATTTACGTACGGCGTTGAAACTCATTTCACAGAATGCTTTTATGTGCACAATTGATTTAAAAGACGCATATTTTTTAATCAGCATCCACCCAAATCATAGAAAATACTTACGTTTTCAATGGAATGGTAATCTGTACGAATTTAACGTTCTACCATTCGGTCTCAGTACAGCCCCTTACGTATTTACGAAAATTATGAAACCAGTGGCCAAGTTACTACGTTCCATGGGATATTTATCAACTTTTTATTTAGACGACATATTTTTAATAGGCAATTCCTACCAGAATTGCCTGAAAAATATTAATGACACAAGACTTTTATTACAGTCTTTGGGATTTATTATCAATATTGAAAAAAGTGTATTTGTACCAAAAAATATACGCAAATTTTTAGGACATATAATAGACTCAAGTAGACTTGAAGTTAGATTACCTGATAATAAAAAAGATAAGATAAAACAAGAGATAATCAAATTTAAAAATTTAA
This sequence comes from Lapara coniferarum, assembly GCA_949316025.1. NCBI lineage: Eukaryota > Metazoa > Arthropoda > Insecta > Lepidoptera > Sphingidae > Lapara > Lapara coniferarum. The sequence continues at coordinate 28,116,650 of OX438927.1, forward strand.
AACAATGTAAAATTAGAGATTTTGCTAGATTTTTGGGATTGTTAACATCTTCTTGCCAGGCCATAGAATATGGTTGGCTTTATACTAAGAGTTTTGAAAGATGTAAATACTTAAACCTAAAAAATAATGAAGATTATGAAAGATATATGTCAATACCTAACACTTTAAATTCAGATTTTAACTGGTGGCTAAAAGCAATTAACCATTCGGTTAATAAAATTAAAAGTGATCAATATTCCCTGGAAATATTTACTGATGCCTCAACAACGGGGTGGGGGGCGGCCTGTGGTACAGAGACTGCCAACGGACCTTGGTCGGAACACGAACGTTCATTTCATATAAATTTTTTGGAAATATTAGCAGCCTACCTGGGTCTCAAAACTTTTGCAAAACACCTTAGTTATTGTCAGATTCTATTACGAGTCGACAATACCACTGCTATTTCATATATTAATCGAATGGGTGGTATTCAATACCCTCATTTAACAAGTATAACAAAAGAGTTATGGCAGTGGTGTGAAGCTCGACAGATCACTGTATACGCGGATTATATACGCTCCTCCGACAATACCGTAGCAGATGCCGAATCACGGAAAGTACACCCAGATATTGAATGGGAGTTATCAAATACTGCTTATAAAAAAGTGATTCAATATTATGGTACCCCATCTATTGATATGTTCGCCAGTAGAAATAATGCTAAGTGTAAAACCTATGTTTCGTGGCATAAAGATCCAGATGCATATGCAATCAATGCATTCACCATTTCATGGTCAAATATTTTCTTTTATGCATTCCCTCCGATATCAATTATATTGAAAACTCTAAGGAAGATCGTAAATGATAAGGCTACTGGGATTGTTGTTGTTCCGCAATGGACCACACAACCGTGGTTTCCTCTATTTAAAAGCCTTCTTAGACATAAACCTTTAATTTTGCATTCTAGTGATCATCCAATACTTTCCTATTCCAGCAAGACTACAGTGCACCGGCAAATTACCCTGGTTGTAGGATTGCTGTCCGGACGTCACTACTTAGAAGAAAGGTACCTCAATGTTCAATCCCCATAATGCTGGCATCCCTATCAGATAGTACCATTAAACAATATGATACATGTCTTAAGAAATGGTTCATGTTTTGCCACAAAAATAATGTCAATACATACCAAGCATCGACATCTGACGTAATAAATTTTTTAACGCACCTCTTTAATGCGGGTGCGCAGCACGGAACGTTAAACAGCTGCCGTTCAGCGCTATCTCTGATCCTAGGCCCACAAATAGCGAACGATGACTACGTACAGAGATTCTTTAAGGGCGTTTTTCGGTTACGCCCCCCTCTTCCGAGGTATAATACAACTTGGGATACATCCATAGTGTTTAACTTTTTAGGAGAACGATTTCCAAATGAATCTTTAAATATAGATAAAATAAGTAAAAAACTAATTACCCTGCTTGCGTTAGTAACTGCACACCGTGTACAGACACTCTCAAAAATTGATATAAGAAATATTACTATGTCTGATAGTGGTATTATCATAAAAATTCCTGATCTTATAAAAACTTCCCGTATAGGTTCACTTCAACCAGTTCTCTCGTTACCGTTTATACCTGAGAGGCCGCAAATATGTCCTGCTAAAACGTTGATTTCATTCCTTGAAATGAGTAAGGATTTACGGGATAATCATAGTTTTTTGTTCTTTGGATTAAAGAAACCTCATAAAAAAGTCACGTCTCAAACTTTAAGTAGATGGATTAAAGGAACATTAGAGGAAAGCGGAATTAATACTAGCATTTTTACCGCGCATAGTACTAGACATGCGTCGACTTCAAAAGCATATTCGTCAGGTGTTTCTCTGGATGTAATCAGGAAAACAGCTGGATGGAGCTCATCATCCATATGTTTTGCCAAATATTATAACAAAATCATTTCCTCTGATTTAAATGATTTCGCCAGAAACGTTATAAACAAATAATATTGTTATTATGTTGCTGGTTTATTCGCAGATAACTTAATGTACTTAGATTTACACAAATTATATAATTATGTAATTCTCTTAGTTTATATTTAAATCGTTATTCAATAAACATCGTTTGCGATATAACATTTCACGACTATCTCTCAACATCTACATGTGTCATACTAATATCGAGAACGAAACCCGAGTGTAATTGATGATTAAACGAACTTACCTGTAGTGAAGTTCAATCATAATTACTCGAAGGGTTTCGTTCGAAGATATTAGTAACCCTCCCTCCCTTTATTTCAAGCTACGACCCAACAGTCGTGAAATATCAAAAACAGCTCAGCAAGTCTCTAAACAAAATGAGGTCAGCGCGCGGGGCGATCGACGAGGATGGTTACCTACCCTACAAAGTGTTAATATTTTTTATTTTATTAACTTTTTGTCTCTAAAATACAGTGCGATTCAGTAAGCGGTATGTGTGGAACTACATGTGTCATACTAATATCTTCGAACGAAACCCTTCGAGTAATTATGATTGAACTTCACTACAGGTAAGTTCGTTTAATCATCAATTATAAAGCTTTGAAGTTTGGTGAAAGGGGTAAGTGTCAAATAACACCAATACTAGGCTGTGTCGTCACCAAGCGCCGTCGGCCATAACACTGCGTGCGTGCGAAAGAGATAGCGCAATATCCCCGCCACGCCCCCACTTGTACTCACAAGAATATTTAAAAATTGAATAATTGCTTCACTTTTCAATCGATTTTGATGCTGATTTTACAGAAGAATTACTTTTTCGTATTATTTTGTTACGTCTAAAATAATGTTTAAAATCAAGCAAAGGAAACTACCCTATTAATAATACTACATACTTCACTAGTGTTCCTAGGATTCCGAACTTATCTATAGGTCTGAGAAAGCACCAAGAAATTCGGTAATAGATGTTTTTACTCTTATTATTAATATTAATCCAAATATAATATTAATCCAAATTCAACATTTCTTCCATTCATCTCCTTATCACAATTTGACAAAATAAGATTCATGAAACCGTGTTTCACGCCTTTAATAGAATTAACTCCATTCAGTATATTTCAATTGTCATAAGCTGTTCAAATATAATTTCCACTTTCGCCACTTTCCTTTAGAATCCATTGGGCTGTTCATTCGACGCGGCTGTCACGAAGTTATCGATTGGTATAAAGTGTTTATTGGCTACCGAATAGACAGATCAGGCTAGACTGTTCATTTCAACAAGTTTCCATATAAAAGGGTTTCAATAAAAATCTTTGATCAGGATTGTCGTAACAACTTTTATACATTTGACTCTCGATTTGATACGAGGAAAGAAGGAACTGGTTTTTAGAAAGTGAAAAGATTTATTACAGAGGTTCAAAGTCTTTTAAAACCACTACGTACTTTAAATTACATAGAAAATGCAGTAATTTATTAAATTTCATATTGGAAAATTTCGATAGCACCGCGAAAAGTTTGCTGATTATAAGTTTTCTAATCAGCTATAATTCAGCGTTCCATTTTGGTAAGTTCTCGTTACTTTATCCCGTTTAAAATAGTTTCAAGTCGTTTTTATTTCATATGCTTTCTAACCCACTTTTCCAAGTATTTTTTTTTATGAAATAACATATTTTAGGAAAAAAAATTAGCTGTTATATATTATTTTATCGTTTGGATTTAACCCGTCAAACCCCGCTTATACATAATACATAATATAGATGTATAGGGAAACCTTATATACTCGGACGCCGGTGTCCGTAGCGGGTCTTGACGAGTGACGAAGAATCTCAGGTTTTATGAATGGTAAAACGTTAAAAAATAAAAAATCCAATTAGAAAAGTCATTATTGAAATAAAACGATAAAAATAATATAGCTGTTTTAGTTCAAAAGTTAATAATTTTTGTATAGTAAATTATGAGTTCCCTGAGACTCGAGCTTCATCGATCTTCTTCTTATGCAACTTTTAAAAGTCCACTGCTGAACTTGGGCCTCCTCGAAAGATTTCCAGACCAACCTGTCATAAGCTTCACCGATCGGTGTCATAAAATGCGTGCCACTGTTGATCCTGGCTTACAGGAGTTGCAGTGGCGGCGTGAGGGCGGGATAGTCTCTAAAAATCCCATCAAAGCAATTCTATTTCGATTTGTTTGCTTTTAAGTCAATTACTTGTTTTGCTGCACTGCTATACTGAGCTAGCGACATAATGAGTACAAAATTCAATTGGTTTTATGAAAGAATACCGAGCACTGGGTATTTGCGGTTTCATTGCTGATGAGTTTATTTTTATTGACAGAAAAGAAATTGAATTGGAGCCTGTAATGCGTGAAATGTTTCCAGTTGGTATTCGGTTAGTTTTTGATGTATAAGTTTACCTACACTCATGTAAAACTCACTCATGTGGAAATATAGTACTTGAAGCTAATATACACTGGGCATTATGATTTTATATTCGAATAAGGAACGTATGAGATTCTCATATTATTTTGTATTATTGGATTAAAAAATAATCAGTAGTTCATGATACCGGACCACACCAGATATTATGTCTGTGACTTTATTTATTGGTTTTTCGACATGGCGACAACAATTTATTTCTAAGAATTTATATTTATTGTTTTGTATCTGCTATTATTACTTGACATTGGCGAAATCACCGATAGATAATCGGTGGAAGCCATAATTTAAAAGAAGAAGACTTTAATAATTATAAACTGAATTTATCAAAACTATTATACAGTAATAATACACAGAAACCACGTGCAACATTTTAATAGAAGGAATACGAAAAACGCCAATAAATAAGATTCACAATCAAAGCTCAAAGAAATCTTGAGTCAAACAATTACGTTAAAAGAACTAATATAAAAAATGTAAGTAAATGTTAATATTCTCCACCTGAATGGAAGTTATCGCAGAAGATATTCAGAGTGGATTAAAATCAGCATTTAGATGAATATTCTTAATTACTCGTCGGGTAATCGGCTGTCGGCATGAATTCGTAATGTTTTAAGGTGGGGGTGCTTCTAATATCTTTAAGCATGTTTTATGATGGGAAATACTCTTGAATTTAAAATTTACAACTCTTAATTATCCTTCTCTTTATTTCTATGATTCTTGATGTTTAGCATATCTTTAATCTGTAAATACTTATCTATAAGCAGCGACAGCCTAATTGCGAGTGGAACGGACTGCCGAGACGAATGTCCGCAGGTTCAAAACTGAAGGGCACACACCTCCGACTTTTCTAAAAATGTATTCGTGTATTCTCTGTGAATTATCGCTCGCTTTAACGGTGAAGGAAAAACATCGTGAGGAAACCTGCATACCCGAGAAGTTCTGTGAATTTCGAAGGTATGTGAAGTCTGCTAAACCGCAATAGGCTAGCGTGGTGGACTGAGGCCTTAACACTCTCTCTCTCCTCTATAGAGGAGGCTCGTGCTCAGCAATGGGCAGTATATAATATAGGGCTTGTATCGTATGTAATGGTAATCTATAAATACACGTTACTAAAGGTGCATTTTACTGCCCCTAAATTACCTAATCCTGGACCCAGTGGTTATTCATGACCGCCATCTGAACACAATGGTAGCAGTTGTTACCCTCAATACAGTTGAATGTGCTACAAAAACTGTGTCAGTCGCAATTTCCGTTGACACTAATCAGTGAAACAATTGCACCCAACGTGTCCTGCGTACGGCTGAACAAAAAACAATTAACAACAATCAATCCCTATTGAGACCTATCCGTTTTATGCAACGTTTAAATTCTGCTTTTCTCGTCGCGTTCGGTCTGAATTCGTTTCGTTTATTGTTGGTTTCCTGTTATGTTGGTCTTATATTGAAATTTTCTCAATCTAAATGTAGACTTAACAAACCTTAGCAATGTCTAAATTGAATTTAATTGAGAAGAATTGTAACATTAACTTTTCGGACAACCAACACTTCAGTCCGACCCGTGACCACAAATTACTGCAAAGTCTTTAATAGGCCAGTAAAATTAAATTAAAAAGACGTGTGTCACTCGGAGACTGCCGCGGTAAAGCTATTGCATAGCATTTTTTATCAACTTATGTAATTATATTTTTTTTTTTTTCTATTGTCCAAATTTCACTCGTGCCCTAACGCCGAAACTCTAAACAGGCAATTCTAACATGTATAACCTCTTTGAAGAGATATAAAATAAAAACTTTTAAAAATTCAAACTTAGAATCACGTCATCCCGCCACGGGGACATTCTCATTAACTGCGCGCGTTTGACATTTCGATACGTTTCATTGACTGGAACAATTTTTAAATACACGGTAATTTCGACCTTTTATCGTTTAACATTCAGCTCATATCCTGTTAAATATTGTATTCTTACAAGACTGCGACATTAAATTTGCTTATGGAATTTTACACTCTACATGGTTGTGATAGAGTTGACAATAGTGTATAATATTGATTAATAATTATAATGAATAAATTTTCATAAGTATTTCTGCTATAGAATTAGAATCAGTGTTAATGCTAGGACTTTTGTAGATGGTACCTTAAAACAGAATTACAATTTTAAATAAATCATTTTCGCGTTGATAAATACAAAAATAACCGCGGAAGTCTCTCGAATCAAAACACTGTTGTATCGAAACACCATATAATTATGTATGAACGTTTCAAAGGTCTTAACATTTTTAATATAAATTTCCAAGTAAATTGAATCTAATAATTACGTGGATCGGTGGTATCGGCTGATTGCTTTACAAATTACTCGTTTATAATTCCAATTTGTAATTTCATTCGCCATACTTTGCTTTAATGCTATCGTAATATTTTATGAAAATTACTGGGAATTCATTCACTTTGATCGAAGTTTTATCAGCAGAACTATCGAATATTAAAAAGGATAAGTGGAATAGTACTTATGCAATCGTAAAGTTGAAGAGCAGAATCTAGTTTTTAAGCTATTGCATCGCGGGCCTTGAGCGTGGAGACAGAATCCAGAAATTCCGTAACGAAAATAACCTGCCACCCCTCACTATTGTCAACTCTATCACAACCATGTAGAGTGTAACATTCCATAAGTAAATTTAATATCGCAGTCTTGTAAGAATACAATACGTAGGAGGATATGAGTTGAATGTTAAACGATAAAAGGTCGAAATTCCGTGTATTTAAAAATTGTTCCAGTCAGTGAAACGTATCGAAATGTCAAACGCGGCGGGATGACGTGATTCTAAGTTTGATTTTTTAAAAGTTTTTATTTTATATCTGTTCAAAGAGGTTTTTATTTAAATATTGCGGCTCTGGATACTAGTCCATTGAGCCCGTCTTTCATATTTTTTTTAGTTTTGCCATCTATCGATGAATGAATCCTTTTCCATACAATATGGAGGAGGTTCGATTATAAATGGATCATATTTTGTTCTTATAAAATTTTTGAAGTAAGTAATAAAGAACTCCGGCTTACTTTACTCGTCGAATTATTTATAACATTTTATTAGTGCTTACTAGACCAGATTAATCTAAATAAAAAAGAAAAACTCCACCATATGTCGCAGGTAACATGGAATGGAAACTATGTTAATCGCGCATTACCATAATATTATTCGCAGACGGTTAGTACCCTGCCTTGAGCCCGATTTTCGGCTTTGAACACAACACTGAACATTCGTACAAATTTACATTTATTTCGAGTTTTATTTGAGTAAGAGTTAACGAAAATAATCCATTAGATAGGTACGTATTTATTTTTAAGACGGTTTGGGATCGAAGGTTTTTCAGTTCGTCTTTTGATTTTCGCTCTTAACTGACTTTAAAGCATTTCTGCATTAGTAATGAGACAGCGTTATCATACATCTGAAAAAATAAAAATGTAATTTTACATATTTCGTAATGATTTCTTATATTTACGCGAATGTTAGACATTGAAATAAAACTTATTTTGCGGAATTTTACCGCGGACTGAGACGGAGTCGGGCGGACTCCGTCTCCGTGATCATGAAGGTCTTTGAAACGTCGGGAGAAAATATAAATGAAAAACCGCGATAAAAGCCACAAAATAGTTTCATTTCAATAAATATTTCGATTCAGTGAATACAACATTTATACCATACAACCGAATGACACCTAGGGGTCACTTGGTTAATAGTGTTAATGCCCATAAAGCAAAATCACTCAGATCATTTACTAAAAATTGCTTGGTGCTACATTACACTTGTCATCCCGAGATGAGAGATGTAAATCTCACAAATATATCTTTATTACTAAATAGCCTATAATGCTCATTCAAATAGAAGACAACAGTGAGAAAACTCAATAAATAAGAAATACTCAAATTCAACGAATGCTCAACAATCTGACGCACACTTCCCGCCAAAATTTACTTAACCACTGATTCAACACTTTTTTCCACAGATTAAAAACGAAACAATGTGGTCCGGTAAGAAAGGTTCCGAGACGGCCAATGCTTCCAGCCCGACGACGGAGGAAGAGATCAAAGTAGTGCTCGTTGGAGACACGCAGTGCGGCAAGACCTCGCTCGTCCAGAGGTTTGTCTCTGACACTTTCATAGAGGTGAGTTTTATAGTACAAGGTTTTTTAATACATCAATGAGTACAAAGGAATTTGAATGTGGTGATTGATTGTGATCTTCAGAAATAATATTGTTGGAATTCTGTTAATTGACGTACAGACCTTTTTTCTTAAAGGTATATAAAAAAACCTGTTTGAAAGTATCGCAAGGAAAATATATTAAAACTATTGCTTCAAAACTATCTTACAAGGTCTTGTAGCTTGGATATTTTGTTATTTTGGTGAATTCATAACATAATTGTTACCTCCTGAGCGCATTCTGCGGAAAACAAGTGATGAGTAAAATGCGCGAGATGGTGATAGGGTAGGAAGGTGTAGAATAGGATTATCTTAATAGCTAATGAAATGAAATACATTTACACTTTTAAATAAAATTGGGGGTACCATTACAATGAACAATAGTTTTAATTAGAAACTATAATTACCTAACTGCCGACAATAAAAATAGCTTATAAATGTGTACGCTATTCTCTACCTGTATAAAAAACTTGGTACGCTCTTTAAATATGTAACAGAAGTTGTCACAAGCCACAGATTACGACAAACTGTTTCTGAACGCCGAGGCCGAGTAAACACAAGCTAATCATTTCTAAACGAGTATTCTAAATTATTCGTTTCCGCACGAACCGACTTATGTCAACGTTGTGAAATGGCGGCTAGTGATTTAAATGATTTTTTCGGTGTTACATACTGGTCATTCCGACAAAAATGTATTTTATTTACATATTACATTACATTTAGGTATTGTTGACCTGAAAATCAAACACGAACGATACCCACTAAGCGACGTAATTTCTAAGTGATGTATTTATTATATTATTTACAGCTTAAGCAAGCTTAGGAAGTTAGTTTTAAAAAGTTGTAATATGATTAAAAACATTTTGTTATATGTAAATCCACGGGAAACTTTTTGCCCGACTTGTTAAACTTGTACGCAAGAACTAGTTACGAACTGTCATTTAACTGTCAACTTGACGTTTCGAGGCGTTTGAAAAGCTTGACAACGGGCTTGGTACCCTGAGGGTTGTTTCAAATAGGTTGTAAACGTTTAAATATTCTAAGAATCGTTGGGACATTTTATTTACAAATTCAAAATTTCAAATTGCCTACATACTTTTATATTCATACAATTTTTTTTCTCTTCACAAAAATAAAATAAAAGAGTTTTAATTTCTTTCAAAGAGGAAAATAAATGTTTCAGTTTAACTTAACGCGTATATAGGCGATTTGAAATTTTGATTTTGTTCAGATACTTATGGTGCTGACTGTACAATCACCCAATTTGGTGCTACTACACTTTCTGAAGTTAAAAGGCCCATTTTTCATATTTTACTAAGTAGGTGCAGTTTTTTCGAAGATATACTAATGAAGCAGTTAACTCTCTTATTGTCTACTTTAGTTGCATGTAGCTGACAGACGACGCGCAACCTAAAGGTGGTCGATCATACACTTTTATGAATGTACCTAGGATAGCCAGGTATCCACCAGTCTTTATCACCTTTCCCATTCCTCCCAGTAAACGAGGATTTCTCCCACACACTCTAACAGTATTTTAGTCTCACAATAATCCCGCCATGACAACGCGGACGGATTTATGAACTTTGTACAATTTATAAACTATTTCAAAAGGTATATGAAAGATTAACGACGGTATGGCCGGAACACATTATTTATTTTGTCATGAGAGTTTTAGTGAAATACCCGCATACATATTTTAATATAGAGATTGGATTGGATTTTTTTTAACATATTGGTGATAGGTGCCTCGTAGGATGGGCCGTCTGGATACCAACTACCAATGCAATGTCTATTTCTACCGCCAAGCAGCAGCGTGAATGTTGTATTCCAATTTTACATACATTGAAGCACCTGGTTTGAATCTGAGGTTGAGAACTAGTATAAGTTTCACGATTTTCCTGGAACTGAAACCCTCCAAAATGATTTAACGTGTTAGGCAGCATGCATAAAAATCTAACTCCGCAGGGCTTATGAAAACGTGTTGTACCAATCCCACAATAGTGTGGGATAAGGCCATGGAAGAAGATATATCATAAAAATATGACGTTCTGTAGCGTTCTGAAAATATTTTGAGCCGACATCATTTTGCGAAGGAATGGGATAAGAAGATGAAGTCTCAAATTAATTAAGTTATGAATATTAACATAGCGGCATCGGTAGACGTCTCAAACCCATGTGGTAATTCTAGCAAAGTCTGAGAGTCCCTAATTGGCGTCACGACGAAAATGAACTTAGCATTAATGAACTGAAGGTTTAGGGACGGAGTTGTTAATTATTTGCCTCTTTGTCTAGTATCGTATAACTTTTTAAGTTCTGGAATCGATTCCCCAGTGAAGAGAAAAGTTTCATGAGTTATGACGTGAGACTCAGCCAGTTACAATAAGGAAAGGGTAATAGCTCCGCGACAAAATCTTAGTTATATCTACCTAACCAAACATACTTTTTTATTAAAAAGAACTTTCACTTAGTTAAATCTCTATTCTACATACACTTAGAGACATAATATAATGAAAATCTGTATTCTAACTATAAAGCGTAAATTCTGTACGAATGTAGCATTTAAGGGTTGATTCCAAGAAGCGACACCGACAGTGTAAAATCAAGCGTAACACGAGTGAATGGAAATTAATGAATTCCCAACCAACTCGCCCCTACCAAGTAATTAACTGTTAATGACTCGACTCGATATCGATTCGATAAATCATACTAGTTGAAAACGTATATTTATTTGACGTGATAGCTCTTGATAATTTGGTTGAATTAATTGGCTATTTCAGTGAAAGGGGTCACAATTATGACGCCATAATTTTTAACTGATTATTCATGATATGTAGTCTTGTTTGCTGGAATTTAATAATTTCTAGTTATAAATGTAATTTATACCTAGAAATTTTAAAATTGTTAAGTCGAGACAGCAATACAAAATATTATGTTTCTAGTATTATAACATCTATAAGTTGGTCAAATACAATCTGTAGCTGAAATAGTCTTTTCAAAAATGCACAACTGAGAACAAAGTTACGACGAAAACATGCACAGAACCTAAGGCGAAAGCTACCAAGAAAGACGAATAAGTACGAGTAAGTATTTTAATATCACACATACACTCACGCCTGTTATCCCCGAAGGGGTAGGCAGAGGCGCAACTAGTGCACCCACTTTTTCGCCGTCATTCCGTCCCATGATGTGATAGGGGGCGAGCCTATCGCCATATCGGACCCAAATTCCAGACTCCGGGCTGATACTGAATAGAAAAACTCAATATCACTTTGCCCGACCCGGGGATCGAACTCGAGACCTTAGCTTTGCAGTCGTACCTACTGTAATATAACTACGCCACCGATGCAGTATTTCAATTTCAGTTATAAGTATATAGGAATTGCCTACTGCTAAGCAAGGAATGGTAACTGCTGAATATTTTTGTATCTAAAAATGGCGTCCCAAATATAAAACAGCGTGAAAATGACACAAAGCAGCATTGAAATGTAAACTGAACGAACATAAAGCTGTACCACTTTGTGTAAATATTACTGTTCCGTTGATGTACATTGCGCACCATTTACCCAAAATGGGCATTTTCTTTTATGTGTTGATATATGTTTTCAAACAGGAAATCATCCTACAACAGTATTGGGAGGCAAAAGAGCGAGTTAAAATGGTGTGTATAGCTGTAGGTATGCATAGACAATAAGTTAGTGGCTGCGCTCACAGTCTTTACGTATTGTGCATAGTATTCTGTTTCGACTTTATGATTAAGTTCAGTTCGGGCACCTACTATGATTTTGTCTCTGCACCGCCTCAGGTTGACTGGTAGAGAATGTCTTCGGCATTAAGTCCGCCTTTACATAACTATGTATAATGTGCAATAAATAAAAAAAAAACAAACAATGGAATTTCATAACGAATATTTTTTTGCAATTACTATCGAAATTCTTTAAATATAGCTTCACAAACGAACACTGGATGACATGAAATTTTTTGGCATCCTTTTCATGAATCCTTAATGCTTGCATCATGAAAGACAGCAATGTGTCTTGTTTTTAAAAGCCTACAACTTAAGCTGCACCTTGTCTGTCATTGACAATTTTAATAAACAATTTCGCTTCGAGTTTCTATTAAATTTTGCTTATCGAGAAATAATGGTTTGAAACTTACAGCTTTACTTAAGTGAGCAGACTCAGTTGTTTCAAATTGATTATTTACAATGTCCGTTTTGAAACGAATTAACAACTTTCCGTTTGCTTCGAAGTCTTTAGCTTTTATTTTCTTGGTACCCTTGTAAGTTTGGACTTTTAACCAGGAATATTGTGAAGTATTAGAAGTGTATTCTTCTTAATTGAGAATTAGGGCGTTTATATGGTAAGCGAATGGACGCTGGGTATTTTTGTGACTACGTGCTTTTGTATTACTTATTCTAAACTTACGTTTGAGTCAAATACATTTTTGAAATTTGCTGAATAATCGAAATGACTACTTCCGTGAAAATAAAATATTACTAATTGAAATAAAATATGAGAAAATATGCTAGATAATAAAATATTTAAATAATTGATACACTGCTCGAAACACGTTCCCGGATCTTGCAAACTAGCATAAACCCGGGAAAATTACGGATGGCAACACATTTGCTTACATGCCCTTTATCCAACGATAAGGTCAGCAAGGTAGGCAGAAGTGTGATAGGGACATTATCTGTTTAGAACAGACCGGCGCCGCGCGGTGTCGGGTAAAAATGTTTCACTTGCTAACGCTCACACTCGCGCTCATTGATCATCACACTGAGTTTTGTTGTAAGAGTTAAGTTGGAAAATTTTATGTGTATCATTATTGAAGTTGCTAAACTTGGCGAGGAAATTACATATTTTTTTCTGTGTTACACTTTTCAAAGGCAGTAAGATTTTAAAGTAACACCCACACAAAACGTGCATTAAAAATGCTAATACCTACCATGTAGTGTTAGATGGCCTTAAAGCTTACAAAATGATTCCTGTATTCGGATACGTCAGTTTCTCCTAACACCATCGTTATAATGGATAGAGAATAGAAAAAATAACCATAACATTTTTGGCCTGAATATGGAAACTTTATAGTGTTTTAAATTCGTAGAGATCAGAACTATCTGCCACAAAAGATTTTAGTTCAAAAAGTCATGAAAAATCGCAAAACAATCTAACATTTGTGCTCAATACAGCATTAGTCTAAAATCTAGGCCCAAAGAGCTTGATAGACAGCCGGACTCGGCGTCAACGCTTGACGAAAACAAATGATCGAGCTCTGTCCAATCTGACAAATTGCCTTGTGTCGTATCGCAAACACGAGCTAACATTTATGAAAGGAAACTAAATTGCAATAGTTTTAAGACAGAAAGTGACTGGTAAAATGATGATGCTGTACAAGCTAGCTGTAAGCGGCGATAGCCTAGTTGGGAGTCGAACGGACTGCCGAGACGAATGTCCGCAGTTTAAAACCCAAAGGCACCTTTGACTTTTCTAGAAAGTTATGTGTGTATTCTTTGTGAACTATCGATCGCTTTAACGGAAAAGGAAAACATCGTGAGGAAACCTATATATCTAGGAAGTTCTTTATAAGAATTTCGAAGATCCGTGAAGTCTGCCAACTCGCACTAGTCCAGTGTGGTGGTCTAAGGCCTAAACCATCTTAGTTGTAGAGGAGGCCTGTGCTCAGCAGTGGGCAGGGCTGATATGGTATGGTGCAAGATGGTTCTTATTTATTTATTTGTATTTTATACATATTATGATAAGGCAGACTTAATGCCGAAAGCATTCACTGCCAGTCATCCTGGGGTAGTGCAGACAAAAACATAGTCGTTGAACTGATTCAGAGGAGCAAAAGGTGGCAGGTTCGATTTGTGCCCCGGTATTAATAAGAACATCTGGCAATTTTATAAGAATAAAATCTCCCTTGGAGTACAATGATAAAACTTATATAATAGGTAAGGTAATTTGATAATTATTAGTTTTTATAAGCTTTTATTTAACTTGCAATGTATGTAACAATGTTTGTTCGTGTGGAATCTTGCAAATCAATTTTGAAGCAGTTACCCTCAACAGATTGTGTTGATCATCAATATTGCGCACAGGACGTTGTCGCCATAGTGCATATTTTATACGACACAATTGACTCAATAACTACTAAAACACATCGTTAAGTCACTAGTCATTTCATTATCTGTATTTAGTGCACAAAAATGAATCTAATAATAGATAAAAAAAATCAATGAATATAAATTAAAAGGTAGCAAATTCAAAGTAACTTTCTACGTTCAATCAGTTAGCTTTCAAAGGACTAGAAGATATCGACCGACCTGAAGTCTAAAATTCATTTGGTTGGTCGAAGCAGTGACTAAGGGGATTAAAACAATTTGACTGAACGGTGCTAACTTGCTAACTGCGTTGGATTTACGGGATTTGACGTCGAGGGAACACATGTCAGCGAATACCTGCAGGGCTGGTGGAAATTCACAGAGCAATAACCTTAGAATATTCTGTAAATCCTAGGTAATTGGGAGTTCTGCAAACGTTCTCCAGTGTTTACTGTATCAAGACTATAACAGTATTCGCCGTAGACTCGAAGTTCAAAATTTTAACATCGTTGTTTTTTTTCTCGGTTGGAATTATGGTGTTATCATAATTCAATTGTCTCATTAGGCTTTCCATCTGCCACACTATAAATAAGTAATAATTTTTAGAATAGCATAATGATTTATTCCCAGCACCTTTTATCAAATCTCTAGTGCCTTTTTGAAACTAATGTCATGGTGGAGAACAAAGCAAAGCCATGTGGAAAGTACGGACATCCAGAATAAACAAATTTATACAAACTAAGTAGATATTGCTCGCAGGTCCAGTCGCGTGAGATATTCCTTTGCTTTACAAATATCATTATTTCAAGTTGGAATATTATTATTAGTAACTATGTTACTTCTGGTTCTTATATTTCAACCCGCCGGGCCAGCTTGGTGGACTAAGGTGTACCTACTGGTGGTAGGGCTCTCATATGTAAGAGTCCGTCTGGGTGGGTAACATCGCAATGTCTATTTCTAACGACAAGCAGTAGGGTGCATGCATTGTTGTGTTTCGGTTTGAAGGACATTGTAGCCAGTGTAACTACAGGACATAATGAGACTTAACATCTTATGTCTCAGGATGAAAAGCGCAGTGGAATGCCACACAGTACTTTGTAACTCAAGGTGCTGGATGGTGTTGCTACTGTTTATGGGTGGTCCTATCGCTTACCATCAGGCGAAAGGTATGCTCGTCTCGTCATTCAATGCCATAAAAAATAAAATTAATAATAATCCCTCTGAGTTGACACGGCACTGTCCTGCACGTTTTCTGTAGTGTTCGATTTAAATGTACAGTGAGCTGGTGGTTCTTACGGAAGATTTTCATTCGTATGAAATACAAATAGCGGCACTACTATGTGTCACTGCAAACCGAATACGTTGTCCATTCGATTTGCTTAATAAGCCGGCGGTAGGCTTTCTTTCGTATTAAATACGAATAGCCGCAATTTTCACACAGTTATCACAGTGAGTAGACGTCTGTAATGGATCCCCGCTTGGTTGTACTTTTATATTTTGGTATCGAAGGCGCCAACAGTTTCACCGCCGACAAAACAGGTTTTATGTACTTTGCCTATTAAAAGTTTTGACAATTTATTAAACCAACTGGAAAATTCAAGCCTAGTAAAACAAATACGAATATGTGGAAGTGCGTCAGTGCTAAAATGAAATTAGCCATCTGAATAAGGTGAGTCTACAAATAAAAATACACAGGTTGAAATTAGTTAATTTTTATTAATGTAAGTAATTATGAAAATATTATTTGTTTTTTTGTATTATTAGTAGTAATAAGTTTTATTTAGCCATTAAAATCAATCATCATCAAAAGTCATTAAAATCAATATCTGTGTAGTTAGAATAAGAGGATTCAACGGAGGCAGGACTTTGAAGAGGAACTATTGTAGTAATGTTTATACTAATAACATTTGTAGCTTTTTGTACATTACTATTTTGGTATTACTAAGTAAAATATCCTCAGTGAATGGTTTGGAGGCTGATAGATGACGTCTCACGATTTAGTCGACTGTTTTTTAATTTTCTTCAATAATTGTAGCACTCCCATTTGAAATTCTAGGACATCATCTTCATCAAATTGGCCTAATGTTGGTAATATCCCATAAAAAAATGAAAGATGTCGATTCATTGTTTTAGGTTCATTACTTGAAAAAGAATCCACAAATGTTATCATCTTCGCATCTATAGGACTTACATCATTCTTCATAGATCTTTTAGATATACGTTTAAGGGTTGGGTTTATATCATCTGTCGTCACATTATCGTGTGTCTCTATAGAATTTGTTTCCGATGTTGCAGAATTACAGTTTTGAGATTCAGTGTTTTTACTTTCTGGAACAGCATTGCTTATTGCCTCTTTTGGTTGCATTACTTTCTGCCTAAAGGATAACTGTTTACTATACACATATGGCTTTGCTGTTTTGGCGCTACTTCCTGATCTCTTCTGATCTTTTATCTTGTTAGATGATCGACTATAATAATCTCTTATATGAGTCCACCTCTTCATAATCAGTTTAGCTGTAAAAGACCAACATGATAAGTTATATTGAATACTGTTTTTTTTTAAGTATTTTCCGTCAGGATGTTCCATGAAAGGTTTACACTATTCATATAAAGTTGGAGTATCGACTATAAATGGGTTTATGTGGGACTTTTGCTGAACTCTGTGGGATGTTCTTCATGGAGAATATCTTCAAACGCCGTCTTCAGAACATGAATGTATGAAAATAGTGGATGGTTTTACAATAAAGTCTACTTTCCCTCATTGTCTAGATGCAATTGACAGAAAGCACATAAGAATCTTAAAGCCTACTCAGTGGATTAGTATTTCAATTAGTACTTCAATTATAAAGATTGCTTTTCCATCGATGTCAGCCCTAATAGTAAAAGATAAATAAAATCGGTTAAAATCAGAAATTATTGATAAAACACACAAATCTTCAATATAAATGTTTTTTATATTTTTAATGTAGATAAAGCACGTTGTTTCGGGTTATTTCAGAGGTCCTCAGAGAGAGGTACTAACGAAATGTTCTGAGAGACTCGCACGCGCTTCATAAATCTAACTTACGAGTTACGAGTTATACGTGACTGAATAACTGGCGTTTGAAAAAGTTAATATTTTTTTAATAGTGAGAAAAAATATAAATCTTATTGATAAGTAGACTGCTTCGGTAGCATTGTGTTGCTTGCGTGGTCCAAGGCCCTGAGATTGAATCCCGGGTCGGGCAAAGTGATATTAAGTTTTACTGCTGAGTATCACCCTGTATTCTGCAATTAGTGCCCGATATGGAAATAAGCTCCCTTCTTATGACACCATGGGAGAATAATCATGGTGAAAAATTTGCTCCGTAACAGCACCCCTGTCTACCCCATTGGAGATAAAGTCGTAATAAAAGAAATAAAATACTTTATTCATCACGTAGGCGAACCTAGTGTGAGTATGTCCATCTTGACAATGGTCAAGATACATTAAATTCATATAACTATTAATATTATAAAGGCGAAAGTTTGTAAGAATGTATGGATGTTTGTTAGTCTTTCACGCAAAAACTACCGAACGGATTTCGATTAAATTTGGCACACCGGTAGACCATGTCCTGGATTAACACATAGGTTACTTTTTATCCCGGTAAAATATAAAGCGGGACTTTTATCCCGGAAAAACTTTTTAAAGCGGGCGGAGCCGCGGGCAAAAGCTAGTTCATAATAATTATTATTACAAAAAGACACTTATTTTTATATTTATATGACTTTGGCATCAATTAAGTATGGTTCAAAAAGGCAGTTGTTCATGTAATAAAGTGATATTGTGTTATTGACAGCTAAATCCAATCAGCATTACCATAGATAATGAATTATGTTGACGGCAGACACTAATCCCCATATTAATTTGTCGCGGTAATTATATTCGTTTGTACGTTGCCCGCGCTTCCACTTAAATCTGTAAATATTTGCAAGCAAATGTTTATATTGGAGTGTTTATAACGTGTTTGTAGAGGAAATAGGATAATATCCCCTTATATTTATTCGCTCCCCTTGTATTTAATTTTATTTATTTCGCTCCTCTATCACATCATTAGACGGAACTCATACGACGAAAAGTAGGTGCCCTAGTTACGTCTCTGCTTATCCCTTCGGGGATATCGTGATATGTGTTTTGTACTTAATATAAGTCATAAATACATTGTTGAAAAATAAGGTACAATTTACGAAAAAAATGTCTTAATATGATATAGTCAAGTATATAGGAAATATCCAAAGTACCTTCCTGAGGCCTATTTCGCACAAATGCCCCGAAAATTAATTACACCCAGTTAATGACTTCTTGTCTCACCTTGACATAAATAACCGGAATAGACCTCTGGAGCATTTCAGAACATATTTCTTGTATACTTGTTCTTTGTTGTGTAATAAATTTAATAAAACCAGAGATAATCTAACAGATGGGATAAACTGGGACGAAGGTCGCGGATTCGTTTCCAGCGCAAAAAAAAACAAGAAAACTGCCTATAATTTTAGTCCATACATTTCACACGTAGACTACTGAACCCCATTTTGTTATTTTAATAATGTAATGTCATTTAGAAACCCACCAGAAATATTAAAATACTGGTAAACGAACCGCACATTACATTCTACACTCATGACTCAATGAATAGAAATAGGAATGGAAGGGCAAAGAAGCGTCAAAAATCTATGAATTCGGACAAAGCTCGGGCCGCCCATGACATAGGGAACACACCCTGTTTGATTTATGTACCCGGCCGTTGGAAATATCAATTTGTGAATTTAAACGAGAAACGTATCGGAGTGTTTAAATTGACCTGTATTGTGAACGCTTTTCGTAGCGGGAGCGATCAATGAAAGGTATAAAGAGTACACATTCAGAAGTTTAAATTTTAAATTATGAAGATCTATTTTCCCAGTTTGGGATATTAGATTTGAATATTCATCATCCATACTTCTACTAATTATAAAGAGGAAAGATATGAATTTTTGTTTGTTTGTAATGGATAAGCATATTTAGATAGATATTGAGTTTTTCTATTTAGTATCAGCTCGGAGTCTGGAATTTCTGCCCGATATGGCGATAGGCTTGCCCCCTATCACATCATAGGACGGTCACAGAATAATGGCGAGGAATGGGTGCACAAGTTGCGCCTCTGCCTACCCCTTCGGGGTTAAAGGCGTGAGTGTATATGTATGGATAAACTCAAAAAGTACTGGACTGGTTTAGAAAAATCTTTCACTTATATACAGCTGCATTACCAGCGAGTAACAAAGGCCACTTTTTATCCCGGGAAAATATAAAACGGGACTTTTATCCCGATAAACTTTATCACGCGGGTGGAGCCGCGGGTGAAAGCTAGTATAAATGCGAAACTAAACCCTATACCTTAACCTTTTCATGCGAAAACCACTAAACAGATTTCGATAAAATTTGGTATGAAGATAGAGACCATAGGAAGGATATAGACTACTTTTTAATCCGAAAAAGTACATAGAAGGACTTTTTGCCCGAAAACTTTTTCATGTGGGTAAGCCGGGTGTAAATTCAAATTCCCTATAATGTAACTAGATATACTATAATTTATGCAAGAATATATGGCAGCTGATATAGACAATGCGGTAGTATGTCCTCAAACTTGCAGACAGCTTGGCAGCTGAAATAGACAATGCATTGCTATTTACTCAAACAGCGATTAGAACAAAACTTGGCGGCTGATATAGACAATGCGCTCGTATCTCAGACAGATTAGTCTGTAAGAAACTAACTAGTAAAGACATCATTTAAATTCAACTTATATTGTAGCTGTTTTCGTATCTGTTTATAAACTCTTAGATACTTAAAACAAATTAAGTTAATTTAGCGTTGGTCCGTCCAGATAAAAGAAAAGCAGTCGCTATTAAGGCAAGTTTGTATCAAGTGGACTTACAATTTTCATACTTTATGATATTGTTATTTAAGGAGTTATGGCTTTTATAGTTTAAATAAGAGAGATTCAGGCAATAAAAAAGACATAGCTTTATTTAAGATAACAAGATCTTCTACATCAAGACTCTCAATATTCAAATTTGTATAGTGTGGTAGTTACATTCAATTTAAAGAAAAATGTATTATCTCCTGTCTAGACATGCTTCCTACTCGTATAATACGAACATATAAAGGTGTTTTTATGTTTATTAGAAACTAGACTTGTGCTCGCGGCTCCACCCGCATGAATGAGTTTTTCGGGATAAAAGACTCGCTTTATATTATCCCGGGATAAAAAGTAGCCTATGATACTCGCTGATAATGTAGCTTTATATTGGTGAAAGACTTTTTCCAATCGGTCCAGTTGTTTCGGTGCCTCATCAATGCAAACAATCAAATCTTTCCTCTTTATATTATTAGTATAGATAAACGCAGATAGCGTTGAATCTGCCGGCCGTGGTCGCTTCCAAGGTCGGCGGCCGGGAGGCCTGGCAGGCGGTGGCCCACTTCTGCGAGGTGGTCCTCTCGCGGAAGGAGAGTGCCGAGAGGTATCGCCAGCGCAGTGGTGATCCCTCCTGCTGCCAGACGTTTTGCTTGGTATGCCATGCGTTGTATATAGGTTATCCATCTCTCCGGGCGGCTCAACGTCGGGTCGTAAGGCCCAGTGAACCCAACATAACCGCTCAGTCGTTCAACTTGAACGCTGGGCAGTAGCAATAAGTCACTTTCACCGCCTAAAAAAAAAGAAGATAGCGTTGAATAGATTTGGATTTAATATGTCTTCTTACCTTTCTATCAACTAGTATCAAGTACTATTAATATAGACAAGTTTTACCGCGGAAAAGTACATATTATTTTCCATTCAGTGTGGTCAAATCGCGCACTTCTATACCTGATGGTGAATGGAGTGGGGGTGGGGTCAGATAGTGTCGACTAGAGATGGTTATCGCTCGCCAGCTATATTGCCAGTCTGTTTGAAGCTGGATAACAAAGACTTTTTCATAGAAGTAGCTAGAAAGTTTCGTATAAAATTCCGTTATAATAAACATTCCAGTAATAACGCTACAGGCCCGCGTGGTCGCATGTGTTAGATTTTTACAACATATATATAATATTAATATATATGTTATACAATAGTCGCTTATATAAGCAAATTACATTTAAAAGAATATAATTATGTATTAATACATCGAATCGCTAA
Organism: Lapara coniferarum; assembly: GCA_949316025.1. Lineage (NCBI taxonomy): Eukaryota > Metazoa > Arthropoda > Insecta > Lepidoptera > Sphingidae > Lapara > Lapara coniferarum. Next base: position 28,138,500 of record OX438927.1, read on the forward strand.
TATACCATCAGGATACTAGCAAATAGTATGTTTTACGGGTGGAAGGGCGGATGAGTTTGGTAAAATACAAGAACCACTATATTCTTTACGTAATATATTTATTATATTTATTAGATACTATAATCCAATAAGCATAGCTCTATAATCAATATCACATCAATGTGTATATAACAATTATGTACCTTATCATAGGTACCACTTCTAAATAACATGACCCTAAATTAAATGTTATTTATACAAATACTTAACATTTTAAATTGGTTGGTATACTAAGGATCAAATAAAGTAAATTACTTAACTTGCCAGTGTCCTAGTACTGCTCAGCTCGGCGGCCCACGATAGAATGTGCGAATCTGCCGTCCTCCATCGAGCGACGGGTATTTATACCATATCAAACGTCAAAAACACTATCGTACTATTGACCTTTTAGATGGATATTTTGAAATTTAATATAATAATTACCTAAGTGAGTTTGTCTACAATTATTTTCACAAATAATCACGTGTTATGAAGAATAATTACTTTTTATAATTGATAATCTTATATTCTACGCTAATACATGCGACCATGACAGCTCCTGTCATAACAGCGAAAATCGTCGTTCCTACCCACGCAATAAGGTTTTAGTATAAAAATAAAAAAAACAATGTCAACTGTCAAACCCGTGGTCCCTGATAGGTATATATACATACACACTCACGCCCGTTATAGCCGAAGGGGTAGGCAGAAGCGCAACCAGTCCACCAACTTTTCCGTCCTTCATACCTGAAGGGGTAGGCAGGCGCGTAATTAATGCACCAACTTTTCGCGTCGTCCCATGATGTGATAGGGGGCTAGCCTATCACCATAACGGACACTAATTCCAGACTCCGCGCTGATACTGAGTACAAAAACTCAATATCACTATCCGAAACGGGGATCGAACCCAAGACCTCAGCATTGCAGTTGGACCGTAATACAACTACGCCACCGAGACAGTAATAGTAAAAACATACACCTAGACTACGTGTAAGTTATTAATTCAAGTGCAGAATGCTCTAAATGTAAAATCAATATTTTCAATAGCAGAGGACTGCGGTCAACGACTTAGGATCAGACGACAGGATTTGAGCTTAACACTTAATTATCAAAGTAATACATTTAGTAATTAATGCTAACTGGTGTCTCTTGTCTGGTACATAAATTATTTTATCGCTTTGTATTGGTTCAACTCGATATTTACTTTAATATATGAATTTTGTGTGTTTGAAGGTAATGTCTAGAAGTAGGTAAGTACTTACTGAGTAAATTCTACAAACTTATATAATAGCAGTCTATATTTTTTAACGAAGTAAAACATAAATTATATTATTTATCTTACACACACACACACACACTGCTTTTATCCCCGAAGGAGTAAGCAGAAGCGCAACTAATGCACCCAGTTTCCGCCGTGCGTATTCCATCCCATGATGTGATAGGGGGCGAGCCTATTTTATCTTATAATTAAAATTTCATTATTCTTATTGTCTGCTGCGGTGTCGTAGCTATTATCGCACTTAAGTCTCGGGTTGGGCAGTTGGGCTATTCCATTAATATCAGGCTGGAGTTAGGAAATCTGACCGGTAAATGGCAACAGGGCCAAAATGCGGGCGTATTACACTTTTCCCCACTCCTGAAAAGGTAAAAAGACTTGGTACTATGTGTGTGTGTCATTATTTCTCGAATTGCTAACACGAACAGACCAGCGAACAAAAGTAAATTTCATTAAAATAATGTTTAGTGAAAATTTCGAAGCTGAGTTATTTTATTATGAAGTAAAAATATCAACATTCACCAAATATTTTAATAAATATGACGAGAACTCGGTGTTCATGTTAAAAATTTCTTTGACCTTACCCAGCTTATTAGGTTGTAAATCACAAGGCAAAGCACTAGGTAGTAACTTGTTCTGCTGATACCACACATCTGTGAGCAAACACTGTAAGCGCATATTTAAAAGCTATTAAAGTTGATTATTAGGCAGGCACTGGACACCTATGTATAAGATGAGGAGCGCAAGTTGGTGAAAATGGTTGGATGTTTGTTAGAAATAAACGCAGAAACTACTGAACGGATTTGGATGAAATTTGGCACACGGGTAGATCATGTCCTGGATTGATACATAGGTTTTTATCCCGATAATATTCTCCCATGGAAAATAATGGAGATTTTAAATCTTATTTAAGTATCTGGCGCTGACGTCATATTATGTTTTAGGACTTTAATAGCGGAAAAGATTTTTCGCGCGGGAGAAGCCGCTAACAACACTTACTACATTATAATTCAGCTATATTCGTATTTTCCAAGATACTTAATGATGTTGCTGCCGTGTAAGTTGCGAGCTGTTAAGATTCATAAAGAACACCAGATTATTTGCTATCAATATTACGTCATAAGGAGAAATTTACACTTGATAAACACATTGCTTTATTAGTTGGTTTTTAATCGGTTGGTTGGCTTAAAAATGGTTAAAAAACCAGAGAAACAAAATCTTGCTGTTGTTGACCCACCCTATTAGAAACATCTGGCTGGCTTAAAATCACTTGCCTTCTTTGCGACAGCAAAAAAATAACGTAGAGCGTCCCGTCCTTCTAAGAACGAGCGTTAAACGTTCCTAATGTATGCTAACACGTCACTTCCCTGCTCCTGTAATATTGATTTGCTCCTCTGCACTTACAATTAGAGCTCCGCAGGACTCCAAGTGCTTCCCCGAATTCCCTTTGTGCCTTTGATTATGTCAATGTAAAGGGAAATGGAGATTGTTGCCTAGCTACTGCAAATGTTAATTATTTCCTAGAACTGACAATCTATCGGCTAGACGCTGTGAACCATGAGATTGTAGATTCGAAACCCAGCAAGGATATATTGTGTTTATAGATTCTAAAAACACGTGCGTTTCTCAGGATTTGTGAAATATGACGTCATGAGACGAATATTACCTATATTATCGAACGACGTGTGAACTCTAGGTGCAATTACTTTCACTTATGTCCACAGATTAAACTTATTTTTTTCCTTTTGGTGCCATACATAATTATTTGTACCCATTCCTCGATATTCACAGTTTATTATACTTCACTACAAGTGCTTGGAACTTATTTGAAAAGTCTTTATTTCAGTATATCAGACTAACCACAGTGTCTTACACCCTAAAACGTATTCTTAATTCATTTAATATTCTTGTTGCCCGTACTAATGTCGCACGTGTAATATCCACTCGCGTGTTAATGTACTGCAATTATGTTTATTATTTTACTATCATGCATATGCCATCTAGCGGTATACGTCTGAACTACTTTTTGCTATTATTGCAGAAACTAACAGTTATAACCTCCGCCTGATGGTAATTACCACCGTTAAACAGTATAGTGTTATGGAGTCGTAAATACGTAGGCGAGTCTTAAGGACTTTTTCTTTAAGCATTAAGGAAGGGAGAATTTTGTTGTCATCTAGAAATTGCATCATCACTACATAGTATAAAACATAGTGGCTTCCCGCTGTCTGTCCCTACGTATGCTTAGATCTTTAAAACTACGCAACGGATTTTGATGCGGTTTTTTTTAATAGAGATAGAGTGAATCAACGGGAAGGTTTTTATGTACTTTTAGCCCGGAAAAACTAATTAACGCGGGCGAAGCCGCGGGCAGGAGCTAGTATATTATAATACTGAATAACAATAGCAATAATGGTTTTATTAATTACGTTATGGGTGTTATAAACGTAGGTATTTCGCACTTGACTATACCTACATTGAAATTAAGACTCTTAATCAATTAAAATACATATACACAAATATTCATATTTGAAAATTTTGAATCCCAAAATGTGAATTTACCGCCAAATTTTTTACGCAAATATCCGCGAATGTAAGTTTCACATCGGATGTGTAATTGAAAAATCCCCGTTCATAATTCCACTGATGCTGTTATACACTCGAACATTTCCGAACTGAAACCGGAATATCTCTACACCGGGAGAGAGCAAAATTAACTTTATTTCAATGATTTTAAAAGACATTATAACTGCAGTATAATGTTTCCTGCTTTCTTCGTATACATGGATTTATTTTTTACTGTATTTTAAAGTTTTGCTTTGATGTTGCGTTCCCAGATTACTTGAAAGCGGGGACACGTATTTAAGTATTTTCTCAAAAATCAAATCTATTCGATGGGATGCAAATTCAATCTGGATTATTTGACTGCCTTGGTGGCGTAGTTGTATTGCGTGTGCGGTACGACCACCACTCTCCTACCCCGGGTTCGAATGCTGGGTCGGGCAAATTGATATCGGGATTTTTGCCTAGTATCAGCTCATCTGGAAATCGTGCTCAATATGGCCATCACATAATGGGATAGACCACAAAAGCGAACATCTTCTTTATAAACGTAAACGACGCTGTCGAGCAAGAAAAATATATTTAAAATACAACTATAATAATTGCATTTGGGTTCCAGAACTCATTTAAATTCATTGGGAATTTCTTTAGCATTTGAATTTAAATAAAAGAATTACGTCAAAATAAAGGTAATATAAAGTTGGGTGCCAGACTCCACCGCATTACTTCAGCGTCATTCCGGTTCATTTGGCATCAATAGCTCCCAGGGAGACTATTCATTTGGGTGCATTCATTTCTTCTTGCATTTAAACGTGGCCAATATAACTTGACTTCTGAACACGGGCCAAATCTTGTAAATCAGGGTCTTAATAAACTGGTGAATTAGCATGGAACCCCTCTGGCGACGTTTTTTCGTAAAATATTTTTGAAAAACTTATACTAATTAGTTGATTTGACGTAAATTTTACTTAACCTGCTTTGTGTAACATAAAATAATTTAATTAAACATTTTAACACCGCACAATAAAAGTAGGTAAAGGAATAAAATTCATACAGCCAACGTTATTCAACGATTATTCAAAAAGTATCATAGTTAAAAGTTTACAACGTTCCGTTACACTTGTTTATTGTGAATTGCAACTCGCTTCTGTAAAATAGGTCGGGATAAACAAACTCAAACTGTCGTTGCGAAATATATGAATATTTGTGTGTATCTTTTCCTTTATACTGTTATGTGAATATACTAAAATTTAATATCCTCGCAAGAGAAGGCAAAAAATTTTATGCTCTGAATTCTAAATGACAATTAATATGATATTTTTTGCAACTCGACATTTTTAAATAACAAATATACTCCGCCCACCATCGGGCCATATGGGGTTGGGAGAAGTGTCAAAAAAGCCCCATTACCGAGTTGTGAACGATTTAAATCTATAATTGTGTCATAGTTATAATTAGCCTTTGGACCTTTGAGTTGAGCAACAAACGAGCCATGTCACGTAACTACCATGTCAACAGCTAGGTTCTCCTAGTCATATGTTGAAAAACTTGTTGATTGAAATGATCGCTATTATTTAGTGATACGAAAACAAATAGTAATGTATAATGAATATCAATTTAGGCTTTCTATCACTAACATGTTTCACTTCAATAAGAATGCCGTCATGCTAAAAATTTTGGAGATCTACTAGTAATATAAAAGTTAATTCCCATTTTTTTTTATTAATTTTCCCTTACAGGGAAGGCAAAGGGTTCAAGCCCATACAGCCTCGTCTTAAGTGACATATTTGGTTCTCTTTTTTTTTAAACTATGTACTATGTCGTAGTAAAGCAATGGCTACATTACCAAAACTTTATCGAGGAGTTTTGGCGGCAACGAAAAAACACTTGATTGGCACAGTTATTTCATTTCACTTCATTTGAGCCCTTTAATAGAACTAAGTATATTGGGTAACATACCACCATAATTATGCAATATAACACTAAGTATCACCAAAATAATGAATTAAAACAATAGCACCTCATGACACTTCCACGTTCGCGCCAAAACTCCCAGAATTAAATCTTTATGTACTTTCAGTTCACGTTACGTTCAAAATTGCCAATAATACAATTAGCGCAAAATATTATAAAGTTATAATACACGCTGGCACGTTAAGCGCAATTTACGACTCTGTATAATGAGGCGTCAAAATTAAATGAATTGCTCTTGGATGATAATTAGCCTTTACAAGCAACGGCCTTCGTCTTTCAGTAAAGAGGTTTTAAGACTTTGACAGATTTATTAGGCGTAGCAATTGCCCGCGCCTTTCACCCGGGCATAATAAAAAAGAAATTTTTGGCGGAATTTCGGCGGCGCGGCTGACCACTTATTGTAACATTTTTTGGCAAATTTTTATTCGAAATAAAAACAGTAATTGGTGAAGTATTTGCTTACATTGAGTATCTATCGAATTTTTAAATATAGTTGGGGCCAAAACCTCGTTAATTAGAAGAGATTCGTTGCCGATCAGAGTGCTATAATATTTTATACATATAAAAAAATATATTCTGGCGCCTAAATTAGTCAATTAGTTCTGGTTCCTAAAAAAAACCCTAAAGAATAAACGAAAATTAAAAATAATTGTCACGTATTCAACTTTATCTAATAGCCTACGTCAGTGCAAACACTCAACGGTTTTTTGTAACTCACAATGATCCTTTTTACTCAAGGGTGGAGGAAAATAAAGCTACCTGATAATGTACACTCGCATACGTGTGAAAGTCTGCTTTTTGCCGGTAAAACGGTCATTACGAAATGTTTCATTCCGTAAAGAAGTCGATAGAAAAAACGAGCACGTAAAAGCCAAGGTCTTCAAACAAAATAAGGGGAACTAAGTGGCTTTAACATTAGGTACCTATCATAGTTTTTGTAACTACGAAATGCATAACATTAAGATTTATTTAAAAATAATTGTTTGAAATATATTTAAAAAAAATTTCCCGTACCGGGAATCGAACCCGAGCCTCCTGGGTGAAAGCCAGGTATCCTAGCCACTAGACCATACGGGAGATGTAAATGTGTCTGAACTACAGTATTGTAACATTCAAATTATATTACTCATTATGTCTATAATTTATTGTCAATCTCGCACCTGATTAAATATAACTCTTAAAATATTGACCAATTGGTAGTATAATATATGCTTGTTTACCACCGTTTGTATGTGTATGACTACCATACGCATACCACATACCTATTTGAAACAAAACAAAACTTATAGTGATTTCTAATGCAAATTGCAACCAATAAATCAAAAAATCCCATAACCCTGATCCCTCCCATGCAAGGCGTGTGTCGTGAGTTTCAAATATGAAAAAATCCAATCCCACCAAGTCCCAAAATCTGTTCGCAGATCCAACATTTGTCTCGGGGATTGAACGCCTCTCTTTCAGTCTCAAGTCGGTGTAAGAGAAATAATATTTGTGGAAAGATGGAAATATCTTTTCATGGATAACAAACGCATTTCGGGCGGCCATTTTCCCCGAGACACTCGTAAATCACAATGCGTCAATATAACTGCGTATAATTCTTTGTGATACGTTCTCCATGTTTAATGTAGTCACAAAATGTTTATTTATTATTGTAATTTTGGAAACGTTCCATTACTGATATTTTTATCTCTTTTCATGTAAAACAACATAAAAAAATGTATCATTGAATACGCTTTTCGAATATTGATGTTTGAATTCTCAATTGCTGGAAGTTATTTTTTAGTATATTTATTAAATCCTAGAAGATTAAAGTCCTAGCAACTAAGTCCACATGTCATCAAGTTTTCTGTCTCATACCTTTGGCATAAATAGAGCTATTATGCCCACTAAAATACAATAAAATTAAATAAAACGTAATTAGCGATGATAATAATAACTCGAAACAATTGTAGAAAACCATAGAAAAGAAAGAAGGGTCTGAATGATTTGTAAGTGAATCTGTGGCATTTACTTAGCTGCAGTAAAACTTATACTCTGGCCACCGTAACTATGGAAAACGATGTCGTACAATGATACCAAGGATTTGGAACACATCTAACCCCCATTAATTCCTCCTTAATCTGTATGACGCTGAATACAAACGATGTTATTATGCAAAAGGTGTGATTAACCACTATGTTCCTTTGGTGTTAAGAAATAAATTCGGCTAACGTGTTATGCATGTTATACAATAATGAAGAAGTACAATTATAAATCTTAAACTCTGATGTAGATAATAGTGAGGCTTCGCTGCATAGAAGATAAATAAGTTCCATGTTTGATACAAGTCTAAGTTAAGAAATTATGAAGGCGTCACGTGCAACACGACTTCATAAGTAATTTATAATATTATTATATATTTCAAAAGTATCCTATCTTGTTCAGTACCCCGAGCACGATTTTTGCGTTATAGTAGATATACGTTAATTTATGATTTCGTTTAATTAAATATTTGTATGAAAATTTTAACAGCGCCCAGTGAGCGTACTGGGAACTAAAATACGGCTGCATAATATTGGGCGCTTGTAGACTTTGAATAGTTAATCGCGTCACCATGGCAACAGCACCCCGAGCACAAATTTACGCATTATCAATAGTTAATGTAAGTGTTTCGTTTAAGTTATTTTTTGTATGGAAATTGGAACAGCGCCCCGGTGAGCGTATTTAGAACTAAAATACGTTAGTATGAGCATTACACGCATGTAAACTTGGAATAGTAAACGTGTAACCATGGTAACGGTAAACTTATAATGTATGGGAATTGACAGCACGAATCTGTGGGGCTAGGATGTGAAAAGAAAACACCATGCGTCTCCGCTTCGTTTTATTGTGATTGGTTGAGAGGCTGACGTGTCGGTCTCTCGATCAATCACAAACATCAAAATACCGATACGTCAGTCACTCAACCAATCACAATAAAACAAAGCGGAGACGCATCGTGTGTTCTTTTCACATCCTAGCCCCACTGTTTCGTTGACATATATATAGTACTAGCGGCCCCGACAGACGTTGTCCTGCCCTAAAAAGGAAATAAAATCCTAGAACCCGAGTACAGCGCCACCTACCGGATCTAATTGTTAATCGAAACTATTCTCAAACCCACCTGAGGACACAAAAAAATCATTAAAATCGGTCCAGCCGCTTAGGAGGAATTCAGTGACATACACGTTTAACATGGCGGTTAAGTATTCTTAAATTTTCAAATTTTCCGCGTAATTTTCTTGCAAAAAACCTCCCTGCCACCAAATGAGTCCTTATTTAACGAAATTTTAAAATCCCTAAACACCCCCACCCCCCCGTAAATAATACCTAACCATATTTTTTTCCGGAAAAAAATCCCGAATAAAATTCCCGGTGTCTGTTTTCCGGGATAATAGTAGCCTATGGGCGGTATTAATAGATCAATCTCAAGTTTGAGTTACATCTCAAGTAGACATAATGTATTGAACTGTTCATACATTATGTCTACTTGAGATGTAACTCAAACTTGAGATTGATTTCCTTTGGATCACAAACTATCTCCATACTTATTTTCATACGGTTCCACTGGCAAAAAACTATTTTCCGAGATTAAGGTCCCGGTTTATATTTTCCCGGGATATGAAGTAGCCTAGATTCTTCCCAGGGTTTAAAACTATCTCCCTGCCAAATTGCATCGCTATCGGTTCAGTGGTTTAGTCGTGGCGGCTCCACTCGCGAGAAATTAAAATCCGGGATATAATTCCCGGTTTATCTTTTTCTGGGATAAGAGTAATTATGTCCTCAACTGGATCTCGAAATATCTCTATACTTGTTTTCTTGCGGTTCCACTGGCAGAAAACAATTATCCGGGATAAAAGTCCCGGTTTATATTTTCCCGGGATAAAAAGTATCCTATGTCCGTCTCCTGGTTCTAAGCTACCTCTCCACCAATTTTCAGGTAAATCCGTTCAGCCATTCTTGAGTTATAAGTGGTGTAACTAACACCACTTTCTTTTATATACAAGGTTGATTAAACGGTGAGGCTTTATTTCTAGCTATATATGTAATGTACCATATACAAGCTCTACACCAAATTTCAGTTCAATAGGAGGAATAGTTAAGCCACAGTATAGATTTTTCGTCTTTGCAAAACTACATCGGGATGTATATCTGCCCTAACAGCTGACCGAGAGTCAACATAGTTATCTAAGGTCATGTAAGGTGCGTGACCTTAAATATCAACAAAATTAGGAGACGTTGCCCCTCTATCAGCCAATAATCACGTCAAAGTGAGTCTTAATCTTAGTACAATAAGAACGAGAACACAATAACATTACATCATAACTATGTAACATAAACAAAGAAGCGATTAATACATAGACCTGGGTCATTCCAATCTTCAAAAATTCAAAGTACTGTTTTAGTTTTTTTTAGTGTGTCGCCGTAATTGCTCCGGGACATGAGACGCCTTGCGAAAGCGCCTGAGCCGCTTCCTAGGTACAATCTTATTATTGCTTACGCGCCATTTTGAGAATATCCAAATATTGCTTTTTGTTTATGTGATAGGACACTAATGTAAATGTATTAAAAAGTGATAGTGTTTATTTATTTCTTTGTGTGATACGAGCACCGATCTGTTGTATGTTTGTGTTTGGTTTCTGTAACTTTGTGACAGCGAAAATTTTTAAATTTGTACTTGAGACCCACCCGCTTATGCGCCGAGCTACCTATCTATTTGTATTTGCCGGTCGGCTCATCGGCGACATGAAAGACAACAGAATGCGACGTTGCCGTTTTGTCACGCAGATGACCGCAGGTTAGTGTAAATATTTATAAATGGTGTTTGCGTATTAAATTGATAGAACTTGTTAGATAAAAGTGATTTTCTATTTTTATCTTTATCGAGTTTTTGACCGTTTCGAATTATTTCCGAGCCGATATGGAGTACTCTGTCCATTTTAATGCCCCTGGATCATAGCAACCTTGTATATAGACTAGCTTTTGCCCGCGGCTCCGCCCGCGTGAATGAGTTTTTCCGGGATAAAAGTCCCGTTTTATATTTTCCCGGGATAAAAGATAGCCTATGTGTTAATCCAGGACATGATCTACCCGTGTGCAAAATTTCATCGAAATCCGTTCAGTAGTTTTTGCGTGAAAGAGTAACAAACATCCATACATCCAAACATCCAGACATCCAAACATCCATACATTCTTACAAACTTTCGCCTTTATAATATTAGTAGGATGAACATACTTATATCAAACATACATTCCAACATTTATATATTATTATAGCTTTTGCCTGCGGCTCCGCCCGCGTTAAAAAGTTTTTCCGGGATAAAAGTCCCGCTTTATAGCCTATGTGTTAATCCAGGACATGATGTACCCGTGTGCCAAATTTCATCGAAATCCCTTCAGTAGTTTTTGCGTGAAATAGGAACAAACATCCATACATCCAAACATCCATACATTCTTACAAACTTTCGCCTTTATAATATTAATAGGATTAATAGACCTGTTTGATTTCCAAAGACAAATAAATGTTTTAGCATACCTACTCGATTAGTAGCAATGTAACCACTGACATCATTTTTTTTGCAACGTTTACATAAGGCAAGTTTTCACACCGTCGACGATAATATAGACATGTCGTGTATATTATTATCCACGTAACACCTTATATTAACTTGAATTACATAAACGAAACGTACCTAACATTTTACATTTATACCACTCATCGTCAATCTAATCTCTAAATTACATAACATCATTAAATACGACACTGACACGAAACTCTACGTGCCCTATCGACAATTTGTAATAGATGTCAGAAGATTACTAACGCGCACGCGAATTTGAACTTTATGCAGCGGTAATAAATTACACCATTTTATTTAGAAAACGTTTGTATGGGAAATAGAAAAATGCTGTTTTGAGGATTTTCCCGGCAATTATTTGAATTTTTCCCACCTTTTAAACCTTCCCTAGACTTTCACGAATAATTCAAGACCAAGATAAGATAAATCCGTTCAGCCGTTCTCGAGTTTTAGCGAGACTAACGAACAGCAATTGATTTTTATATATATAGATTGTCAAACAAATGTGTAAACGTTAACTTATAATACGAATACTATTCGAAACGCATGACTTCCTGCTAAGGGTAAGTACACTCAAAATATATGGAAATCAGCAACACGAATGTCTTTTTAATCGACTTCAAATAAGGAGGTGCTGTATCCGACTCGTATGTATGTATGAAAGTTTATATGTCCACGATTTTCTCAAAAACTGGTGCTGCGATTTGGGTGGAGTTTTCATTATTCAAATGTATATTTTTCAGGGAAGGTTTTAGTATATAATTCATTGATGCATAACGTCGTCAAACGTGTCGTGTTACCTTACTCGATACGAATACTAGGTTTAATTCCTTATCATTAGTGGTAGTTGCTTAGTTCTGTCTCACGTACTTGCACTTTATGAGTTCGTATTCATTCCGCATATTATAGTAAGAGTAGCCTGTTCTCTAACATGAACTACCTGATATAGGAAAATGGATATAGATAGTGAGAAAATATAAGTATTTAGAGTATAGTAAGATTATTTCTTTAAACGCCCATTTCACTTCGTCCAAGTGGTATTCAAATATAAGACGACCAAATAAAAAAGATACGGGACTATGCTCCCAAAAGAGTATTTAAATGAATAGGTAGGCACTGCTTACATTAGCTGCTTTATACGGTTAGCTGACGAATAATGTTTACTTAGGATATTGTAAAAGATACCCTGAAAACAGGCCCTAGAAGCTAAATCCGGCTGTCACATTTACAAAAGTCCAACCGGATATCTTTTATATCCCAACAAAGCGACAAAGACAAGTACCAACCATACAAGAATGTAAACACTTAATTATAAACAAACGTCCTTTCATCTCATAACAATATGGAGCAATTAATCACAATTATTGTTTCATTTCTGTCGGCCCACAACGTGACAAGACTGTTACGTGTTGTCAGGCCGAGTGACAGACAATTTATTACAGATCTAATGGATTTAATCTAAGCAACAATGTAGATTCCATTCATCATGGTTTGTAAAGTTCTTAGCTGGTTTGTTTTTGGAGTGGAGGTTAATAGGGGTATTTTTTTTACTGGCATGGCAACGTCTAACTACACCTGATGGTAATTGAGATCCAAATAGAGTCAGTCAGCTTTCGTTAGTCAACACGGACGAGAGATAATTCCTCGCCAGTTGACAAAATGATGCCGGTCTGCTTAAACCAGATATGCATAGTCTGTTCCCGGAACGTGACACACTTACGTTGGCTAATATGACGAAGCACGTAAAGCCGTTGGTCCTGCGCCTGATCTCTCTCCGGTCATGTCGGATTGCCGTCTCACCGGAATATGAGAGTGAAGGAATAGCGAGTGCACCTGTGTATTGCGCACACACTTGTGCACTATATCTCCTGCGTACCTGGCTGATCTCCGTTGAGATTGGCCGCCGTGGCCGAAAACTGGCTAGGAGGAATATATATGGCGGATTTTCCTTGTGTGCGATGGTCGCTGACCCACCACCAGCTAAGATAACTAACCACAGACAACTAACTGATGGTAGGATACGTAAGAGTCCGTCTGGGTGGATACCACCGCAATGACTGTTTCTACCGCCAAGCAGCAGTGTGCATGCACTGTTGTGTTTCGGTTTGAAGGGCATTGTAGCTAGTGTAACTACAGGAAATACTGAGACTTAACATCTTATGTCTCAGGATGACGAGCGCAGTGGAATGCCATGCAGTACTTGGTAACTCAGGGTGCTCAATGGTGGTCGTATCGCTTACCATCAGGCGAACGGCACGCTCGTCTCGTCATTCAATGTCATAAAAAAAAAGGATGGTAGAGTGTTTGAATCCGGCCAGCGACTAGCAGCCGCAACAAGAAAGACGAAGGAATAGGACTGCCTCGGTTGCTTAGTTGTATTACGGTACGATTGCAATGCTGAGGTCTCGGGTTCGATCCCTGGATCGGGCACAGTGGTATTGGATTTTTCGGCTCAGTATCAGCATGGAGTTTGGAATTTGTGCCCGATATGGCGAGAGGCTCGCCACCTATCACATCATGGGACGGAATACGCCCGGCGAAAAGTGGGTGCAGTAGTTGTGCCTACCCCTTCGGAGATAACGGGCGTGAGTGTTTGTGAAGGAATACGTTATCAATAATCTAGGAACTTAAAGATAAATAAAATAGCATTAAAGTCTAGACACCGTTCACAGTAGAGTGAAGACCTTTAACTTAATTATGGTTGAAACTCAATTCGTGAAAATTCTCGTATTGAAAGCCAAGACGAGACTTCAACTACAATAAATGTTTGAAATTGCATGGTAATTTTGTTTTGTAGTTGAAAATTCAACGAAATATTTACAATAGGTAATATTGTATAGTTCAATATATACCTATAATTCAATGTATAATTATAGGGCTCTTCCTACTGCCTGAACAAGATGTATTTTGACTGTACTCTACCTACGACCAAAGAGAGTGTATTATTTATTCTCTTCTCTTGTCTTATTTTACTCCAATATAGAGTCCATGGCCCATTCACTGGCCCATACTGGTGGTAGGACTCTCGTGTAAGAGTCAGTCTGGGTGGGTACCACCGCAATGTCTATTTCTACCGCCAAGCAGCAGTGTGCATGCACTGTTATGTTTCGGTTTGAAGACCATTGTAGCCAGTGTAACTACAGGACATAATGAGACTTAACATCTTATGTCTCAGGATGACGAGCGCAGTGGAATGCCATACAGTACTTTGTATCTCAGGGTGCTCGATGGTGTTTCTACTGTTTATGGGCGGTCGTGTCACTTATCATCAGTCGAACGGCATGCTCGTCTCGTCATTAGATGCCATAAAAAAAATCAGTACACGCTTTTAAGCATATTGCAGAGTTTCGTTTAGTTCATACGACTGCCTCTCTGCCAGACTTCAAAGGGGATCTACTCCCGGGCAAGGTTAAGAATCGAATCTGAGATCTACTCGCAGCCCACATACGCCACTGGGCTAAGACATACACGAAAGAAATATGTAGCTAATTGGCAGAGCATTAACTGGCTATGCGACAATTTAAAAGGCGTTCTCAACTTGCTTCGCATTGGCGCAATCGCCAAAGCGGTCTTATATCGCCTCGGGTTAATCATTAGTTGCCCCGCTAGACGCAAATTGCCATTGCGGATAAGATTTAAGTCCGTTTGAGTCCTCCCTTGCACATATAGCACGTATGATCGCGGAAGGTAAGAGAGATGCAACTTTGTCTACAAAGGTCACTTGCATCCTTCCTTATCCTAATCCTTTCTTACATAGTATAAACGAAAATCGCTTGCCGCCTTTGTACGAGATAAACTCAAAAACGATTGAACGGGTTTCAATAATATATGGTATGGAGTTCGTAGGCAGTTCGTTCGCGGCAGCCGAACAGTAAACATTAATTACATTTCGTCTGTAAATAATATTCAGAAACTGGTGTTTAAAGTGATAGTAGTTGTGAGTGGTATATATGGACTTAAAGCCCATTTAACACTCTTTCGTGTTGTGAAATATTTCACACTTACATCGTTAAACCAGTGAGTAATAAGCATTTTATCGCCTTGTAAATAACTGCAACGCTTCCTTGACCTACGACAACTCGTCGCTCGCGCGGTCGCCGTGTCACATTCCACGCCTGTCTACCTCGCGCGCACAAAAATATTAACTTTTTATTTAAAACTACATGCAGTCCGCTCGCTTAAGAAATATGGACAAGCAAAAATTATCAAAATCAACGCATAAAGATGATTCGGATGTAACTAATATAACAGTGCGGAAGAAACCTGACGCCAATACTTGTAATTACATCACAATCGACACTCTTAAGGACATTTTATACACCGAGAGACAGGAAGTGAGGACAGTCATCGAGACATGCACAAGTGGATTATATGAAGAACTTAAAGCCATACGATTGCAATGTACTAGCTACCAGGAGTCCTTAACATTCGTAAATAAGCAGTATGATGACCTGCTAAAGGAGTTTGGTATCGTAAAGCAACTTCTAGGCACAACTTCTACTGAACTAAAGTGTACTAAAGAAGAAAATAAATCCCTCAAAGATAATCTCACCACACAAGCAGCGAGGATTAAACTTCTGGAGGAGGACAAGTTGAAGCAACAGCAATGGTCAAGAATGCAGAATGTCGAGATCATTGGGATACCAGAAAAAGAAGGAGAAAATACAGTTGATGCCGTCACTAAAGTCATACAGCATATTGGGGTTCCCATTCAACCGTCAGACATCGAATTCGCCCACCGAGTGCAGCCGCGACGTGCGGCGAGCGCCGCCCGCGCGCGGCCCATCATCGTGCGCCTCAAGCAGCGCGCTCACAAGGACCGCATCGTCGCGGCGTCACGCAAGCGTCGCAACATAACCGCTGGGGAACTGGGAATGGGGAGCGATAGTAATCGAATCTTCATTAACGAACACCTTACAAAAGACAACAAAATGTTATTAAATTCTTGCAAACTGAAAGCCAAAGAAGCCTGTTATAAATACATATGGACAAAAAACTGCCGTATCTACGTGCGAAGAAACGAAACTTCGCCCCCCATACTCATCTCTTGCCCAGCGGACCTATCCAAAATTATCTAATACCTGATAAGTCAATGTTCTTTTCCATTTATATAACATCTTTTACTCGCTGTATTCTTAGTTTTTATGAGATAATATGTTATCAATATAAGCAACACTATACACCTACACAAACAAGCACAAAAACAACACCTTTTCACGTACATCCTACAACACAAAAGTACACACAATATACACTGCTTTCTTATTTTATACTAATATTGTCTTTTGCAAATCATCTATATTTTACATGTTATTTATTTATTTGTTATAAAGCGCTGCTAGGTATAAATTATTATAATTTTCTCAATATATATGTACTACAAAATATAAATGTTGGTATATTATTACAAAATAAAAATGACGAACCATGGTAAAAATATAACATTATTTTATCAAAACGTTAGGGGCTTGCGAACAAAAACGAATATCTATATATATAAAAGAAAGTGGTGTTAGTTACACCACTTATAACTCAAGAATGGCTGAACGGATTTACCTGAAAATTGGTGGAGAGGTAGCTTAGAACCAGGAGACGGACATAGGATACTTTTTATCCCGGGAAAATATAAACCGGGACTTTTATCCCGGATAATTGTTTTCTGCCAGTGGAACCGCAAGAAAACAAGTATAGAGATATTTCGAGATCCAGTTGAGGACATAATTACTCTTATCCCGGAAAAAGATAAACCGGGAATTATATCCCGGATTTTAATTTCTCGCGAGTGGAGCCGCCACGACTAAACCACTGAACCGATAGCGATGCAATTTGGCAGGGAGATAGTTTTAAACCCTGGGAAGAATCTAGGCTACTTCATATCCCGGGAAAATATAAACCGGGACCTTAATCTCGGAAAATAGTTTTTTGCCAGTGGAACCGTATGAAAATAAGTATGGAGATAGTTTGTGATCCAAAGGAAATCAATCTCAAGTTTGAGTTACATCTCAAGTAGACATAATGTATGAACAGTTCAATATATTATGTCTACTTGAGATGTAACTCAAACTTGAGATTGACCTATTAATACCGCCCATAGGCTACTATTATCCCGGAAAACAGACACCGGGAATTTTATTCGGGATTTTTTTCCGGAAAAAAAAATATGGTTAGGTATTATTTACGGGGGGGGGGTGGGGGTGTTTAGGGATTTTAAAATTTCGTTAAATAAGGACTCATTTGGTGGCAGGGAGGTTTTTTGCAAGAAAATTACGCGGAAAATTTGAAAATTTAAGAATACTTAACCGCCATATTAAACGTGTATGTCACTGAATTCCTCCTAAGCGGCTGGACCGATTTTAATGATTTTTTTGTGTCCTCAGGTGGGTTTGAGAATAGTTTCGATTAACAATTAGATCCGGTAGGTGGCGCTGTACTCGGGTTCTAGGATTTCATTTCCTTTTTAGGGCAGGACAACGTCTGTCGGGGCCGCTAGTATTTTATAACAACATCTTATTGCACGACTTTGATTTAATTATGGTCACCGAAACCTGGCTTTGTAATGGTATATTAGATGCAGAAATTAGTCACAGTAAATATACTATTTTTCGTAAAGATCGCATATCGCTTGGTGGTGGAGTTATGTTATTGTGTCACTCTGATCTGCAGGCGCATCTAAGGCCGGATTGGGCTCGGGATGACCTCGAATGCATATGGATAACTATTCCAGCTAATAGCATTCGCTCCGCGCACAACATGCACGTTGCGGTAGTCTATATACCGCCCAACTCACGGATACCAGCTCAAATAAAAAAATTAACAGAGACACTCTCAATAGTTCGTGACACACACCCACATGATCACCTACTAGTTGCGGGCGACTTCAATTTGTCATGCATAGACTGGACGTCTGGAGAACCAATCATACAAAAAAAGGGATCAGTTGATATACAGTACGCAGCATCCGATATGGTGTCACATTGTTCATTTATAGGTCTCACGCAGTATAATACTTTTCGAAATAGTTGTAACAATGTGCTGGACTTAATATTTTCTAGTTTTTCTGTAAATATTCAAAAATCTGAATCACCGCTTGTACCTGAAGACCCTTATCATCCATCACTATTTATTACTGCTACAGATGTTTCCGTCCCGTTTCTGAAGCCATGTTTAAGAACGAAATACCAATTTTCACGAGGTGACTATCTTAATATAAATACTTCGCTTTCTGAACAAGACTGGAGTTTTATCACAATTGAAAAGGTATGAAGTCGCCACAAGTAAATTTTACACGATACTTTATTCCTTAATTGATAAATTTATCCCCAAAGTTCGCATGGGCGGCAAAACTTCCTACCCAGTATGGTATAGCAGGGCTCTTATTGGTGTAATTAAAGAAAAAAATAAACTACATGTGAACTGGAAAAAGTATAAAAATGAGCTTGACTATCAACTTTTCTCAGAATTAAGAAGTAGGCAAAAGAAATTACAGGAAGAATGTTATGCATCATATACCAAACTTGCCCAAGAACGAATCAAATATAAACCTAAAATTTTCTGGACTTATGTAAAATCTAAACGGAAAAATTGTTGCGCCTACCCGCAGCAAATGACTTATGGCAATTCATACATACAGAACCTAGTGGATATTTGTTCGGCATTTAGCGAGTATTTCAAAAAGAATTTTAGTGACCCTCCACAAATTAACTCAACGCCTTCATGTAAGAAGGAGGACGTGCGTTCAAACCTAATACATGACATTACAATAACACCTGATCAAGTTAAAAAACTAATATGCAGTCTTGACTTAAATAAAGGAGCGGGTAATGATAATCTACCTCCCAATTTTTTTGTTAATTGCGCTAATACTTTACATACTCCTATAGCTTTACTTTTTAACCGTAGTCTGCATGACGGATATTTGCCATTTGTTTGGAAAAAAGCTCATGTCATACCAATACATAAAAAAGGTCCTAAGACGTCGATTGAAAATTACCGACCAATATCTATTCTTAACGTTCTAAGTAAATTATTGGAAAAAATTGTTCACAATCATGTGTATCCAGTGTTATCACCTTTAATACCGGCGGAACAACATTGTTTCATGAAAGGACGGTCAACAGTCAATAATTTAGGTACTTTTATTGACTATGTGGCCACAAACATGGACGGTGGATCTCAGGTTGATGTGGTCTACACAGACTTTGAGAAAGCTTTTGATCGTGTGGATCACGTTATTTTGTTGCGTAAACTTTATGAGCTGGGTATTCGCGGTAATCTTCTAAGATGGATGGAATCATATCTCCAGAATCGATCTCAAGCAGTTGTAGTGGGAGGCTGTCGTTCCAACTATATAGACATCACTTCTGGTGTTCCACGGGGTTCCATTTTGGGACCGTTACTGTATGCGTCATATCTGTACGATGTAGATGACTGTTTTCAACACGCCAAATTCCTAATGCATGCTGACGATACAAAAATATTTATGAAAATCAGGGGCGTCTCTGACTGCATAAAACTACAAGCCGATCTTGATCGACTTGAAGAATATTACACACGTAACCGTATCGGTATCAATATTAGTAAATGTCACTGCATCCTTCACCCGAAAACGCATTCCTATCAATTTTACTTATCAACTAAATAAAACAAATATAAATAAAGAAAAGCTAGTTAAAGACTTAGGTGTGCTGATATATGTAAAATTAACATTCTCTGAACACATAGATGCAATAGTTCATAAGGCTTATAAAAACCTTGGATTTGTATTACGCGTCAGTAAACCTTTTACAAATATAGACTGTTTAAAATTAATTTACAATTCATATGTACAAAGCATCCTCCAGATTACTGTAGTACCGTCTGGATACCAAATTATATTACTTATATTAATAGTACTGAAACCATACAACACAAATTTGTTAAACACCTTAACTATAGGCAACATAAATACTCTAGCAACTACAAAGAATCATGTAGATACCACAAGCTCATCAGCCTTGAAAACAGGCGCACATTGATGGACATGACTTTTCTGCATGGTGTATGTAACGGATACATTGACTGTCCAGATCTCGCCACTAAATTACTGTATTTCTCAGTGCCAAGAAATCGTACACGTCATGTGAAGCTTTTTGCAGTCTCTCACGTATCCACGAGTTATGCACATAACTCAATTGTTAATAGACTACACAAAGTCTATAACAACAAGTTTTGTATGACTGATATTTTTCACGATGGCAAAAAACGCTTTAAATACGATGTATTAAAGATCCTACAAGAAGGCAATGTGTAGAATACCCGCGCACGCTCACGCAAACACACACGCACGCACGCACGCACGCACGCACGCACGCACGCACGCACGCACGCACGCACGCACGCACGCACGCACGCGCACGCACGCACGCACGCACGCACGCACGCACGCACGCACGCACGCAAGCTCGCACGCACGCACGCACGCACGCACGCACGCACGCACGCACGCACGCACGCACGCACGCACGCACGCACGCACGCACACACACACACACACACACACACACACACACACAAAGGCTGTGAGATATGTCATACTTGTTTGCATTAATTTCATTTAGAGAGCTGTGGAATTTTTGTAAACTAAATAAATAAATAAATGGAGATATTTTAAGACCTTGGGAAGGTTATAAGCAACATTTTATCCTAGAAAAATGTATAGCAGAAGTTTTATCCCGGAAAATTTTTGGGCATACATTAGCGTGTGACTTTCATTTTTGGTCGGCTTATAATTACCAACGAGTAGCATTTATCAGCAAGTAGTGAAACCGGCCCTTATTGACATAAATATTAATAATTACAATCGGCATTTCATTTCAAATATACACAAAATATCAAAAATGTTCTGAGCATTAAATTAAAACTGAATACAGTAAAACGTCTATAAAATAACGTTAATCAAGACCTCAAGAACTTAATGAGCTCTAAAGAACATTTGCTTTCCTTAAAGCAGCTTAAACAATGTCTAAATGCCAATTAAAAATAGAAAATGCAGTAATTGCAAGAAAATTGCTCGTTATAAAGTAATTTTTCTGTATAACCTTGCGGAATTTAATTGGCGCTCTAGCAAGTAAGCTTTGCATGCCCATTCGTAGTAAGATGCTTTCTAAAAGGCCTTGTTACATAGTCGGGTTGTAGAGCAGTGCGTTGCACTGTGTGTGGTACAAGTGTTTAAATGGTGGTTGGTGGTGATTATTTAATATGTTTCTCTCTGTTGTGTGTAGATTTTAATTTAGTATAACAAGGATTTACAATTTGTAGCTTCTTAAATGGTTTCCTTTTTAAGACCCTTTAGTGAATAAATTTTCAAAAATATTTTTTGTTAATTACGAAATTTCATGCTTCTAGAACAACGGGTTTAAGAAAAATTTACTAAATAAATTATAATATTTATAGTTCTGTTTAAAGCACCATAAAGCAGATTTAGTTTAGTACTTCGTCCTTCAAAGATAGGAATGACTAAGCTTCATAATAATATTAGGTGCTTACCCATAGGTAAAGAAATACGGTACTGGCCAGTATCGTAAAACGGTAACTTCATAGGTAAAGACCTATTATTAGCCCTGTATTATATACTTTCCACTACTAAGCACGAGCCTCCTCTACTACTGAACAGGTTCTAGAGGCCTTGGTTCACCATTTTGGCCTAATGCGGGTTGGCCGCCTTCACATACCATTGAAACTCTTATTGGAGAATTCTCATGTGTGTAGGATTCCACACGGTGTTTTCCTTCAGCGGTAAAACTGACGATAATGCATAGACAATACTTTGCGTGCCTTGCCTTGGGTGCCAAGGGATTTGAACCTGCGAACATCTGTCTCTGCAGACCGTTCCGTTCCCAACTAAATTATCGTATTCTAAACTTCATATTCTTTACATAATCAAAATATATCTTGATTAGGTACATAATTAATCTCGATAAGCACATGCCTTACACCGTGTGTGACAACTGTCATGAATGAACTCTTTAAAGTAGCATAATTATTCGAATATACTTACGCCAACATATTTGTTAGTCACGTTTCGTAAATAATTATGTAGATATTAACAATGGCCATGAATAATATTTGAAGTTTGTTTTTATATTGTACACAACACGCAATAAGTCTTTATCCCCGAAGGGGTAGGTAAGGCAAGTAGGCAAGTTATAGTAGGGGTAGGTAGAGCATTTTTTTTTTGTTGTTGACGCGGAGAAAGTGACTTATTACTACCGCCCAGTGTTCAAGGGGAACGACTGAGCGGTTATGTTGGGTTCACCGTGCCTTACGACCCGACGTTGAGCCGCCCGGAGAGATGGAAAACGTCGGGCGACCGCCGGGCCGAGTCCCTAACCTATGTACACCGCACGGCATACCAACTAAAACTCCGCGGTGGCCATCTTCGGCGCATTAGGGACGGCTGCGGGCTTCCTCCGACTCGAGTCTAAGTTGTCGTCCGCAACCGCCCCTGCGCGTACCGCTGTTGCGGTCCGTCTCCTGTTGTTGCGGGGGCTCAGAAGCCCCCGTACACCGAAGGACGCCCTTGGCGTCAGAGGCAGCGTGGGGCACGCTGCCGTCCATCACGGGGGTCACAAAAGTTGGCTAGACAAATAGGTGGACGGCAGTGACCCCCGGAGGCCCCTATTAGTCGCCTTTTACGACAGGCAGGGGATACCGTGGTGGAATTCTCCAAACGCCCCCAATCCACAGGGCGGGGTAGGTAGATCATGGCGTTCCTATGGCGATAGACCTACCTCCAGCAATTTATTGTATTAATTAATTATGTTAAGATTTAATTGGCGAGAGTATCCGATATCAATTTAATCATATACCTATCTAATAGATATCTACCACAATCTTAGAGCATACGATAACACTATTCAAAGGGTCCAAGCGAATAATATGCGTCTAAATAATATCTGTACTTCGAAATATCATGATTCTCAGAAATGGTCCATAATGTACCTTTCTTTTGTTCCAGGCTTACACACCTACGGGTTTTGAAAAATACGGCTACACGTGCACAGTGACTGACTACAAAGTTAACTTTTCCGTGTGGGATACATCAGGTAAGTTTATTTCACTATCACTACCTATAGCTTTTGATGCACCTACGATGATTATCTCTGCACCACCTAAGGTTGGCTGGTAGAGAATGCTTACGGCATTAAGTCCGCCTGTACATTGGATGCGTGAAGTGCAAAATAAAATAAATAACTTACATTCATAAAACATTTGAGATAATGTAGGTATAACTGATCATCATAATCTAAACTAGGATAGGAAGGTGTGCAAGTCCGTCTGAGTATGTAGGATAAGGCAATATCTATTATTAGCGACAGTTAATGTGCACACTGGTGCGTTGCAGTTTGAAAATCACTGTAGTCAGTGTGGAAGAGGTATTAGTGTAAGACTTAACATTTTATGGTCTCTGTGGCGAGCACAACACGGTACTCAATACTCAACTAGCTTTTGCTCCCAGCTTCGCCTGCATGAAAGAGTTTTCCGGGATTAAAGATCCGCTATATTTTCCTGCGATAAAAAATATCTTATATCTTTCCCAATGTCTCAAACTATCTCCATACAAAATTTCATCCGATAGATAATCATATCGGATTAAAACATAGTTTCAATATTATTTGCTTATTTTACTAATTTCTTGGTATTAGTCGTTGTGCGTCGTTACCTAATTCCAAAATTCGATTATCATCAACTCTTCTCTCTTTCATCTCGCTCTCGCACTGTATATTCCATTTCAAGCATCACACAACATTCCATTCACACAATCATGTCGCTTACTTCGGGAGCTGCTTGCTCGTCTCTTGTATAAAACATTTTGAAAAGTTGATGATTCATTATCGAAAGACCCTATATGCTGCCGTGCAGGTAGATTTCATCAATGGAGGGCATAGCAACAATATGGCGCAGGGTGAAAAACCCATAATGACTTGATTCGACGAGGTGCATTCCGAAGTCAATGCCGTGCATGCATTTATGTATTAATAATACATCAATGCGTGCATGTAATTAAGGAACGCTGTCAAAATGCTCAAAGAGCGCACGTCTTTTATTATTATTCGATATGTTTCAGCAACCGGTACGGAAATGTGTGGTAAATATACAAAAAAAAAACACCTGGGAACTTTGTTTAATATTTACCTAAATGCGGGTAGATGTAACTTCATTTCACCAGAATCAATTCTTTTTGCAATCACCTACAGAAATAATCTCGTAAAATTTTGATCGAAAAAGATTTGCACTTTCATTTTTCTAGTTCTTTTTCTGTTTGCCCCTGGAAGCAATTTCATGTATTTTCATCAAGCTTAAAAATAACGTTTAAGTTTTTATCTCCGATTCTTGCTCGAATATGTTTTTCAACTTTAAAACTTTAATCTGCCACCATTTCGCAAGTAATGGACCGATGCGACCTATTTAAAGAACTTCTTCTTAGACGCTGAGATTCCTTTAGTTGAATGTATTAATAACTTACTATAAGAGAAATGTATACAAAAATGTTTATTTAAAACTTCTAGAAAAAGGAAAAGTGTGATGTTATGTTTTTAATTTCTTGAATCGTACGATTTATACAGAACCAGTTTTTATTACTCAGTGTTAATTATATACTACACATACATATCATGCTACCGTTTTCTCTTTTCAGGGATAGGCAAAGGTGTAACACACCCATATTTAGCTAGCTTTGTTGGGGTCCCATTTAAAGGGTTGGGCATATTTCCATTTACGAGGCACATTTCCAGTATCCGTGCCATAATACACATACTAAATATAACGTTATTTAAATTAATGTATTAAAGCCTTTTTTATCGCGGGAAAAAACGCATTATCGCTACCACCACTGGTGGGTGAGTGGAATGGTTTTGTAGGTTCACCGATCTTACGGCCCAATGTCGACACTCGGGATTATGCGCGTCATCAGAGCAAGCATTGGACCGAGTCCCTAACACTATGTACACCCTACACCGGCATACCAATCAAAACCCGCGGCGGCCTTCTTCGCGCATACGGGACGGCCCAGGGGTATCTTGTTGCACGAAGATAGCTGATAGAGCCCCTGCGCAATGCCGCATTACGACCCTACTCTAATCGAGGGGGCTAAGAAGCCCCTGAACTCCAAAGCACTCCTTTGGCGTCTACGACTGCAAGAGACCGACCACCCGCAATGTCGTCCACCTCGGAGCCGCATAAATTTTAGCAACAGAATGTACTAAACCCTACCTCATTAACAATTTCTCTGTCAATGAGAGTTTTTATGGACGAGGGTTATTACTATCCATCAGCTAACCTATCTGCTCATTTCCCTAACTTCCACTTAATAATACTTATGCTTATTATCCCTAACATTTGTAAACACTATGACGGCTTAAATATCATTACTTCAAGCTAACCCGAACTCCACAAACGTAGACCCTCACATTTTCTGTTTTAATTAAACCCATAGGCCATACCCACAATGGCCTTTCCAGTAAAATGCTTGTAAAATGTTATAGACTTGTGTGGGCAGCGGACGGTTGACAGCCGATTAGACAAAATGAAACTTCTAACTACAGATTTAGGTTATGCCGTCGTAAATTTAAGGTTTTATTTAGTAAAGCCATTAGAATTTGCTATCGTAGTTATTATGAAAAGCTTCATTGTCAGTTGAATTGATTAGAAAAGGCATTACCTACTTAGGTCTCGTCCAATAATTTTGAGGCTAAAGGGAGGGGGGATGGGGGGGGGGGCTTTCTGATATATCACGTATTTTTTCGTTGAATGCGTGATTCAAATTAAATTAGATCATTCTTATTAGAACCTGTATTGGAATGTAATACACAATTTTCTAAAGATATTTTGTACTAAAAAAATACATTGATATTGGGTAGGAAGGTAGTCTAAAACCTCACTATATATCATTAAAGGGGATGGGGTTAAAAAGTTAAACATCACGTGCTTAATGGACGACCCCTTAGCAACGTTGTGTTATATAACTTGATAAATTGTGCAACGAAACTGAATAACAGAAGATCAAATTGTTGTGTTAATGACCTCTTCCGGATGCCCAACAATACCTCTACTTCCTAATAATTATTCTAAAGATGCCATGTGTGGCAGTCGCCACTTACGAGCGATTTCCAAGACTGCTCATTCAAAAATACTAGATCTAGTATTCATATTATGTCTAAAATGAAATATACAAAGTTAGAAGCGAATAGATCAAAATCCGTCGCTACAAACAACTATAGTCTGCCCATTTCGCAGGGTGTCTACAATGCCAATGTTCCGGTAAACTTTTCCACCAGCTGTGAAATTATCTCGCGTTTACCACACATGCGAACACGAAGTTGGTATGATTTATTGCGCGGTTGTGTGTATGCGGTTTCATTTTTGTAGTTTTGTTGCATTGGTTTGTATTTTCAGTTAATGTTGCATTTCAATAGTTTCCTTTAGCGAAACCATTTTATTTGAAATAGATTTTAGTAGTTGCTTCATCCGCGAATACCTACCTAAGTCCGTTCTCAAGATACCTATGAACACTGAGTGGCATAAATACATGAACCTCTGCCTACAATTTCAGAAGTAAATTTGAGCATTGTATGTATTTATTTCTAGATTATTTTTGCATGGCCCATTTCATTACCATATTTCTATATTATCTACTGACCAAAACTGCCATTTCACCGCTTTAAGCAGAACACCAATTCCCTCAGCAATCAACCAAAACATGAAATTCTGCAAAGTCCCCGAATACTATATGTATCGTAACCCGATCGGTTCATTTCATCCATGTTTACACTGCAGGCCGTGACAAACACACGCCAGTATCGATATTAATTTGAATAAAATACACGCTGTTCCATAATAAAATATTGACATGCATATTAAAATGGCAGTTTTGCGTAGCAGTTCAAATATTGTTTTAGCTGAAATAACTGGTTCATATAAACTTCAGCTCTGTATTGAAAAGGTAGGCAGAGATGCAATTAACTCGGTCGCATTTCACTGAGCAATACAGGATTAATAATCCTACTTCCTACTAATATTATAAAGGCGAAAGTTTGTAAGTATGTATGGATGTTTGGATGTATGGATGTTTGTTACTCTTTC
This sequence comes from Lapara coniferarum, assembly GCA_949316025.1. NCBI lineage: Eukaryota > Metazoa > Arthropoda > Insecta > Lepidoptera > Sphingidae > Lapara > Lapara coniferarum. The sequence goes on from OX438927.1 coordinate 28,166,046, forward strand.
ACGCAAAATCTACTGAACGGATTTCAATTAAATTTGGCACACTGGTAGATCATGTCCTGGATTAACACATGGGCTACATTTTATTACGGTAAAATAAAAAACGGGACTTTTAAAAAACTTTTTAACGCGGGTGGAGCCGCGGGCAAAATCTAGTAATTCATAATAAAGAAAAAATTAAAACCTTATACATTTCGACAAGAATATACATACGCACAACAGTAAAAACCCTGATTCAATTAATCCCATTAACAAATCAGGTTTCGCGATCAGCCAGTGTATAATCCAGTTACTTTAAGCCGGCATTAGGATCACGATTAATTAGGATAACCCAGTTTTAATGCCATCAACGGTCCACTTCATTTAGAATCATTTTTTTTATTCTTTTGTTTTTTTATGAAACTTTACGGCTCTCAGCCTACAACCATTCTTAGGGCTGACATTGGCACACCAAACACTACATCTCGACGACTTTTTAATGTTAAAATTGTTTTCAATGGTTTGATAAATGGTAGAAATTAATAGGACTTTAATTAATGTAATTATAGAAAAGTGGGTGCCTAATTCTAATGTTTGGATGATTGTTGGAAGTAAACGCAAAAACTGCTGTACCAATATTCATTAATTTAGTACACAAAAAGACCACGCCCTAAATTACTAAATCGAGATCTGAGATACTATACACATCACTACAACATGGTATAAAAGAAAGTCGCTTCCCGCTGTCTCCCTGTCCCTACTCCCTATGTATGCTTAGATCTTTAAAACTACGCAACGGATATTGATGCGTTTTTTAATAGATAGATTGATTCAAGAGGAAGGTTTAAATCTACTTTTATCCCGGAAAAACTTACACAATATACGATTATTACGACATCTATGCCAACTTTTTGCACAATCACACATCGACAAGCCGTTTTGTGCATATAGAAGGTAAACAGATGTCCAGTTGCATTGTCCGCGAGTGCACAATGTTCCGAAACAGGTCAGTGAGTGCCACAAGCCGATTCGATATTACGTTGTCTACCCCTAGTATTGCTGTTTGCCAATAAACATGTCAGTTTGAACCGAATGATGAGGAAAAGGAATCGTATAGATGTAAAATGTATTTGAAATACTATGTTTCTAGGTCTTACTCACATATTTCTAGATCGACGTATTGCCTTAGACATGATGTCATTATACAATTGTACCTTTACGCTAATAAAAAAGAAAAATGTATGGAAATGACATATCTGAGCATTGATGTATTAAAAATGTATCTGAGCGATAATTCTATCGTTAAGCTATCATTACCATACATTTTTTCGTTTGCCGTGTTGGCAATAGCCACCAATTCCTGCAAGATGGGGTTAAATAATGAAAAATATTTAAAATAGAATTTAGATAGATGTGTTTTTTTCCGTGTAACATCTTTCAAATTGTGCAATTTTACGTGCCTACGCAGTGTAAAAAATGAATGTAAAGTAATTGTTTTATATCTCTTAATAAACATCAACAAAATTTTATCCGAGACTTGCTATTTTTAAATTTTAATTCTGAAGGGCTTTTATGTGAACAATTTATTTCACTAAAATTGATCTCATCGTGAAGTCCCATCATTACCATAAATTAAATAAAAAATCAACCTGCTCGTTGGTTTATCATTGCTCTATAATTTATTCTTACGTGGATAATGAAAAATATTTTTGTGCATGCGACTTTTATATACTTATCATTCGTTATCACTTATCTTATCATATACCCATTTTATAGAGGCGGTAACAAATAATACATGATTTTGTTTCTTTATTTCGGCGTAGTATTCACAGCCGAAATAGCTCAGTTGGGAGAGCGTTAGACTGAAGATCTAAAGGTAACGGAAACTTTTTTGTTTTCTTTTTATATTTTACAAACGCTGGCATGGTAAACAAAGACAAATTGTGAAGAAAGTAATTAATAACTTTTTTTTATGATCTACTTGAATTCATTAAATTAGGTAGTAAATATTGTGATAGTGATAAATACTGTGAGTTGAATAGTGATATTTTATCAACATTCTTTTCCCATGGCAGTATTGGTTTTAGCTTATAAAACAACCATGCAATTACAACCCGATCAACATTATAGTAAATCAAGAGAAAAACCCGCGCATTCCCTGCAATTGCAAACTAGTTTTCCAACAAAGTGGCTCTCATTTTCCGCAGTAACGCCAGATTAGGCATCTCTATAATTAAACTGAACGTAGTAAACCGGCCACTGACCCGCAATCGCTAGTTGCAGTATTGGTGTGTTTAGCGTCAAACAAGCACTATAATTGGAACTTTTACGTTTTGCAACTGCTTCAGATTTATGGTAGACCGTGTTTAGCTTTGAGCTATAATCACGTTAGATCATTTTTGATACGGTTTTATAAGGTAGCGTTTATCTTATCATTCATGTACAATAGTATTATCATCCGTCGACAAAAGTGGAAACAGGGTATACAGTAGGTACTCGAAACGTAAAGAGAAATAAATTGAAATGAATTTCATAGAGTAACACTACTTTTAAAATAAACCAAGATTACAAGCAAACACGTTATACAAACTGCCTCGGTGGTGTAGTTGCATTACGGTATGACCTCTTCTTCCTCCGTGGTATGACTGCAATGCTGAGATATCAGGCTCGAAAAGTCGGCTCGGGGTCGGGCAGTCATATTGGATTTTTCTAATCAGTATCATCTCGGAGTCTGAAATTTTCTCCCGATATGGCGATAGGCTCGCCCCTATCACATCATGGGACGGAATACGTACGGCGAAAAGTAGATGCACTAGTTGCGCCCCTACCTACTCCTCCGGGGATAAAAGGCGTGAGGCGTGCGTAGGACATATTAAGTTCTACTACGTCTACATTATAATTCCCGCCGATTTTTTGCTTATATTTGCTACAATGTAGTCCAGTAGCGTAATAGGGGTGACGACAAAATGCCACGGTACAGGCCCGTGACAAATTTATGAATTTGACACGGGCCTTCACAGGTGTAGTTCAATTCAATTCTTAGTTTATGGCTCCATCGCACCGGTGTAGTTACGCTTCGTCGGTGATCTATACAGCTTTAGTAAGGACAACGATCTGTTGGGCTAGGATGTGAAAAAAAACGCGTTTAGTTTCCGCTTCGTTTTATTGTGATCGGTTGAGAGACTGACGTGTCGGTCTCTCGATCAATCACAAACTTCAAAATACCGATACGTCAGTCACTCAACCAATCACAATAAAACGAAGCGGAGACGAAACGTGTTTTTTTTTCACATCCTAGCCCCACTGAACTATTATCAAACGCAGAATGTAAAAAGCCATCAATCTAATAATAAATAATTCAGCTAAAATTAATAATAAACTTTTGTCCACAGGTACAACGGCGTACGACACTGTCAGACCACTGGCGTACCAGGACGCGCGCCTCTTCATGCTGTGCTTCAACGTGGCCGAGCCGGAATCACTACACAACGCCGCTGCTAAGGTACCACCTTTACAACATGCATTTTACCAACCCTATATTATGTAGATCCCCAATTCTCTGGATTAAAACGGCAACACAGTCCTCCATGACGGAGTGTGCACGCATCGCTAATAACCGTCAAATATGGAGAAGCCTTAGCAGACCTGCGAACATCGTCGAAAAGACTGACAACGTTGACATCTTTCCATGTATTACTATCGGCACAAGCACGACCAATCTGTCAAGAGTGTCCGACTGAGAAGATCATGTATATACTATATCACTCCTGGTAATGGGCCTCCTCTCAACATTGAGCACATTGAGGTGTTTGTCAAGTAATATCTATCTCATGAGGGACTTCGATCTCTTAAAAATACTCACGCGGGCGAAGCCGCGAGCAACACTTTGTATACACTATTTCCACTGGTGGTAGTTATAAGGTAGGACTCATATGTAAGAGCCTGTCTGGTTAGGTACCACCGCAATGTCTATTTCTACCGCCAAGCAGCAGTGTGCATGCACTGTTGTGTTTTGGTTTGAAGGACATTGTAGCCAGTGTAACTTGTCATAATGAGACTTAACATCTTATGTCTCAGGATGACGAGCGTACTAGAATGCCACACAGTATCTTGTAAGTCAAGGTGCTGGATGGTGTTGCTACTGTATGGGTGGTCGTATCGCTTACCATGATTAAAACGGCACGCTCGTCTCTTCATTCGATGCAATAGGTAAAAAAATACAATGTGGCACTACCACTTAAAAGATTGATACTTACCAAGTACCTAGTTGTTAAAAACACGTAACATTTGCAAGGTCGTGTAGAAAAGAACAATCGCTACACATTTGGAAACTTAAAAGCAATCGAGACATCCAAAACAAGGTCTACTCGACTGTAGGGCGCTCCGACCGTCTGGGAACCGACTCCATGCGAAACCCTTCAAGATTATTTGCTGACGCTTGCATATCCTTTACGAGTGTCTGGCATTTCTCGGTTTGTAAACAAAATATGTAAACATGAAGGGTTAGGCCGAAGGGAGACTAGTACCTACACCGAAAGTACGCCTATTTTTATCCCATGATTTTGTAGATAGCTGTTGTAGATTATATTGTCGTATTAGCGCTGCACATATTATATTTTACAAATCGGAAATCTCACCTGAATTAGGTATCACGATTTTAAACAATCTAACTTTTAGCCGAATGAGGCAATAATTATCATACCAATTTTAAACTTCAAAGCAATATAAAAATAACTACCTATTTCAGTGGTATAAAGAAGTGCGCACTCACGGAGGATCAGCGCCGGTACTCCTGTGCGGATGCAAGGCAGACCTCCGACACGACAAGGAAACGCTCACCATGCTGTCCAAGCTAAGATCCCATCCAGTCACAAGTGAAGAGGTGAGTTCAGTCTTATTATGGAGATTTTATGAATTAAGTCTCTTTGCGACAAGAGTTTAAGAGTTGGGAACGAACCAAAAAAATCTAATTACTTGAATATTTAAAGTTGTATTATATTTATGAACATTTTCTCTGGAATTATACGTTTTATTAAGTTATCCTTAATTTAGTTTTTTTTAATTTTGATGTACCCAGTATCACCCTCACGACTTAGACGAATGTATTTACACCACTCACATAAAAATACGACCAGCCGTAAACGGCTTAGCCGTAATTGTTTGACCCACGGAGGATTTGTCTATATCCCTGTTCTGTGGTTTGACCTATCTTATCGATCAACCTTTAAGTATGATGAGTTTTTTCTTCATACTTCAATCATGGCTTAAAGGAAGGCAAAAAAGTATCTAGGTGCTAAAATTCCCGTAAGAAAAAAGTCATATATTTTTATATACTTGGGACGAGAATCAAACACTGAATTTAAGAGTTTCCTAAAAGTACCTTGAGTAACCTTACATACTTGTATTGTGTACAAGTAGTAAAACTGGCGGACAAGATAACAGATACCTACAATTTATTTTTGCGCCTTTATTTTCTAAGTCATAAACTACGTAACTTTTATTTTCGATGTGATTGAGCTATGTTTATATTTCGTTAACACGAAGTTAATCCTGTTTAGTTTTTAGAAGCTTAGTTATAGTTGCAACAGTAGAATAAACGATATTGTTCCTAAGTAGTTATGAGTAAATAAATACTACCAATGAGTAGTAGGTACGTAGGTCATACTTTGTCGAGTCGAAACTCGGATCTCTTTGCATCCTACTAATATTATAAAGGCGAAAGTTTGTAAGAATGTATGGATGTTTGGATGTTTGGATGTAAGGATGTTTGTTCCTCTTTCACGCAAAAACTACTAAACGGATTTCGATGAAACTTGGCACACGGGTAGATCATGTCCTGGATTAACACATAGGCTACTTTTTATCCCGGGAAAATATAAACCGGGACTTTTATCCCGGAAAAACTTTAATGCGGGTGGAGCCGCGGGCAAAAGCTAGTATTTCATAATACTATTTCCGACAAAAGGTACGTAAAGTAGGTACATAGAGAGTATCTAGATAATTATATGTACCAGTAACAAAAGCAACATTTTAATTTGTATGTGTTGATGTCAAAAATATCATAGTTACCAAATACAGTTTATTACTTACTTAACTATTAGATAAAGAATTTTTGTATTTCATTTAGTGACATATTAATATTCCACAATCATGGCACTCTTATTTTCATAAATAATTTTATTATTAAATGCTGTGCGGGAATTACAACGGGAGCCTCCTGTAATACCTACTGAATTTACATCAAATTTCCAGCTGGAAAAAAATGGTAATTGTAAAAGAAAAATATGGGATTGCAAACTTTAATGTTGACTTAACAATTTGTCTTGGACCAATTACAATGGTTTTTAGGTACCTTCGTACAATATTCAATATCGTCAAAGACACCATCAAAATTGAATTCCTGCACAGCTAACTACGTTCTCAATAGAGACTACACACGAATAGATTTCTATTAAGCTGCATAGTAATTTGAACATTTCGAGTTCACATTGAAAAGGCAGCCAATATAGAGCAATTACTTTGATGTCTTACACAGCAGTCACTGATGTATTAACTATTGTAAAGCCACAACTACTTGTGACCTTTGAAGCTTTGTTTGACATTATTCCTAAATGCGACATTTGCTAAGATGTTTGGAAACAAAAAGCACCGAACGGATTTGCATGAAAATTAGCTGTCATCCGGGACAATTCTTGCATAATGCTTGGCAGCAGAAATTGATAATTCTGTACATATGATACAGAAAATAGAGTCCAAGCAAGTCTAGCATAACTAGATTAAAAATATGGATAAATAAACAAAAGGCAGCCCTAAAACACAAGCAAGAACATTTAATTGAGACAATGCTTTCGAGAACACATGAACGAACGTTATAAACGAAATTGAATGTATCGTATAATATTCGTATCAGAGCGGTTATATCTAATGTTCATTATTTGTTTGACGGCATCGGTTTTGCAATCTATCATTGTTAGTATCGAAACTATGCTATATCGGTTCTAATATATTATTGTGGGGTTTTTTAATACATCAATGAATATGTGGTATAATCGTACTGTTTTATCCACGATGGTATCCTAATTTATTTGGGGGAAGTCTATGTTCAGCGGATTTCTAAAGACTGAAGAAGAAGTATCCTAATGAAAAGTTTTTAAGTATTTCACGCTCATTGCTCAAGTGTTCAAGTGTTCTGTAAATAAAAATCCCATCAGCACACATTTTACCGAGATATAACACTTTTATATTCTTTAAACAATATACTATCTTTAAAGCTTTATTAATATTGTGTTCTATTTTGGAATGATAAAAGGAGAAATCAAAACGCGTATAATTATAATGTTAATAATAATGTTTCGAAATCCTCAAGTGCATAAAATTACACAAACATTTAGTAATGTACCGACTGTGAGCAATAACATCATTTTGATAACAATCTAGCCTTACTGACTAATAAGTTTTTTAATTTACCTTAAACTTCTAATGAGACTATGACTAAGAAAGCAAACCAAAAAACACATAATACTTTTCTTACACATTGTGCCCGTGTTTTTTTTTTTGCACAAACATGATAAACAAATATTCAGTTATGTTCAGTGTTGTTCCAAAGACAAAAGAATACTTGATGAAGAAAATGTACATAATATAATAATTTTGGTTCTAATAAGCATCCATAATCCAAAAATATACTTATACATTATTCTAAAGGCCTGAGTTCAATGATAAATATAATGTCGTCCGTGCTTCTATAATAAACTTGTTAATCCATCTTTCCCAGGCTTTATCAGTAGCAAGACAGCTTGGAGCAACGACCTACGTGGAGACATCTGCAAGGGCGTCGAGCAAAGGCGTGAAGGATGCCTTCGAAGTGGCTGCTCTTGCCGCCCTTGGCAAGCTGAACAAGCAGCAAATTAAACAACAGGTAGAATACGCTTTTAATAGTACAACATTTATTGAAACATTAGGATAAAATAAATGGTGTAAATAGTACACACGCTGATCAGCAAATGATGCTTGCCTCCTACATGACACCTTACATACCTGTCGAGCAGCCCTAGTGTTACACCCCTGAAATGGGGAAGAAGGGTGATGCTATGTTTGTAACACTGAATTATGAATCCTCTTCTTTATCCGTGAGTCAGTGTTGGCGCAGAAGAATTCAAAATTCATTTGGCTTTGCTGGCTTGACCAATGGCCTTCCAGCAACTTTCCTTCGTATATACTGATCTCTGTCTCGGACAAATAGTATTTACCCATATTTATTAGTTAATAATATATTAGAACGTGTTTTTATCAATAACATAGTAAAAATAATAAAAAACAAAATTGAAATAAAAAAATTCCCGTCGACGTTAATTTTATGTACCAAACCGCGTAGACAGGAACACGGGACGTCCCGAAATATTTCATAATCGTTCGCTCCCTCCGAGCCTCTCCCACTGTGTGACCTAATTACTATTCCGTGCTTTACTATTTATTTTATCTACATTCTCAACAGTTATTTTTAATTATATGTTGTTTAGTTTTAGTCCAATATTCAAATTAAAACTTGGTATGCATTAAATTATTAACACACTAGCTTTTGCCCGCGGCTCCGCCCGCATTAAAAAGTTTTTCCGGGATAAAAGTCCCGGTTTATATTTTCCCGGGATAAAAAGTAGCCTATGTGTTAATCCAGGACATGATCTACCCGTGTGCCAAATTTCATCGAAATCCGTTCAGTAGTTTTTGCGTGAAAGAGGAACAAACATCCTTACATCCGTACATCCAAACATCCAAACATCTAAACATCCATACATTCTTACAAACTTTCGCCTTTATAATATTAGTAGGATATTTGTATTTCATAGAGACTGAAGTCAATTTGATAGATTATATCAACGTAGTACCAACTAATTTAATTTTTCCGCTAGAACATACCACAATACATACTTTGATTACGAACTCAGAAATAGAACGTGACGATTACTTTATCTTCACAAATATCATGTTCTACGTTTCACATTTTTAACTAAATTGAAAGTCTTTTATCATAATATACAAAAACCCCTGATAAAAAATTACACAATTTAAAAAACACTCCAGTAAAGCAATTCCTTTGGCAACTATTTTACAGTTCCACAGAGCCATAGTTGATTGATGGGCTGACATTCTGTTTTGTGTAATGAAAATTGTTTTGTTGGCTCCAATACCTATTAACCAAATTGACAAATGTTTTAAATAAAAAACGTGAACATACAAGCCCTTATCGATAAAGTAGTCAACGGTGTGACTAATGTTTTCACCTTTTTTCATAGTTGGTAAAGTACTTAATTGTATGCATATAATAGAAGAATAGTAGAATCGGTGTACATTTAAAGAAATGTGATAAAAAGAAAGGGGTCGCTTAATAAGAGTAATGGAACACGAATCAGCGATTTATGTAATTTTTTTCTGTCTGTTTTCCTGATTGCTTATTACTGCACAACTCTAAAATTTCTGAATGGATTTCGATGAAATTTGGCACATGGGTTGACCCTATATACACTCACGCCTGTTATCCCCGAAGGGGTAGGCAGAGGCGCAACTAGTGCACATAGGCCTTTTGTCTCGGAAAAACCCTTTCATGCGGGAGGAGCAGCGAGCAAAATCCAGTTTGAGAATAAAAACAGACAGCACAAATAGTGTTGGTCAGCGATTGAAAATGTTTATCGATGTAATACGTAACTACCATACATAATTACGACAAATTCTTCCCATTTTTCTTTAGATAGCAGCTATGGCATATAGAACGTTGTCAGGGCCCAATATACATATTTAGAACAATATACAACAATTATCTATATTCAAACAAATCCAAAATGCAGTATCAAAGTAAATTTTGTGAATAACATGTGCATTTTCCACCAGAAGCAAGTCGGCCGCAGCAAAAGCAAGCGCGACCTGAAGGCCGAGCTAAAGGGACGAGCGAAAAGCTGTTGTGTCATGTGATCCGTGGCCGGCCACCCTTCCCGGTGGCCGCACGACTGCTAGGCGACCACCGCCCTTCCAGAACATTCTACGAACTTCTACAGTTCCTACGAGGTACGGACCTACGAAGCGGCCTACGAACTGACCAGCTAAAGTGAAACCAAGTTCGTATGTGGTTGGTTGATATGGTGCAATCAGACCCTCAGGGTTGGAGCGTATGCCTGTGATAATGTAAACGTAGATGGATATAGAAGGTCTAGATAGAACACGCTCAAGAACAATATCACACGAGTTCGTATTGCATTCGTGAATAAGGTAACAGAATAAGTGTTTTCATATATTAAAGTGATTAAGATTGATGTTTTTTATATCTAATGTTAATGCGTGCACTTGGTAATGTAAAGGATTTCAGCAATGTTATGTCACCACAAAATCGCTATAAAAAGTGACGATTCTGTGAAATTGACTTCTGAGAAAATTCCTTGGATTTGCCTAGAAAATGGTGCCCAAATATAAAGCGTTTAAATAATTAAAGCTATAGTTTACACTGGAAATTCAACTCCAATGACTGCAATAACTCAACGGCCTTGAGCATCACAGTTAATTTGAACTAATGTTTTTGAAATATTGAGACATTGTATTATGACAATGGAGTCACATTTCCAACCCATCCTAACCTAACCAAGTGCATGCACGTAGATTTAAATAAGCTCCGATTGTTTTAGGTAGGACCAACGTTGCTATTATTTGAGCTGTAGTACCACTACAAGCTATTTACTTTTGTGATATACATACGTAAATATAAATTGAAATGCACAATTATGGACAATACAATTGTACGGAGGTCCATGTTTAGGGTCCCACGTCCATGCTACGATAGATTAGATTTTATATGTTTAATACGATACTAAATGTTTGCTTGCATTTAGTCCCGGCTTATAACGTGAATATTCTATCACCAATAATAATGCATTTAGTTAAAAGCACTTTATATTTATTGAGTGTGTTATGCCAGATTCAATGAGTAAATCGGGATTTGTGGTTAAAATTCAATTAGCAAATGACTTGTTTAAAACAATATTGTATTTTTTCGAGACAAACATCAACGAATGCATTTTTTTTTATAATTTTGTGCGTAAGTCATTCACTGACAAACACCTGCCATATTTGTCACGCGTGTGCACTTAAAGCCCATGTGTGCTCGTACAAGATAAGCAAATGAAGCGTAACGCTATAACATTGTTTACCGGCATGAAATAGCTTATACACTCAATAATACTATACGCCCAATGAGTAAGTATTATAAATTGGTGAACTTGAATGAAACGCGGTAGTCTATGAAGCAAAAACAATATCAGTACCCAATTTCTGTCGTTCTTCTAAAATCTAGAAAACCAATATCGTTGATGGGAGAGTATTTACGTTACTCGCCGGTTGATAAATAGTTCGTGTTAATTAGGAAGTGTACTACGTCTATTTTTATTATTTCACGACCAGCCCTATCCATAAAAAATAAACCACGTTAAAATATCGATGCTATAAAAACTTGTAAGCTGCTGTTTTGCTACTATATAACCATTAAGCTCCAATTGGTTACGAAATCTAGGATTTAGTTTATTGACAGCGTTACTATGATATTTTGGAGACAGCGGTTACAAGCATACCTTTAACAGAGTAATATATTTTTATAGACGATATCATAATATTGAAAATAGTTAAAAATAACCAGTGACACAATCTCTAATCTCTTTAGCCAAGTTAAATTAGTTGCAACTCGCAATTGGCATACCAACTATCGAATTGAGACAGAAATCGTATGTCAAGGTAATTAACATCAGCGGAACAAAAAAATGGAAAATATGTTTCGGGTCTCCCGTGTCTATTGTTCATAAATAATCTGAATTAACAATATAATCTAGTATTCGCATTTGAATAATTTGTTTCAAGTATAAGTCTAGACTGAATTAAGTACCGAAGCCTAAATTAATGTTCCTATTTCATATTTTGGTTGGTTACATTCAATTCTTTTCAGGTTATTCGATCTTAATTTTAGTGTCCCACGAAACCTAATCAAATCACACACTTTACAAATATTAGCTCAAAGGAACCATAGAGCATACAGCCTTGACCGCCACGTTTTTCTGTTTCTTAAATATTTTTTTTATCTAACGGGCGTAGGTACCTAATGTTGATTGACTATATTTATTAACTGAATTATTATGATATCGTCTACAATAATTATAATAAGACATACTTTATTATGCTTTCAACCTGTCTGATAAAATGTATTTTTTTTTTTGTAAATGAAAATAAAAGAATATTAATAACCAACGAAAATAAAATCATTCCTTTAACAAGGAAATATCTTACTATTAAAAATTGTAACACTATTTTTTATATTATTTAACTTTAAATTGTTGTGTAATTTCTTAAAATAATACAATTTACGTAAATCAAAATGAATACACTAGTTTTTATAACATGCCTTATACACAAAGTGATATAGGCATATTTATTATTTCAAGTTATTTTATTCATCCATAAGATATTAAATAAAAATTCATAACGTTTAATACATGACAAAAAATAATTTTAATACATGTAGGTGCTTAGCAATCCTGTCTTTAAAAGTAAATTTATTAAATAGTCGGTTTGTACGTCAAAATGCTTTGCCATTTTCGATTTACCTCTAGAAGACTGGTGTGTTCATTTGGAATCAGTAAAAAAATGTAAATATAGATCGAAACAATAAATATCCTTATTAGTGTCCTAGTTGATTATTTTCGATCATTTAAAATATTGTAAGTCGATTTCAAGCTTTAAAATCAATGTTAGCTTTAATTATCGATTAAATGTTATTTAAAAATAGTTTGTATTTGACGGTTTCTTTGAGTTTTCGTTTTATTTCAGATTTATTCGATTGTATTGTCAGAAAGGACATATCAGATTCATTTAAACGACAAGAGACCGTTAAAATGGTTTTGTATTTTTTTTATTATTATTTATTTAAAGCATAGAACAATAATTTTAATGCATGATAAATGTAGCATGCATATTGTAATGTGACATGTTTTATAAAACCGGGTGTATCAAAATATATCAAGAAAATTCGATTTATCCGAATGAATTAAAAATCGAGATGTACCCAATGTTTCGATTAATCGAATGAAAGAATGAACCGCCCGACAAATATTTATAATACCTTAAATCCTCAAACATTATTAGATTAAAAGTAATTATAAACCTAGTATTAATATTTTCTTGTATGGAAATAATTTCTCGCAAGAATTGAATTAAAACTTAAGTTACGAGACCTAATAAATGCCTTAAATGTAATTCGTTCATTATGATTTTGTAAAAAAGTATTGTAATGTACTAAACATGTTTTAACTTAGTTAATTGAACGTTAAGCCATTTTGGATGTTGTTTGTAGAATAATAAATTTAGCATCTGTGTTTTTGGATAATATTTTTTTATTTCAATATTACCTCATTCCTATCTCCGCCATAATAAGTGGTAAAAATGTTTGGATGTTTATAAAATGTTCACACAAATGCCATTAAAAAAAAGAAGTAAACGCATAAACGTTACCTAACTAAAAAGCTACTCTTTATTCTAGAAAAGTGCTTAGGAGGGCTAAAATCCATAGATTATAGAATTATATATAGGTAATCTCGCGAAATCTACATTATTAATTTATTCTTGCTATACAAAAACTTAAGGGACGATAGCCTAGTTGGGAATGGAACGGTCTGACGAGACAATGTCCGGAGGTTCAAAACCCAAGGCACACACCTCTGACTTTTCAAAGTTACGTGTGTATTGTTTATCAATTATCGTTCACTTTAACAGTGAAGGGAAACATCGTGAGGAAACCTACATACCTGAGAATTCTCTATAAGAATTTCGAGGGTATGTGAAGTCTGCCAACCCGCACTAGGCCAGCGTGGTGGACTAATGCCTTAAACCCTCTCAGTAGTAGAGGAGGCCCGTGCTCAGCAGTGAGCGGTATATAATACAGGGCTGGTATTATTAATATTATTATACAAAAAATTATACACTTTATACCATGCTGCATAGTTTAAATTACTAGTTAGTAAGGATAAATAAGCTTTCAAGCACACGCATTTTCGAGTCATTCAATCATTCATAATATACAATACCAGCCCTGTATTATATAGTGTCCCACTACTGGGCACGGGCCTCCTCTACTACTGAGAGGGTTTAGGCCTTAGTCCACCACGCTGGCCTAGTGCGGGTTGGTAGACTTCACATACCTTCGAAATTCTTATAAAGAACTTCTTAGGTATGCAGGTTTCCTTCACCGTTAAAGCGAACGATCATTGATAAACAATACACACGTGACTTTGAAAAGTCAGAGGTGTGTGCCTTGGGCTTTGAACCTCCGGACATTGTCTCGGCAGACCGTTCCATTCCCAACTAGGCTATCGTCCAATTTTCATTCATAATATATTGTTACATAAATACGACACGTATACACATGCTTGATGGTAGAGTCAACTGAACTAGATTTAATAATTAATATACACATTCCACCATAATATTAAAACTAATCTATAAAAAATATCTTTAACTCCCAGTTATGGACAATATAAATTCCAGCAGTCAAGACTGACAATATTTACAATGTCTGAATTGGCACCGTGCAGTCGGTAGTAAAACTACAACGGGACATTACTGTTATTGTCAGGTTTTGTTTCAAATATAATGGATATTGGACGGGTCCGAATTGTTCCGGGTGGTCGAAGTAGGTCGGGACATTGCGGATATAACCGGAATTGATGGGTATTTTTTTTTCTATATCACGGAGTAGGGAACAACATTAATAACGTGTATCTATATAACGCTATGATCTAACTTAAATAATTAATCTATGCGATTTATGGTTCCTTTTAAATAGGTCAGAGTTCTATAGTTTTTGAGACCCTATGCCTGCAATGTAATGACATGTTGTTTTGGTCAATTATTTGGCAAGCCTTCAAAACTGTTTCATAATATCTTGAACAAAAATAATTATCTCACGATTTTGTTGATCAAGATGAGAAATAATATTAATAACCAATATTATGACTGCCTCGGTAGCGTAGTTGTATCACGGTATGACTGCAATGCTGAGGTCTCGGGTTCGATCCCCGGGTCAGGCAAAGTAATATTGGGTTTTTCTATTCAGTATCAGCCCGGGGTCTGAAATTTGTGCCCGATATGGCGATAGCTTCGCCCCTTATCATATCATGGGACGGAATACGCACGGCGAAAAGTGGGTGCACTAGTTGCTCCTCTGCCTACCCCCTCGGGGATAAAAAGGCGTGAGTGTGTATGTATGTAGATATGTAACCAACATTTATTTATTTATTTAGTTTTAGAGTTACCAAAAGGAGATACATTAATCATTATAAATAATAATTATATCAAACTATAAAAACAAAGTTCAATGTTCCCCCGTAAACAGGCAACTACAGCATACAATGAGTGGCTTACATAGCTCATAATTATTTTAAATAAATTTATAAATCTAAAGTAATGGAACAACAACAATAATAGAATATAAAATAGCCGATAGCATACAACAACAAACTAGTTATAATTAAAAGCAGAAACAAAAATAATGTTGGTCATCCAAAATTAAAAGAACTGTGAATTTTTTTTTTTGAACGTGGACCATTTATCCTTAAAAATATCCACATCAAGTGTTCGAGGTAGGTAGTGGTGTTTCATAATATTATCATGATTTTAAGAAGTAATCCTTTGGTTCTGTTTGGTGAATGCCTGGGTGGCGAAGTTGTATTAACTTAAGGCTACAACTACAGCGCTGAGGTCTCAGGTTCGAATCCTGGGCATAGTAATATTGGGACTCCCTACTCTGTATCATAGCAATTACTGTTACAACAATTTAGATCACAGGATACTGAATAGTGCAACGTAGTAAAATGCTTATAAACCGATAATAAATATGGTGGTGACTAAAAAATGAGGTTCAGTTGGAGGTGCGAGCCCTTCCTAAGCGCGACGCCCTGAACGATTGAAGAAGAGAAAGAAGAAAGAAATTATTTTATTGGTTGAGATACAATGGTATCAATTGTAAACTAAGAAACAATAACACATTAAAAACTTTAGACTATAATACAATTATGTTATTTCACTATAACACACACCCAATAATAATATTATGTAGCATATCGTGACTATGACAGGTAGGTGGCCACCCAGCATATTGCTGCTCCGGCTTGAGTCACAGCACAACGCTGATTTTCATTGGCCACCTCAAGTAATGAATTGCACGGTTCGTCCTCCCTAAGGCAGCCCTGCTCGTCAGTAGACACTCCAAAGTGGTCCTTACTCCACTTATCAGATGAGTGGGGTTCCTGTCGATTGCGTATAAAAAACCTACTCAGAAATATTACTAAAGATCTAAGTACCATTTAATACAAAATAA
Source organism: Lapara coniferarum (assembly GCA_949316025.1). NCBI lineage: Eukaryota > Metazoa > Arthropoda > Insecta > Lepidoptera > Sphingidae > Lapara > Lapara coniferarum. Next base: position 28,182,421 of record OX438927.1, read on the forward strand.
ATAAGTAGCTACTACCTCTACACGCCGAAATAAATTTCCACCGTACTAAGGTATAAGAAATTCACGTCCAATATCTTGAATATACGCCGAGACATTATCATTATGTGTACTAGCCTAACGAGAGGCTTCCTTGCCGTCCGGAGGGTATCCGTCGTAATTCAGAAAACTTTTTATTAAAATATAGAGGGCATGAAGCTTTGGGTATCCGACGCCGTTTTTACACAACACAGGGGAGTTGAGAAGGTCCAGTGCTAGTTTAATTTGAGAATTTTCTGTATTGTCTATCATTCAATCGAAAATTACATGATTAATTAAAGTAAAGTTATTGCATGAAACTATATTAATAATGAGAGTGATTGCACCCGGTTTTAAAGTCAAAAATCATATAACATATTTGTCAAAATGAAAATAGTTTACTAAACTGTAGATAATGCCACCCACGACGACACGCTTAACTAATTTCGCTACACGCTTAGGCCTCATTTACGGAGACGTGGGGCGTCGCGCGTTACGTTGGGCGGCGCGGCGCCACTCTTGACGCCTCACATCTTTATAAACTCACACATTTCCCGGTAGGCAACGGCTTGTCTGTACCTCTGACTATGCTTTGGTCCATGGGCGGCGGATGCTGCTTATCATCAGGCGGACCGCTTGCTCGTTTGCCTACCTAGCACTCACGCCTTTTTATCCCCGAAGGGGTAGGCGGCAACTTATTGCAGCCACTTTTCGCCGTGCCCGATATGGTGATAGGCTCGCCCCCTATCACATCGTGGAACGGAATACGCTCGGTGAAATGTGGGTGCACTAGTTGTGCCTCTGCCTAACCCATCGGGGATAAAAGGCGTGAGTATGCCTAATATGCACTTGTAAAGCTAACATATTGCTAAATTAATGTCCCTCTACCTTCTCTACGTTATTTTCTCTATGGCTACACCATCACGCAATATTAGGGTCTCAGTTTAGGACGTGACAGTATTTTGCGAGTATTTGCCCTTTATTATTAAAAAACTCGGCAAAGAGTAAGCCGTTTGTTATACGAAACGGTTCCATTCGCAAACTACGCTACCTCTTACTTGAATAATTTGAAACCTTATTTGTAACGCCTAATAAGGCTCAAAATAGGACTTTTTTGTTAGAATTTGTTTGCATCAATTTTGGTATCTATTCATCTTAATATTTAACGACATTATTAAATGTACTTTAGACGTTTAAAAAACATTTCAATTTATTGAAGTGAAACTTCTTTACCGTATGAAAAATCTTCTAGCAATGTTAAAAAAAATCGTCGCACTCTCCGACGCCATTTCTAAAACAACCTCACATTTTCTGTCACAATGGACTGTCACGTTCTGTCACTTTGGCCCGTCACGGCGCGGCACCATGCGTGTTTACATAAATCGAGGAGTGATTTATAAAGAAATATGTTAATGATAACAAGTAATATAATAAATTGACTTATTGAAGTTTATTTAAATAAATAGTGAAAGTGAGAGATTATTTTTTTACTGTTTTGAAAAATTATCACGTGATTGTGATTTTGGTATTATTTTTATTTTAACCCCACTTTTGATTGTAAGTTTTAGTAAATGTATATTAATTTATTGAAATTAACCATTATTTAATAATATGACTGTCAATTTAGCAGCCAATAATATTTAAATATATTTAAATAAATAGTAATAATTTGACCGTATTGATGCAATACAATTATTATTATAAGAACAGTGAAGAAAATAATGTGTACCTTAATACAAACAACTTATTTTTTATCAAATATGAAGGTCAATTAAGCAATATACTGCTTATTATAATAATGGATAATTAATAGCTCTTGCTTCAGTCAACAATAATATAGACACAATTTATTTTTTGTATAAAATAATAAAAAAACAAAAACATGATAAAGTGCAGTTCAACTGCTATTAGAGTGCAGTTGCAGATTTTTTTTTTGTTATGCTTAATTTCAATAAAGACGTTTAAATAAATGCATTAAAAACGATATCATTCGAGACGAAACATGTAGATGAAACAGTTTTCGATACCCATAATCCTACTATCCTACTAATATTATGAAGGCGAAAGTTTGTAAGAATCGAAATCGATCAAATCAATTCTAGATTTCTGTAGCACCGTTTGGAGCCCTTGCTATAAAAAACACATAAATAGAATCGAAAAAGTACAAAAGAAATTTTTGAAGTCACTTAACTATCGCGTTAACGGTATAGATGAATCATACGATGATGCTCTGCATAGACATAAAATTCTAAGCCTTTACAATAGGCGTAAAATGTTCGATATAATTTTTCTGTTCAAAATTTTAAATTCGTTAATCGATTCCTCGACACTTCTGGCCAAGATATCTTTTATAGCAGGTGCTCGTCTTCCAATACGCTCCTCGCGCTCATTGCCACTATTTGTTCCTCCACGATTTCATAAAACATACACTCTAAACACCTTTTTAGATCGTTCCACCAGCACATATAACAATGAGTTTTCTAACATAGACATTTTTAATATAACCCTTAAAGGCTTAAAACTAAAATTACAACAAGCGATGACTACTGGCTTAGTTTTTTCTACTTAATAAATAAGATATTGTAATAAATATAATTCGCCTATGTACCTCACACACTCAATCTATTGATACCTTTCTCGACTATGTAAAGATCCATATAAAATAATACTAAATTTAAGATGTTAATTATTCGGCACTGTAGGTCTATTTTATTAAGTTGTTGATTGTTTACATAATTAAGTTTGTAAAAATATGACTGTTTGATGCCTAAATAAATGAAAAAAAAAAAAAAAAAAAAGAATGTATGGATGTTTGGATGTACGGATGTTTGTTACTCTTTCACGCAAAAACTATTGAACGGATTTCGATGAAATTTGGCACACGGGTAGATCATGTCCTGGATTAACACATAGGCTACTTTTGATCCCGGAAAAACTTTTTAAAGCGGGCGGAGCCGCGGGCTAAAGCTAGTGTTAAATAAAGCATTTGTGAGTTTCGTTCAGTAAATTGTTTCCCAACGAACCCTGGGTATTCCGCCTGATAATTCCCCAGTCCTGAAGATTTTTCCGCTAGATAAAATGGCTATAATCCACAACGTCTCAGTGTCACTGGCAGAGAATGTTAAATAAAAGTGGAAAGGAAAAGTTAAGACGGCAGACCGCTCGTTAAAAGCTATGTTTATCATATTTCGTGAACAAAAAACAGAATACTCTTTGTATCTGAGACGAAGCAACTACTTTGTAATCAAATGTTCCCTTTAAATACAAATGGAATAAGATCCGTAGTTTGATTAATTTTTTTCTTTTTTATCCACTAGTATTTACCTCGGCATGTTTAGTTTCTTACTATATCAATTAATGTCGACTGTCGGATATTACTCAAAGGACACTGGAATTATAACCCTTATTAGTAGATATTTTTTTTTATGGCATCGAATGACGAGACGAGCATGCCGTTCGCCTGATGGTAAGCGATACGACCACCCATGAACAGTAGAAATACCATCCAGAACCTTGAGTTACTGTGTGGCATTCCACTGCGCTCGTCATCCTGAGACATAAGATGTTAAGTCTCATTACGTCCTGTAGTTACCCTGGCTACAATGCCCTTCAAACCGAAACACAACAGTGCATGCACACTGCTGCTTGGCGGTAGAAATAAACATTGCGGTGGTACCCACCCAGACGGACTCTTACATGAGAGTCCTACCACCAGTAGATAGTCTTATTAATCATTATCTTTGATGGGACTGCCTTGGTGGCGTCGTTGTATTACGGTACGGCTGCAATGTCAAGGTCTCGGGTTCGATCCCCGGGTTCGGCAAAGTGATATTGGGTTTTTTTACTCTGTATCAGCCCGGAGTCTGGAATTTGTGCCAGATGTGGCGATAGGCTCGCCCCCTATCACATCATGGGACTAGTTGTGCCTCTTCCTACCCCTTCGGGGAAGAAGGCGTGAGTGTATATGTATCTTTCATAGGAGTTTTTGCCAATACTCGCTACACTTAGCAGGCGCGTTGGAGAGTGCAGGCCGCTAGTAATAATTATCATTATGCTCGACACGGAGATCGAACCCGAGAGCTCAGCACTGCAGTCATGCCGAAATACAACAACGGCAACGAAACAGGGATTTTATAATAAAGGCAAATAAAGAAGTTAGAAGTTCCACAACAATCAAGACCCAACACAAACATTTACCGATGCCCCAAACCCAAATACAGGGTGCTCCGAATCTGTTGCTTATCTGGACTTCGCTGCACATGGTTGTAAACTTCATCTCATGCATTGACAAATATAAGCTCATCTTGTCATCAAAGGAAATGTCGTTTGCTTCCTAGATTAAATTTCCTAAAAATCTACACTCACAACTCGTTACTTGAATGGTTGTAATTTTAATTGCAGATATTGCAAAGCTATTAGTGTTTTCTCACTTATTATTATATCTGCAAAAAATCTTACTTATTTTCTTCTTGAAATTCGTCTTAAAATAATTACGTATCAATTGCCCTAACTTATAAATAAAACATTAGATTCAAAATTATATAACTTTGTAAACCTAAAAAATATTCTACTTAACAAAAATGGACATTTAAAAACATGTAAATAAAGCAACAATATCTTAAAATTAACATAATGGCGTATTGCCACTTTTCCCGCCTTCCCAGCTCAGCGCGTTCCGTTTCACTCATTCGCCAAAATTCGCTCGGAATAGTTAGTTAATTTAGTTATTACGCTTTTAACTACGGACCTCGTATTTGAATTCTAAAGTGAATAAAAGCAATGATTGTAATTGTTTAGAACCTATTTCAACTCGTGACAATTTTGTTTTGTTTCATTGAATTGTATTTGAATAAATGCAAATTCGTTGTAGTTATTTAGAGTTAGAATAGGTACCGAACAAACATTAATTGTTTTAAAATAAGATGGAGACTATGCTTTACAAAATTTCAGAAAGGCATATTGTGGTCCAACGAATTCATTTTCAATTAAGCAACAATAAAAACATCATGATAATTACAAAATATCTTTTTTACCGAGACGGTCTGAAAAGTCTAACGTAGTCCTAATATAAACCTTATTTTTCCCTAGATTAGATTTTTCAAGCATCATCACCTTTAAAGCACATCAGAATCATATGACATTGTCAAAATAGTATTAGTATAATATCATTTAACGCAATATCATACATTTAACGTTACGACACTGAACAAAACGCCCATTTCGCGCCGCCATACTGTTACGTATAGGAAATGGCGTCATTTCAAAGCGCCAACTGCTTCCCGCAATCCACTACATTGACAAGTAAATGTTCGCCGTGCGTGTTAACAATTCTATGCCGAACGGTTTTTACATCGATTTAACATTTACGAACTCAATACTTATGGGAAATGTTTGCGAGCCCTGAGTTTCCGTTTTTTATTTGGTACTTTCTGCGCCCAATCTTGGGTAACGGATAATGAGTTACTTGGCGTAATGATAAACATTTTACTTGTTTGTAGAATTGATTATTTTACTAAATAATACCTTCTACATACTAGTGCAAGTAAGAAAAAAGTTACATGTAGGTAAGAATAGTTACTGGTGGTAGGACTCTCATATGTAAGCGTCCGTCTGAGTGGGTACCACCGCAATGTCTATTTCTACCGCCAAGCAGCAATGTGCATGCACTGTTGTGTTTCGGTTTGAAGGGTATTGTAGCCAGTGTAACTACTAAACATAATGAGACTTATCATCTTATGCCTCAGGATGACGAGCGCAGTGGAATGCCACACAGTACCTACTTTGTAACTCAAGGTGCTGGATGGTATTTCTACTGTTTATGGGTGGTCGTATCGCTTACCATCAGGCGAACGGCATGCTCGTCTCGTCATTCGATGCCATAAAAAAAAGAATAACTGTGCGTCATATTTATTCACGGTATTATTGTATCTAAAAGACTACAGAATAGGTAAGATGTCCCGACTTCAGGAGACCAATACTCAAAAGATTTTGTACTTTAATGTTTCGATACATCTAAATTACATTTCATCAATGATTATTTTTTAAATAGACTACTTTATTTAAATTCTCACCAAACCAAATTATACATACATACATATACACTCACGCCTTTTATCCCGGAAGGGGTAGGCAGAGGCGCAACTAGTGCACCAACTTTTCGCTATTATTCCGTCTCATGATGTGATAGGGGGCGAGCCTATCGCCATATCGAGCACAAATTCCAGACTCCGAGCTGATGCTGAATAGAAAAACTCAATATCACTTTTCCCGACCTGGGGATCGAACCCGAGACCTCAGCATTGCATTCGTACCATAATACAACTACGCCACAGAGGCAGTCCAAATTGTTAAACCAAATTGTAACCAGACATTTGCCACTGCGACGTTCGGCCGCAGATAGTATAGTAGTAGAGAGAAAAGTAAAACTCAGTGTTTAGGTTCGTGGTACGAGCTTTATTTTTGCACCTCCGCACCACTACCAAACATTCCGGGAGAGAATGATATGTTTTGTATAGGCCTGGAGCCTCCTGAATTCCGATTCTTAATTCAGCATGAAATACAACGGATGTATAAGCCTGGCTTATGAATGGTGTGCGGGGCTCGGACTGGGCCAACACCCCGCAATGTGTTGTGTGTGTGCTGGATTGCGTGAGTGGGAATATGGCGATACCAGTGACAAAGTAACAAAGGCGAAAAATCGGGAAATAGCGTTTATTTCACACACTGAATCGAAAGTTACAAAGTTCAGCCACAACGGTAGCCAAATTCTCCCGGCGTTAATATTCGGCGCGTAGTCTCTCGTTGCTACGCCGTAGCTATGCGACGTAGCTGGAAGTCGTCCTTGTAGCACCGTGCCACCGCTGATGAGGAAGGATGGTCCACTCTGCATAAGCGCCTGTTTCCTCTTCAAACTTGCAGACTTCTTCTTTCTTGCCGACTACTTGCTGTTTTCTTGATGTCCCGAACTATTTCTATTAAACAAAAAACTCCTAACACGTTTTAACTCAAAAATACAAAAGAACAAATTAGCTTAAGTACTCCGCGGCTATACCGTACGGAGCACTAAGAGGGCCTTCCCTCTTTCTAGGACCTCTTTTTCACTTTCAAGATTACACTTATTTTCAATTCGCGCCTAAGTTAAATCTATATGCCTAAACTATAAGTGTCTTGGTACATAGACACTAAGTGGCTCTATATACTAAACATCATAAAACAACCTTATGTGCATTACAAAGAAAGTTATCGTGATTTACTTACTCTAAGTTTAGCACAAACGATGCACACAAGCAACATTTCTAAAAATAACTATTTAAACTTTATACATACGTTCATCCCGCTACCGCAGCGGGGTAGGCAAAGTTCTAACCTACACTATGACACCGAATGAAACACTACACAGTTCATACCGGGTGAGTTATAAGCGTTCAATGACCCTAACGATAACACGATTTTTTCACTAAGATCACTGACTAAAGTCTATGACGTCACTAAGAGGTCCGAGTTCTATTACGAAATCGCGCATGCGCGGTATGCACTTTACGTTGTTCTCTCTTCGAGAATATGCGTCCTGCACATTCTCCCGCCGTGCATCACCCAGCGTCCAGGGGGTGATGCAGTCACGCTGTCGGGCAGGATGCATCCGCCGCTGGCTGCGGCGCGGCGCTCTCGGTCCTTGTGTCGTCAGCTTGGTGTATGACGACGATCCTCTTCACGGGTCGTCGCAGGACACCTCCGCGGGTGGTGATGTCCACTGTGCGCACCACTCCATCTGGGCCGGGATACATGGCGCAAATGCGCCCCCGCGGCCATGTGTTGCGCGGGAGCGTGCCGTCTATGATGCGGACGACATCACCTATTTGCAGTTCGGGGCCCCGGCTGTGGGCCTCCCGCCGGTTTCTTAGCTCGGGGAGGTACTCCCGGAGCCAACGCGTCCAGAATGCGTCGGCGAGCTGCTGTGTGGCTTTGAGGTCGGCGTGCGCGCCGAAGTCGTGGTCGGCCGGGAAGTTCGGCACCGACCACGGGCCCCGACCGCCCAACAAAAAGTGGTTAGGCGTCAGGGCTTCCGGATCCTCAGGGTTCACCGACACGTGGGTCAATGGTCGGCTATTGACTGTTAGTTCGACCTCGGCGAGTAACGTTGCCAACGTCTCTTCTCGAGGGCTCCTCTCGTGGAGCACCGTTTTTAGTGCGGTTTTCACAGTCCGCACCAGTCTCTCCCAGGCGCCGCCCATGAATGGCGCGCCCGGGGGAATGAAGCGCCATCGGATCGCCCTCCGCGACGCCTCTTCTTCGGCGCCCGCGAGGAGGGTGTTGCGCAGCTCTCGTTCCGCGCCGTGGAAGTTGGTCGCATTGTCGGACCACAGCTCGACGGGGCTCCCACGACGCGCTGTCATGCGCCTGAGTGCCATGATTGCACCCTGCGCACTTAATGAGTGCACCACCTCTAGATGCACCGCTCGAACTGTCAAACATGTAAAGAGAGCTACATAGCGCTTTTGATTGCTGCGGCCCACGGTTACGGTGAGCGGACCGAAGTAATCAAGACCGGTATAGGTAAATGGTCTGTGATGATGAGCCAGCCGACAGGCAGGTAAGTCGCCCGTCACCGGCTGCGGCGGGGTCGCCGCCCTCTGGCGGCACTTCAAGCAGCTCCTCAGTGTAGTCTTGACCGTCGGGCGTAGTCTCAGGATCCATCTCTGTTGGCGGCAGCAGTTGACCACGCTCTCGACGCTGGCGTGATGCAGCTCTGCGTGGACGTGCTCGATCCACAGCCGTGTTGCCCGATGCTCGCCGTCGACGACCGGAGGGTGCTTCATTTTTTCTGTGATTCCCGTGGTAGCTGAAATCCGACTATTTAAACATATCAAATTATTAATTAGTACAATACTCAAAGGATACAGGCGGCTATCCCGTGATACGGGTTTTCCTTGTGCGAGTGCACGTATTTCTTCGGCAAACACTTTTTCTTGACTCATTTTTATAATGAGGTATTCCGCCCGTTCTAACAGCTCAGCTGGGAGGGTCATGAATGTTATGTCCTCCGATTTTCGCGCGCTCCTCTTCAACGGTTTTTTCGACGTTTGAGCGCGTTTCCAATCCGGGTCCTTTTGCGAAGCGGCCTTTGTTCGCTTGTGATTAACGTAATCACACCGTCGCCGGAACATGCGCACTGCCTGCAGAGTGCGAGCTGTAGCTCTCTTGTATCGGGTCCAACTCGAGAACCGATTCACGTCGGGTAGGGCCTCTGAGAGCTGTGGCTCTCGATGTCCTGAGGTGACGGCGCCTACTCTTTCTTCACCGGTCGTGGTGATGATGCCCCTTTCTTCCGTGGGCCATAAGTCGGGTGGATTTCGGAGAAATTCCGGCCCATTGAACCATCGATGTCGCTCATCGAAGTTGTCCGGCACGTCGCGTGTGGCATCGTCAGCGGCATTGTGGCGCGTCGGCACCCATCTCCATTCGCTCGTTTGTGAATGTTCCTCTATTGCCGCGACGCGATGAGCGACGTATGGTTTGTATGATCTGGATCCTGTTCTGATCCAGCTCAGCGTTGTCCGACTGTCTGTCCAGTAGGTCGTTGACTCGGGTTGTCTTCCGTGTTCGCGCTTCACCGCGGCTGCCATCCGTGTGCCGAGTACTGCTGCCTGTAATTCTAGACGGGGAATGGACGTTAGTTTCAGCGGCGCAACTTTCGCTTTCGCTGTTATAAGCGAAACCGTGACCCGTCCGTCTTCATCTTCGGCTCGCCAGTATAGTGCGGTCGCGTAGGCGGACTCGCTGGCATCGGTGAACACGTGCAGCTGCAATCTTCTAGCTCGAGTATAGCCTAGGTAGCAGCGTGGCACGGACACGTGACCCAATCTTCTCAGCTGTGTGACCCAATCCGCCCATCCGGCGGATATGTCGCCGTCAAGCGGATCGTCCCATGCAGTGCCGCGTCTCCAGACCTCCTGCAACAGCTGCTTGGCCCTTACCGTCACTGGGGATGCAAGACCTAGAGGATCAAACAGGGACATTACTATTTTAAGCGCTTCTCGTTTCGTGGGCGCTTCTCTGATTAACAAGTTTGGCGGTATGCGCGCCAAATCCAAATTGAAGGCGAGTTTGTCTTCCGTTGGTCTCCAAATGAGGCCCAAGACTCTCTCCGCCTTTTCTAAGTCCACCTCTTCGCGGTGGGGACTTGCCGATTCGCCGAGTGCTTCAAGTACCTCAGGCGAATTACTCGTCCATTTTTTCAATATAAAATGCGCCTCACCGTGAATGTCGCGCACTTGCCGCGCAATCGTTGTCGCGCTTTCTATGTCCGGATAGCTGTCAAGGTAATCGTCCATATAATGTTTTCTCCTTATCGCGTCGACAGCTTCCGGATGCGTCGATCGAAATCTGTCCGCGTTGCGATTCATGACATAAATCGCCGTCGCGGGAGAGCTAGATGCACCGAAAATGAGTACCTTCATCCTGTATATTTCCGGCGGTTCGTTATCTCGGCGATCCGCTCGCCAGAGATATCTGAGGGCGTCGCGATCTTCCTCGCGCAATCTCACCTGCATAAACATCTCCGTGATATCCGCGGTGACTGCAATGGGATGTTCCCGAAATCGCATCAGGACGGCGGGAAGAGGCTGCAACAAGTCTGGACCTGTTAATAAGTTATCATTCAAAGTGGTACCCTTTGTCTTGGCCGCCGCGTCGTGCACAACTCGCAGCTTGTCCGGTTTCAAAGCATTAAAAACTGCGAAGTGCGGCAAATACCATGTCCTTGTTGCATGGGAGGTCGCGGGGGCTGGCTCGGCGTAATCCTTCTCGATCAGCGCCTCCATCTGTTGGTTATATCTGACCTTGAGTTCGGGGTTCCTATCCAGCTTGTTTTCTATGTTGTGCAGCCTTTTCAAAGTGTTCTCGTAATTGTTCGGGAGCTCGACATTTTCTTTTTTCCACAGGAGAGACGTGGTATATCTTCCGCAGGGTTCTCTCGTGGTGTTGTCCTCCAGGATTCTCAGCGCCTTTTCTCCGGGGTCGCTCTTCGGCCTGCGGGGATCTACAAACAGATTATCAAGCAAAATAAATTCTTTTACGAGCTCCTCAGTTAGGTCGTCGGTTGCTGTCTGGCCGACGAAATTCACCCTGTGTCCTAGGGCTCTGGTCCGGCTCCCGTGTACCACCCATCCTAGTGGTGTGAGCGAGGCGACCGGTTGGTTCCTCCTCCCGGACCGTGTCTTGCTAGATATAAGCAAATGCCAATTATCCTGGCCTATAAGAAGTCGGGGTTTCGCTTCTTGCGTTTGTGATGCAGGCAGGAGGCCCTTCAAATGGGTACAGTCTCGCAGCGCCTCTTCAGGAATACGCTGCGCCGCCAATCTCAAGTTGTCGACGGTGCGGGCTTCTATCTGCTGCCGTCCCCGACTTCCCCTTATCTGAAACTTAACACGACATGAATTATTCCGTGTAGTTTTCTCTCCATCGTACGTGATTATGTGGAGCGGTTCATCCGGTCCCTCCGCGCCGATGTCCTTGGCCAGCTGATGGTCGATCAAACTGACCGTCGACCCGTCATCAAGTAGCGCGAAAGTGTGAGCCTCTCCCGCCGGTCCTGAAATGCATACCGGAGCTATTTTCAAAAATGACATTTGCGACGTCCATGCCGAATTTACCACCTCTTCATTGGTGGCCTCGTCGGTACTCTTACTCCTCCGGTCCGAGTGCAGCATCCTATGGTGATGTCGTTCACACCCGTCCGTGTCGCATTTTCGAGGCTTGCATGTGTGTTGCTTCGATCGAAATTTCAGGCACCTGAAACATAGCCTATGTTTTTTTGCTAAGTCCCACCGCGCGTCAACCGCGGCATCCCGAAATCGTGCACATTCGCCCATCGAATGTACCTCCTGGTTGCATACACAGCATGCGGGCTTCTGTTTGTCGGCGACGGTATGTATTCGTTGCCGGCGTGGTTGTTCGCCGCCGCTAGCCTTCACCGGGGCCTTGTCCGCGATGATCTCTGGCACGGCGAACGGACTGCATATCTCCGCTTCCCTGGCAATGAATCGGCTAAATTTTAATAAGTCGGGCTCACCTCTATGTTGTGCGGCGGCGAACTCATACCATTGCCTTCTCAGCGTCGGAGTCAATTTTTCCATCACCGCCTTCGTAACCTCCGGATTATACAGGTAGAAGGCACAATCGAGCGCTTGCAGGGTTCCCACGACATTTTCTATTTTCGTACTGAAAGTGCAAATATCTCGCGGCGAATCAGTGAGGCGGGGTAGCGCCCGGAGTCGCTCGATCTCGGCCAATGCGATCGAGTCCGGACGCCCAAACCGCGTCTCGAGAGTCCTCAGCACAGCGTTCGGTTCGGCGTTGGTGATGAGCAGCCCTTGTACTGCTTCCTTTGCTGTGCCCCGTAAGCTGCGGCGCAATCGGGACATATTCTCCAACGCTGTAAAATAACTTGCGGATTCATTATAAGCGGCTCTATAAGTTAGCCAATCTTGATGCGCACCGTTGAAAATGGGCAACTCCGTATACTTCAACGGCTGTCTATGTTGTGCAGCTTGCACAGCTTGCGTTATGGCACACGCAAGTTCACTATAATCGGAGTTCGGTCGCGCTGCGACCAATTCCCCGCCCCGCACTTGACGCGGGGTAGGCGGGGGCTGCGGCGGCGGCGGCTGTTGCGAAGCTTCATTTTCTCTTAACCAGGCTGCTACTACAGGCGGCGGTTGCTTCGCAGGCAGCGGCTGCACATTCGGGTTCGATGCCGCAGGGTTACCTGAAAATGTTATGAAATCGAGCGGATTATTTGATGCATCATTTGCCACTGGGTGACACGTTGGCGGGGGCACGGCATTGGCTCCCGCCGGTGCAGACGCCGGGATGTCCCAGGATGCTGCGGTGATCACTGGGTCTATGGGTTCGGGTGGCGGCTGCACACGGGATTGCGCATCTTGCACTTCGTGAGGTCGGTTATCAATCGCGAGCAGCTGACTGGTATGTAACCAGCTGTGAACGCGTTGATCCTGCTCGACCTCGGTGATGACGGAGTTAAGGTCATCCTCGCTATCTTCCGCTTCGATTTCTGCTAGCTTTGCGGTCGCTAGCTCTATCTTGAGTTTTGTGAGTTCGGCCCTGGCCTGTGCCAGGCGACGTGCTTTCGTTGAACGCCTTGAAGAAGTGGCTGGTCGACTTCGGGGCCGCTGTGGCTTCCTCTCTTCCGGTGCGGCGGCTTGAAGCTCCTCCGCAGCGGTGCCGGCAGCGGTATCCCTATCGGTGGTGAAACACGTTTGAACGGTGTCGGCGATGGTGGTCTCGGTGGCCTCAGTCGCAGACGTTGCTGTAGCAGACGTCGCGGTCGCGGACGTCCCCGTTGCGGACGTCGCGGTACATGACGTGACCGTCGTTGACGCTTCCGTGGCCGACGCCGTTCGTTTCCCGACTGACCTTGTCACTGGCATTTTCCACACTCACGTAGATCCGGCTCGCGAAGGACCAGAAAATGTGCGGGGCTCGGACTGGGCCAACACCCCGCAATGTGTTGTGTGTGTGCTGGATTGCGTGAGTGGGAATATGGCGATACCAGTGACAAAGTAACAAAGGCGAAAAATCGGGAAATAGCGTTTATTTCACACACTGAATCGAAAGTTACAAAGTTCAGCCACAACGGTAGCCAAATTCTCCCGGCGTTAATATTCGGCGCGTAGTCTCTCGTTGCTACGCCGTAGCTATGCGACGTAGCTGGAAGTCGTCCTTGTAGCACCGTGCCACCGCTGATGAGGAAGGATGGTCCACTCTGCATAAGCGCCTGTTTCCTCTTCAAACTTGCAGACTTCTTCTTTCTTGCCGACTACTTGCTGTTTTCTTGATGTCCCGAACTATTTCTATTAAACAAAAAACTCCTAACACGTTTTAACTCAAAAATACAAAAGAACAAATTAGCTTAAGTACTCCGCGGCTATACCGTACGGAGCACTAAGAGGGCCTTCCCTCTTTCTAGGACCTCTTTTTCACTTTCAAGATTACACTTATTTTCAATTCGCGCCTAAGTTAAATCTATATGCCTAAACTATAAGTGTCTTGGTACATAGACACTAAGTGGCTCTATATACTAAACATCATAAAACAACCTTATGTGCATTACAAAGAAAGTTATCGTGATTTACTTACTCTAAGTTTAGCACAAACGATGCACACAAGCAACATTTCTAAAAATAACTATTTAAACTTTATACATACGTTCATCCCGCTACCGCAGCGGGGTAGGCAAAGTTCTAACCTACACTATGACACCGAATGAAACACTACACAGTTCATACCGGGTGAGTTATAAGCGTTCAATGACCCTAACGATAACACGATTTTTTCACTAAGATCACTGACTAAAGTCTATGACGTCACTAAGAGGTCCGAGTTCTATTACGAAATCGCGCATGCGCGGTATGCACTTTACGTTGTTCTCTCTTCGAGAATATGCGTCCTGCACAAATGGAAGGCGTGCAAGAACAAAATAAGAAAAACATTTATAATGGTTTCGATAATTTAATCCACAATAACTTGATAGTAATCGATTTCAATTAGCTCGTCACGGCGAATTTACTCGCCAGTTAAAACATGACACTGGATACTTGAAAGTCAGATTTCCCGTTTAAGGAAACATACATGTTATAAGTTATTAAATAATTAAATAGTAAGCTCAACGAATTAGATCGCAGGACAGTCACTTCGAAGCCGCGAACGCATTGCCTTTGCGCCGCGTTGGACGAAATACCGGGTGGAAGGGAAACGCTCTCTATACCGGAACGGTAAGAGAGAAGAACCATAACATTAACGAAAAACTATATTCATTTGCAAAGCTAAGCGATAATACATACGATTTTAGTATTTCCGTAATTCATTCGCGCGCAATGTAAAGCGTACAAAGAACTGGGCGGCCGTCGCGCTGCGCCGGGACCGGCCCGCGGTCGTGAACCCGTCAGCTGATGTACGTGTTTCATTACGATTTTTTTGAAATATTGACCTTTTTTGCTATGTTTTTCAGAATAATAGTTTGATTAATCTATCCATACGTGAAGCTGTACAGAAATTTGAGAAAATCCTACTAAAATTGTAACAATGGGATCGCGATTTTTTTAGTACCATCACGTCAGGAATCACCAATACTATCACCTGTATTCGTTTCCGAGAGCGTTTCCCTTCCACCCGGTATAATTACGTGGAAACTTCTTCGCGCGTTAGCTGCCATCTGCCTGGAAATAGAAAAATAACTAAAGCTGAGTTGGTACTTATCATTTATTGCTCTGAGGATTTTGCACAACCTCATAGGAAATTGCGTCAGTTAAAAAGAATTGATTTGATTTTTCCAAATAGGTAAGCGACGATAGCCTAGTTGGAAATGGAACGGTCTGCCGAGACAATGTCCTGAGTTTCAAAACCCAAGGCACATACCTCTAGCTTTTCGAAGTTACGTGTGTATTGTTATCAATTATCGTTCGCTTTAACGGTGAAAGAAAACATCGTGAGGAAACCTACATACCTGAGAATTCTCTATATGAATCTCGAAGCTATGTGAAGTCTGCCAACCCGCACTAGGCCAGCGTAGTGGACTAAGGTCTAACCCGTCTCAGTAGTAGAGGAGGCCCGTGCTCAGCAGTGGGCAGTATATAATACGGGGATGATTGCATATAGGTATTGCAAGTTCCCTCCATATGCCCTTTTGAACGAGGTGTGGAATTTAATAATGAAATTCTTCTTCGTCGCTTCGCTCTTGACAGAACGATCGTGGTCACGATGATTTGTGTCCAAATGTTGATGTAGCTCGCCGCACGATATATCTCCATCTGTCTCTAAGCTGGGATTCCGCAGAACGCGGCAGACGGCAAACGGCAACAGCATGTGCCGCGACGGCAGACTGCACTACTCTGAACTATAAAATTGTATGAGACCGATTCCGCACATGACGGCAAATGACGCCCGGCAGGACGTCGTAGGACGACTAGAAAATATATCTGGGTAGGTACCTAAAGCAAATACGTATAGGTATACGTATTTGCTTTTGAAATGATTAAAGTCTATATAAACTCGAGCATGGTTACCATTTCACGAAATGTATCGATTTTTGGAACGAAGTTCCTTATCGCGCGTTGTGAAAGGGAGCTAGACGGAAAAAATTATACTTGCCCTGTGAAACCAGCCAGTAACAATAAAGAACTGGCCGTAAAAGTGACATTCGAAATTTAAATTAAAAAAGACAATTTAAATCTTAGAGTAAGTACAACTACGTATACATACTCTAAGATTTAAATGCTTGTTAGAGTAGTTTTTTTTTCGTTAGTTATATGTTAATTTTAATGTCAATGCTTGCTTAGGTGATGATCGTGATTCGATGACATATCTATTGTGTAGGTAGAAGTAAATGTTTTCATTGATGTGGTAACGTTTTAATGAAATATACAGTTATTATTATTACTTAAAAGAAATAAAATTTTATTACAATATCTTCACTAATTAATCGAAAACAACTTCGTTCCATCCGATTTTTTTTTGCATTCCCTAACATTAATTCTGGATCTGCTGAGCTTACAGGTAAAATAGACATCATTTTATGTAGGGAATTCTGTTTTTGACGGTCTCAAAAACCACAAATTTTAAAAGATATAAAATATCGCATGGAACGCATCACGCAATACACACGGCGAATAGTGGGAGCACTAGTTGCGCCTCTGCCTATACATTTGGTGATTAAAGGCGTGAGTGTCTACAAAAATCAGTGATTACCGCTGGGAGATTTAAATTACATACATCTAAAACTTGAGAGGGGTAATATCGTCTAACAAAATAGTGAATGTTATGCTTATACAGCAATAAAGTGATCACAACTCGAATAAAATACTATTAGTACGTAGATTGAGTACAAATAAAAAATTATGAATGATAATTCATCATAAAAGGTTAAGCAATCTTTATAAAAAAATCTCATTACCATTTTTTTTAGGTTAGCGACCATATTACCATGTTACTGTTGTCGTTTCGCTGCTAGCGTCCTGTTCCCGCCTTTTTTATTGCCTTGCCAATATAAAATGGCACGTGTCATCCAAAAACCGTCATTACCATATTCTTATGTAGCAGGCTTTAAGATCTATATTATAAATGAAAAAATAAGCTGGCAGCTGTTATATGCTGGTACACAGACTCATTATTTTTTGCGGCCTTTCTCCCGCTCTGTCTAATGAGATTTTGCGATATCGTCCGCCTTATTCGGATGAAAATTCCACTTTATAAGTAATTACCCATAGTACGTTTTTCGTTCTTTATGTAATACGTGTTACGGTATCTATAGCTTGGAGTTTTATAGAGATGAGTTTGGAATGAATGATGTCAATCGTAAAGATAAAGGTTACAAGAAGTTGTTGGATGTGTTCCGGGTCAAACAAGTGGTTGTAAAGACCTTTGACTGATACCTGTAACAGGTTCTCCTAGCATAAGTATCAGTAGATCATTTTTTATTGCGACACATGTAATTAATTCAAACCCTAATTGAAATGTAACATTATAATATATATTAGTAAAAAAATTGAGAGGTGTCAAGGGACACCCAGATGGAACGAAGTTCCTTTCGATTAATTAGTGAAGGAATTGTAATAAAATTTTATATCTTTTATAATATTTTTTATTATTATTAACAAATATAATGTAATATAAACTTAATCAGTAGGCACAATATTAGTAATAATTGGCTTGTGGTAACTAAAGTAGGAAACATAATATGTTTGAGATTCTATTTTATTTAAATGTCTTGAAAAAACTGCATCAGTGGTAGTATTATATTTTGTTGTTGTTTCTGCTGGATTATTGTTTATTTTTAAATCAAATTCTTACTCTAGAAACTGTAGCAATGGTTTAGATTTTTCATTACTGAAGTTGATGTTAAAATCACCAGCCAAAATGAGTTGAAGTTTATCTAAATTTTTGTTGTATCTGCTATGCGTCCGACATACATCTTTAGAATACTGTAGCAGTGCTAGATGAATGAACTCCTGAATATCTATTAATTTGTTATTTTGTGAGACATATATGACTGCCATGATTAAGGTAACGCCGTTTTCTATTACATACTCTGCTGCACATAAATCTGCAACACTTGTACGTCTTACGTGCAAGTCCCGAATATTGTTCAAAATAACCGACATATTTGTCTTTTTTTATTTAAATTTCGAATGTCACTTTTACGGCCAGTTCTTTATTGTTAGGTACTGGCTGGTTTCACAGGGCAAGTATTAAAAAAAGTGTCGTTTCAACTTTTGGTCTTTTATTTTTTTCTGTCTAGCCCCCTTTCGCAACGCGCGCAACTTCGTTCCAATAAAATAATAATTAACTTCGTATGGGCTCGTATGGCTAATAATGATGAATAGATTTATAGAATAAGGGTCGATCATGTCAAAGTAGGTACTGTAAATGGTCAGTAAATGTCGAGAAAAATCTTTCTTGTGTCTAGGAAGACTAAAGAATAACACGGCAAAAGCGTTGCTCGGACATCATTTATTTTCGAAATTGAACGCATGAACCATAAATTTAGCCTACTTGCTGCAAGTCTTTCGATTATGGCCTTCAGTTTAGCAAGTTCTAATATTGCTTCTTACCCGACGGAACGAAAAAGGGTAATTATTCTATAATACACAACTAGCTGACACCATATTTGTCAACATGTTAAAAGGCTTTTGTATGGGGAATAAGCCAATTTTATATAGAAACATATTTTCACCAAATGAATTGGAAGAAGGGAATGTGATAATGATAATAATTTGATTAAGGACATTGAGCCGTATTGTGAGGTCAATAAGGATTTCCATAACAAAATCGACGATATACAAACATGAATTGTTCATTAATTTATGTTCTACCGTTTATATCCGTAATAAGACCTTTTCTATCGCAGGTTATTGTCTTTATCTATGCTAATAAGGAGGTTATTGTCTTCATCTATGGTAATAAGGAGGTTAAGTTTGTATATAATTCGAAACTACTGTTCTCATTTTGAATATTCTTACTGGTACGAAGCTACATTATAACTAAATGCTATTTTTGTCCAAGGGACGCTTTGAGTATTTAATTTAACCAATGTTAAATGCTCTAAGAAGGGACGTTCTTGCATCTGAATGACGACAGTGACGAATTGCTGATGATATGCGTCATGACTGCCCATAAACTAAGCTCATCACACTCGTAATGCTTTGCAAACACTGGGTAAGAAGTTTTCAATGAAGCAAATTGCAATGACATCAGAAATATTATGCCATAGTACCTTCAGTGATGACTACAAAAAAACCGGCCAAGTGCGAGTCGGACTCGCATACTGAGGGTTTCGTATAATTAACGGTTTCCGCAATTATTCCTTTATCTGTGCTATAAGACGTTGCTTCGTACCAAATTTCAAGAGTTCACGGGAAGTATCCTGTAGGTTTCGATTCCATTGCGACTTTCAAAAATTTGCGGCCCAAACGGCTGTATCTTTTGATTGCGTTGGGTTAGAAGTTTGATTTTTTCACAGTTCTAAGGGACAGTAGACCTGAGTATTTCATATAAATTTCAGCCTCCACGCGTTCCTGAGAAAAAAGGTATTGACAGACGGACGGACAGACAACAAAATGATCCTATAAGGGTTCCGTTTTTTCCTTTCGAGGTACGGAACCCTAAAAACTATCCCTACTAATTAGAATAAATTTATTTCAACTTACAAAGACTTATTTTAATTGGTCATTTGTACCATTGATTCGAAGTTCGTGCGATCAATGAAATTCGCTGATACGAAGGATCTACCAACAGTATAACTACTAACAAATATTACTTGTTGTTGTGTTTTACTGGTGGTAGGTCTCTCATAAGTGAGAGACCGTCTGGGTGGATACCACCACCACAATGTCTATTTCTACCGCGAAGCAGCAGTGTGCATGCACTGTTGTGTTTCGGTTTGATGGACATTATAGCCAGTGTAACTACTGGACATAATGTGACTTAACACCTTATGTCTCAAGATGACGAGCGCAGTGGAATGCCACACAGTACTTTGTAACTCAAGGTGCTGGATGGTGTGGCTACTGTTTATGGGTGGTCGTATCGATTACCAACAGGTGAACGTCCTGCACGTTTCGTCATTTGATGCAATAAAAAAAAATATAATAACTTTTGACTATGCATCATCAAACCCGAAAACCGTTCATTTATATGCTAGCTGTGCGCCAAATGTAGGTATAATAATTTACAAAAATTACACGCAAAATTACAGGATTACGGCTATAAATGTGCTTTAACGAGTTTGTGGGCGCGTTAAAACGTCAACTGCGGCCGCATGCGGCAGATTTACCGTTCTACTTAGTACCCTTAGTGTTACCCTTGGATCTGGTTTAATGGACAGCGTGCACTACTATAGGCTCTTACTTCATTCGGACATCAGTCTTCAGTCAGCAGAATCGAAGCGCGCCGAATCTAATAGTTTTGTATGCGCGGTGATGCCGCTCGGCGCAACGCTTTCCAAATGGATATAGTGTCACAGTAACTATAAAGAAGGCGAATAAACGCGACTCGATACAATTCCACTCGACAAATCTCATCCATGCTCCGCATAACATGCTTAGGGTTGCCATTTCGACACCAGCAATTTATACTAAGCTAACTCATAAAAGTGTACTTTACAGGAGAGGCTTATAAAGGGAAAAACGTGATAACTTTTATAATAATTAAGATACTTGTATGAAATTTGGTACCCTTAATATTTAATTTATTCATTATAATTTCCCATATTTATTTTTACTTAATTATCTATATTTTTTGATTTAGCACGAGTTAGCCGTATATACACCTAATTTCTCAATAACATTTTACATACTACACACGTCTAACTAATGTTAGCGTAGTGTATTACGGGAGATCATAGTGCTAAAGAAGTGTTATTTTTATTGCGGTACAATAAAAAAAATAAAACATAGTATGCATTAACTATAATCTTAGGTTTCTATATATATTGACAACATATATAAATGTCAATACTTACGCTAAATAAAAAAATATTAAACTTAGCTTTATTTAACCGGCACATGCCGACATTATCGTACATCGTATTAAAAGCCGTCAAATGATATATAGCGTACTATACATCGACCTGTGCCACAAGTTAGCATATCATTTAACTTTCCGATAAGCTATATACCTACACGTTGTTTTTAATAAATTGTAGATAAAATTGTGTAGTTAATATTATTTTTTGTAAGAAATATATATTTAAAACAAAAATAGTGTAGAAATCAACTGTATATTAAAATTTCAGGTAAGTACTTACATAATACAACTAACCATAAACGATCAGATCAATCACAGTTCGACTTCGTACATTATATTTAAATGAAGATTGCACTTAATATTTTATTTTTAATAGAAAACAAAGATTTCTAGTTAGTTCTTCTAATTTGAATAGTCACTTGCATTCTCCTCATCATGGTCAGTTGTTAATAAATTTCTATAAAATGTATGATAGTTTTTCGGGTATAACATTGTTATCACAATAATATTTTAAATCTTTATATTATTGTTTTGCTAAATAAATTTTTAATAAAGTTCTGTATGCTTTTCCGGGAAAAGGCTCTAAGTTGGATAATCAGTAGATGTCTTTTTAAAATATTGTATTCGATTGCTTTTGTTATCACCTAAACTATACTTATATTCCAACAACCCGTAATTATCAGGAGAATTTAAATTCAGCTTACGCTTATTACCGCGTATATTATATTACCATGTCGTAAGCTTAAAACTTTTTGAATACCAAATAAGATACAAGCCACTTTGTTACTAGCGACAGCTATCTTACGTTTAAATTTTAACTTACAAGAAATTTCTTTTTCTGTTTGATGTTTAGTGAAATGTTTCATCTATAGGGCTAGATGTAATTTTGTACTTATGACGGAGGTCGCATTGGTCTTTTTTTTGGTAAATGAAAGCCATTCTTCAAATTAGTGTTCACAATATCTCTATACTGTCTTACTGTCTGTACTCTAATTATTACTTATAATTATTATCGGCACACCACTCAACATATAACTTAAACATTTTTGAAAAAATAAGATTTCGGTATTTTTTACTCGTACGTTTTCTAACGTAGTGAGACTCGACAGAAGTGAAAGAATTAAAGTGATCTATGAAACTCTGTTTTATTTCATTCGAAATTACATGGTTTTAGTTTTCATGCCGACCTCTGTCTCCAGTAATATCAGTAAAGTCATTGTTTGCTTGGATTTTTTTGTATTGCAGTATAACCAAAATCTTTACTAATATCAAAGGTGTTCAAGAACATTGTTTTGCAAACCTTTAATGCGATGGCATTGTCAGAATTTATGGGAAGGTGAAGTGCAAAGTGTCTGATCGACGACTAGATTCGCTTTCAACGTTATTGGCAGACTTTTAATTTTTGTATCAAATATTTGGCAGTGATTTTCCAATGTTTTGCGTCATTACAAGTACCCCAAAACTTACCAAACAATTCAATACGAACTTCTTGGCTTATTTTATTATAGCATTGCAGACGATAATTGACACATGCTTCTTGTTGCTTTAATTTTTACTTTTGAAGTGGTAAACTCCAATCTTTTGTTACAAAAACACTTTCTCTTGCTCAGTATCTATTCATCTTCAAGTTTAAAATGTTTGAGACCTACATCAGTCCCTTTTGAGATCTTTGTTTTATTCCTTTTTTTTTGCGGTCGACACTGCAGAATAATCACTAATGAACGTTGCAGGGCAGGAAATTAAATTACAAGGAGTAGATATTGCTGATACTGAGTCTGTGTTACTACTGAGGCCGATATCCATATGCGAATCGAGAAGACTCCTGGGTGACGTAACGATTTCAGGTGTAATTGTCTTCGGTATCTTAGCAAGAAGTCGGCACCAAAATACATTTTAAACTTTATAATAATAATAATAATAATAATAATAATAAATCGTTTATTTGTTGAATACTGTAAAATGTTGTTACATGTTATTGATAAGCTCATAGTATTCTGCCGTTTTCGGCGTACAAATATTTTAGTCTAGGTTGTCATTTAGGAAATCATTTACGGAATAATAACATTTATCTAGAAGAAATTTAAATAATTTACATTTGAATATATTCAATTTAAGAGATTTGAAATAGTCTGGTAATTTATTATAGAGTCTTATTGCCATACAGTATACATTATTAGAAAACAGTTGTATCCTCTGTTTCGGAACATATAATTTATAATGTTTGCGACTTGGTCTACGTACAAGATCATTATGCATATCAAACAGTTGTGTATTCCTATGTACAAAGATACAAATCTCAAATATATATAGCGAAGGAAGTGGCAATATTTTACACTGTTTAAATAAAGCAACACAACTATCAAACGGATGTGCACCGCATATTGAACGGATGCATTTCTTTTGTGCTCTAAACGCTCTTATTAAGTGACAAGAATTACCCCATATTATTAAGCCATACCTAAGAGTAGATGAAACATATCCATGATAAGTACAGAGAGCCGCGCTTGTACTGGCCACACATCTTATTCTGTATAAGACAAAAACAAATCTGTCAATCCTTTTGCAAAGTTCTTCTATGTGTGTTTTCCAATTGCAGTGTTTGTCTATAATTATACCAAGAAATTTAGTGCTATCAACCTCTTCTATAGCATCGTTATCGTGTATAATTTTAATTTCAGAAGATTTGCTATTATAGGTTTGAAATTGTATCATTTTTGTTTTATTGATATTTATATTTAAATTGTTGTATTTTAACCAGGATATTGTTTTACTGAGTGTTTTATTTATGTCATTTTCGTAGTCTGTGTGATTTTTATGTTTGCGTTCTATACAAAGTGTTGTGTCATCGGCGGCTTTGTGAAGATTCCTAAAAATCACAATAGGGTAAAGGTACGGGGGTATTATCTATGCTGTCAGAAGCTTTATTAGTGACGACAGAACACTGAGATTCGATACTTGGTGGAGTTAATTTCAATGGATAGAAGTTAATACCTTTGGTGAATAAATATTAAGTGAAGTAATAATTAAGCCCCCAAGTCGTTTAAGTTTATGTCTTGTAACACTACATCATTTTCGTGATTGACTATCTCGGCTTGCAGAAGCGGATATAGAATAATCATGCTCTTGAATTGGCTCATCCAATATGACGTGATTATAAGAAGTCACGAATTCCGGATTATCGACTTCGGCAGGTACCTAATGGCGACAGTTCTATAACAATAGGTATAATGTATTGAAATCACATTATGATTATTTAAAAAAAAACGTGTATAAAAAAGAATAGTCAAGGTACCATCAATTAACTAATTAAAATAAGTTTTTACATAAGTATTTACAACGTAAAAGTCGCTAAGTAATGCATTTTACAAACGAATAAGTATGTACGAACGCACTAAACTACGCTAACTAAGTGTTAGCGTAGTGTTACTCGGACTTTGAGCTAAGCGGCTCAAATTTTCTAAAAAACGTAGCGTATTATTATAAAACAATTAATAGTTAGAGTTACTGATAAAGTTTGTAAAACTGGGCAATGACATGTAACACAGCGACAACTGTTGTTAGATTAATGTAAATCAACAAGCGGTGCGTCCTTTCCCCGTGTAGACTCCGCTAATAATAGTTAGCGTTGTTATAATGGACCAATTTCAAAAAGTACCTTTACTTAGCGTTTTATAAAATTTCTAACTTCGTTATTTTTGTATATTTTTTCACGATTTTTTTTTCACATATAAATGAACACATTTTAAGCAACTTGGCATAAAAAAACGATTTTCGTAAAATTCGAGTTAGCGTAGTATAAATTGTTGGTGTCGATTTGTCCAGATAATTCAGGGCTTCTAACGTTATTGAGCTCTGTCGGATCACTTTTCACTTGAATATAAATGAAGTCTTTTATCAGTTTAGAAATTTCCAAAATAAAGTTAAGTTAAATAGAGTAAGACACTTTGAAAGCCAATAAGGATATTATCTATTACAGAAGGCCACTAAAACATTTCATTTCAATTACCGTCAGCTTCCACTCGCAGTATTTAGACGAAATGAATAGCAAATTATTGTCTTAAATTAAACATTCAACAATTTATAGACAGCTATTAGCGAAATAGTTTCAATTAGAATAGAATATAGCTCATTTTTGGAAATCACCATTAATTTTACCATTTGCTCCTATGTAATTTCATTGCGGTAACTGAGAGGGTTATAACTATAAACCTCATATTTTTCGAATATTGTAATTATGTGGACTGTCTTTATTTAGTCTTTGTCGTCATTTTTTTCTTTTATTTTATACAGCTCCAAAAATTTTAGCTTCTCTGCCAGCCAACTTTAAGAGCTCAATACCAAAGGAAACTTTCCTTCGCTGTCATTCAACTTTTGAAACTAAAGTGAAACAGCCTCGTAAACCTCAGCAAGAATGCATTTCACTCCGCTGTAGTTTGACTGCAGGCCATAGGGAAATCACTGTTGATGCTGTGTATTGAATGGGTAATCACAGAGATCTAATATAAGGGAAACTGGTTGTAAGTCACGTTTGTATTGCATCTGTTTGCGGCTCCGTCCGCGTCAGAAGTGCCAAGGCAATTGTTGTTCGTTAATCTCGCTAAAACTCAAAAACAGCACCGACTCAAATGATTATTTGATTGTTTGGTTCGAGACAGTTCAGGACAGGTTTATAAAAAGTTGGAAAGTCCATTTCTAAGTCTTCGAAGTTCAAGGTCAAACAACAATATTACATATTAATATTATGATAACATGTTAAAGTTATATTGAACCCACTACAAAATTATCATCAACATTGTATATTTTGATTTTGAGTATTTCCCTTCTACATCTTCA
Source organism: Lapara coniferarum (assembly GCA_949316025.1). Taxonomy (NCBI): domain Eukaryota; kingdom Metazoa; phylum Arthropoda; class Insecta; order Lepidoptera; family Sphingidae; genus Lapara; species Lapara coniferarum. The sequence continues at coordinate 28,208,308 of OX438927.1, forward strand.
AAGTCCAAGGTCCCATAGCAATGAAATTTTAATAGTAGGTACCAAATGTAAGCTATGCGAAATATAACTCAAATTTAATTTTAAAATTTGGTCTATAATTTGACGAAAAAACTTTCGGTTCCCTGCTACTTTTCTGGTTTTTTTGCTCATAAACCTACCCTGAACTGTCTCGAAAAAAATCTCGAAGAAACCTTATTCTCGCCGATCAAACCTTTCACACACTATAAACTATTACGTGGAATAATTTCACTCATATTTTAATATTTCAAAAACCACTTAATAAACGCAAATACTTAAAAATTTATCATCATTCACTTCACGCTCAATCACAACAAATAACTGGTGTTGCCAGGTCCGTGTCAACATTATACCGTGAAATTAATGCTGAATATGTGACGAAAACATATTGATAAATAAAATTATAGTGTAGATATGTAATTATAATTACATTAATACTAAAATCCTTACACAGTCGAAATAAACAAAAAAATACGCATTTACATTAGGAATATAATGCCGAATAAAAGAAACCCTAATATTAGAGGTAACTCTTTCAATTGGCAACCCGAGGCATTAAGCCTTATTTATCTAACGCGGTAACATCTTCACAGGATTGGTAGAGGTTGAACTATATTACTCCCATATTTCTATCCCATAGTAGGAGTAACTGTGGTAAGACTATGAACTTAAGACATTGATTTTTTGTTTGGATGTTTGTTAAGACATTGATCACTTTCCGAGTAAATCATATTGGCGATTTATTCCTTTTTCTAATTTATTAAAATCATTTCCTTAAGAACTGAACGCAGAAACAACTGAACGGATTTGGATGAAATGTGGTACATCGTCATGTCTTGGAGTAAGACACAGACTACTTTTAACCAGATGGCACTGGCGTCATAGACTATTTTAGGGACTTTTGTAGCGGAAAAGGCTGTGCACACGGGCGAAGCCGCGAGAAACACATAGTAAAAAGTAAATTCATTCAAAAAGCAAATTAACAGACCATAGAACACCAAAATAGTAGTTTTTTTACTACATATACATGCCCCCTTGGCGTTCACTAACAGGTTATGTCGTCTGGTCATGCAATCGTAAGAAATGACTTTATGTTGTCTTTTCTATTGAAACAAAAAAGAAATAGATTTCTTTAAATTATACTACTTGCACAAAAAACAAGCATGTAACAAACATAAAATAAGGTCATATGCAACTATACTCCATCGGTTTAGGTATTTAACTAAATGTATACAAGAAATGACATATGATTCCCGGGTACTCAACATTTTCTTACGAAAGTATTTACAAAGACTTTGTGTCTCTGAAACTACCTTTTTTTTTGTTGACGCGGAGAAAGTCACTTATTACTACCGCCCAATGTTCAAGGGGAACGACTGAGCGACTATGTTGGGTTCACCGTGCCTTACGACCCGACGTTGAGCCGCCCGGAGAGATGGAAAACGTCGGGCGACCGCCGGGCCGAGTCCCTAACCTATGTACACCGCACGGCATACCAACTAAAACTCCGCGGTGGCCATCTTCGGCGCATTAGGGACGGCTGCGGGCTTCCTCCGACTTACGTCTAAGTTGTCGTCCGCAACCGCCCCGTCTATGAAACTACTGCGTCCAACAAACACTAGAAATTATTAAATTTACTTTAGAAACAAAACAAATAACTAACAACAGCTAATTATCAGAAGCAAAGCAAAAATATGATAAATAAACAAATTTCTACAATTTGGAAGTGTATAAATAATTGGTGTCTAGTCGATAAAATTGAATGGCAGCAAGTTTTTATGGCGTGCTACTTGACAGTCGTACTCTTAAAATTTGTAGGGTTACCTATTGCGATCCGTTGGAAAAATGTTTAGTGTGCCCGACGTATTAGCTCTTTTACAGTTGAGTGTTGACAAGTTGAGATCTTTTATAAAAGTATTATAATTTATGATAATTAATTGTGTTCGCGCTTGTTAATGAATAACTATATCTTTATAATAACCAAACAACTAAACGGGAATAACAGTGCTGACAGTGTTGTGTAGGTTATGAAGACGTTTGTTTTGAATTGAAGTATGTTGTATAGAGAAATGGACAGGTTAAATACCTTTCTTATGGTATTATTAATATGTAGTTAAATACCTAAACCGATGGAGTATACATTTATAAACATTACATGCCTGTATTAAAATATCTCTCTCTCTCTCTCTCTCTCTCTCTCTTTCTTATTGTATTTTCAAAAATCTAGGATAACATTAAAGGAATCAACACTATTTCTCTGGATACTACGTCTGAAAAGTAACAAATTCATCGCGTTTTGATGAAGTGATTAAAAATTGCCCCCGAAAGAAAAAATCTCCTGAAAAGTGAAAAAATAACTATATTATAAGTACCTACCACCTGGTAATTATAATTTTTCCAAAGCGTCCTCACGTCGGGGGACCACTAAAAAAGTATTTTCGTCTCCCGGTCCGGGGTTAGGTCCCCCAACTTGAGGATGCTTGAACCAAATAATTACTAGATACTTATAATATACATAAAGGTCAAACAAACACATTTTATTTTAACTTTTTTGAAGACTTAGTATAAATATATCTATACAGTCGAATATCTTCATACAAACGGTCGGAAAGCGAGTGATCCTACGTACATAACACTCGGGAGTGCGCTGCAGTGACGAACGAACGGTGTGATGGTTTTGTAAACAGTAAGCGTGGATTTTGTGACTATTTGAATTAAATAAGTAAAAGTACTTACTTTATATGACAAAGAGCAATTGTAGAGTATATTGTGCTGTTTATGGACGCTTGAATTCTTGTCCATGTTTTCCAAGAGTATATTTAATTAAACTGTATATGGGAATGCGGATTTTTAAACTATTAAATTTACCAACAAAGCTTTTCGTACGTTTCAGTCGATGTCTAAATATTTTTCAGTCTCAAATTCATAGTTTTTTTTATTTGTTAAATCTACTAATCAAAAATCTCAACATGTATTTTAATTGAACACCTTATTTCATTCACAAAAAGAAAAACTTTTTTTATAATATCTTTTACAATCTCGAAACTGCCTGCCTCTGTCTCATAGTTGTATTACGGTACGACTGCAATGCTGAAGTCTCGGGTTCCATCTCCGGGTCGGGTACGGTGGTGTTGGATTTTTCTATTCAGTATCAACCCAGAGTCTGGAATTTGTGCCCCGCACAGCGATAAGTGGATGCACTAGTTGCGCCTCCGCCTACACCTTCGCGGATAAAAGGCGAGAGTGTGTATTATGTACAATCTCAAAACTAAAAAGAAAGTGGAGTATCTTAGATTAAATTAAAAATGTACTGTAGACGGGCAGCCCTATGGCATGTTATTCCAAGAACTGGCGAAGAATTTTGGGAAGGTACTTTAGGCACCTTCAAACATTGAATAAATAATATTGTATGTATTAAATTACCACAAAACTTTATAAAGATATCCTAACCTAACCATTATACTTTTCAGACAAGCAGTAATAACTTAAAATGAACATCAACAAAGAGAAACTAGTTATACCAGTCTGTATGTTCGGTGTCTTCGTCCTGTGGATCTCCGGTTCGGCAGGTACACTAGCTGTTCTATTTTATGAGTTTTAAAAACTATTTTTATAGCAATCATAAAAGAGATATTCCTAAATACGTAGCCACGTTATGACGCAATGAATCCTTCAGATACATCCATAGAAATATTAATTTTATTACAATGGAGATCTCCGCTTTTTTTATGGGTGCGGGGCCTCAAAATCATACCAGGCTGAAACTTTAGGGATATGAATAGGATAAATTATGGAACTTGGATCCATAGAAAAAAAAATTAGATCCCTCCATTTACAATTAACTTTTTAAAAACGTTTATATTAAGTGTAGTTTATAAGTAAAATGAAATTAAGTAGGTACAGTCAGCAGCATAAGTATCTGTACAAATTCAAAATTTCAAATTGCCTACATACTTTTGTGTTCTTACCAATCTTTTTTTTTCTCTTGACAAACATAAAATAAAAGATATTTACTAAATTACAAAAAGAATTTTTTTTTTTCAGTTTAACTTAACGCGTATTGAGGCGATTTGAAATTTTGATTTTGTTCAGCTACTAATGCTTCTGACTGTACATAACTCTAAATCAGAGGTCTTTAAAATGAAACGATTTATTGTAAAAGGGTCTCATCGGACACCAAAAACAGTACAGTTGCTTTATGAAGTATCAAAAAAGCGGTGACAAAGTTATCTGACAACATTATACAAGCTTTTAATAGCTAAAGGTATCAACTAACCCTTTTTAATGACTTCAAGAAGGTTTTAAGCTGCAAATGATTTTTAACTAACACCATCGTAACGTTCTTTGCTCTATTCGAATCTTTTTTGGCACCTATGGTGTTAGATGATTCGACTGTATAATTGTACTACCGGTCAAAGTAGTAACTACCTTTTATATCCGACCGGACTCTCATCGATTCGGCCGGATCCGAACCGGATCCGGAGGGCGCTGTTGCAGGCATAACACGCATGTTATGCCTCCGACAGCTTTTGTGAATACTGTCAACTAAGATTATTCAAAACCAAAATAAAATATTCAAAATAAAATCTTATTTCAATCTTTATAGTTATTTAATGAATTTAATAAAGATAACAGATATTGACGCAGTCGGGATTTATGCTTTATTTACATTTTTTTATTTTTATTACCTTAAATAACGATACGCGCATGTCGTTCGCCTGATGGTAAGCGATACGACCACCCATAAACAGTAATGAAATGAAATGAAATAATTTCTTCGAACCCATAAAATGTACATAATTTATATTCCGTCAATATTAATTCTACCACCAGTTCGGAGACTAGTGTTGCTACTTTCAATCTCAGTTCATGTTATAAAATACATGATACAGATAAAATAATATGACAAGTATTTGTTTATTTTGTGTAGTACCAACACCATCCAGCACTTTGAGTTACAAAGTACCTAGTGTGTAGCATTCCACTGCACTCGTCATCCTGAGACATAAGATGTTAAGTCTCATTGTGTCCAGTAGTTACATGTACAGTTATAGTTATACGTTACAGTTCTCCATTTATGACAGACACCATCATGATTTGATGAATTTGTCTAACGAATGGCACAATTATCACAATAAGAGTTTCTATTATAATTACAATTCTTTAATTTAATGAACTTACGATAAATAAATATTTTAAGTAATAATTATCTTAGTATTATTATCAGTATCAGGCGACGACTCATACACACATGAACACCACGCGCAACACATTTAAAGTACCTACTCATGCAACAGCTCTATAATTTTGCCAAAACGTTAAACAATGCCGGATCCGCCGGATTACCCGATCCGTTTTTCCGGATTGCAATCCCTATTCACACGGGCGGAGCCACGAGCAACTTCGTCCTATTTTTTTTGTTATCATATTACAAATAAATTATAGACTGCCTCGGTGGCGTACTTGTATCCTGGTACGACTGCAATGCTGAGGTCTCGGGTTCGATCCCCGGGTCGGGCAAAGTGATATTGAGTTTTTCTATTCAGTATCAGCTTGGAGTCTGGAATTTGTGCCCGATATGGTGATAGGCTCGCCCCCTATCACATCATGGGACGGAATAATGGCGAAAAGTGGGTGCACTAGTTGCGCCTCTGCTTACCCCTTCGGGGATAACAGGCGTGAGTGTATATGTATATATGTATATAAATAAATTATAAAATAAAGTCATGTGAAAGTACAAAAACGTGATTTAGAAGTTCCCCAAAAACGACAAATATTTAATGTCAAAAGGTCATCGTAACCAGATTTTGAATATGGAACTGGTTTTGAATAATATCACTACTTTGTTCTATTATTTTTCAACAAGCACCCAAAACAAGAAATGTGGTTTATGACTAGCGAATATTATTTTCATTTTGTTTTGTTTTTACCGACTACGGTGAAGCCAGGAAGGGTAATGAGTTGAGCACCCTATGTATGTATGTATCCATTTTATGTTCCACTCTAGCGTCGCTCCTATTGAACCGATTTTGACAAGTGAGGTGTCTATCGATGCGCATTTATTGTGCGATGGCTATAGATTTTTCCAATATTTTTGTTTGTTTTCCAATTATACTTAAAAAAACGAATGGTATTTGCATTTAAGCTACATATTGAAAGCAAGATTCAATTTAATCATATACGTTGTATAGAACTATTATAGTAGTATATATTTTTATCTACAGATTTTTCCTTAGCCAAACATTTCTTTTTTATTTATTTTTATAAAGAAATTCATAATAACATAATGGTTTGCTAAATATGAAATATACATAGCAAAAACCAAACTAAAAATATTGACACTACAGTAATATGTATCTTATTCCATTGCAATAAATTCTTTATTAGGTAAAACAAGAGTATTGACAGAATGTATAATAACTCTACCTTATTTTAAACACATTAATTTCATCTGTCACGTGTTCTTGGTCACGACTATCAGAGTTGAGTTTTCAATTTCAACTTATTACTTGATATTTATTGTTTTGTATCTGCTATTATTGCTTGACATTGGCGAAATCACCGATAGATAATCGGTGGAAGCCATAATTTAAAAGAAGAAGACTATCAGAGTTACAGTTGTATTATTTCGGTAGTTATATTTACATTTACATACAACATATTAAATTATAATTATTGCTTATTTTTTCAAGCTAGAGTCCTAGCATACGCACACAGCTACATAGCCATGGTTTTTGGATTGGAGTATTATGAGATAATCAAACTGAGCAGACCTAAGCCCACCTTAGGGAGAAAGGAATTTTATTTCAAACAATTTCCTCAATTTAGTAATTCAAGTGCCAAAGTATTTGATAGATCAATACTTAACATAAAAAATGTTTTACTGTTCACGAAATACTAAAAAGTGTGAAATAACAAATAAGTTAAAAAAAAGACTAAAACCCGACCACGGAAAGAATAACCGAAAAATATTAAACAAGAAAATATTCCTATTTGAAATCATAGTCTAAAACAAGTATGGTGATGTCTAGGATATAACTAAACCGGAGTCGCATGCCGTTATATAGAAAATTCTTTAGGCGTTATGCAATAAATTATGTACTTAAGTGCAGCTGTCAAATATAGCGGCATGCGACTACGATTTAGTTATATCCTAGACTTCACCATACTTGTTTTAGACTATGATTTCAAATAGGAATATTTTCTTGTTTAACATTTTTCGGTTATTTTTTCCGTGGTCGGATTTTAGTTTTTTTAACTTATTTTTTGCATGCAATGCAATACATTCAGCCCTGCGTTATATACATCCCACTGCTGAGCACAGGCCTCCTCTACCATTGAGAGGTTAGGCCTTTGTTTTGCATAATCCTACCCAAAGTAAGTAAAGAAACTAGAATGGTTTGCCGTCAGGAAAATTGCAGTTTCGGACCCCGCTGAGTTACGCATGTAGATGTAGCGCATAAGTCTAAAATCCTCTTTAGTTAGAATAAAGGTCCACGTCTAACAGTAGGACTAGATAAATGTAGGGTTAATTGTGATATATTCCCACAAGTATGAGCTACGCTGTCATTATCATTAGTGACATGAATTCCACTGCTAAACATAGACCTCTCCTAAAAAATTCCAGACGGACCTACCTGTAATCAACGTGTTCCCTGCATTCTACGCTATGTGTGAACTCAATTTGGTCAGCCATATCATGTCCCACTACTAGAGAAAGGCTTTCCCTTCTTGCCAATGCAATCTAGCCCTTATAAAACACGTACGCTTTTTCCAGGTACCACTTACATCCCTAATCTAACAGAGCGGTGCTACAGATGCCTTTGCTACGTGGCCACCAAATGTGACAGGTCCCATGGTTGCGAGGAGGGGTACTGTGGTCCCTTCAACATTTCCAGGGTGTACTGGGTCGACGCCGGGAAGATTATCTTGCCCGATGATGAACCAGAGAGAAAACGTGGTAAGTGTATCGACGACGTTTACATAAAATTGACTTCAAAATAAAATGGATCTTTCGACTTAAAGAATATAAAGTTTTTAATACATCAATGATGAAAATAAATTCAATTTATATCGAATATTAGGTGTTGGTCGCGGCTTCACGCGCGTGAAAAGTCTTTCCGGCTAAAAAATCCCTGACACTGTAGCGACTTATAGCACCGCGCCAACTGTAGTCATCGCCATCTTTTTAAAAATCAGATAAAATTATAAAAACTAAAAAAACACGCTTTATAGAATATCCAACTAAAAAATCCTATTATTATTATAAAGGCGAAAGTTTGTAAGAATGTTTGGATGTATGGATGTTTGTTCCTCTTTCACGCAAAAACTACTAAACGGATTTTGATGAAATTTGGCACACGGGTAGGTCATGTCCTGGATTAACACATAGGCTACTTTTTATCCCGGGAAAACATAAAGCGAGACTTTTATACCGGAAAAACTTTATAACGCGGGCGGAGCCGCGGGCAAAAGCTAGTAGAAAATAATTTTTAATAAACTTGAATTGAGAATAGTGTAAATAAGAAAAAAAATAATATTTTATTGTAAAAAGAAGTGTGGGGTGCTTTATAAGATATTATCAGAATGATAATCTTTCTACTCATATTATCTGTCAATAAAATATTTATAAATATTGACACCATTCACCCCACGCTTTTTTTTAAATAAAATAGATGTTTTTCTTGTTTACACTATTCTAAATTTAAGTTTATTGAAAATTATTTTATATTTTTTAGTTGGATTTTCTATAAAGCGTGTTTTATTTTTATTAACTATTATTTGTTTTTCATTTTTAGTTCATTTAAAAACGATGTAGGATTTTCGACACAATATAATGATGAATTAAATGAAAAAATGTGTAAAAAATGTGCGAACTTATATAGTTTTGCTTGCTTGTAAACTATAAAATAAAAAATAAAAATTTGTTAAAATACTTTGTTTCAGCTTGGGCGGATTGCTCTAAAAATTATGCCTGTGCTAAAAGAATCATTGAAGGATATCTACAGAAATTTGGGCAGGTTTGTATATGTTTTATTTTCTTTATACTTTAAGCGGGACGTGAAGAAGTAACTAGGCAGGCCAACATAATTCTAGCGATCAGTGATTATCATCATCCCTTGTTGGTAAACACTTTCCTTGGGCGTGAATTCAGTTGACTTCAGATATAGTGAATTCACTTTGCTAGGAAATAACAAAAAATAATACTATTTAAAACGAAGGTAGGTACTTTTCGCACATTCAGGTAAAATAATAATAATTATACAAATCTTTTTTGCCACAATTATATAAATGTCCTTTTTGCTTGGAATCCCATGACTCCCGAACTAATGTTAACTGTATCTCGGGAGTCAGAGTCTTCTCGCAACTTTATCCTGTTAGTGTAAGCTTTATTCATAGTTAATTGCCGTAAAAAAGACAGAAAAAAATAAGTAATATAAATAAATGTGTATCGTACAAAAGCAACGATTGTTCTACAATACCAAGAATTGAATCAACTGGAGAGTATTTGATAGGATTTTACACATAAATTGTTTTAAAGAGCAGAAGCTATTTTCTTTTTTGAAGTTATACTGAAGTTACACTTCTTTTATTGTATCAGGATATTTACCTTAGAGGATAGATTAGGGCTTCTAGTGTGGCGGGTCTACTGTACTGTGCACCTCCTATCCCACACCCCTTGAGCCCCTGACCCCCCTTGACCTCTCAAACCCATTTTGACTCCCCTTGACCCCCCAAACATATTTTGATCCCCCTTGACCCTGCAACCAAAATTGACCCCCTGACCCTCTTGACCCTCCTTGACCCCCACACCCATTTTCAACCCATGACCCGTTTGACATAATACTAAATATTAAATTATATAATGATGCCAAAGAAGTATAACTTCTCGCGCGCGTACATAAGTACACGCACCCTTTTTTTTTAGTCTGTCATATCTTACTTGATCTTGACGAATCATAACTGCATGCAAAATTACAAGCGAGGATTTTAAGTGTGAATTTATTCTCAATCTCTAAAATCTCAATTCTAGGATTGCAATGGCGACGGCGTCACCAACTGCTTTGATTACATGATGGTGAACATTAATGGCGGGTACGCCTGCTCCACGCCCCTCGAAAGCTACGAGCAGGGCAGGTTATGCCTGCAGAGATACTCTGAGTGTCAGCTTTAGACTTTAATATAGTATTGTAGTGCTACCATATTTGGTTACTTACGGCCGATTTTATAAAAGCAACTCAACCTAACCTAATACCTTGAATACGGACCAGAATAAAGTTTGTTTCACAAGCTTACAAATAACCTATTTTAATTGTTTTATTCTAATTAATGATCTATATTTAGGTTTGCGATTATTTATTAAAATCGGCCCTTAAGCAGTCGTTGCTTACGGTGGACATTGTCTCTATACCTTAGGTACGAAAAATTTGAAAATAATTATTTTATATACTTTATCAAAAATGTATGTTATCCAATGTAAGTATTTTTTATCGAAATCGACTCAAAAATTGACATTATTTTTATAAGTGCTCAAAATGTTATTTGAAAATATAAACAGGATCTCTTATCTGAACACATGAAGTAAACCGTGACGTCACCGAAAATAACATTGTGGGCGTAAAAAGTGAGTAAATGTAGTGAGCATAATATTATTGTTCACGATTTCCATATTGATACCTTCATAGAAGAGAGATAGAGTTTTTATAGTGTCTACAACCAAAAAAGTATCGACTAAAATCTTTTGGAGATAATAAAATATCAATTATTAAGTACTTATTATTCCTTAATTCACTATATCGAAAGCCTCCAAATTACTGTAATAAAGAAACTTGGCAGTGTGGTTTAAATACACCCTTTTGACCATTTGTAAGACTGCTACTTAAATGTTTTAACACGTATATATGCGCCTGGATTAAGGAAAGTAATATGTACCTAACATTAAGCTTGTTTTGAATTTATCGTATAAGTTTTTTGAGTATTTTTAATACAACTGTAGCTGCAGCCAGCATTATTTGTATGTAGGTTGTTAATTAGCAGTATTTAGTTATTGTTTTTTTTTAAATAACAAGATGTCAGTTAGGTCATTATCATTGCTCCCGCCAAAACTAAAACTGTCATCTTGACAAGACAATTATTGCGTCAGTTCTTAAATAATACAACATCGATATAAAAACGAATGGTATTTATTTAAAAAATATTAGAGAAACATTGGCTACTTACATCAATGATGTTTACATTCTTTGATACTCAGATTTAAAATATTATTTTTTGAATATAATAAAATGTATCTTAATTAACTACCTATTTTATAATTACGGGACAGACTGAGGTGTTGGTGGTCCGAAAAGTTAATTTTACAATATCTACCTTCATTTTTTAATCATACAGTTATAAAATATATTTAAAGGTAACAATAAATCCGACGGCGTCAATATTTGCCATCTTTATTAAATTCATTGAAGAACTAAAAAGCTGTATTTTATTTTGAATTTGAATAATCTTAGTTGATAGTGTTCACAAACGCAGTCACTATTCGTAATCACCATTAAAGATCCTTATTTTGATACCACACTCGATGTTTTTTGAAAACAATTTTGTTTAGATTACTTTTTGGCGCTAAAAATCCTTAATCTTGTTTTTTTTATTTTTATTTTGATGTACTCAGTGTCATTCTCACGACTAAAACGAATACCTATATTTGACACCACTCACATAAAAATGCGTCAAGCCGTTTAGGCGCTAGGGCGTGCCAAACAAATATACATACATAAATACATACATACACTCAAAAAACATAACTCTACTTCTTTCGCAGTCGAGTAAAAAAATAGTTGTTAGTGGCGGTCCGATCTACGCCGAAAGGGCGCACAGTGTCTTGTAGCCTGGCAGTTGGTCTTTTGGGGTCCGATTTAATAAGATGTATGACTAGATCATAGGCTTGTGTAAGCCAAACCAACCATCTTCTCTATTGAAATTTGGATGTTTTTTTTTATTTTACCTCGCGGATCATCCTAGGTAGTAATCGGTGTTCTGTGACAAGGATTTATAGTGTATCAAATCTAAGGTAATGCTTAGAGCCTTGTTCTGAATGTTCAGCAACTGCAGGCTTCGTAGATTATCGGTGTTTTATAAAAGCTTGTATAATGGTGTCATATTACTTTGTCACTGATATTTTGATACTTTATAAAGCAACTGAACTGTTTTTGGTGTCCGATGAGACCAAAAAAAAATTATTTTTATTGCACTGAATGACGAGACGAGCATGCCGTTCGCCTGATGTTAATTGCGATACGACCGCCCATAAACAGTAGTAATACCACCCAGCACCTTGAGTTACTAAGTACTGTGTGCCGTGTGGCATTCCACTGCGCTCGTCATCCTGAGACATAAGATGTTAAGTCTCATTATGTCTAGTAGTTACACTGGCTACAATGTCCTTCAAACCGAAATACAACAGTGCATGCATACTGCTGCTTGGCGGTAGAAGTAGACATTGCGGTGGTACCCACCCAGACGGATTCTTACATATGCGTGACCTACCACCAGTAAAGTTCTCGTAGAAATAATAATATACTGCGCAAGAACTTCCAGATACGTTTACACTAACGGTAATATTTCAATAATTATGTGCACATGTGACTCGTTGCAGTACCTGCAGGCATGGATGTATCACACACACTCACGCCTGTTATCCCCGAATGGGTAGGCAGAGGCGCAACTAGTGCACCCACTTTTCGCCGTCATTCCGTCCCATGATGTGATAGGGGGCGAGCCTATCGCCATATCGGGCACAAATTCCAGACTCCGGGCTGATACTGAATAGAAAAACTCAATATTACTTTGCCCGACCCGGGGATCGAACCCGAGTCCACAGCTTTGCAGTCGTACTGTAATAAAATTACGCCACCGAGGCAGTCATGGATATATAGAGTTCTATTTATGTATCAATGCCTTCAAGCTTCAAAATTTGCGGAAGTCAGTTTACAGACACGATAAAAATAGCTTGCGGTAGTCAACTATTTGTCATTTTCTTGTTAATCTACATAAACGTACTACAAAATTATGGAACCAATTGCCGCCAGCAGCTTTTCCGGCAGATACGACCTGGCGACCTTAAAAAAAGAGCGTATTCCCACCTAAAATGCCGGCAACGTATCTCTATGCTCCCTGGTATTGCAGATATTCAAGGGTGATCACTTACCATCAGATGAACCGTATGGTAGTTTGCCCCCGTATCATAAAAAACATAGCATCGAGCCTTTTTCCCTTTTCAGAGGTAGGCAGAAGTGTATCACACCCACATTTAAGCTATGGTAAGTCCAATGTAATATCAGGTGGGCCTGATGCCATTTACCGGGCACATTTCCAGACTCCGGGCTGATATTGAGTAGAAAAACCCAATATCACTGCCCGACCCGGGGATCGAACTCGAGACCTCAGCAATGCAGCCGTACCGTAATATAACTACGCCACCAAAACAATTGATTGTTAATCTAACTCTCGTTTTATAATAATACTAGCTTTTGCCCACGGCTTCGCCCGCGTTAATAAATTTTTCCGGGCTAAAAGTACATAAAAACCTTCCCGTTGAATTACTTTATCCAACACATTTATTTGGATAAAGATTAATATTATGACGGTGATACAACTCTTAACAAATAATGCATTAATTTCGACCAAATTTGATTACCATAAAAACGGTTCTAGTGAGTTAATCTTAAAAAATAGACACATACTGTCATGGACATTTTTTTAGATCATTTCAAGAAGAATAATTCTTTCATACATATATTTTTGGTATTTTGAACCGTTTTCGCAGCGCACGCAATGGAAGCCCTCAAGGATGAATAATTTTTCACGTTTTTTTCACATTTTCCATTATTTCTTCGCTCCTAATAGTTGCATCGTGATGTTATATGTATGTATAGCTTAAAGCCTTCCTCGATAAATGGTCTATTCAACACAAAAAGAATTTTTCAATCCGAACCAGTAGTTCCTGAGATTAGTGCGTTCAAACAAACAAACAAACTCTTCAGCTTTATAATATAAGTATAGATTAATAATAATAACACCAGCCCTGTAGGTATTATATACTGCTCACTGCTGAGCACGGGCCTCCTCTACTACTGAGAGGGGTTAGGCCTTAGTCCACCATGCTGGCCTAGTGCGGGTTGGCAGACTTCACACACCCTCGAAATTCCTATGGGGAATTGTCAGGTATGTAGGTTTCCTCACGATGTTTTCCTTCATTATTAAAGCGAACGATAATTGATAAACAATACATACGTAACTTTGAAAAGTCAGAGGTGTATGCCTTGGTTTTCGAATTGCCGGACAATGTCTCGGCAGAATTAAATGAAATTAGAAAATACGATATAAAACTGTATTACATTCCCGCGGGAACCACAAACGAAACTTATACAGGAACAATAGGATTGCATCGTCTCAGAAGCTGTTTCGGTTTTATAACCGCGTAAAAGTTCTGATGCTTTATGTTTCATTCAATATTTCCTTTATATTCTTTTGGGAAACTATTTCTACCGCAAGTAGGCTTGGTAACTATCAAACTTGTAATTATTTATGACAAGTTGAGTGGCTTTCCGGATATATTGAAGCAAAGAGTATTCTTTCCCTTCCTATTAATATAATAAATAAGAAGATGTTTAAATGTTAGTTGCGACTTGGGAATAGAAGGACAAACCGCTGAATAAATTTGAATGAAATATGGCACTCAGACTTCACAGTTGATTTACCCCAGATAATATTATGTATGTGTGACGGTGTAGGATAGCCTAGTTGGGAATGGAACGGTCTGCCGAGACAATGTCCGGAGGTTCAAACCCAAGGCACACACCTCTGACTTTTCGAAGTTACGTGTGTATTGTTTATCAATTATCGTTCGCTTTAACGGTGAAGGAAAACATCGTGAGGAAACCTGCATACCTAAGAAGTTCCTTATAAGAATTTCGAAGGTATGTGAAGTCTACCAACCCGCACTTGGCCATCGTGGTGGACTAAGGCCTAAACCTCCTCAGTAGAGGAGGCCCGTGCTCAGCAGTGGGCAGTATAATAATACAGGGCTGGTATTATTATAATATTATCTATAGTTTAAAGATAAAAATAAAATTGGAATGTCTATTTGTAATATTGAAATAACCATTTTTTACTACAAGTATATGAATATATATACGGTACATACACCAAAATAACATTTTTTTAAATTTTTGTCTGTCTGCTGTCTATCTGTCTGTTTATTTGTTCCAGCTAATCTCTGAAATGACTGGACCAATTTTGACGGGACTTTTATTGGCAGGTAGCTGATGTAATAAGGAGTAACTTAGGCTACGTTTTATCCCGGTAAAATATAAAGCGGGGCTTTTATCCCGGAAACCTTTTTAACGCGGGCGGAGCCGCGGGCAACAGCTAGTATTAAATATATACTTCATAATTTTCATTATTCCTTACACACGAATTTGATAAATTTAGAAATAGAATAATAAAAAGGAAACTGTGAGTGAACTTTATATTTATTAGTACCATTAGGTACCTATTTACGTAACTAGTACCTACTTATTGCTATCCCCAATATAAAAATTAAACATTAAAAAATATATTCCAAAACCAAGTTCAGCTCCATAAACCCCTTTGAACGAGGTGTGGAATTTAATAATGAAATACGTTGCCAAAATCTAATCACACGAGTGCCGTGAGTTGACGAGTTGGCACACGTTGCTATACGTAAGTTAACAGGCGCTCGCAACTACCTACCAAATGCGATTACGAAGGCACTCATTAGCACTACTCTGATTTAGACGAGAATCTAAAAAATATATATTTATACAATTTTTTGTTATATGCTTTTCGTGACACTTGTTTTTAGAATATTGGTGCCGTGGTGAAATTTTAAATGTGAGGAACAAAAATCGACTACAGGAAAGCCAATAAAAATTAAGTTATCAAAATTTTAAATATACAGATCGATGGAGAATAAACTTTCCAGTTTAATGGTACACGAAGTGTAATTACGACAAAATGTGCGACATTTTAAACCACCGATGATGTAATATTTTGCACACAAAAAGATAGCTCTTATGCGTTTAGCTAAACAAAACAAATCCTGCAATGGCTTTACGAGATGCGTTTCGGGGTTAGTTTATCTAGTGACGGCATGCCAGCATTACGTCAATCGCAATACTACAGAGATTCTATGAAGGTATCTACAAACTCTGCTTAATCAGAAAGTGTATAGGAAACGTGCACGAACTATACCTAGGGGGCAGCACAAAATCGACATAAGAGCCACATGTGGATAAAAAAATAAACTTTTCAGAAGAATAATTTGTTTACTAGTTATATTCTTTTAATATGACAAAAATGATAAAATCAGGATAAAGGGACCAAAGTACAAGAATGGGGATTCGCAATACTGTGCTGTTGCCGATGCTTATGTACGGAAGTGAATGCTGGTCTAGCAGAAGAACCATGAAAGTCGAGTAATTGCGGTGGAAACGCACTCCTTACGGAGTATATTATGTGAGATTATGTAAGAGAACGTTATAAATTGAAGGATGGTGTGGTGACTAAAATTAAAAGTAGCATGCTGAGATGATTTGGGCAGCTAGAGAAGATGGTTGAAAGACGAGTCACAAAAGGTTTTTATCGAGCGAATGTAGATGGTACGGATAGAGGGGATTCCCATAACTGGCGAAAGTGTATGAGAAGAATTATGAACGTGGAAGAGGTGAAAGAGGTACTTGTCATTATGATAGCATGTCGCGCTAAATAGTCTCTACATCTCTGTGTGTGAATATGTGACTTCTTCGTTTTGATTTTTGTACATTTTTTGAGCTTAATTCATTATTTTAGTCTTAATAAAAAACTAATAAGTTAACAAAACTTTCATTGATTCTGAAGCGGGACGAAGTTCGCGCGGCCAGCTAGTACAGCAATAAAATTTATCACAACCATGCGCGTATATAAGGGGCTGGTTTTGGGGGTCCGAACTCCCCCGCCCCCTTAGCTAACAACAAAAATAATCCGGACCACAAAACATGTAGGGGAACCTGTTGTACCTAGGACAGTTTTTTAAATATATATTTTTTATTTTAATTTAACGTACTATACACAAACCATATTTGCATATTTTGGGAGGTCAGTTATTTGAGTATCCACCACCAAAATATCAGAAATGTCTATTTCAAACTTACATATGTTCAAGACGTTTTAAAAAAAAATGCATATATGGCCAAGGTACAACACACCCTATGTACCTCGGCCAGTACCATGGTGTACCTAGGACATATTGAGAATTTGGTGGTAAATATGGATATGTAAGGAAATTAGTAACTTTTATCTACTATAATTGTTTTATTTAGTCTAATGTGATATTTAAATCACTAACTCTTAACAAAATCAACATAACATTCATATTAATATGTTAAAAATAAGAAACTATAATTTTAAACATAACAACTGAGTTTTAATCACTGTTTTGTTGAATGACAGACTTAGACTAGTAGGTGGGTACATTTAAACATATCATATATAGCAAATCTACATTTAACAGGTACCCACATTAGAAATTATAGAAAAAAAAATTGTAAGTGTGCTGCGTCTTTAATATAGTCAACCAGACTACGTTCTTATTTACGATTAAAAACTTGATTATCTGCAAGATTTTTGTGTAATTTGCTTACATCACTACTTGTTTCCATACAGTGTTTTAAATGACGACGCAAAGTTGTTCCTGATAATTCAAAATGTTTGGAAACACCGAAAGTTGTGAATTTTTTCTGCTTAATCATTGTAATGGCATTGGATTGATTATCCACATTAATAGGCGTTCGTTTCTTCTTCTCTTTACTTCTAGGCATGATTTCTGAAATATTAAATCTATTTTGTTAGGAAAATCTATTATGTAAATGGAAAATTTATAAAAATATATCTTATTTGCCAAAGCACAACAACCAGGTTGTACCTAGGCCACCGACCTAGGTACAACTGATTGACAGTGACCGAGGTACAACACTACTCTATCGTTGAAGGAAATGGTGGATTTCAAATATTTGGAGGATAGATTACTCTTAAGTTTCTTATTGTTTAAACACTCGTTAAATCAAAGAATTGATCGAATATAAGAGTTAAACGCCTATCATAAACCGTATTCAACTAACAGACTTCAAAGTATATTGAAAATACTTACTTTTTTCGGAGAAAATATTTTTCACTTCGATAAAACCAAACGCCGGCTAATGGCGGTAAGCGACTAACTTCAGATTGGATAGTCAGCAGAGATGTACCGAATACCACGGACAACATAATTTAATAACGCGGGAATATTTGTAACGAGCTAATTGGCCTAGGTACACATAGTGCCGAGGTTCAACAGGTTCCCCTACACATTATAATGCTTATGTGCACTTCTAACAAACATTCAAACGTTTTTACAATCTTTCACATTTATAACAAGATGAAATAGATCTAACAAAACCCAACGCAAAACCATCACTAACCAATTTGGTGACGAGGGGGTATACGTGACCTATCCCCTGGGTACATTTTGGTGTCTTCGGACCCCCCTATTTGAAAGCTAAAGCTACGCCAGTGGTCACAACTCTAATATTTTAACACGTAGATTGAGTACAAATAAAAAATTATGAATGATAATTCATCATAAAAGGTTAAGGAATCTTTATAAAAAAATCTCATTAACATATTTTTAGGTTAGCGACCATATTACCGTGTTACTGTTGTCGTTTCGCTGCTAGCGTCCTGTTCCCGCCTTTTTTATTACCTTGCCAATATAAAATGGCACGTGTCATCCAAAAATCGTCATTACCATAACCTTATGTGGCAGGCTATAAGATCTACATTACAAAAGAAAAACAGGCTGGCAACTCGTATATTATGTTGGTAGATAGGCTCATTATTTTTTGTGGCCTTTTTCTCGCTCTGTCTAATGAGATTTTGCGATATCGTCCGCCTTATTCGGATGAAAATTCCGCTTTATAAGTAATTAGCCATGGTACGTTTTCACGACGTACGGTTTTTCGTTCTTTATGTAATACGTGTTACGGTGTCTATAGCTTGAAGTTTTATAGAGATGAGTTTGGAATGAAAACTTCGTAAATGTCAATCGTAAAGATAAAGGTTATAAGACGTTGTTAGATGTGTTCCGGTTCAAACAAGTGGTTGTGAAGACCTTTCACTGATGCCTGTAACAGGTTCTCCTAGCATAGATATCAGTAGATCATTTTTATTGCGACAAATGTAATTAAGTAATTTAAATGTAACATTATAGTGTATATTGGTTGAAATAATGTTGGGCTCACCGTGCCTTACGACCCGGCGTTGAGCCGCCCGAAGAGATGGAAACGTCGAGCGGAAGAAGGGAATGTGATAATGATAATTATAATTTGATTAAGGACATTGAGCCCTATTGTGAGATATATAAGGATTTCTATAACAAAATCGACGATATACTAACATGAATGGTTCATTAATTCATGTTCTACCGTTTATATCCGTAACAAGACCTTTTCTATCGCAGGCTATTGTCTTTATCTATGCTAATAAGGAAGTAAACTTTGTGAGTTTGTATATAATTCGGAACTGCTGTTCTCATTTTGAATATTCTTACTGGTACATCATCAGCCCGTTGCAGTCCACTGCTGGACATAGGCCTCTCCCAAGATACGCCACAGAGCCCGGTCTGCTGCTTTATGCATCCAGTTGCTGCCGGCCTTCTTGTGCAAGTCATCCCGCCATCTGGCTAGAGGGCGGCCCACGCTACGTTTACCAAGACGCGGTCTCCACTCCGGAACACGCTTACTCCAGCGGTTATCTGTTCTGCGACATATGTGGCCAGCCCATTGCCACTTTAACCTACTAACTCTCAGAGCTATGTCGGTCACTTTGGTTCTCTGACGGATCACTTCGTACTGGTACGAAGCTACATTATAACTAAATACTATTTTCATTCAAAGGAAGGGCTTACTTGCAACTGAATGACGAGAGTGACGAATCGCTGATGACACGCGTAACGACTGCCCAGAGTCCATAACCTAAACTCATCTTCCTGTTACACTCGTAATGCTTTGCAAACACTAGCTAGGAAGTTTGCAATGCGGCAAACTACATTGATATCAGAAATATTATACTTACTGTGATTTAGCGAATTAGAATAATTTTATTTCAACGTTTTCTTTTGATTGGGTATTGTTACCATTGATTTGAAGTTGGGATTACGATCAATGACATCATCTGATACGATGGATCTACCAACAGTATAAGTACTGGTGGTAGGTCTTTCATATGTTAGAGTCCGTCTGGGTGGGTACCACCGCAATGTCTATTTCTACCGCCAAGCTGCAGTGTGCATGCACTGTTGTGTTTCGGTTTGAAGGACATTGTAGCCAGTGTAACTACTGGACATAAAACTTAAAATCTTATGTATCAGGATGACGAGCGCAGTGGAATGCCACACAGTACCTACTTTGTAACTCAAGGTGCTGGATGGTGTTTCTACAGTGTATGGGTGGTCGTATCACATACTCGTCTCGACATTCAAAGCAATAAAAAAAAAATGCAAAAAAAATTACTTTCGCTGCCGGTTACGCAGTACAACTAACGCTATTTCAACATTGAAAAGCCTAAGTTCACAGGATCATTGAAGCCGTAACCCAGCGGTCATTACCGAGGCTCTACACTACAGGTTACGTGCTCAAAACCTGATTATAATTAAGTTGTTGGTAATAAAGAAAAATTGACGTTTTGCAATAATTTCAGTTTATGCATAAACTTGGAACATTATATTTGAATTTTATTTTATATCAATGAACGTATTTTCGTCAGTGCCGGCTGAACATAGGAAGACATAGGTAATGTAATAGCTTTTAATATTTAATTGACTGCCTCGGTGGCGTAGTTGTATTACGGTACGAGTGGAATGGTGATATCTCGGGTTTGATCTCCGGGTCGGGCAAAGTGATTTTCCAATATGGCGTAATTTCCTATGCAACACCTCATTTATAGTTATTTAAAATTAATTGTAGTAATGAAATAAAATTCGGGACGTTTTTATCAACTTCTTTATACACAAATTGATAAATATTACAAAGCTTATGTAGCATAGAGCCAACTAGTCTTTGCTTAAATATGTTTCCTTGAAAGTATTTAGTCTCAATTAGGTCATGACGGTCAGCTATCCCGCGAGAGAACAAAGATGTGATTTTTATGAAACTCGTTTTACAGAAACCTCTAGTTGACAAAGCTTACGGCTTGGTTAATAAGTGTAATTTGTGATTTATAAGGCAGAGCGCAGACGCTGTCAGCTTGTTCCTAAGAAACACTACGTTGTCTCTTCAGCAACTCTCAGTTATACAGTGTAAGGAGTCAGAAAAAATATCCGGTAGGTATCCTAATATACAATCGCCATTACCTCTACTGGGTACTATTTTAGATATTTTACAAAGAAAACTACAATCAATAATTTTAATTTTCATACAATCAACTAGCGTCTCTTGCAAGATTTTTATTTTACTTCTGTTTTTTTTTTATGGTATTGAATGACGAGACGAGCAAGCCGTTCGCCTGATGGGAAGCGATACTACCGCCCATAAACAACACCAACACCATCCAGCACCCTGAGTTAAAGTACCTAATGTGTGGCATTCCACTACGCTCGTCATCCTGAGACATAAGATGTTAAGTCTCATTATGTCCAGTAGATACACTGGTTACAATGTCCTTCAAACTCAAAACACAACAGTGCATGCACACTGCTGCTTGGCGGTAGAAATAGACATTGCGGTGGTACCCACCCAGACGGACTCTTACATACGAGACCTACCACCAGCTACTCCGTTCATATATCTAAATTACTATACGCATTACTAAACCTTAACCTTTGCACTTCTTTTTACCTACAAGGAAAATATTATAAGCTAATAAACGATATATTTCATGTAATAATACAAAAATGTTAGCCTTGGAACCGGAAGGCATTCTAAATCGCATCTTCGCTCACCATTTAATATAGATTGGTATTATTATTTAATTCTCAGACAAGCTTATGTTATGATTTACAAAGTCTACATCAACTAAACAGGTTTTAGTAGAATATTAATTAAAAACACAGTTGTTTAATGAACATTATTTAAGGACAATCATAAAAGCAAAAATAAATCCATGCACCAAATAACTCTTGACGTCTTTTTTACCATTAATTGCCTTAATTTTTAATATAGAATCTGCCCATGACTTCGTCCGTTCCTGAGAAAAATAGAGCATTCGGGTAGTATTATTACTTTACTAGCCTTTGCCCGCGGCTCCGCCCGCATTAAAAAGTTTTTCCGGGATAAAAGTCCCGATTTATATTTCCCCGGGATAAAAAGTAGCCTATGTGTTAATCCAGGATATGATCTACCCGTGTGCCAAATTTCATCGAAATGCGTTCAGTAGTTTTTGCGTGAAGAAGGAACAAACATCCATACATATATCCATACATACTTACAAACTTTCGCCTTTATAATATTAGTAGGATTACTAACTTCTTAAATGTAAAAAATAAATAAAATTGATTAGTATTTTAAATATTACCCTGCATATTCAAACATACATACGAACTTTATCTTGTTATTACATATTTAGAAATATGTCAAAACTCCTTAATAAAAATATAACAATAACACAAGGATGCAGCATCACAGAGTCGCCATAAAGCAGTTGTGAGCCTGCTATGAGAAAGAACACTTGTATACAATTTAATTAAGAATAATAACTTGTGACGTCGCTGTGGGTTTTTGCAGAACGTGAGTTTCAATGTGTTTTATAATTTTAAAATATGGTAATTATTCTCCATTAATGTTTTCACCGCGAAAAACTAGTATTACTACTTTCATTTTTAATGTAGTGTAAAAACTACAAGGCTTTGCTTGTTTAATATGTCGTGACTTGTGTGGTTCATTCGATAGTGTTTTATTATTATATTGACGATAAATACGTTAACGCAAAATGAGGTAAATTCCCTAACTCATCAGTCATCAACTAACGTCAGTGTTTCGCAGGAATAGGCGTCTTGGCCTGGGATTTAAAAAAATATAAGTAATGATAAAAAAAAAATTACACATTTAGAATTATTATTGTGCCTAGGCTACGTACTTCTCCACATTTTTTGCTTTAATCTAAGTTGTTTGTAATAATATAATGTTTGTAATAAAGCAGAATCATTTATTTCCACATACTTAGTTATTACAAGCTAATTTGAAACAATCTGGAAATTAATGTTGCTATATTTAAAAAACGTGAGTGAGGCCACCATGTCGAGCAGTCAATAAAAAACTGCATGTAAATTAATTCATTATTTATTATATCTTTTGCGACTATTTTTTGTATTCATGCAAAAAATTAAAACAACTGACTTAAAAAAAACACTTGCGCACTGTTGCTTAGCGGCAAAAATAAACAAAAAGGTGACACAGATCGAAACATCTTAGTGAAAACCATTTTGTATCGCTGTGCCATTTCAATGCAATTCCTTTCAAAACGTTATACCAAGTTGTTTAAATCCCACGTTAATCATTACCCATACAATGATTTGTTTTTTATTTTGGATTTATAATGAGGGTTTTGGCAGATGTGTGTACTGTGTTACTTAAAAGAAAAGACCAACGTAGAATCGCAATGTTGTTGTAGTCATCATTTACTAACTTTGCGGTTCTGACTTCTGAGTTAAAGTATTTTCCACTAATACAATTTCCACTTTTTCGGGATAAAGTTGCTTACAAAAGTCCAAGAATCAAGACATCATATAGGCTTCAAAATAAATGTGGCCTATGTCAATACTGAGTACTAACATCCTAATAATTTTATAAACGCAAATGTTTGGTGAGTATGGATGTATGCATTTATTTATGGATGTTTGTTACTCTTTCACGCAAAAACCACATAACGCATTTAGATGAAATTTGGCACACGGGTAGATCATATCCTAGATTAACACATAGGCTACCTTTTATCCCGGGAAAATATAAAGGGGGACTTTTATCCCGGAAAAACTTATTTACGCAGGCGGAGCCCCGGACAAAAGCTAGTTTCAAATATATCTTTGCAAAAAATAAAGTTTATGTCCTGCCGTGTGAAAGAACAAACTAGAGACCATAGACAAGATAACCTTCTAGGATCGTTAATGCTTATAGAAAACCAAAAAACAGACAAATACGAGTTGGACTTGCGAACGAGGGTCCCGTACAAACTTGCAGGTGAGGAATCTAAGTATATAAGTTTGATAGTGTGCCAAAATTAATTAGGAAATAAATTAATTAAAATTAAAAGTTTGTAACAGTAAATTCGCTTCTCTTTGTTATTAAAGTACATACTTACGGTTTTCAATTTTACTTTACATGTGCCATAAGGTCTTATAATACAATAAATAATAATACCAGCCCTGTATTATATACTGCCCACTGCTGAGCACGGGCCTCCTTTACTACTGAGCGGGTTAAGGCCTTAATCCACCACGCTGGCCTAGTGCGGGTTGGCAGACTTCACATACCTTCCAAATTCAAAGAACTTCTCAGGTATGCAGATTTCCTCACGATGTTTTTCTTCACCGTTAAAGCGAGCGATAATTCACAAAGAATATACACATAAGTTTTTAGAAAAGTCAGAGGTGTGTGCCCTTGGGTTTTGAACCTGCGGACATTCGTCTCGACAGTCCGTTTCAGTCCCAACTAGGCTATCGCCGCTTACGTATTACCAAAAGACAGGATTCAAAATATTCGTTAGTGACTTCCTTAGTTATTACAATAATACTATTTTTGTAGTAATATCCGTAGCACGATCAAATTGTTTACATATTCTCGAAAAACATAATTACAACGTAACTACCTATACTGACCGGTTAGGTCACCTTACAGTACCTAAACTAGTCATGTAAAGTCTAGACCAGCTACATTAAACCTGCAGGCTACCTGCTATATAGAAAAGAAGAAAAGAAAGAAAAAAAACATATTTATTAGTCACAGCTTATAGCGACATTCAAATGATATTAAAAAAATATGTGTATATTATATTATGTATAAACGACTTGATTTCAAGAACCTCATAAATCAAAAAAAAATTGCCAAATCGGTTAGCTGTATGCGAATCCTATAAGAATGAAATCATTCTGCTGCGATTTTTTTTTTCTTTTATAAAACTTTAAAAATTACTTTTGTTTACACCTGGTTATTCACATAAATTCATCCATTTACATAAATGTTCACACTTCACTTGTGAACA
Source organism: Lapara coniferarum (assembly GCA_949316025.1). Classification (NCBI taxonomy): domain Eukaryota; kingdom Metazoa; phylum Arthropoda; class Insecta; order Lepidoptera; family Sphingidae; genus Lapara; species Lapara coniferarum. Next base: position 28,233,607 of record OX438927.1, read on the forward strand.
CTCAACCTTTGCAAAGAAAATGCTTACATTTATTTTAATAACATTTTTAATAAATTAGGTCATTTGGTGTTTATACCATGACATTGAGTTGGTTTCATCGGCAAGGATTACTCCCAGGAAAAAAAGCGGCGATAGCCTAACTGGGAGTGAAACGGACTGCTGAGACGAATGTCCACAGGTTCAAAACCCAAGGGCACACAGCTCTGACTTTTCTAAAAACTCATGTGTGTATTCTTTGTGAATTATC